>JARGYA010000019.1:0-600000 GCA_029204335.1 Mycena vulgaris | reverse complement strand
TCACGCCCTTCACGCCCCTCGCCATGAATCCCCTGCAGTCTTGCATCAAGAACGCCGTGCACGCGCAGATCCAAGACTCCAATTTCTCGTTCCGTTCTCCGTCTATTGCACATGAAGTATGGATCAATATCCAAGACGCGCCCGACTCTGTCTGTGAAGAGTTTGTGCTTGTCGGAGAACATGTTCTGCGCACATGCTTCTTGTCCCTGATGCTCAAGCGGGATCTGGCGCGTCCCAATGGCTTTTTCACCGTGGCTATTCTTTCTTTGAGCCATCTCGCGTTATTTACCCTCTTCACAGACCGTCCGCGACATTGTCCTCTCGCCGAACGTATATTCCGCTCTAGTCTCCAGGGCCGGGCTGCAGTGGCGTGGACCCAATACGCGGCCTGCAGCGGACGTCTTCTTGATCTTTGTCGCCGCTCTGCACACCTCGCTCGCCAACTACGTGGATGTCCTCGACTGGTTCAGAGAAATCTTCTTTCCGCTTCTTTGTGCTGCGGAGGAGAGGTACGACGAGTAGTGAGTCGCAGCAACCTTTAAACGCCCTCACCTTCAATCCTTGGGCAGCACAAACCACGAGGGCCCGTCGGAACAAGACGAATCCCCTGATACATACGTGCACGGTTCGTTTGCATGCAGCTCAAACGATTAACCGTACTCATACGCGATCCAGCCCTGGACTTTCTAGCCCAAATAAAGGTGATACAATCTCAGTGGAAGGCATGGAATGGTGCTCCAGCCAAGGCTTTCCGCACTTCGGGCTCTTTGCAAAAGGCTAGTAGCATAGTCGAACTTCGTGAAGATATTCTAACGCACACACAGCTCATTTTGAGTGCTTCAAGCTTCGCTGGGAAGGGGCTAGGATCAATGACTGGGATGGCCATCGCCCTTGCAGGAAACGTCGTTCGGGCCTCTGTTCCTCTCAAATGGGTCCGCAAGCGAAAATTCAACGACCCCCTACGGCGGGAAATATTCAAGCGCCGGGCTTCTTCCATCCTAGATCCACGCCCAACCCTTTCTCGCGCCAACTCTGAAGCTTCCGAGGTCCTGCCAACCCCTGCCTTTCAACACCAAGCGGCTCCATCCCCACCGCCCGACATTTCGCAAGCAACTGTTACTCCTCCTTCGAACGTCTGCCCTTTTCGGTACTCCACGTCCGCTCGCCCGAAGGAGCCCTCGCCCGCGCCTCCGCCTTTGATACTACCCCGCAAGGGGAGTTATGGTCTTCGAGAAACCTCTTGGAGCGAAAGCGGGCCTCTGGATTCCTCTTGCCACGACTTCTTCTGAGCCTCATCAAGTCTACGCACCTCGACGACATCTCTCAACATATGTATCAGGAGCCCATTTCCAGCATATACTTTTCCTGCGCCGCTGCGCGAACCTGAACTCTCCCTCAGCACACTGTACCGTCAGCTACTGCACCAATAGAACTGTACCCACTACACTTATTTTTTCTTCCGTTTTGTATCCATGACTTGTAGTGTATCAATCGAATTAAATGCATCCAGAACGATTAGTGCTTTTTGAGTCCCTATAAGTACATGCTACAACCCTTTTAAATGACAAGTTACAATAAGTGAGCGAGCGAGCTAGCGCTACAGTCCATCTAGTCCATCTACCAGCCAGTCCCGAAGTTCCCAAACCAGCCGTCGCGCAGCCACCTCGAGCTGCTCGTCTCTGGTTCGCGCGACCTCTACCACCGTCCGCTTGCTCCCTGTCGACCGCCCTGAGCCGTGGGTAGTCAGGACGAGCCCTACTCGTCGCGACGAGAATGACACCGACAATGCCGAGAATGGAAGTGGATTTATCGTCACTTTCATCGAAGGAGGCTTCGGGGGTGCCACCGCTTTGCCCTTGCCCTTGCCCATGGTCATCCGCCAGAACGAATTTGAGCTGGAGGTGGAGATCGAGGCAGTGGACATCCGCGCAGTCAATGACGCATGTGACGCCGCGGACCTCAAGATGGTGGACGTCGGTGGCTCCGTACGCAGGTCTGCGGACGAGGAAGCGGGCGTGCGCGTGCGACGGCGGTCGACGTATATGACACCTTGCTCGACGCCGTAGTCGCGCACGAGGTCCTCCAGCCGGCTGCGCGGCTGCATGAGGTTGAAGAGATCCGTGAAGGATTCGTCGCGCTCGAGATGGAGCTCCGAATCGTCCGTCCAGACGTCCTCGCGCACCTTGAGCGCGATGAAGAGGTCGAGCGTAGCCGTTTCGCGCTGCAGGGACGCCAGCGACGAGCGCATCGCCTGCGAGTGTGTGTGCGGGAACGGGTCGGAACTGTAGGGAGCCCGTATCAGGCTTTCGTACGCCGGGAGATAGATTGAGCGGAGGACGTTCATGGACGCTGCGTTGCGCGGATTTAGCAAGAGTATCATTTAGCACCGATATGGATACTGACTCGTGTAGAAGAGCCGGTTCACCAGGCGCAGTCCGACCGCCAGCCAGTACAGTGTTTTGCGCTGCTCCTTTGCATCCTCGATATCATAAGCGTCTGAGAACGTCGCGTACACGATTTGGAGGAGGAGATGAGGGGGTAAGGCGGAAAAGGTTCGCCATGCAGTTGGTGGGGTCGCCTTGGTGTATGGTGGCGGAGGGTTCAGACTGAGGATCTTTTCGTCAATGATCATTGCGGGCGCAGATTAGGCACAGTAGTGGGCGGTGTAAGCTGAGGGAGGCGTATTTGGACGATTTGGCGTGCTGCGGGTGTCCTAATACTGCGGAACTGATCTGCTGTGCCGCAAGCTTTGCTGCGAGATTCTTCCGCGCAGTTGTCATCTACAGACTACGGACAGTGAGAAATCGTAGCGCTGGGCGCTGAAGCTAGCGCTGAAGGCGCTCAAAGGATGACAATCCAGAACATAATTGAATTGCCTTGGCATCATGTGCCCCATTAAAAAAAACAGCGAAATATGTATGTAGCAAGCAGTAGTTCCATTGTTACAAGGTGTGATGAGAGCTATGTATGCGATAAAAGCAGGATGAAACCCAAGGAAATTATGTTTAATCTGCGCGGTTGAGTGATTGAAAAGACTATTAAAGGAGTGGATAAGCGCGGTGGCTGGGAAGTTGATATTTAGAGACGGAGTTCCGTCCCAATGCTGCGCCACCAGGCGCAGCGCTTGGGGTAGTCTGTCGTGCGATCCTCCATGCGGCTGTTGGGCACGCTGGAGTTGGTGCCGGTATCAGCGACCATGAAGCCGCCCTTGGAGGCATCCACCCAGGTCGGCGAACCAGACACGGCGTAAGTGTTGGGGTCCAGGGTGCGGGCGAAACTCGACCACCACGCGACGGCCTGCTTGGCCATAGCGTCCTGCGCGGCGTCGAACACGGTGAACACGGGCTGGGCGACCGAGGCGCTGGGGCCCGAGTTCGTCCCGTCATACAGATAGAACAGCTCGGCTCTACACAGGGCATTAGAAAGTGTGGTAAGGGATAACGACAGTTGGGCTCACGTGTGGGCCGCACCGACGTAGTCACCGCGGGACGCAATGAGGTTGGGGTCCAGAGCATCCCAGCGGTAGTTGAAGGCGACCTTGCCGCTGATGTTGCCGATGTGGTAATCCCAGCATCCGAGCTTGTAGAAATGAGTGTGCAGTCGATGGAAATGCGATGGATCTAACCTCGCTCTCCATGTACGCGTACATTGCGCGCTCCCATTGGGTCGTCCAAGGGGTGGTGGCCGACGCAGGCGGATAAGTGACGAGCATAGCGGCGGTGGTCGCGGCCGACTGGGATTATGTATTAGTTGGGAGTTGCGCGACATTGTAACCGCCGCACCAGTGTAGTATAACGCTTAGTGATCGCCGTCACAATGTCGGCGTCGGTCACCACCGACGCAGGCTTGCCAACGAAGATGGAGCCATCCTGAGCGTTGTGGCCAGCGAGGATAGGAACCTTGATGAAACCTCAGTATCCGATCACTGTGAATTACAATCAGGGGAGTCACCTTGGAGAATTTACCAGCGGTAAGAAGTTTGGTGGTGATATCGGGGACGAAGTCGCCGTCAATGACGGGTAAGTACTTGCAGGTCGAAGGTCTGTTGTTGACAGCAGAAACAATTGCTCCAACTATCATCCAAATATCAGCACAGGAAAGTAAGACTGAGCAACCAGGGAGACATACTAGAGGCCTTTCGCAAGCAGCCCACCACGTCTGAAGAAGAAGCGCAGCCAACCTGCATCGTGACATTTCCAAAGCATTCCTCGGTGTGTTCGTCCGTGTAGAAGGGATCGAGGCCTGAAAGATATCCTCAGCGATGACCAACGGCAATCAACAACCATAACGTACCAGAGCTCTCAATAACCTGGGGTGGAGACGTTCAACGCGAATGTCATGAATAGTCTGAATATCACTCACGGCAGCGCGGAATGGCTAAAGGAACGTCAGCAATTGTGGTAGAAAGTAGCCAATGTATCGTACTGGGTGCTTCTCTCCTCCGTAGGCAGTGAGGTGAAGAGCAACAGATCCTCCTCCCTAATGCCCTCCGCGTTAGCGTGTTACGTTAATAATTAAAGTGCCTGGCGCTTACACTGCTTTCCCCTACGGAGATAAAAACTGTTAATTCAGGCCACAAGGGGATCAAAGATGCTAACCGCCAATCGTGACCTTATGGGGGTCGCCTCCGAAAGCGGCAATGTTACGTTGGATCCACTCCATCCCGGCCCGCTGGTCAAGAAGGCCGTTGTTGGGACCGGCGGTAGAGCTCTTGACGATAGCAGAACCGGAAAGGAAACCTAGGAGCCCAAGCTGAGGGGAAGCGATTTCAGAAATGCAAGACACACTATAGTCAACGCGCTTACACGGTATTGCAGGGAGACTGCAATGAGTCCTCCGCCGGAGCGGGCGACCCAGTCGTTTGCGGGGAAACCTATATTGTGTCACTACAGCCCGCCGGGCGTGAAGTCGGGGGGCTAAATACCTTGTGCGCTGGAAAGGAGGTCAAGTCAAAGCTGGCACGATAAAGAAGGCACTCACGAGTTGTAGTAGTTTCCACCTCCGTGCTATCTAGAAGTCAGGCCCTGCAGTTCGCGGGCCGAGAGGCAACGCACGATATAAACATATACAGGAAGTTTGCTCTTTGAGGTCGCGTTCGAGGGCGTCCAGATGTTAAGAGTGACACAATCTGTCAACAGTCAACGAAAGTAGAGAGACAGACTTATGGATAAGTACCTTCACTCCCAATTCCCATAACAGCGGGCTGTTGAATGCAGAGAGGACCCCAATTCCGTGCGTCGACGACATCATCGTTGTTCAGGGAGTTGGAGTACTCGTCCAGCTGTTGCGGAGGCGCGAAGCGAAGATTTCCGACGGGGGCTTTGATGTAAGGAATGCCGCCGTAGAATGTGACGCCAGGAAGCGTAGCATTGCCAGCATATGCAGTATAGCTACAGGACGCGTCAAGAAAACGGTATGGAAAAGCGCAAGCAAGAAACTTACCCAAGGTCCACAACAGGACCCAATGTGGAGGTCAATGTGCCCCAGTTACTCCGCGACTCCTCAGCGGCAAAGGCGGAGGGGGAGAAAAGAACGACAGTAGTAAGGGCAGAGATGAGCAGCATTGTAAGTGGGTCCAACAAGTGGGCGCTGTCGAGTAGTTTTCCAGGTACGCGTTTATAGGCGTCGCGGCCCGGCCGAATCCCGACCGTCGGGAAAACCTTTGAGTTGCTAGGCACCGAACATTACGCGAAAAGCCCGAAAAAAAAAGTGAAATTCGGTCTCGATGGCAGCTCAAATGGAATTTAGTTTGGACGAGAGAGAGAGGGGCGGGGTGCTTAATCCAATATAAGCCAAAAAACCGGTGCCTGGTGGGCCTGTTGGTTCCTTGGCCAGCCCTGGTGGGAAGTATGTCAGCAGTATGTCCAAGTTTGGTTCCGGCCTCGTGATTGCAGCTTGATCTTTCTTCCTTAGAACCCTCATTCGCTCTAGCTTGCCGAGTCCTGCACTACCCTGACTGGAGTTGCGGCGGCCTTCTTCGCCTCTCGGCAAAAGATCTTGTCATGATGTAAATCCGCCGACTGCATGGTGCTTCAAAGCTCATGCTACACAATCTCGCATCAAAACACCGCTGGAGATGGGTTACTACACAGCCACATTTGAAACCGCGATCGCAGCTTTCGAATCGTCAAGCCCACTGTAGCACACCGCACAAGGGACAAATTAAAATCTATTAATGTTCTCATGGAGTCAGGAATTTAGCATCAAACAGCATCGCAACGCCATGTAATTAACAACTTTTACTCTTTCTTTCATTTGACAATTGTCGAACCAACAAGAGAGAATGTTAGAAAAAAAAAGGACCTCCGTGGTAGCCGTCTACCCGATCAAGGTCCCGAGGGTCAGGCACTAGCGCTAATGGCTTCAAGTATTTACCCAGCTTTTGCAGCAGCCAGTTAGAGCCTGCTAGAACCAGATCAAAGTTCAAAACGCGAGTCGGATCACGATCGTCCGCATTGGGACCAGATCCTCCAGATCGTCAATGTGCATCCGACCCACCGCGCACACGGAAATGTTCTTGGGAACCTAGGGGACCAAATACTTAAGCAAGGTTCTGGACCCAGCGCTCCATTTACTTCCTTTCCCCCCGAGATGGTCGACGGCAAAGCCAACACCTTTCGGATCATGTATGCATACTTTATCGGAATTTTTGACAACGTTGACGCGTCTGTGGGCAGTTCTTTCACTCTGGCGGGCGCGGACGTCCTGCAGACGCTTCCGGGAACCTACAAGCTATACAGAAAGCAATGGGGGAACCGCACTATCAGCCCAGTGTGTTTCTTCTATGCTGTCGCCCGGTAGTGAGTGCCCCACGATACCGGAATAAATTATATTCTGAAAGTGTCTTCTCATTATCCAGCATGACGATCATTTCGCTGATCACAAATGGCCTCGGTCCGTCGGATTGGCCCGCGTTCGTCTTGTGCCCATTTATTCTAACGTCCCGTGTCTGAATTTAGGGTTCTATGGGACACATTACACTCTGGCAACGTGCAAACCGTTTTACATGGTGCCCAATATCACAGCCAGTGCGTGTCCAGCGATTTGTGTTTTTCCGTGCTTACCCCGCCATCAGTGCTCGCGGGCATGGCCGTCCAAGTATTGGTATTCATTCGGCGAGTCAATTAGGCAGCCACTGGTGGCGCCTTCTGACGTTACGGCATTCAGGACATACGCCATCTCGGGCCGCTCACACTACGTTTACTATGGCCTAGGCGCGATCCTACTTTTGGGCCTCCCGGTGAGTGGAACACAAAGGTTGAAATGTTGAATGCTAATAATAACTCAGATTCAAGCTTTCGGCATTATTTACCACAGACTCGTGAGTTACGCGTGGGAATACTGTGTACAGATAGTAACCCATCTTACAGCCTACAATAAAAGGGGTAAGACCGGCGCCCTAGTTTTTCTTATAGTACTAACACCAGACCGTCGTCTGTGTAGGGACAGTACGTTATTTTATCTACTTCCGCACCATCCGTCTGACCAATATTTAGATGCAAAGGGAAGGTGACCGCCGCGGGGGAGGTGCGTTGGTCGTCAATTTTTCTAAGACGTGGCTAAGAGCCCAGCAGCCGGATTGGAACATCGTGTGATTATTATCTCCTACTCGTTGCCGTGAAGTGGCTGACGGTGCGCTGCAGTTATTATAGTGCACATATGGGTTACGACCTCATCGCCTGCGCGACGGGGACATTTTACTTGGTCTATTCTTCCCGGATTCAAGGCGTTTTGTAAGTCGCCGCTTTTTCTAGTCATTGGTATTATTTTAAACTGTCCTTCAGCAACGCGTCCAAATTTGTCCGGCGTGTATTGCGCAATGGCCTGCTCTATACCGCTGTCGTCTTCCTGGCCAATCTGTGCGTCCCCTCTGCATGTATTCTTCAGCCGATGATGACATTTTACCAGATGGGTTGTGCTAGAGTTTCAAGAGGTCCTCAAGACGGGAGTAGGAGCGACCCTCCCCCTTGCAATTGTGTTGATTGGTACGTCGCTCGTAGCGGACATACCCAGCCCTTCATTAACCTTTTCGTAGCTGCCCAGCATTTGATTCTCAGCACCCAACGCTCGAACTCCGATGCACCCTCGAGCACAGACGAGTACTCCCGATCAGGGCCTCTAAGTGCACAGAGCGCTCGCCGGGCCACACAAATGCCTCCACGATCCCCGCGCATCTTCACCCGACGCGACAGCCGGCAGGACGTTGAGCTCCAGTCCGGCGTCTTTGTCGTGACGGAGACGTACATGCAGCCACGGTCGGAGCACAAGACCGCCGACTTTGGGGAGCCGCCGGACCACACCAGCACGAACTCGA
The DNA here is from genome assembly GCA_029204335.1 of Mycena vulgaris. Lineage (NCBI taxonomy): Eukaryota > Fungi > Basidiomycota > Agaricomycetes > Agaricales > Mycenaceae > Mycena > Mycena vulgaris. The sequence continues at coordinate 591,686 of JARGYA010000019.1, read as the reverse complement.
TCACCAGTGACAAGGCCAAGCTGCCTGTCGTCAATTTTTCGTCGTAGGGCTGTAGATGTTCCTCATTGGGTTTGGCGTGCGGGGTTTCAGGTCCGGGTGACGCTGTTTAGAATAAAATGAACTCTTCGGATTATGGAACTCGGAGCGAGATGTAATTTGTATCCCAGCTGCAGGGCTCAGCGCTTAGTACTAATACTTAGTACACTCACATTCTTTAAAATCTTTAAGTTTACGCTTCTCCTGTGTTGCGCGCACACATGTGACACTGCGATCGGCGCTTCCCTGGAGTCCTTCTCTTCCTGCCAGGATTTGCTACATATATGAGCTTGCGACGATCCTCTGCCAGCCTCTGCCTCCATGTTGAGTTATTTTCCTCCAGCATCGGTCAAACACGGAGGCTCTCGCTTGCGAATGCCATCACGGTCGGGCCTGCGGCTCGTACGATTACGTTCTTGAGCTTACACCACATTATTGAATCGGGCAAACATTGTCCCCCGCGTCGATGCCTGCCTCTCCGTTGCCTTCTCCTATGGCCCTCAATAACTTGAATAAGTCTCCGACGTCCTCCATATTCAAAAAGAAGAGCGCGGCGGCGCTGGCCCCCAAAACCGCGGCCTCTTATCTATCCGCCTTGTCCGAGGCCGACGCTCGCCGTCTCAGAGCTCACCCTCCCACCGCGACCCCAGCCTTATCGCTCTCTTCCTCGGTCACTTCAGACTCGGAGGATGCCATCTTGCACGAGAAGGAGGGGTACGGCTCTGCAGCTGATGGTCTGGAAATCCCTCTGTGTCCGCCGACCTCAGAGCAGGTCTTCACCACCGTCCACTCGGAGTTTGGCCATTGCGCAAGGGAGGAGTTTCGCTATGTTTCGGAGCACGTCGCGGGGGCATCTCTTATGCATGTCGAACGCGAACCGCCGTACTACATCGTCATTTCGACGTATATCAGGTTCGTCTGCTGAGCCTTCCTGTGTCCAACGCGCGTTTAATGCTCGCCATCTAGCTACCTCATTCTGATCTGCATTGGCCACATTCGCGACTTTATGGGAAAACGTTTTCACCCAAGCTCATACCGCCATCTCATGCCCAGAGATGGCTACGCTCCGCTCAACTCTGATTTCGACTCGTTCTACACTCGGCGGCTGAAACGGCGCATGGACGAGTGCTTCGGACAGCCCATCACAGGCGTTGCAGGCCGCACTGCTATGCTGCTGGACCGCTACTCTGCGGACTACAACGCGACGCAGATTTTCACCGGCACCCGAACACGCGCCCTCAATATCTCGTCGTACAACTATCTCGGCTTTGCTCAGGCCAAAGGCGGGTGCGCGGACGCCGTCGAGGAGAGCATCCGCCGATATGGCGTCTCGTCGGCTGGATCGCGTCTTGCGGGCGGCTCGACCGACCTCCATACCCAGGCAGAGGCGCTGGTCGCGCGCTTCGTCGGCCAGGAGGACGCGCTTATCAGCTCGATGGGGTTCGCCACCAACTCGGCGTATATCCCTGCACTCGTTAGCAAGGGCTGTCTGGTCATCTCCGACGAGCTGAACCACGCGAGCATACGGTTTGGTGTCCGCCTAAGCGGGGCGAACGTCCGGATGTTCAAGCATAACGATATGACCGAGCTGGAGAGTTTGCTGCGGGAAGCCATCAGTCAAGGGCAGCCGAAGACCCATCGGCCGTGGAAAAAGATTCTCCTCATCGTCGAGGGGCTGTACAGTATGGAAGGGACGCTCGCGAACCTGCCGCGTATCATGGAACTGAAAAAGAAGTACAAGGTGTGTGGACTGTTGCATCCTCGCATTCCTTTCTGACGGCCGATAAAGTTCTACTTGTGGGTTGACGAAGCACACTCCATCGGTGCCCTGGGCCCCCACGGTCGAGGTATCGCTGACTATTTCGGTATTCCTCCTCGGTCCATCGACATTCTTATGGGTACCTTCACTAAATCCTTCGGCGCTGCCGGAGGATACATCGCTGGCAACAAGGATCTCATTGACCGCCTTCGTGTGCGCGGGTACCTAGGGGCTTACGGGGAAGCTATGGCCCCGCCTGTACTGATGCAAGTCGTTTCAAGCATGGCAAGCATCATGGGCATTTCCCCAGCGCCACTCACACCCGGTTCCTCCTCCACCCTGCGTCTCGGAAGCACCGCCGTCGATGCTATCGACGCATACACCGGTCCTGCGCCCCAGTCGCTGGTTCCTTCGTGGCTCACCCTCGACTTGAGCCTCGCCTCGGGCGTCGAGGGCCGCACGCGACTTCGCCGTCTCGCATTCAACTCGCGCTACCTGCACTTCGGCCTCAACAAGCTCGGGTTCATTACCTATGGCGTCCCCGCGTCGCCCATCGTGCCCCTTGTGCTGTTCAACCCCGGCAAGATGATCTTATTCCATCGCATGATGAAGGACTACGCGACGCCGATCGTCGTCGTCGTCGTCACGTACCCGGCGTGCGCCTTGATGACTGCGCGCGTGCGCTTCTGCGTAAGCGCATCCCACACGAAGGAGGACATCGACACGGTACTCCGTGCGTGCGATGAGATTGGTGAAGTGCTCGATTTGAAACATGGGGCAAAAAAAAGCGAACGGTGGGGGATTGATGAAGTCTGTGAGCGCGCTGCAGAGCTAGCCGGAATTTAACGCATAGATATAACTACCTGCGCGGTCTAATAACAAGTTAATCTATATATGTATTATTCGGGATCATACACATATTTGCTTCAATTTGGCTCCTTCCCATCAGAGTGTGTTGGTCACGTGCTGACTGAATTCAAACTCCGACCGCCTATATATAGTCAAGTAATTTTCACTGTGACCTTCCTCTTGTGTCTGTCCAACCATCTGGAGCGTTAGCCTCGGCGCGGACGTTTACTCGTCCGGTGACGTTTTACTTCACGTTGGCAGAGCGAGGCGCCTTTCGGGGCGCTCACCAGAGCGAGCACGGCGCTCCTGTTTGTCTTCCGTCTTCAAGTCCGTTTCGGCGTCGATCTGGGGGCGAGGGCTCGTAATGGGTGTGCGGTGCGGCGTCATATTCCTGTACCTGCCGTGGTGTCGCTATGCGGCTTTTACGGTCTGGTCAAACCATGATGCATACATACCCTTCATCTCTGTAGAACTTTTGAAAAAAAAAACATTCCTTCAAACCTCGCTCTGAATTCCTGAATCGTCGTTCCTGAAATCCTGAATCCTGAATCCTCTCCCACTTTCATATACCTCTTCCTGGAGCTTCATATGCACTCGATCCGTTTCGATTCCTATAGTCTTGCTTGGCGACGTTCTCGAATCCAAATAGTAATATTCGCGTTTTTCAGCATGTCCATCCCGAGCTCCGTCGCGGGCTTCGTGGTTCTACCAGTCTCGTACGCAGTAACTTCTGCCCACTATGTATATGCTCGCCCCCATGTCTAAGAAACAGGAATCTCAGGCATTACCTGATGGACGGACCCTCTTCCGTGAATGTGCCTCCGGACGCGAAAGAACGAGAACTTGTCCTGTTATTCAAGGGCTCCGGGACCGTTGAAGAGCTTGTCTTCGACTTGGATGCGCAAGAACCTCTGGTGGTGCAAGACGACAGCGACGAGGAGGACGGGGAAGACGAGGAGGAGGTAGACGCTGAGACTGAGCAGCCTCGAAAACGGAGAAAGCTGTCGAAAACAAGCCCCTGCCGCCCAAGGTGTTCTGTTCCCTTGCCCTCGAAGCCTCTTCGGCGGCTACGAAATACCGGACGGTCGGCGCATCTTGTATTTCTGGATGCGTCCTCGCTGGAGCGGGCGCTCGTCCACCAGCCCAAGGTCGCAACATGGCATTGGAGGAGCCATCTAGCATAGCGCACTACACCACGCTCCACGACTATCTCCCGCCTCCGCTGGATCTCGTGCGCGAGGCCATGGAGCTGTTCGAGTTTGAGCTGAAGTAGACGAAACAAAACGTCAAGTACCGCAAGAGCGAGGCCATCGTGGACGAAGACGGGTTCACTCTAGTCACTCGCGGCGGCGCATACGGGCAGATCTTGGGCGGCGGGGTCGGCATCGCCAGCAAAAAATCCAGGAGAGCGGGGAGACGTGGACTCAGAATAAAAAGGAGCCTAAGCAGAAGGCTGGTTTCGATGCGTTCCAAAAGGCGGAGAAACAACGCAATGGCATTTTGTTTCGACCTAGTTTTTAACAGGTAACTGACATTGTTGACCCAGATTTGATGGAGCTGAAGAACAATTGGGAAGCGGACAAAGCCAAGGTAGATAAGCTGAAGGCGTCAAGACGATTCAAGCCGTACTAGGTCGTTTATTTACTAGTTCATTCCCGTGCGCTACACTGTCCCCGATGCGAGTATGTCCGGAGCCTTCGGCTCACGATTTTTTGGTTGGCCAACTCACGGGGTGCCATTTCGCGCTAAGGACGCCTTGCTGCTCGAGGCAACTCGTTCGAATTTGGGAGGCGGAAACCACGTCAGTGCTCACTGCTTGTCTCAGTGGTGGACTGCGTAGAAAGGGGTCGACGGGCCCGCAGAATGGGAACGCTTCGGACGACGGACAATCGGACATGATGTTAACGACCCCCCTTTCAATCAGGTTGCCGAAGTAATCGTCTTCGGTAGACACATCGTATCCATGTGAAATCTGTGGAGAGAATAATTTGTCTGCCAGAATTCACATGATTTTAGGACGATAGATGGAACAGTCCGGATGGAGCCTTTTTCGAATCGGAAACCGAGTCCTAGATGTGGAACATAGTAGGCCAACAATCTACTCCTGATGTGTCCGCCAGATCGCGAGCCGAGAAGTCCGCCGTGCGTTGCTCAAATTCAAGATTATTTGCGTCTTGTGGAGGACAGGGGGATTACAATGAGCTCCGCGTCGTGCTGTCCTTTGTGAGCAGCGTGCCGACCATTCAGTATACATGTACTTCAGACATGCCCCGCGACTTGGGAGTTGGTGCGTACTGTGGAGAAAGCGACAAGGGTTCGAGGCGTTTCGAGAGGGGAAGCTGACGCAAGCCAAGAGCGCCAGGGTGGATTCATTTCTGAAGAGCTTGATTTCAGAAGGGCTCCGAGAGGCTCCGAGCTGCTCCGAGTCGGTGGGCTCGGTATGGTTATGACCGGCCCGAAGAAGCCTCGGGCGTGTTGCCAGTAGAACGCCACCAGATTAGCGAAAAGGCAATGCACCCCCAAAACAGCCGCAGAGCGCGCGCTTCACTAGTACTGCACTTCATGTGTACGTGTGAAGCTAGTCGCCGTGTGGGCCAACCCTAGGGTTCATCAACTTTTTTCGCGTCGGGTTTCACCGCTCGGTTAATATTCTGGATTGATTGAGAAGGATGATTTAGGCTTTGCGAGCCTCTGTTGAGCGGTGGATTTCGAGAGATATCACCAGTGTGAAAGCCGTAGGGGCGGAGCTTCCCGGCTCACTGCAACAGAAAGATTACAACAGCCGGAGAAGAATAAAACTAGACTGAAATCAGGTAGGCAATGAGTTGAATCAGCTACCAGTCTGCGGTGTTTATTGATTCGAGTAGATGTTTGAGTTTTTCACAAGAATACTTATCGCTCGCGTGAGTGTTCGGAGAAGAGGGCCTCAGCGGGCCACGTGGGCGTGTCTGATGATCGTTGATCATGATAACACATCACGTGTAGGCGCCCTAGTCAGACCAAATAGCAAGATCATTTTTTTTGAGAGTGCGAAAAAAATGCCCTTTACTGGCAGCTTGCTGGCAGCACTTCACGACTCAACGACTGGTGCAGCAGTGCCGCAGCCGTTACCTTTGCTGAGCTGGAGTTGAGGACAGCCATTCAGAGTCATTCTTGTCCATGTCAAGTCCTTGTAGCATCCTCAAGCTCATAGTTTCTCAGACTATAGGCTATCGACTTTGAACGGCCAACGGAGAACGCAAACGCCGTCCGCCCCTTGTCTGAAACGACGATCTATCGGACTTTCCGCCACAAGTCATCTCTGATCAGCGTCGTGTACCTATTTCCGAGTTCTCCGTCCACGTCATTGTCAAAATCGCGGGCCGTACGAGTGCGGACCGAGACGAAGACCGAGTCTATCACTAATCGATGTCCTTCTGGATGTCCTTCTGGATGTCCTTCTGCGTATTTTCCCTCAGATTCTCCTCGGCAAGTTCGTTTTCTCTAGATCCTCGGTGCTCAATGAAACACCAGCTTCAGGAACCGCAAATCTATTTCTGAATGCACTATTATTTGTTTTCTTTGGCTAGGATTGGGACGGTCTCGAGTCCTATGCTCTGGCAGGCGTAAGTCCTTCGCGAACTTGGTCGGCCGTCTCGGAGAACCTAATTTTGTAATCTCGCTCAACCCTCAGATGATCCCGGGGGATACCCCGTGCCCCCCTTGCCTGTGATTTCGCCTCGGAGAAAACAGCACATCGGGGATTGGTTTTTCTGCAGGATCTTTCCGTGGTGATTTGAATGATGGATTTTTGAGGTTGGTGTGAAACGGAAGGCCAGGGCCCGGGGGCCGCTGGCGCCGGAAGTTTTCTTTGTAGGCAGGGTATCTGGCAGATCCCGGGGGAGGCTGATTGGGGAGGATATTGGTCGGTTACCTTCCGGGGACTGTTTCTTCCCAAAGACTTGAGTTGTTTATGCGTGTTACTTGCTAGTCGATCGTCTTGTTCCCCACCTTCATGTCCTTGTCCTGATTATTCCTTCTCCCTCCTCCATCCCGCCTAGCCCTCGTCGTAAGGATACCGCCTGATGTATGTTGTTTCTCAGCTCTTTTCGCCCTGTCCTCACTCGCCCAGAACTCGCGACCCTTATCGGCTTCTTCTTCCCGCCCTCCACACGCATCGCCCTGCACAATAACGCCTGAGTACGCTCGAGAACTCCTCGCGACTCCGACTCCAGTCCTCCGCAGAGAAATCGCGTCGACTCTGAGTCCTAGATAACCCAATGGCCCTCACGATATCCCCCCCTTCGCCTGCCGCGTCTTCCGCGTCTGATGGCTCCTCAAATTCAGCCTCTACAGGCCCCCCGCGCACTCCGGTGCTCTCTGATCTTCCCCTGGCCACTCCCATTCTCCCCAAGGGCAACGACAACACCACCACCGACAACTCCGCCGCCGCCGGCGGAGTTAAACGCACTGCCAAACCCAATCGGCGTGCGAACACGGCAGAGCGCCGTGCTACCCACAACGCCGTCGAGCGCCAGCGGAGAGAGACTCTGAACGGCCGTTTCCTCGTGCGTTACTATACCCACGGTCCACACCTCGCTAACTTTTTTCTAACCGCATCAGGACCTGGCCGCGCTCCTTCCCAACCTTTCACAGATCCGACGGCCCTCAAAATCCTCGATCGTCAACTCCAGCATTGCACACATCAACGCGTCGCGCCGACATCGCGTACTCGCTGCCCAGCAGCTCCGCCTCCTCAAGAACGAGGCCGACGCGCTTCGACACGAAGTGAACGAGTGGCGCATGCGCGCCGGCGTTCCTGGAGTTGAGGAGCCCCGCCGCCCCGATGGCTTCGGCGTCATCCTCAGCGCCGAACTTGAATTCGAGGCGGGCGACATGATGGAGGGCGACGAGGGCGAAGAGGAGGACGACTTCCCCTCCAGTAGCGGGGGAGGCGTGTACGGTGGGAGGCAGTACGTCGGGGGGCGAAACTACGGAGAGGAGCCGGAGGAGTTCATCCACCTCCAGCAGCAGCAACAACATCAGCAGGTTGAGCTGATGGCGCAGCCGTATGTTGCGCCGGCAGCGCCACAGCCCATAACGATCGCCATCGGTGCCCCGCAACAGCAGCGCCAGTCGCACTCGCCACCCCACTACGCGTCGCCGATGATCGCAAGCCCAACGGCCGGGGCGTTTGATGCCGCGATGGTCTACGACCAGCACGCGCGTCAGCTGCATCACCATCAGCTCATGCTGCAGCAGCACCAGCAGCAGCAAGAGGATGACAAGTGGGCGTATCAGCACCAGCAGCAGATGCGCGCGCGGCAGGGTGCCTGGTGAAGCGTTGCTCCCTTTTTCTATAGATCTCTCTGCTGTACTTCCCCTCCCCTACCCCCTCCCTGTATTGCACGACCTCTGATGACACCGTCTTTATTCTTTGTTCCACTGCTTCTTACTTCCGAGCTTGGCGCGGCACGTCCCTCTTTGTTATACCCTCCTTCTTGTTGGCTGGCTGTTCCGAGGTGTAATGGAAAAAATGAAAACAAAATGCATAAACTGTATGGATAAGATTTCGAGGCTTCCGGATTGGCCAACTAGGTGATATCCGATGGTTGTGAGCTGCCGCGACGAACAATCGATGGTTACATTATGATAAAAACGAGTCGAGTGGATCATCATCCAAAGTAAAAGACGTCCACCCCACTTACCTGGCGCGTTGGGTTCCTCTAAAGAGAAATCAGCACGACTGACCATCAGTTACCGAGTCGCGACAACGCACCCTAAGCGCAATAACCCGCTCCTCATCCAAACTCACGCCGTGGTAGATAGCGAAGTGTGCCGTGCTGCTCGACATACGGCACTTCAACCGGGAGGCTACTGCCTCTGCCCAAATCCCGTGATCCGCAAATGGATCATCTGTTGGGGCAAGGCAATGGTCGGGATCCCTCGTATGGTAAGGATTGAAGTCGAGGATGTAGATCGGCGCGGGCCCCCGCTCCGGGAGCAACACACATCGCTGCCCGGAGGTGGTGGTGATCCAATCCATGATCATCCCGCCCGCGCTGAGCCAGCGGCAGACTTCTGGGCCCCAGTCCGCGTAGTTGGAGGTGTCGCCCGGCGCGTGCTCGTCAAGAAGGGCGAGGAGGGCGCGGCGGTGGATGAAGAGGACGAATCGCCGTGCGATAAAGTTGATGTGGAAGACGATGATTGAGTCCTCGGCGGATGGAGAGAAGGGTAGACGCGGAGGTTTTCCCAAGCTGTATACCGAGGGGTTGGGCTCGCCGCGTGCACTTATTATGCGGATTCTTTCGCCCGGAACTAATCTTGGGAGGTGCAGAGTGAGGCTCGGCGTCGTCTGCTCAGAGGGAATGTGCCACAGCTCGAGCGTTGCGGTCACAGTGTTGGGCAGCAGAAGCACCCCGGGCGACAGAAATACGGCCCCAAAGTAGGACCCACTTTCGGCGTCTATTTTCTGTTCGGTAGTTAGCGTAGGCAACTTTGCAATAGTGTGTAGTGTCTTACCATCACGAGTTTCCCTGTCATCCATTCATACACGTAGACACGGTCCTGCGGATGATCATCTACCCATCTGGCGTACGACTCGACAAAAACCATATAGTCGCCGACGACTTCTATAATGACGTTCGGAACACCCCAACGAGACGTGCGGACTTCGACCGGCCCTTGAGCTTTGGGATGTCGCATGTGCGTATCCGACATGGTGAGGAACTCCAAATTGATCAAACCTTCGGGTATGCCCTCAGTGATTCGTCCAGTCGGTGTACTGAAAAACATGAAAATCTGAGGTACTCATAGACAACCGAGGGCTTACAAAGTGGCCATAACAACGAGGTCATGCTCTTCAATTGCCAGGCAGAAATCTATGATGACGCTCTTTATGGAGGGTACCGGAATGCGCCCCCATTGGACTCGAGGCTCGTTCCGATCTGACGGAAGCTGCATATAACGCAGCGCTTGGCGTTGGTGCTCTCCGAGGAAGAAAAAGCCAGCTGAAAGAGAGAAATCAATTGAATTAACAAGGAATAAGAAATGTGAAGAGCCACCTGATACTTCGTACAATCCCGATGGCGAGAATGTGACGGGGATCGACCGCACCCAACTTGGGTCGAAGTCCTCGAAAGCCTTTTCCCGGGCACGCAACATCGCGAGGCGGTCGGAAGCGGGGAGCGGCGCGGACGGGTTTTCTGTAACTTGCGCCACACTCGTGGCCATCAGGTACTGGAGTTCAATAGACGCAGCAATGAAGTTGTAGAAAAAGCGGGACGACTGTTGGCATGCATAAAGAGTCTCAAGAGGGAGGAAGCCAAGGATGTGGACGAGCAGTTCTGGAGGAAGATCGAAAAGGCGGAAGGTTTCTGACATCATGAGGGCCGTCGCCGTAGTCGTTATCCTGTGTTTCGATGAGCTGCAGACCAGAGAGTCGGAGTCCCGAATCTCTGAAAGGACACGGCCACGTGACTCGCGAAGCTAATTAATATTATCCCGGTCCGATCGACGAGACGCGCACCAGAGACGAACAAAGATTGAAACGCCAGTGTACGTTAGTCACTGGTAGTAAATATAAACAAGAGCGCGCCGGGGGCGCTTCGTGCCCCCGGCACTTCGCCCCTTCGGTGATGCCCGATCGGAGTTTAAAGGCTTCAGACAGCATAATCTTATATGTAAAGAGAGAGATAGAATGTTGAAGGATGATCTCGATTCTCGGGGTTGTTATTATGACTTTGAAATCCTACCTGGAGCCTGCCCATTGAGGTTAATTATGTCTGCCCAGAAGCTACGAGAGCGAAAAGCCGTCGAGCGCGCACTAATCATTAACCTGTTGTCGATCTGATGGTCTTCACCGTCGTGAAAAGAGACCGTGAAAAGCACAAGTCAGTGTCACCAGAGCGCAGCAGAAGCCGCCGTATATTGACGGCCATCTGGATTTGCGTGCCAGGATCCGGGTGAAGGTGTAAGATGTCGCGGTATCGACGATCACCCACGACGCGGAAAATAGATAACGAAATAACTACTGTACATGTAGTAATCCAGTGGCCATCCTCTGCGACACGCACCAAATCAAAGCAGCCTCCCGTGCATCCACGCCGACAGCATCGCCAGCGCCTCAACCGGCTTATCATGCGGGACGTAAGCAAAAAGACGCGCGTCAGCAAATTGCACCTGAGACCGAAGGACGTTGAACGACTCATCATATGCCCCGCGCCCCGTATCGTAACGAACGACAGCAGCCCCCCCTCTGCCTGCTTCACCTCGCCGGCCTTACCCTCGGTGCCGACCCGCCACTCCGCCCACGGGAGCGCCGCGTACTCCTCTGCGCCGCTCCACTCGAGCTTGTCGACCCACATGCGGTTCGCGACCCAGTTGCACTGCCAGTCGTAAGTCCCCGCGTAGATGAGCACGCGCACGCCGCGGTCGAGAAGCCCGGTGACGTAGTGTTGCGTCGGCACTGCCCACTTGTCGAGCCGCGCGTTGAAGAGGCGGCCCACGTCACCCGAGCACGAGGTGAAGTTCGCCACGCCGGGGTCGACGCCGATGAGGGATAGCAGCGCGGGGTCCGAGAGGTACTTGGTGATAACGCTGTTCTCTTCATAGCAGAGCCCGTCCCCGACACACATCTAGTGCGACGGTCAGTGCAGGAGTCGGGCGAGTAGGCTGCCCACCTTCGAGATATCGTAGACATTTCGGCCTAAAGCGATTAAGTAAGGCAGAGGAAGGATGTAGGTAGATGAAGACCGACCGCTGGCCCACATCCCGGTGGACAGCTGGCTGTCGCAAAAGTCGACCGCAGCGCGACAATTGATCGCGTCGAACTGGTCGATGCAGCCTGCCTTCATGGCCTTTTGGCACCGCGGGAGCTGGAAGGATAAGTATACTGAGCGTTTACTCGTGAAGGAAAACGTGGACGACGTACAGCCGCCTTCATGCGGACACAGTTGCCTATGGATTGGAAAGGCACGTCGAGCGCAGCAGTTCCGCACTCGACATCGTAGCGTCCGGGGTACAACCTGGGTGTGTGAGCACGTCGCACATGCACTGGAGAGAAATGATTCACGTCGATATGTCTGTGATGCCGTTTCCAATAATGACGCTCTGCAAATTCAGCGTTGGGCGGCCTTCCGTGATCGCCACCTGGTTCTGGTCGTAGATTTCACTCGCAAACACAGGCAGATAGCGGCCCTATTTCGACTTAGTAGTCATCCGCCGGGAAGATAAGGAAATCAGACACACCCCGTACGATTCGCCCGACAGATGCAGCGCGCGGCCCTTGAACTGCGAGAACGTCTCAAAGAATATCGAGATGAACGCGTGCACGTTCTTGGCTGCGTCTTCAGTGGTCTCAATCGTCTCGCCGTAGTCGGCGTACGAGAAGCCCACGCCGACTCTGGTAGAAAATTGGGTTCGTGCACGGGAACGCGGGAATGGATTCGGCGACGCACGGTTGGTCAAGAAAGAAGATGTTCGCCTCCGAGTTCCAGGACGACGGGTTCCATATCGTTCCGTTCGTCGACGCGTTCTTCATGTCGATGCTGCACGGCCCTACATTTCACTTGCTTCGGCATGAAATAGCGATTAGGAATCGGCAGCAGCGCACCCAGCTCCATCAGCAGCCCCATCGCAGAGCTGCAGCCCGGGCCACCGTTTATCCACATCAGCACGTCGTCTGCGATGTATTAGCGCCGTATCAGAGCGGCGGAGCGTGCTTGCGAGCATACCGGTCGCGGGGTCCCGCCTGCTCTCGAAAAAGTAGAAGAACAGATGCTTCGCGCCCTGGTCAACATCGAGGTAGCCCGTGTAAACGCTGCGTGGTTTCCTTCAGTCTATATACCATCTCACGTATAGCGGAGGTAGCTACTTGACTGTGGGGTCGCAAAAGCTGCTTTGCTTGACGCGAACGCGGTGGTTAGGGAAGCGCGGGTGCGAGAGGGCCGTGAAATCGGCTGAGCCAACGGACGATAGGTGCAGGGGTCTAGGTGTCAGCGGAGCCTGTGTCGCGACCGTCAAGCCCAACGATAGCGCGAATGCCGCCAGGAGAGACAACATGGTCACGGATAAGGGTTCCCATCGGCCCGAAGGTGTAGCTCAGTAACGCGGTCATGTGATGTAGTCACTATAGGGGACTTCAAAGCTCTTTAAAGAAATGAAGATCAAGCATTCCCATGCGACGAAATAGTCTGGGTAGTTTAGGGCTGTATCTATGTAACTTCACGTTCTGTACCAGAAATCCCCACCCCTCCCCCTTCCGAAAAATACAGACCTAACGAGCAGAGTCCAGAGCCCGCTCAGTTCTCCGCGAGCAGTTGCACAACAGTATACGTGGACGCCGCCAGCATCGCTGCCCACGCGTCAGGAAAACCCCGCAGCCAGACAGTATGGGGACTCACTCAGCAAGATGGGGTAGTGCAACACGCTCAGCGCGTTCGTTCGCTACGTTCACGGTCCATTAATCAACCATTAAAAGATGAGTGAGGGAGGACAGGACGCACCTTATTGGGGTTCCCGGTGCTGTACCCTATTGTGTACCCCACGCGCGCGAGGGACCAGAGCCCCAGCGCGCCCGCGGCGAGCGAAGGGTACTTCAGCGCTGTGATCAGGGTCCTGCCCAGGAATAATATTGAGTTGACGAGAATCGAAACAGGGTGGGAGAACGAAACGCACATTGTGTACAGCATAGGGAGATTCTCGAGCGTCTGCTCTTGTCAGCCAGCTGCATTGCATTAATATGGATGGGGTGGACAAACGTTTTGGTGCGCGCCTAACTCGCGTCAACGTCGTCCCATACATATGCATAATGTGGCTAGCTCACGTTGCGCGCAATTAAATTTCACCGCATTCGGATTAGCCTCCATCTCCGCCTTTTCCGCGTACGCTGTACCGATATGCCTATAAGCCTCCTCGCTCATACATGGAAGAAACGCGAACGCACCGCGCGGATACGCAACGCCCGAGCGGCCGCGGTACCTGCTCACAACCACTGTCTGCCCGAGGAGCAGGAAGATGGTGGAGAGAAAGGCGCCGGCGAGGTAGGCCGTTCTGAATTGAAGGTAAGTTCAAGTCAAGCTTAGAGTCGATGATCGAACGTACCCGGCGGGCAGGGACGTTGTAGACATTTCGAGCTGGAGGGTCGATGCGAAGAGCTGTACGGTGAGATCAGAGAGACCTGGAAAGAGCTCTGGGAGGGGTTGCTTTATGTAACTAAGCCAACGGTCAACCAGGCTTAATGCCGCATACGCGTCACCGGCGTGCCGCCGGCCCGCGACGTGTCTACGTGGACCCATATAAGTATCTGACGTGGTCGTCATGTTGTGTCTTGAGATCAAGTCCAACGGATAAATCTATGAATAGTTTCTATTTAACAACCCCATCTTACTTATAAACCAGTCACAAACGGCTCATCCCGAGGTTCAGGAACATGCAGCTTGACTATGGAGCCTCCTAAAGGCTCCAGAGTCGTTTTGATTCTGAATTCACCGAGGTTGAATTTTTTGGGTAGAGTAGTCAACTTGAAAGTTCATGCCTCAGACCTTATCCAATTATCCTGCACACAGAATCATTCTCTTCCAAACCCACCAGGACACAAACTACCTATCAAAGCATATAAAATCAGCCGACTGGAGGACTCGGAAGGAATTACGAGATTCAATATTAACGAGAGGGAACGAGTCGGCATAAAAGCTCAAAAATTTCGTTAGGATAGAGTTTTCAGCGTTTACTTACCATTAAAAACTTAGGTTCTCTTTTGTGCTTTATTCAAGCGGTCAAAGCGAGAGTTGTGACAACTTGAACCTTATTTTAACACGTGAAGAGGGTTGTTAAATAGCAGCAACCCGGGTTGGTGCCAACAAGGGAGTATGTTAAATAGATTTATCCAAGTGCAACTCTCACCACAGGCGAAGCAGGATTATCATCATTATTATGAACATCAAGCAAGGAGTAAGGCCGTTTACACCGTCACAGCGCTGACGGAAATGTGATCCTCCACCAAAAAAGTTTGATAGGATGGGCGCTTCCTTACCCCGTTTATCTGGGAGTGAGAGACCAGGAGTGGGGCGAGTAGCAAATCATAGAGTCCGTTTATCCTGGGAATGCTGCCATATATACTTTCGAACATTTTGCGGCCAAACCGTACCGACGCCCACCCTGCAAATTTCTCTTCCTCTCCCTCACTTGGAATCCGTCGGACCCCCTACTACATGTCTGCAGATACGAGCTGGAAAACAGTATACGCCGACATACCCAGCAGCGCTGCACGGCGTCAGCACCCTGTAGAACAACGCGGACGCAAACTCACCGAAGAAAAGGGGGTAATGCAGCACGCTCAGCACGTTATATCGCTACGTTCATGTACAATAAATCAACCCTTCGGAAAGGAGTACGGGAGGCCGCACCTTGTTGGGGTTCCCCGTGGCGTACCCGAGGGTGTACCCCACGCGCGCGACCGACCATAGCCCTAGTGCGCTCGCGGCCAGCACCGGGTACTTGAGCGCCGTGATTAGCGTCCTGGCCCCCGAGAAAAAATCAATATGAGGGAATTAGGGGAGACGAGGAGAATGCACATTGTGTACAGCATCGGCAGGTTCTCGAGTGTCTGCAGTTCAGCCCAGTCAACCTTCGTCTACACAATACAAGGGGCGGACGTACGTTCGCGTGCGCACCTACACAAAATTCACTTGAGTCAGCGTCCCATATCTCCAAAGTCGTATATGTACCACACTCACGCTGCGCACAATTAAACCTCACCGCAGCCGGGTTCGCCTCCATCTCCGCCTTCTCCGCGTACGCTGCACGCCCCAAAATCCATCAGCCTCGTCCTATGATTTTTTTTCGTAGGGTGAAAAGACACACCACGCGGGTACGTGACGCCAGAGGGCCCGCGGGACTTAACTGCGACCGCGGTCTGCCCGAGCAGTAGGACGACCGTGGAGAGGAAGGCGCCCGCGAGATAGCCGGTTCTGCAGCGTGCGTGAGATTCGAGAACTGGAAAAAGGCGGGCGGCGTACCCGGCGGGCAGGGAAATCGTTGTCGACATTTTTTTTAAAAAAGGTAGACTGGAAGAGAGTCAGGAATTCGACTGAGCAGAAGTGGGTGGTGGGTAGTTAAGATAAGAAGTTCTGAGAACCGCTGCTGTCTGCGAGTGCTTTATTATAGCCGACGTGTGAACCTGCGCGCCGGAGAACGCGTCGATGTCGACTTGTCGTGCCGTGTCGTTGTCGCATGTCGTGCATGTCGCGTCGAGAATCCTGATCTGCAATTAGCTGCTGATCCGCCGGGTTATCCGGCGGGAGGATCCAACCGTGGGAACAAATAATTAGTACGTTCAACATTGGTATCTGCTCAGACAGACAATCATATCATTATATACCACGCCCATTTCCACATCCAAAACTACAACCCAAATCATGCCGAAAGTCGAGCGATTCTAATGCTTGGGTGTCTTTGCCAGCTTTGGTACTTTGGGTTTGGCGGCAACCTTCGGCTTCGGAACTTGGGGTTTTGCGATACCTTTAGATTTCGCAACTTTGGGCTTAGCTGCGACTTTGGGTTTGACTGCGACTTTGGGCTTGGTTGCGACTTTGGGCTTTGGGGCCGCCTTGGGTTTCACGGGGGCGGCCTTCGGCTAAGCATGAGTTATTAGAACAACGCTGACGATTCAGCGCTGGCGGGTGCGCACCTTAGCGACGGGTTTGGTCTTGGCCTTTGCTACTGCTTTGGGTTTCGGGACGACCTTTGTCTAAGCGGGGGCATTAAAATAGTGCAGTGGGGCAAGCGGTGGCTGGTGCGAACCTTGGTAACGGCCTTTGGTTTGGTGATCTTTGGGACGGCCTTGACGTTCCAAAACATTAACATTTGTAGTTGAGGAATGCTGATGGACAATGCTTACCGGCTTCTTGGCGACTGGGAGGGCGCACTGGGCTGCAGTCGTAGTCGGTTTACCGGTGATTTTGCGCACAACGAAGTTGTGGACCGCACTCCACAACCCGCGTTGGCACCGAGCAATAGTAGAGGGAGTCTCGTTGACGAAAGGGTCTCCCGGAGTAGGAAGAGGGATAAGTTTGGCCACCTGACCTTGGGTTCTACATGAAACAGGTCAGCAAGCTCCTTCTGCGTGACGGCTCTGAGGATACAGACTTGGTGATTCCGTTGGTTATTAGGGCGTTGAAACGAGTTTGGAATCCAGTTAGGAAGCCATTCCCAGCCCCCACCGCGGTCGTCATAGCCGTGTCGATGACCGTCGCAACGTGTGTGCCGGGATTGACCTTCTTGGCACCATTAGCCTTCAACAATTCTAAGTAGTTGATCACGCCGTTCTGAGGCAACATAAGCAGATCCGAATCAGCGTGAAGTGACTATTGACAAATTTAAACGTACAGCAGCTTTTTGCGTAGTAGCTTTGAAGTTTTTGAATTTCGGATCAAATAGTTTGCCTTTGGCATTGTTCACGGTGCTTTCGACCTCGATCAAGTTCGGGTCCGCGTTGATGGTATCGAAGAAAGTCTTGAAGCTGGCCTGACCGGCCGGCGCCGTAAAATGTGCGCAGATTGCGGGGACCTTCGCTATTTCGTTTGCAATGAATTGTAATTCAACAATACTGTAGGATGTGTGTCAAGCTCCGCTGAGCAGAAGGTCATACACGTCATACGTACTGGTCTAGGAACAAAGGGAGCGGCATAAATCTCCGGTAATATTCAACCACAACGACGGGTTACTTACCACACTGCACAAGGCCAACATTTCCCTTGCATAGCGTGTCAGATTGAAAAGATCGGTCAAGGTTTTTTGCTCACTGGGACGAGAGACAGGCTGCCGTCTGTCGGGCTTGCGGGGTCCGTGAACTGGAGGGATTGGTTGGGGCAGGGGGGCTTCCCCAGACGGAGGCCCAAGGCGCCGTTGCAAATGCAAGGCGGGTCACGACCATCCGGACATGAATCCTTCCCTCGTGCTCTCAACGGCGCAGCAATGACACATGCGCAAAGCACAAGAAAGATGGCAAAGCGAGAGAGGGTGGCGGTAGCCATGAGTAGAGGGTTGAAAATAAAAGGGCAAAATCAAGGTAAGTGGAAAATGGGGCGAAGAGGAAAGAACAAAGGAAGGCACCAGGCAAGGAAAGTGAAAAAAGCAAAGGAAGGCGCCGGGCACTGAGGATTCTTGGAGAGCTGAACCCTCATTTTATAACTGACAGTGACTAGCCGGAGCCCGTCGCGGCTCAGGAATAACTAGACTGAAACAGCCGTAGTGAACAGGAAATCGCCGGGCATCTCAGCTCGTTGTCCTCGGACACTGACCTTTGAGAGGGATGGGCGATGCCTGAACTGGCGCCAATTTTATATCTCTTGGCGCCGCCAGTTATATATCTCTTGGCGCCGCTACTCTGAACGGAGGGATTAAGGCTTTGGAGGAAGCCAGGTCTCAAGGTCCCTGCCCCGCAGATTTTCCAAAGAACAAACCAGTCATAAACATGCAACTTCAGGCGGTTTGGAGTGCTGAAGCCTCATTTTATCACTAGTAACTGCGACGTACTAGTAGTCCGTCGTGTTTCAAGAATACATAGACAGAATGGGCCGTAATGCAGCCGCTCTTCTTAGATTGTTATCGTTGGAGGAGGCGATGCCCGAACCTGGCGCCAGTAGCAGATTTCTTGGTACCGGAAGGAGGGATTACATTCGGAGAAGGACCAGGTTGTTCACCGCGCTGCAAAGTTTGCGAAGAACAAAGCAGAGCAACTTCAGGAGGTTTGAGAGGGTTTGACCAGCAGAAACGCATTGACGCATGAATGAAGAAATAACTCCCTTAAGACATCATACAGAGTGGTACAGAGGTGGTTGATTACTGAGTATCCGCCGAGCATGGAGTACGCGGCTGTGGTGAAACGAGACGGGGATCAGCCGCCACGGTTGCGTTCAAGTTCCTATATTTGGCCGAGTCGCCGCTCTCATGACCACACCCTCATCCATTTGTGGCCCGCCGTTGCATTGAGCGTATCACTGTAAGATGGGTTATGTCGAGGTCTACTGTTCATTCTGGTAAGCTGTACCCATCTTGCTTGGTCTTACCAACCAACTCGGACGCATCTCAGTGCTGGCCCGCTGGAGAATGCTCGTTCAGGATGGTTTTCTTTTATTAGCATGATGCCAGGCGCCCCATGGCCCCCAAAAGACGGGGATTGGCTGAACCCTCCTGGCTACCCAGTCCCTTCCAAATCAAAGGAAGAGATCGTCTGCATCTCTCCTGAAGATGGATCCTTCTGGGCTGACTGGGTCTGTGTTGGTCCGACGTGGAAGGATCATGACTGGGTTTCTCCTCCTTGGTACGTGACGCCCGGTTGCATGGTCATCGCGATTGAACCCGTTGCAGCGAGCAAGGGGACTATGGTGCCGTCATCATCGAGGGAAGTAGCGACTGGGAGCAGGAAGATGATACTGAAAGATTCCTCCACATCCATCGGGGATGTTTGTCCTTCGCCTGTCGCCGCCTTGGCATTACGCCGCGACTCCTCTGGGAGTCGTTGTATCAGCCTGGAGTCGACTACTTGCGATACGGAGGCGGGGAAATTGGGCTTTTATACTGTTTGGAATACTACGAGATGGACGGACGAAATGGCCAAGAATTTGGCTATGCCATTCGTCGCCAAACACCTAGGGCAGGCGAGCCGAACTGCGTCGATCGCTGGGACGACCCGGATTCTATGGAGGATACGGCATGGATCCTGACCCGTCCAACTTCTCTCCCTATTCCTGCGATTATTGAAGCCTCACCACCAACGATTATTTCGGGTTTACCTGCCGACTGCATGAAAGTCTTCGACATCCCGGAACTTCTCGACCTTGTGCTCTCAACCATCATAGAGGTTCCTCCTTCCGTTCGAGCCACGGAGCTCAAAGAAAGCGGGACAAATTTTGATCCTCCATGTCTTATTTCGGCCACGCAGTCGCTCCTGGCTCTCTGTCAGGTCAACCACTTCTTTCACGACGCCGTCACTCGCCATCGCCAGGGCCTCTTCCTTCGCCTCGCATTGCAGTACGGATGGATGCTTCCAAGCACGCCCGCCGATTGGAGAGAGTGGCGGGCTCGCTCAGGCCCGGAGCTCGATATGTGTTTGGAGCAGCCGCTGGACTGGCGCGGGTACCTCCTCACCTTCCTGCGCAAGAAAGACCGGGCTGTCAGGAATCGCTGGCGCATGCACCGCATGACTGTGCAGTTCGCACGAGGTCGCGCTCGTCTGGCTACGGCGACGGAGCCTTCCTGGAGATGGAGTGTCGGGCAATTGGGATTGCGAAGCAGTATTGTCCCCCCGGAGGAATGGGCATGGGAGCAGATGGAGGAAGGAAACAGAAGAGGAACAGAGATGGATGCACGGGCGGGAGGTGCGAGCGCAGGGCGGTGAGTGCGCTGTCGAGCGAGAGTGGCGCGCCGACGGAAATTTGTATTATTTTCAAGGACTGCATTTCCTTTCACGCCATGAACTCATCCTTCGACACGACCCCATCCCAAATCGCGCGCGTTTCGACCGTCCCGCCAACAGAAACGCCCCACTCAGTTTCCTGTGCGCATTCAGTCACACAGTGCGTGTCGTAACATTGCGCGCGCGGCCATGCAGCCAAGGGTGCAAGTGCTGTGAGGAAGGTGGCTGATTTGGCATGTAGGATCGCCTATGCTTGCGGTCGCGCATCTCCCCTTCCTCTGCCTCCTTGTCCTCCTCCTTGTTCGCTACATCCTCCTCCGCGGCCCCGCCCCCCAACCCCAAACAATGCGCCGTGAAAGTCATGGACGACGAGGACTGAGGAAGAGACCGCCTGCACAACAGAGCAGCGACAGTGAAAGGCGGGCGGGTCGGGTGCGGTGGGAAGGCGATTGGAGGTGGGGCGCACCTTCGGGAGCCTCGCACGGACACCATCGATGCTTACCACGACGCCGACGCCGCGCCCGCCTGCGAGAGGACTTGCGGGGTCGTGAATGGCTTTGAGGAAACGCGCGGCTTCATCTTCCTCCCGCACAGCGCCTTCGCTCTCCTCCTCAAAGCGCGTGAGGAGTGCCATCATGCGCGCGCTTTCCCCGCACTCTTCCCCGGGCGCGATTTCCACTTCGTTCTTGTAGAACCCCTTGCACCTACCACCCGTCGCGGAGAATGCTATGACAAGCTAGAGTGCGATTGATTAGTCTGTCGGATAGATAGGATAAATGGATGGGATGATGTTACAGGTGCGATGAGAGGATTGAAGGATGATGAATCGTTTTTGGTGTGCCGTCAGTCAGCCACTGTGTCAAGTTTACACGATTACCTTGTTTCCCGCCACTCAGATCTGCCGGAGCGCAGCTAAGGCTTATCTTGCATAAGGGTAGAGCAGGTACGATTACCATGTTTTCGCCGGCACAGTTCAAGTGTGTCTTTTAGCGCGAGAATGTCGAGGCGTGCGAACGTCATCGGAATGTCGACCTTCACTTCACTAAGCTGGCAGGCTTAGACGAGAATTCCGAACGGCGGCGGCGACGGCGTATAAAAGAAGAGCGGAAACTACATACTATATAATAGGCTCCCTCGCCCAAATTGCAATCTCGTGCGCTTTCAATCCCAATACCTTCTTTGCAACCTTCAACTCGGCGCAGTGCTCATCGCAAACGTGTCTTGCCACCGTAACGAGATCGATGAGGACCGGCCTCCCTGTGTCAGTCCACAAAAAGTTGTGGACGACATTGTTGACAGGGTCCACTACATCGTTGTGGGTCCATCCTCCGTCATGCATCCTTTTCAGCGCTGCATATACCGCCCCTCTAACAATTTCGTTACACACCATTCGGGTGATTTATAAAACCACGCACCGTTCCGCTTTCGTCAAGTCGCGTCCAGAGTTACGATCGTGTAGACGAGTGATTACCAGGAAGGCCGACCTAGATGCGATGCAGAGTCCATAGCATCGCGGAATGTGCGGGCCCATGAGCTCGTTAAGTTTCTTGTAGCTCGAAAACTCATCAAGCAGACCAGCTTTGTTGTCCGACGCTTTGACGACTACGGCTGAAACCAATCGACCATTTTTAACCAGTGCCCCGGCGTAAACAATACCGTGACGACCCTCGGATAGATGCTCCATAATCTGCAGAGAACCCGGTGTATTGGGCAAGCTCTCCAAACCAGGTGCCCGTAATCCGATGCTGCCCGGAAACAAGTGTGGTAGAGCCAGACGATCGAGTGATTCGGGAGGAATTATCGCTGTGCCGAGAAGAATCGCTGGTGAAGTCACCGTTCTCGTCTCCGTCGTTGCCACTGTCCGAACTAGATTCGCCTGAGGATTCCGATGGGTCCCGACCATGAGCTGTGTAGTCCTTGACGTTGGGCTTACCCGGGGGGATAGCAAATGTAAGGCTAGAAAGGTGTGCAAACATCTGTGGGAGCCAAGAACAGCCACCTTTGGCTATGATTCCCTTCAGAATGATGGCCAAGAAAAGTAGGGGAAGGCCGGTCTGAGGATCCGACGGCGGAGACTCTTCAGGGAAAATGGCGGCAAGGGCCTGCGCAGTTTGGGGTATAACCTCATTCCCTGAGTCCCGTCGGTTATAAACCGGGCACCAGAGCATGTGGTGGCCAGTGCGATAGCCGACACAATAGACGGTCATGCCACCAAAAACCACCCAGTCCATATCGTACGCCGCCGTATACAGTGCGCCCTTCGAGATCAAAGATGAAAACCATCATCATCGAGAGTGGTGGAGAACACACCTTATTTGCCATTACCCACCAATTCGGCTGGTGTTTCGGTGCGTCCTTTTCTACATCAACAACGCCACAATTGAGCCCTCGCCGCGCCAACTGCATCGAAGCCCAAGGGAGAAGGCTGGCGTGCTTGTCTTCCATGCCCATTATCTGTGTCGCCGCCGAGTTTAGACACAGCGTGTTGTCAATTTTGAAAGAACTGGCAGCTGGGGCGCCGAGCTTGGGGCGAAATTTTAACTGAGCCGTAGAAGTGGTCGTACCCGCCGTGGTCGCTGATGTTTGAATGGCACGGAAGGCCGCTGTCCCAAAACCAAGCAGCAGCAGGCGGGAGGCGTCAGTGGTCGCTGACTCCTGTTGATCGTAATCGCAGGCCGTATCGTCGCCAAATAAGTCACTCCAATCGTTGACCAACCGGAGAGTGGCCTGGGTGAGAACACCATTAAGGGTCGGATGTTGGGGAAGGAGATCAAGGTCGTTTTCAAGCGCTTCAATGAGTTTGTTGCCCAAGTCAGGCGCAATCGACCAACGGGTGGGGGCAGACAGCTGCTTGGCTTGCACAACTTGGCCTTCGCTGATATGTGTGAATCCCGTGTTCCGGGAGGGAACATTCGAGATTGAGATCGTCTGCGGCAGGAGCCTGCACCGTAAAATTGCGCTAGGACGCTGAGTGATCATGGTGCGGAGCAACCTGACACGTTAACATGCTAGACTGTGATTAGTCTGTCAGATAGATAGGATAAATCGATGGAATAATTTTACAGGTGTGATGAGAGGGATGAATTGTTTTTGGTGAGGGTTTGTGCCCGGCCGATTCGGAGGGCTTCGCACCCGAAACAACCCAAGCGTAAGCTCGAAAGAAAAGGGATGGGAGTGGGGCTGAAATTTCTGAAGGTTTTGACGCGAGGTTGAGCGAGGCAAAGACTCGAGAAAGTGTTGAACGCTGAGACGTGATGGCATCAATTCTATCTAATCTAATCTAGCTCGCCTCGCCTGAGCTTACAGCGAAGGAGTCCGGCGGACCGCTCCGTGGGTCGCTGCTCACCTATGGAGGACACTCTTCTAATAAGTGCCTGGGCTCAGTTCGAGGGCGCATGTGGATTTATCTACTTTGTCTCCGAGTCGACGCCACCAGGCCCATAAAAAATGCTTCCGCGTGATTCGCCTTGGATTTGCCTCGGAGGAATCCAACCCGCGTCGCCAACAAAATAGACGCGTGTAAATCGGCTCTCCGTTCTCCTTTTCCTCTCCTTCCTCCCTTCCTCCACCTCTCGTAACTCCCACCCGCAGCCCAAACCCGCAGCGCGCTCAACCTCAAACCCCCTCGCTAACAAGTAAGTACGCGCTGTACGTCGCGCCCCCGAGCAGCGCTGCGCGCAAAAATCCCATCAGCAAAGACACCGCACACTGCACAGAAGGAGGGAAGGGACGCACTGATAATGCTGGGCGTCGCGCAGATGACGGTGACGATGTTGTTGCGCTGCGGAATTTATATCAATTTAACCGATTTTTGAAGGCATGAGGGGGAAGGGGGGACAAGAGAGGGAGGGGGAAACGCACCTTCTCTGGATCTCCGGTAACATAACCGACGCCGTACGCGACGCGCCCGAGAACCCAGAGGCCGAGCGAGCTCGCAGCGAGCACGGGGTACTTGACGCCGAAGATGAGGGTCCTTCAGCCATCGTGAGTTCACTTGATACTGGAAGCAGGAGGAAGGAGGGAGGGAGACGTACATGACATAGAGCCCGGGGAGGTATTCTAGTGTCTGTGTCGCGCATCCGTCAGCGGTGCGCGATTGATCAGTTAAAGGGGAGGGGACAGACATTTTGGTGGACGCCTGCGCGCGCGTTAGCGTGTTATGTTAGCTCGTTCAGAGGGAGGGGATTCGGTCGGAGGGAAGGACGGAAGGGCGGGAGTTAGTCGGTCGGAGGGAGGGCGGCAAGGGGGGATGGGAGGGCAAAGAGGGAGAGGGATGAAGATAAGGGAGGAATGAGGGGAAGAGAGAGGGACGCACGCTGCGCGCAGTTGAACTTGAACGCCGCGGGGGAGGCGGCGGCCTCGACTTTGTCGGCGTAGACTGTGGGAGGTCACGTCAGCGGGATTTTGGTTCAGTCGTTCGTTCGTTCAAAACGGGGGGTTCGCAGAAAAGGAAGAGAAGTCGGAGACACTCGAGGGATTCGAGGAGGATGAAGGACCGTCCTATTAAACAAACAACCGTCCCCCAAAAAAATTGAAACGCCAAGAAGAGATAGGGACGCACGCTGGGGGTACGCGACGCCCGCGGCCTTGCGGTGCGTGCTGACGGACACGATCTGGCTGCCGAGGAGGAACACGGTCGAGAGGAGCGCGGCGGCGACGTAGGAGAAGCTGTGCGGCCAGTAATGCGAGCCGTGCGAAGAGGTTACGAGCCGCGGGAGAGGGGGGCGGGGGCGAAGAGCACAGCGAGTGGGGGCGGGCGCGGGCGCGGCATTGGCGGATACGGGGACGCGTTTACGAGTCCAGGCGGGCGGGGTGCGACGTGTCCAGGCGGAATCCACGAGTCCAGGCGGGTTACGACGACGAGTCAAGGCGCGATTGGGAAGAGCGCGGGCGCGATTGGAAGAATAAAAATAAAACAAAGGAACTCGTCAGCTCCATCCTCCAATCCTCTCCTTCCCAAAAAGACCAAGAGAAGAGATAAGAGCAGCGCTCACCCAGTAGGCACGGTGATCGTCGTCATTCCAAGTTCTTCTTGTCTGTTATTTCAAGTTATTCGTCAAACGCGATAAATTCCAGTACGGAGCGACGGGAGAGCAAGAAGCAAGGAGCAAGAAGGAGAAGAAGCGGACAGCGCAGCGCTGGGCCTGAACATTGACGCGCCACACCCACGCGCCAACGCGAATCATTGATGTGCTGCTGCACTGCAGGCGGCGGACGCGTTGATTGATCATACGACGCGTAACATAATCACACGCGCTCAAAGTGATTCGCGAGTGAAAAAAATCTGGCGCTCCAAAGAGGAAGATGAGAGGAGGTGGTACATTATATATACAGTTTACAGCCAGTTTACTAAGATGAAGTATATATATGAGGTGGGGATTTAAATATTTGATTCACTCGACAATTCCCCCGACCCACGAAAGCCAGCATATCCAGATCCAGAATCCAACCTAAAGCTCGCGCCGGACGAGCTGGTACGTGCTGTAGATCGAGCCGCCGAGGAGCGCTGTGGAGGGCAGAGTAGCGCGTGGATTTATTATAAAGGTCACGCGGGAGGGGGATGCGAGGGAGAGAACGCGGGGGAAAGAGCAGAGGGAAACGGGGAAAGAGGGATGAGGGATAAGGGCGAAAGAAGATAAAAGAAAGAAGACGCACTGAGGACGCCCGGGAACGTGAGCGCCGTCACGAGGTTGTAGCGCTGCGGGAGAGTCGCGTCGCATCAGATCAATATCAACGCAGCGAAGAGGGAGGGGGAGACAGCGGAGTATCGCGCGGGCAATGGCAAAAACAAACGAAACGAAAAAGCGGAGAGGGAACCGCGAGGAACGAAAAGCAAGGAACGCACCCTCCCCACACCCCCCGACGCGTACCCCACCGCGCTCACCGTGCGGCCCACAACCCATGCCGCCAGCGCGCCAGCGCGCCAGCGCGCCAGCCGCCACGCGCGGGTGCCTGATCCCAAGCAGGACGGTCACGAGGTGGATGCCTGTGATCCGCTCGACGGTCTGCGTGTGCACGCGCGAATCAGTATTACTATGCATTGTCATTAATGCAAGGAGGGGAGACAGACGTATTGGTGTGCGTCTAGGGGGAGGGGGCGTCAGCTACTGGAGGGAGGGAGGAGGGAGAGGAGCGAGAACGCACGCCGCACGCAGTTGAACCTGAGCGCGGCGGGCGAACGCGCTACCTCCTCCTTGTCTGCCCACTCTGCAAAACAAAATCACCACCGCACGCGAGAGGGGGGGAGAGTATCAGCAACGAGGGAAGAGCGTATTAGCGCTGAGGAAGGCAAGGAAGGGCAGAGAAGGGAGAAGAGAGAAGGGGACGCACGCCTAGGATACTCCACGCCCGCGGCGGCGCGGAAGCGCGCGACGGCGATGCTCTGCCCGGTGAGGAGGACGACGGTAGAGAGGAGCGCGGCGGCGGTGTAGCCGAATCTATGTGTGTGCGCGTGGGTTAGCGATGCAGATGAGAAGGCGAAGGAGAAGGAAAAGAGAGGGGGAGGGTGCGGGTGTATTGGCATTGTTATTTAAGTAGAGAGTGGGAGGGGAGAGCGCGTTTGCGAGTACGAGTGCGTTAGCTATAGATCGACTCGGGGCACACGACGATGCATATGGGAAGGAGGGGTAAAGGAGGGAAGAGAGGGAAGAGCGTACCCGGGCGGCACGGTGAGCGTCGTCGACATGCTGGTGGAGGTGGTGGTGGTGGATTGAGATGCTGCAGGCGAGCTGATGATCCATAAACACGCGAATGCGCGCGCCAAAGCTGATAGACAAAATACTCCTCAGTTCACCGTAGGGAGAGACTGAGGAGGGAAGCCGGAAGACGACGGTATAAGTAAGATAGCGGGAGATGTGATCTAAGAAGTTAGATAGAAAAGATTTAAGTAAGTCGTGTAAGTCGTACTCTCTGATGAGGCGTTACTCCATCAAAGCGCGAGTGTTAGCGACGATGCAGATGAGAAGGAGAGCGTTGGAGAAGGAGAAGAGAGGGGGGGAGAGTGCGGTTGTATTGGCATTGTTAAGTCGAGAGAGGGGAGTGTAGGAGTGAGTGCGAGAGAGAGCGGCAGAGAGTGCGTTAGATCGTTAGAACGGCTCGGAGCACCGCGACGATGCATATGGGAAGGAGGGGTAAAGGAAATAGCGTACCCGGGCGGCACGGTGAGCGTCGTCGACATAGCGGTTGGGTGGCGGTGGTGGATTGAGATGACTGGGGGTACGCGATGCCCGCAGCCTTGCAGTGCGTGCTGATGGACACGATCTGGCTGCCGAGGAGGACGACGGTCGTGAGGAGCGCGGCAGCAAGGTAGGAGAAGCTGTGCGGCGAGTAATGCGAGCGGCGGGAGAGGAATGCGACTTTGCGAGCGAGGGCCGGGGCGAAGAGTGTAGCGAGCGGGCGCGGACGCGGCAAGACGGCGGCGCGTTGGCGGATGCGGGGCGCGTTTACGAGTCCAGGCGGCGGGGTACGACGTGTCCACGAGTCGTCGGTCCAGGCGGCGTACGACGACGAGTCCAGGCGCGATTAGAAAGAGTGCGATGGGAAGAATAAGTCGACGATAAAGCGAAACAAAAATAAAACAAAGAAACTCGTCAGTTCCAGTCCTTCCCAAAGACCAAGAGAAGAGAGAAGAGAGATCATTTCTTCTTCGGTATGTCAAGTTATTCGTCAAACGTGGGGTCAGTCATTTGGGGTACATAGTACTTATTTTTGCGGAATATTGACTGAAAGTGGCGGCGGAATGCTGTGAGGCGGGGCACGTCCGCATCGGGCGAGAACATCACCAGATACCATCGGACCACTAAGCCGAGACGTCCCAAAAGGGAGAACGGTGCGTCGGCCCGACGTCCGTTTGCGCCCTATGAACGTTCATCATGACTAGCAGTGACCCGTGCTACGCTACGGGAAGAAATCTTTGGAATAAATTTACAAGTTCTCCAGTTTGCAGTGTGCCGCAGACCAGTTTAATCTCAAGTGTCCAAAATCTACAGAGATACATCATAATTTCTCAACTGTAAGCTGCCGTGGCCACTCGTCGCCAATCTTTGATCGGCTCCTCGTGGCCCCATGTTCAGTATGCTAAGATCATTCAACTCAACCTCAATGTAATGGTCCATTCAGCAGCGGCATGCTCACCTGAGGAATTCCTTGAGGTACTCCAGCATCCAAACCACCTCTGTGTGTGTGTCCGTGAAAGTCAGCACAAACAGAGCTCAATGTCAGCGGACATGAGCAGTGGGCGTAAGCATAAGCACTCACCTGGGGCGAGTTATGTGGCGTGCACACGGACCGCAGGCCCGGGGTTGCCCCGGCACCACCTCCGACCTCAGTCCATCGTGATGATGATGTGGACTTCAGACTCGGGTTCTATCCCAACAGGAAATTATTGAGGTAAAGAAGAGAGTGATCAGGGAAGGAAGAGGAAGTCCGAGTCCGACGCAACAACTTTGTGGCGACATGCTTGTGCTGTTCCATCTGTGCGTCTTCGGGTACAGTTGTTTTTTATCCCCAGCTAAAAAAATTGAGCCCGCATACTCACTCTGAGCTCCTGTCAATAGTGTTTTTCTTGAAGAGTATTCAAGCCACAGGTAATTCTTGACACATCGAGTCAGACTCAGAGAGCCAGAAAGTCCGCTTAAACTGAGAGATTAGACATTTTAAAGCCAGCTGGAGCTCATGTACACGTTAAAAATGACAAAAACACGTCAAAGAGGTCGAAAGAGGTGTGAAGACGCGAGAGAGATCAGTGTGGAAAGGTTTGCAGCCAGCAGCCAATCAAAATGTGTTATGTTTGATGGCATCGAAGAGGACGCGTGCTCTTTTGTAATATTCGGAGGGGTAAGCATAGCCCCAGCTCTGGGTACCAGAAGACTTGTTGGAATTGCAAGAGTAGAGCAGGCTACAGAGAGTGCTCAGGGATACAGTGGAAAGGTGCCAGAAACTAAGACTTGGAGGATGAGGAAGGAGCGGTGTGCATGTGACCATCAACCAATCAGAAATGTCTCTTGACATTTTGGTTCGCACGCTTTCCCTTTTGTAATATAGATGCTTCTACCGTTACTCTTTCACTCTTGCTTGCCATCGGGGGCCTCACCCTCATATTCTTCCCACGCCATGTAGGCCTCCTGCTGAGGGCGATATCGAATCGCTTGTTTCCCGCGCCGACATACGGAGAGCTGGCGGCTATGACCCGATTTCCTGGAATAGATCATCGAGGGACAGTGGTGAACACTGCGCGATACTCTGCCATCCGGCGTGCTGAGCATCCGCCGCTATTCTCATACTACGATCAAGACCTGGATAAGCTGGCCACCGCAAGGTACGAGGAGGTGATCCAGGCGCTCGGAAAGGAGAAGCGACAATGCCCGGCCTCAACAATAGCCAATTGGGCGCGGGTGGAACGGCATATCCAGAATGGGCAGTACGTTGGAGAGGGCTGGATGACCACCTTGATGTTCGAAATGACTGGTTTCCTCGAACCCCTCGTCGCTGATCTTCTCGGCGGGGGGACTCTGGTTCTCGGATACCCAGAGCTGGCGTGGAGCCAGCGGGGGGACCGGAACCTTAAATTGGATGATGCACAAGGCAACAGGCGGGCGGTGGCGGCGGAGTGCAAACAGACGACGGTGCTCAATGCATCCTGGCTGGACATCTTGGCACCAAGGATTTTCCAGGGAGCGCCGGAAGACGGAGAGGCGGCGATGCTCATCAAGGTGGGTGCCAACAGTTTTGCCTGGTTCTTTCTTGACCCGTGTTGCAATATTTAGATAGGCCTGCAGATGATTGATTTACAAGAACGGGAACATATTGACGGTCGGTTCGGGCTGATTGTGTCTGGCACAGACTGCTACGTCGTGGAGCGAGGCACAATATTATCTCATGTATCAGGAGTCCCAGCTGATTGTGCGGCCAGCCAGCGCCATCGTAGACGGTCGAAGCTTCCGCGGACTTGCCGTATCGGACCGGATCGCGCTCTCGCCTTCCTCGCACAGCGGAAGCCCTGCAAAATCTCTCGCGGCTCTGCTGCTTGGGCTCATTACACCGGACGCTGTCGTCCCCGATCATCCGGAGCGTGATCCATCCCTTCATGGCCTCGCGCCGGACTGGGCGAGGCTCCAACAAGAGATACGGATGCATTGGGGAGCGGGAGGAGGAGGAGCGGGACTACGAAGCACAGCGGTGTCACCACTCACCAGCACCGGACCCCAGGCAGGTACCAGCGGAGGTAGACGCCCTCAGAGGACTGTGCTTGCACAAGGCACCCCTTTGGTACCTTTGCACCTCTTCTCTAAGCCGCAGACTGACGTTCCCCCTTCAGCAAATCATGAGGCCGCCGTCTAAATATTTCGATCCCCCGGAGTTGCTCGTGGTTGTGGAACGCAGCGACATCCTCGACCATTGGGGTCTCTGCGAACAAGACGGCCCCCGCGAACAAGACGGTCTGTCGCCTCGGTCGTCACCGGCTTTATCCGATACTTCACTGTCTATATCACCGGATAGCAATGAGGACGAGACGCCTTTGACTCCAGCTTTCTTTTTAGGTGACACCGCCAAAGGGTTCTTTGGCACCATGGAGCTGCAGATCCAGGGTGCATTCAACAACGGGGAATTGGCAGCCTCATCGCACGGAACTTTATGCGCGCCCGGGGCTAATTGGCAGCGGGACGTCGTGGTCAAGTGCTACGACACCCTCGGGCGGCACACGCTGATAATGGAGGCCTGGGCCTACCACAAGTTGGAGGGCCTGCAAGGCGCACAAGTTCCCGCCCAGATTGCGTTGGTGGCGCCGCCGCATTGGGGCTGGGTTGGGCTGCTGATGGAGAACGCGGGCACAGGATTGGAATGTGGGGATGATTGGCGCGGTTTGGACTCGGAGCCGGGTCTACAGTCAGTGCACGATCTGGCGCTGCTGGTTGCTCGTTGACCATGTGTCTTCTTCTTCAGGCGCGCTATATACGCGGCCCTTGCCGAGATTCACCAGGGCGGCGTTCAACATGGGGACGTTGCCCCGAGGAACGTCGTCCGACGCCCCAACGGCGATCTCGCGTTCATCGACTTTGGGTTGGCGACCGCGCACGATTGCCCCGGCGGGGACAGTTGTCACGAACTTCGTCAGTTGAGGGAACAGCTTGGTGAGAAATCCACCACTACCTTGGATGACAAGTTGACGATAAAACAAAAATAAAATAAGAGCCACGTCAGTTCCAGTCCTCCAATCCTCTCCTTCTCAAGGACCAAGAGAAGAGAGAAGAGCAGTGACTCGACTCATCAGCAGGCACGGTGATCGTCGGCATTTCTTCCCCGTTATGTCAAGTTACTCGTCGAACGCGGGGTGAGGATCGTGATTCAGGAAATCGACGAGGGCGCAAGAAGAATTGACGCACCGGCGCGAATCACCGATGTGCATTGTGCTGCTGCAGTGGCAACATGTTACACGCGCTCAAGTGACCCGAGCGAAGAAAAAAATAAACTAAAAATCTGCATCGCATCGCGCGGAGAGGTGAGGAAGCGGTATAATATTACACCTTTACTACGAAGACGAGGACATTTAGTGTAAGTATATATTGAGGTGTGTCTTAATAATAAATAAATATTTGAACCATTCGACAATATTCCCCCGACCCACGACTACGCCCGCAGAGGAGGCAGAAGCAGACTCGAATCTAAAGCTCGCGCCGGACGAGCTCGCTGTAGATTGAGCCGCCGAGGAGCGCTGCGAGGGGAAACGTCGTGTGTTAGGATGGGGGGGTCAAGGGGGAAGAAGAACGCGGAGGAGGGAACACGCGGGAGGAAGGGCGCGGGAAGGAGGGAGACACGATGGAGGCGGAAGAAAAGGAGAAAGAGGGCGAAAGAACAGAAAAGAAAGAACAGGCAAATCTTGCATAAGGGTAGAGCAGGTGCGATTACCATTTTTTCGCAGACACAGTTCAAGTGTGTCTTTTAGCGCGAGAATGTCGAGGCGTGCGAACGTCATCGGAATGTCGACCTTTCACTTCACTAAGCTGGCAGGCTTAGACGAGAATTCCGAACGGCGGCGGCGACGGCGTATAAAAGAAGAGCGGAAGAAAGACAGAAACTACTATATAATAGGCTCCCTCGCCCAAATTGCAATCTCATGCGCTTTCAATCCCAACACCTTCTTTGCAACCTTCAACTCGGCGCAGTGCTCATTGCAAACGTGTCTTGCCACCGTAACAAGATCGATGAGGACCGACCTCCCTGTGTTAGTCCACAAAAGGTTGTGGACGACGTTGTTAACAGGGTCTACTACATCGTAGCGGGTCCATCCTCCGTCATGCATCCTTTTCAGCGCCGCATATACCGCCCCTCTAACAATTCGTTACACTATTGGGGTGATTTATAAAACCACGCACCGTTCCGCTTTCGTCAAGTCGCGTCCAGAGTTATGATCGTGTAGATGAGCGATTACCAGGAAGGCCGTCCTACTAGAGGCGATACAGAGTCCATAGCATCGCGGAATGTGCGGGCCCATGAGCTCGTTACAAGTTTCTTGTAGCTCGAAACTCATCAAGCAGACCGGCTTTGTTGTCCGACGCTTTGACGACTACGGTTGAAACCACTCGACCATTTTTAACCAGTGCCCCGGCGTAAACGATACCGTGACGACCCTCAGATAGATGCTCCATAATCTGCACAGAGAAGATCAATTATATCTTGCATCCTGCCACCACGTAGATGGACTACTTCGACGACCTACCACCCGAGCTGATTGCTCTCCTCCCTTTCTCTCTCTCCACATCGTCTCTGAACGCATTAGCGCTGACCTGCCACCGCCTGCACGAAATCCTCCAGCCGGAACTGGAGGCCCGCATCACCCCCGAGCTCGCCCACGAATTGCTGCACGACGCCGCAGCATCGAAGCCGCACATCGTGCGGAAGATCCTCTCGCCCCCACACTCTATCACGCCGACGGGGTACGGATACTTCAGCGAGACGCCCCTTCACATCGCAGCTTCAGCTGGGAACATCGAGACTGCGACGCTCCTCCTCAAGGCGGGTGCGGATCCGTCAGCCCGCTGGGACGATGATGGGTACCAGGCGCTGCATCTGGCTGCGCGGAACAACGACCTGGCGATGATAGCGCTGCTGCTGGACCACGGCGCGCCCGTGGACGACTTGTTTGGGTGCGACGGGTGCAGTGAGGAGACTGCACTGCACTTTGCGTGCTCGATGGGGTACCTGGAGGTGATACATCTGCTACTCGAGCGGGGCGCAGACATCGAGCGCACGGGGCATCATGGCAGCGCCCTGGCATTCGCGGTAGATTCCCGCAGGCTGGACGTCGTGCGGCTGCTGCTCGACATGGGTGCGGATGCGACGGTGACTGTACCTCTCTTCGGCACGGTGCTCTGTGGGGCTCCCGCACTTCCGCATCAGGCCAACCTGCTGTACATTGCCATGGATCTGTGCCACCCTCTGGGCAAGCTCAGCGATAAACGCAAGTCAGTTGTGCGAGTTCGATCGCCGGGGCCGAAATGGGAAGGCCTGCCGTTGGACGAAAACCAGAAACAGTTAATGGCGATGTTGCTGGCGAGCAAAGAGAGTACCTTGGCGACCATCTCGCAGTACTTGACCGAATTAGCGACGGCGGCCGGACATACCGAGGACGAATACCGTGCAATTGTGGAAGGGATGCTGAATGAGGCGGAAGACGCGGTTGCGGGTGTGTAGGACTTTAATCACTCGCCGTATAATGTATTCTTACCAGAGTTCATAGATAAATGTGTCGCTTGTGAACTCAATCCAAAGCAGCGGCACCAATGAAAGTTTAAATCAAAAGCGGTGGCGTGAAATGAATTGTCCGTTCGGCGTTTCTCGTCCACTGAGAAATTTTGGCGTAATCCTACTGGAAGACCAAGGAAAGGCCAATCTACCTGCACATTTCGGAAACAAATTCAGCAGGGGATATTCTGCCACCGATGTTCGGAGCAATTTTTAATGACCCACGCGGAAACAAGGATGTTGGATGCGGGCATAACAGCTGAGGTCCATCTGTGCAGTCCTCCCAAGACATCGACGTCGAGATCGCAGAAGAGATAGCGGATAGCGCTGAACCATTACTATTAATCTAGGTGTATTAATATCAGATCCCATCCGAACTATAACTCTCAGAGTACCTAATATCCAAGTGTTACATACAGAAACTCCCAGAAAACTACGACATCAAAAGAAAACAAGAGCAGGTGCCCAGAAAGGAAAGCACAAATCGGAACATGGAATCAACTTTTCGTGAAAGAATAATCTGTTTCTTGTCCTGGGATTCAGGAAATGTAATTTTATTCTCTGTTGACAGACACTTTATCGGTACCAGCGCGGACCTCACTCGATGAATTTTGCGCTTTTACATAATGTTGGGTAGCTTCTCCTGGCTTTTGCAGACTGCATCTCTCACCACAGATGGCTCATTCGATGTGCTAGGTATCATGCCGAGAACTGCTCGGGGTTGAGTCCGTACAACAGCCCTGAATATTCAAATTGCGAGCTTCCCTCACGATAGGTGCATATGCGTCAATCCATATCACCCCACACCTTACCAGCGCAGTTTGAGGGTATAACCTCATCCCCTCGGTCCCGTCGGTTATAAACCGGGCACCAGAGCATGTGGAGGCCAGTGCGATAGCCGACACAATAGACGGTCATGCCACCAAAAACCACCCAGTCGATATTGTACGCCACCGCATACAGTGCGCACTTCGAGATCAAAGATGAAAACCATGATCATCGAGAGTGGTGGAGAACACACCTTATTTGCCATTTGCCATTACCCACCAATTCGGCTGGTGTTTCGGTGCGTCCTTTTCTACATCAAAAACGCCACAATTGAGTCCTCGCAGCGCCAACTTTGCATCGAAGCCCGAGGGAGAAGGCTGGCGTGCTTGTCTTCCACGCCCATTATCTGTGTCGCCGCCGAGTTTAGACACAGTGTGTTGTCAATTTTGAAAGAACTGGCAGCTGGGGCGGAGAGCTTGGGACGAAATTTTAATTGAGCCGTGGAAGTGGTCGTACCCGCCGTGGTCGCTGATGTCTGAATGGCGCGGAAGGCTGCTG
Organism: Mycena vulgaris; assembly: GCA_029204335.1. NCBI lineage: Eukaryota > Fungi > Basidiomycota > Agaricomycetes > Agaricales > Mycenaceae > Mycena > Mycena vulgaris. The sequence goes on along the minus strand of JARGYA010000019.1, from coordinate 556,578 downwards.
TCCCGAAACCAAGCAGCAGCAGGCGGGAAGCGTCAGTGGTCGCTGACTCCTGTTGATCGTAATCGTAGGCCGTATCGTCGCCAAATAAGTCACTCCAATCGTTGGCCAACCGGAGAGTGGCCTGGGTGAGAATGCCTTTGAGGGTCGGATGTTGGGGAAGGAGGAGATCAAGGTCGTTTTCAAGCGCTTCAATGAGTTTGTTGCCCAAGTCAGGCGCAATCGACCAACGGGTGGGAGCAGACAGCTGCTTGGCTTGCAAAACTTGGCCTTCGCTGATATGTGTGAATCCTGTGTTCCGGGAGGGAACATTCGAGATTGAGATCGTCTGCGGCAGGAGCCTGCACCGTGAAATTGCGCTAGGGCGCTGAGTGGTCATGGTGCAGAGCAACCTGACACGTCAACATGCTAGACTGTGATTAGTCTGTCAGATAGATAGGATAAATCGATGGAATAATTTTACAGGTGTGATGAAAGGGGTAAATCGTTTTTGGTGGGGGTTTGTGCCCGGCCGATTCGGAGGGCTTCGCACCCAAAGCAATCCGAGCTTAAGCTCGAAAGATAAGGGATGGGAGTGGGGCTGAAATTTCTGAAGGTTTTGACGCGACGTTGAGCGAGGCAAGGACTTGAGAGTATCGAGTATGTTGAGATTTGATGGCATCAATCCTATCTAATCTAATCTAGCTTGTCTAGCTCGCCTCGCCTGAGCTTACAGCGAAGGAGTAGCGGACCGCTCCGTAGGTCGCTGCTCGTTTATGGAGGACACTCTTCTAATAAGTCCCTGTGCTGAGTTCGAGGGCGTATGTGGGTTTATTTACTTTGTCTCCGAGTCGACGCCACCAGGGCCATAAAAATGCTTGACGATAAAACAAAAATAAATCAAGAACCTCGTCAGTGCCAGTCCTCCAATTCTCTCCGGATCCGAGTCCTTCCCAAGGACCAAGCGAAGAGAGAAGAGCAGTGACTTGACTCACCAGTAAGCGCAGTGATCGTCGTCATTTCTTCTTCGTTATGTCAAGTTACTCGTCAAACGCGGGGTGAGGATTGTGATTCAGGAAATCGACGAGGGCGCAAGAAGAATTGACGCGCCGACGCGAATCATGGATGTGAATGGAAAAATCTGCATCGCTTTGCGCAGAGAGGAGAGTAGGCGGTATAATATTACGCCTTCAGTACGAAGACGAGGACATTTGGTACAGTAAGTAAGTATATGTTGATTCGTTGTATTGAGGTGTCTTATTAATAAATAAATATTTGAATCACTCGACAATTCCCCCGACCCACGACTAAGCCCGCAGAGGAGGCAGAAGCAGAAGCAGGTCTAAAGCTCGCGCCGGACGAGCTGGTACACGCTGTAGATCGAGCCGCCGAGGAGCGCTGCGAGGGGGGAACGTCGTGTGTTAGGATGGGGGGTCAAGGGGGAAGAGAACGCGGACGAGGAGGAGTGCGCGGAAGAGGAGGGGGACACGAAGGAGGCGGAAGAGAAGGAGAAAGTGGAGGGACGCGGGGAAAGAGAAAAGAGGGGGAGGGAAGAACGCACTCAGTACGCCCGGGAACGTGAGCGCCGTCACGAGGTTGTCGCGCTGCGGGTCGCGTCGGCGCATTAGCATCAGATCAATATCAATATCAACGCGCGGAGAAGGAGGGGCGGCAGCGGCAGCGGAGAATCGCGAACGCAATGTCAAAAAACAAACGAAAAAGAACAGCGCGAACCGAAAAAGCGGAGATGGAACCGCGCGGAACGAAAAGCAATTAAAGAAATTAATAAACGCAACGCACCCTCCGCGCGTCCCCCGACGCGTACCCCACCACGCTCGCCGCGCGCCCCACGACCCACGCCGCCAGCGCGCCCGCCGCCACGCGCGGGTGCCGCACGCCGAGGAGGACGGTCATGAGGTAGACGCCCGCGATGCGCTCGACGGTCTGCCCTCGTGTCAGCGGTGCTGCGCGTTAATGGTTAATGGTGTGAGGGAGGGGACGGACGTATTGGTGCGCGTCTAGGGGGAGGGGCGTCAGCTATTGAAGGGAGAGGGAGAGGGAGAGGGAGAGGGGGGAGGAGGGAGGGAGAGGGAGGGAGAGCAAGGACGCACGCTGCACGCAGTTGAACCTGAGCGCCGCGGGCGAACGCGCTACCTCCTCCTTGTCTGCCCATTCTGCAAGATAAAGATAGAAATAAATCTGTTAGCCTTGAGGTAACGCAACGCGAGAACGAGAAAGGACGCGACGCAACGCAAGAACACAAAGAGACGCGCCGCAGACTCGACTGCGCTAGGACGCAAACGCAAGAACGCAAGAATGCGAAAGAACGCGACAAGAGGAAGGACGCACGCCTCGGATACTCCACGCCCGCGGCGGCGCGGAAGCGCGCGACGGCGATGCTCTGCCCGGTGAGGAGGACGACGGTCGAGAGGAGCGCGGCGGCGGTGTAGCCGAATCTACGTGCGCGTGGGTGTCAGCGAGGGTAGCGACTCGGACAATGCATATGAGAAGGAGGGGGAGAGTGCGGGTGTATTGGTGTTGTTGTTCGAGTAGAGAGGGGGTGCAGGAGTGAGTAAGGAGAGCGTTAGAGCGACTCGGAGCACACGACGATGCATATGGAAGGAGGGGTAAAGGGTCCGGAAAGGAGAGAGAGAGAAAATAGCGTACCCGGGCGGCACGGTGAGCGTCGTCGACATAGCGGTTGGGTGGTGGAGGTGGTGGTGGTGGACTGAGATAACTAAGTTGGCGCAGGCGGGCTGATAGTCCGTAAATCCGCGCATGCGCGCTACGCTAACCCCGGATTCGAAGAATTTTTCAAGTTCTTTGGGCGCGTATTCGAAGTGATTTAAATTTTAAATTTTCGGGCTCGTATTCCGTATTCGAATGAATGTCTTGCGCGTCGTACGCGCATCTAGCTATTACTACTAATACTATCAGGTATCGTCCACCCCCCGCAGTCGTCTGTATTATAGCAGACCAAATCGTCTCGAACGGACCCAGATGGAAGGAGCTCTAGAGCTCGCGCAGGACGAGCGTGTAGGCGCTGTAGGCCGCGCCGCCGAGGAGCGCTGAGGGGAAGGGCGTCAATGCGGATTTCGGAGGGGAGGGGGAGGAGGAAGGGGGACGCACTGAGGATTGCGGGCATGTAGGTGATGCGCGTGAAGAAGTTGTTGCGCTGGGTAAGTAGGTAGGGGTGGTTAGTGTGAGATTGACGCGGGAATGAAAGGCAAGGAGGAAACGCACCTTGGCAGGGTTGCCCGACGCGTAGCCCGCGGTGTACGCGATGCGGGAGACGACCCACGAGGCGAGCGCGCCCGCCGCGAGGCGCGGGTGCGTGAGGCCGAGGACGAGCGTCATGGCGTAGACGCTCGCGATGTTCTCGACGGTCTGAGCTCGGGTCAGCCTTGCGAACGCGTTAGCAGGGAGGGAGGGGGACAGACGTTTTGGTGCGCGCCTAGAGGGAGGGGCGTCAGCACACGTATGAGCAAGGGAGGAGAGACGTACGCTGAGCGCAGTTGAACTTGAGCGCAGCGGGGGAGGCGGCCATCTCCGCCTTGTCCGCGTACACTGTCCCCGAACAAAATATATGAGCGTCGAGGCGGGGGAAGAGGCGGGAGGGACGCACGGCGGGGGTACTCGATGCGCGCGGCCCCGCGGGCGCGCCCGACGACGATGGTCTGCCCCACGAGCAAAAAGACGCTCGACACGACGGCGGCGGCGATGTAGCCGAAGCTGCGTGCCTTGTGCGTTAGCTCACACTAACGGGAGGGGAGGAAGCGTACCCGGCAGGAACAGTGAGCGTGGTGGACATGGCGGTTTGTGGCGGGGGGTTGCAAGGGTGGTGTTGGTGTTGGTGGGAGGGAGGTGGTCGTGAGAGATTATACTTGAGTTCAGAGCCGAACGGGAAGAGGATGCGTATGTGAGTGCCGATCCGGCATCACAAGTATAATTAGTCGGAGATCCCGTCGGAAGAGGAGGGTCCAGGAAAAAAACTAAAAATAGATTATAGAGCGAGAGTATACACGCGTAGTGTTGGGCGGGAGCGCGGCGGGCGAACGCGCACCCTATTAGCCTCGACGCAAGAAAAAACGCGAAAGAGACGAGCAGAGAAGACGCACGCCTCGGATACTCCACGCAGGCCCCGTGAAGCTCCCGCCAAGGCTTGTCCGCGAAATAGGATTTTTGAGGGCGAAAATTTTGGATTTCCTTGTCCGTGGATAGGATTTTTGAGGCTGAAAATCACAAATCCTTGTCCGCACATAGGATTTTTTAGGTAAAGATTCGACGGGCTGTAAGATTTTTGCCTATTTTGTGGGGCTAAACAGACCACAAAACTCAAAGGACGCACATGCACGCCGTACAGAGCCTCAATACATCCCAAAGGCGCTTGGGAGCGAAAGATTCGTAGAAATCAGCAGAAATGCCGATTTTGGGGACCCTCCAGGTGAGAAGCCTTGTCCGTTATTGGATTTTTGAGCCTCAAAAGTCACCAAAAGATAGGATTTTTGAGCCCAAAATGAGGCTATTCAGGCGGACAAGCCTTGGCAGGAGCTTCACGGGGCCTCTCCACGCCCGCGGCGGCGCGGAAGCGCGCGACGGCGATGCTCTGCCCGGTGAGGAGCACGACGGTGGAGAGGAGCGCGGCGGCGGTGTAGCCGAATCTACGAGCGCGATCGAGTGTTAGCGAGCGTTAGAGGGCGAGCGAGGGGAGCGAGGATGCAGATGACGCAGATGAGAAGGCGAAAGGAAGAGGGGGGGTGCGGGTGCGGGTGTATTGGCATTGGTGTTTGAGTAGAAAGAAGAAAGAGCGTTAGAGCGACGCAGCGACGAGGCATATGGAAGGAGGGGTAAAGGATCCGGAAAGAGGGAAGAGAGGAAATAGCGTACCCGGGCGGCACGGTGAGCGTCGTCGACATGCTGGTGGTGGATTGAGATAACTAACTGCTGCTGATCCGTAAATACGCGGACGGTAACCCCGGATTCGAGATTTTTTTTTGGGGCGCGTACTGTATGTATTCGAAGTGATTTTAATTTTAATTTCTCGGGCGCGTATGTATTCGAATGAATGTCTTGCGCGTCGTACATACGCGGATCTAGCTATTACTACTAATACTATCTACTTAGATATCGTCCATCCCCCCAGTCGTCTGTATTATAGCAGACCAAATCGTCTCGAACGGACCCAGATGGAAGGAGCTCTAGAGCTCGCGCAGGACGAGCGTGTAGGCGCTGTAGGCCGCGCCGCCGAGGAGCGCTGAGGGGAAGGGCGTCAGTGCGGATTTCGGAGGGGAGGGGGAAGGGGGACGCACTGAGTATTGCGGGCATGTAGGTGATGCGCGTGAAGAAGTTGTTGCGCTGGGTAAGTAGGGGTGGTTAGTGTGAGATTGACGCGGGAATGAAGGGCAAGGAGGAGGGAAACGCACCTTGGCGGGGTCGCCCGACGCGTAGCCCGCGGTGTACGCGATGCGGGAGACGACCCACGAAGCGAGCGCGCCCGCCGCGAGGCGCGGGTGCGTGAGGCCGAGGACGAGCGTCATGGCGTAGACGCTCGCGATGTTCTCGATGGTCTGGGTCGCAATCAGCGCGAGAACGGGTGCGGGTTAGGAGGAAGAGGGACAGACGTTTTGGTGCGCGCCTAGAGGGGAGGGCGTCAGCACACGTATGAGCAAGGGAGGAGAGACGCACGCTGGGCGCAGTTGAATTTGAGCGCGGCGGGCGAGGCGGCCATCTCCGCCTTGTCCGCGTACACTGCCCAAAAGAAAATATATGAGCGTCGAGGCGAGAGAAGAGGAGGGAGGGCGGGCGCACGGCGGGGGTACTCGATGCGCGCGAGCCCGCGGGCGCGCCCGACGACGACGCTCTGCCCTATGAGCAAAAAGACGCTCGACACGACGGCGGCGGCGATGTAGCCGAAGCTGTGCGCGCCTTGTGCGTTAGCGAGCACACGATAACGGGAGGAGGGGAGCGCACCCGGTAGGAACAGTGAGCGTGGTGGACATGGCGGTTTTGTGGTGGGGGATGCAAGGGGTGGTGTTGATGTTGGTGGAAGGGTGAGAGTCGTGAGATTATACTTATACCGAGTTCAGAGCCGAACGGAAAGAGGACGCGTATGAGAGTGCACCCGATCCGGCATCACAAGTGGAATTAGTCGATATTAGTCGGATATCCCGTCGGAAGAGAAAAAACTTGGAAAAAATTAAAAATAGATTATAGAGCGAGAGTGCACACGCCTTTCCTTCGCCCCGAGTCGCGTCTGTCTGTCCGCCGAGAGCACTAGCTGCCTCTCTCGGTGGTATCGTTCCCGCGGTTGGCTCTCTGCCACATGTTGCCCGCCATTGCGTCGTGGGCCTGGGAAACACGTCTCTTGAATTCGCTGTATCCCTGCGTTCTAGTTGCGACCCCCACTCGCAAGTCCGCGACTTGGATATGTTAAGTTCCATTAACCACATCGCGAGGTGACGGCGACACCTTGTATGAACGCGCACCGTTCAACGCGCCGTGCTCACTCATACCGCTTACGCACGGAAGAACGGCAACGCGGATTTGTCTCCGTCCCGAGCGAACGCGCACCGTCAACGTGTCAACGCGCCTCGCTCACTCATACGCATACCCTGACGCGCGGCCGAACGGCAACGCGGATTTGCTTCCGTTCCGAGCCCCGCGGATATTTGGCGCTGCTTACCCCCAACGCCGATGCCCTCCCTTCCCGCTCCCCTTCCTCCTCCCGTCCTCGCACCCGACCCCAACACCGTCACCTGCGCGCTGTCCGTCCCTCCCCACCCATTCATTCATCTCACTCACATGACGTAACGGCCCAGATGCACGCGCCAGTTCGCGAAATACACCTGCCCCGCGTGCAACGCGCCCTACTGCTCCCTCCCATGCTTCCGCTCCCTCCGCTCCCCCGTGCGTCCCCCTCTTCCTTCCCCACAAAAAATAGAGGTTTACGGCTAGAAGGCACTAGAAGGAGACAGAATCCACGCACAGCATTGCTGACTTTAGCTAGGCAAACATGAGGCAGTTCTGTTTCCTCACCTAGCTTCATCCCGCCCTCCATGAACACCCTCATAAACTGGCGTCCCAAGAGATTAGCCTTCGAGTTGCGTTCCAGCGCAAAAGCCAGAGTCATTACATTGCGCGCCCTGATCCTTTCAACGGCTGTTATTGCTTTACCACCAGTGGATTTGGTCGGCCTTCTCATTTTTCTCCTCCTCGCTCTCATAATTGGACATCACATCCTGGTGTGAGTCTATTTCAGCGCATGACCCGAACCGAAACATTGCGGGCTAATTTTCTCCAGATTGTTTCCTTCGCTGTATCGGCGCTTGCATCTGGACATCAAGGTCGAAAAATTCTTGGTGGTGATAGAAATTTTCGGTAAAAGCTTCATCTTTTCCTCTCGTTTGGGCTGATTCAACGACCAGTATTTTTGGCTCTGTCGCTGCCTAATGCATTTCCCCCTTTTATATTTTTCTCTGTGATCACGATCATCACTTCATCTTTATCCCTCTATTTCCGCACCTCGGTTACGCAAAAGGGAACCTTTGACTTTTTCGCTGGGTGCGGCGCCGCTCAACGAGAACTCGAATATACGCCGCGGGAAATTCTCTTCGGCCGGGTAGCAGCGAGGGCACTTGTCAGGTACTGTAGCATTTCAATGCCAGCACCAAAATGTACTGACATGCATTCAAAAAGGGGAGAGTCGCCGGCCATTATCACTATCCGATCAATCATCTTGTTCTGCCTATGTTTGATCATCCCAGGCTTCGCAATTTATGTTGCCATAGTCGTCCCAATTCTGGGTGAAACAATGACCCGCAATATATATGTTTCCCAGTCTTGGAATGGCGGAGACGGGCAGTTCTACTGGGATCCGAATTCGGAAAACATCACGATTGCCTTGGTTCGTCCCTGAACTTACATGGATTATGATAGTAATTGTTTTCACAGTTTTATGATGCACAACGGACATCTAATGTGTCTGTCGCGAACTTTACCATTGGAACCCTTGGAAGCGTGTGCAATACTTCAAGCATCGACATTCCTCGAATGATGGTGAATGCAAGCTGTGCGTCTCTCCCTCCTATAAGTCATCACCATGTTTACTTCCCAGAAGGCCCCTTTCCCTGGAGTGCGGTTCCTTCAGATGGCCTCCTAATAACAGCAAATTTCACCGACGCGGGGGGGGTTCTGTATGTTAAGCCGGGCCAGGGTGCTGCGTCCGACGTCGACACATATACAGAGAGCATTCCGCTCATATCTGGGTCCCACCTCTCTGCCGTACTCGGCGTCACTCAACGGCAGATCTTTTCAAAGAAGAAACTGGACTACCTGGGATTCACGGTATGTACATCCCGCCCTTATACTTGTATGTCGCTGAATACTGTGTTCACAGTCCTTGCGGAAAATCACTGTCCGCTCAGTATTATTGGTTCAAGCTGACCCATCTTTGCATGAACCTCAGCTAGATACACTCTCGCTTCGTCTCCTCCCCAGGGGCGATCTCCCAGGCTTCACGAAGATCGTGCAGGACTACACAGATGCGTCCGTGTTGGCGGGATTTGCCAACCTCGGTGGGTTTTGGACGTTTGTCAATGGCACCTTTGCCCTTGTCTTCGGCGCCAATCTTGCGTATTTCCTCCTCGGTGGGTACATCCATTTCCTTTTTGGCATTATGCTCACGATTCTGTGTGTGGGCAGGGATACGGCCGCTTTCTCCCCTCGGATTCGTGCACTTCTTCCAGCGACGGGCCGCACTTATGGACAAATGGCACCAAGACTTTCCAAAGCTCCGTACCGAAGGAGGTGGTCGTGGATCTCCGTTGGCTGGTGTCGTTGCCTTCCTTCGGGAGCGTCTGGTGCATGCGGATGAGGATGTCGAAGCCGCTTTTGTGACCAGATACGTTGATGCGCAAGGCAAATATTACGGATTCTCTGCATCTTAGCTCTCCTATGGTACACGCTTCTCATTTCCTCAAGACAATCCTATTCTTTTTACCTACCGAGATATTTGTATACACCGTCCGCAGATAGATATCCTTTTGACTACGTACAACAGACAATTAGAAACCCCTCGATCTTCTCTTCCAAGTCCGGTGCAGAAAAAACTTGGTTGGAAAAAACTAAAAAAAGATTATAGAGCGAGTGTACACGCGCGAGTGTTGGAGGCGCGTTTGCTTTGCCTCGCGTCGCGTCTGTCTGTTCACTGAGATGACTAGCTGCGCCTCAACGAGTTGCACGACGCGCACCGCCAACGTGTCAACGCGCGCCTCGCTCACTCATACTAGTCTCTTATAAACAGACGCTACAACAATTGTCACTCGTACCTCGCGATGTTGTAGTCTGTCGATTACCCGAGGCGTTTGATCCGAGCTCGACCTTATTATGTAATCTGGGATTTCTCGAGCTTTTGAACGACGGTTACGACGTGTCTTTCGACATTCTGTGGTGAATTCTTCGTCCAGGAAAGCCGGATAAGCAGCTTTCTCAGTTGTTTCCCTCACCTGGACCGCGCAATCGCGATGCCGAATTTTGATGGGCCGGCCACGTGAAAACGGCGGTGTTTCATTTCTCTTCGAGGATGGGGCACACAACAATTTTGAAGAGGCGCATCTCATCGAAATCCCAATCCAGGTCATTTAGCCTCTTAAGCTTTCTCCGTTGTAGTCAGGTTGAAGCGGGAAAGCCTTTGATGGGGTTCAAACTCCGACGATTATGTAATAAGGTCGAGCTCCTAACACCGGGCGCGTGGTAAACTCCAGACTACACTCATACCACTTACGCGCGGCAGAAAGGATTTGCTTCCGTCCCGAGCCTCCGCGGATATTTGGTGCTGCTTACCCCTGACGCCGATGCCCTCCCTTCCTGCTTCCCTCCCTCCTCCTCCCGTCCTCGCACCCAACACCGTCACCTGCGCGCTGTTCGTCCCTCCCCACACCCATTCATTTGATTTATTTCACTAATATAACGTAACCGCCAGATGCACGCGCCAGTTCGCGAAATACACCTGCCCCGCGTGCAACGCGCCCTACTGCTCCCTCCCGTGCTTCCGCTCCCCCGTGCGTCCCCCCTCCTCTTCCTCTCCACAAAAATGGAGGCAAGACGGATACGCTAACGCGTAGCAGGCGCACGCACAGTGCAGCGAGGGGTTCTACAAGAAGGAGGTGGAAGCCGACATCCGCGTCGCGCCCGGCAAGAGCGCGGCGGAGCGCCGCCGCATGATGGAGCTCCTCAGGCGCTTTGAGGAGGAGAGCGCCGCTTCCCAGTCCACCTCCGACGGCGCGCTCTCTACTTCTCTCTCCCCCTCTGCTTCCGCCAACGCCGATCCCGACTTTAACTCCGACGAAGACGAAGACGACGAAGCCGACGCCCTCGCCCCCCGCCTCGCGCACCTCGACCTCGGTACCCCCTCCTCTCCTCTACTCCCGCCCATCGCTAACACGCTTAACTGAAAAGAGAGCACGCCCCCGTCGGCCCTCTGGGCGCTCCTCCCCCGCGCCGCGCGCGCGCGCTTCCTCCGCGCGATGGGCGACCCGTCCAGTCCACTGGCGCGCGAGCTCCTCGCTGCGGCGAGTGTGGGGGCGGGGGTGGTGCCGTGGTGGGAGGTTGCGTCTGCCTCCGATGCCTCCGCCGAGGGCATACCTGCGCCGACACCCGAAGCGAGCGCCCCGCCCCCAATCGCCCTCCCCCCCGCCCTCACCGCCCCCGCCCCCGCCCCCGCCCCCGCCGCGGCCCGCGCCCTCATCTACAACATCGCCGCCCTCCTGTGCGTCCCGTATTATATTATATTATGATAGCTGACGTATGTGGGATTAGGATCGCGTACGCGTACACGACGCGCCACCTCGGGCGCGCGCGGCTCTCTTCTTCCTCCTCTTCGCCCTCTCCACCTCCTTTCTCTTCCACCGCCCCCGCTCCCGCCTCTAACCCAAACCCAAATCCACCCGCAAACGCCCCTAACGAAGACGAAGACGAAGCGCGCACGCTCCTAACGTCCCTGACTCCCTTCCTCACCGCGCGCGCGGATACGACGCGCCACCCCGACCTCGGGAGCGCCCTCACCGCGCTGCGCTCGCGGATGCCGGAGGTGCGTTTGTCTTTCTTTTTTGCGGTTTTTTTTGGCTCTGTTGCTCTTTTTTGCGTTTTCTTTTTGTGGGGTTTTTCATTTGGGGGGGGGGAGGTTGGGTGCTGCGTGGGTGTTTCTCTCGCCTTTGCGTCCTTGCTCTTTTCGGGGACCCTCCATCCGCCCTTCCTCCCCCACCCTCCCTATACATCTCCTTTTCTTTTCCTTCTCTTCCCCCACCCTTCCTTTTTCGTCCTCTTTTTGCGTCCGCGCAACTCTTAATAACGTTGCCCCACACATAAAATAAAACAGGACACGCCCCTCGCGCCGCTGCTGCGCGACGCCGCCGCGCTCCTGCGCACGCCGCTCGTCGTCGAGCTCGCTTCCCCTTCCGACGCGGAATCTCCTAGCCCCGCCTCCCCCGCCGACGGCGCACACAAAAGCGCCTCCGCCCCCTCCGCCCCGCCCGCCTTCCCCGCTGACGTGCAAGCAAGTCGCAACCCCGACGCGCAAACAATCCCTGCCAACTCGCAAACAAGCCAGCTCCCCGCGCTGCGCGCCCTCGGCGACCTCCACGCGCTCTTTCGCGCGCCGCGCGTACGGCACAAGCTCGTCTTTTACGGCGCCGCGCTCGTCGCGGCTTTCGCGCCCGTTCGGGACTCTGCGCCGGCTGCGCTGAGGGAGGCCGCGCCACTTCGAGAGTCCGGGGAGGTGAGAGAGGTAAAGGAGGCAAGGGAAGGGAGGGAGGTGGTCGCGGAGCTCGAGCGCGCGGCGGGGGAGGAGGGGCGGCTTGAGCGTGAGCGGGAGAGGGATAGGGATAGGGAGGGGGGAGCGGGCGGTGGTTTTGATGTTGGGGAGGAGAGGAAGGGGAGGAAGGGGGTACGGTTTGGGATTGAGGAGGTTGGGGGTGGGGAGGATGGGGGTAGTAGAGTGACATGAAATTGGATTGGATTGATATAAGAAAGCGGGGTGGAACGGAGTGAGCAGAAATAATACAACAGATTCCAAGGTAGCTGGATGGTGATGTATCAATCCTCCTTTGCTCGCTCGTCTTCCCACTGCAGGATGAGCATCCTTTCGTGGCTCGTGGACGTCACGTCAACGAGGGTGACTAACTCATCGTATGTCTTGGGCCCAGGGCCGCGTTCAATCGACGATAGACGAGGCAAGGCATTCATCCTGCGTTAACATCGATATCAATTTGCCAGTTTACGTACAGTATATGGGTGCGCACCCTTCTTGTAGAAGCCTGAGGCCTGCTTCACCTCTGTTATTGAGTATTTCAGTCGTGAGCGTGGTGGTGCCTTTAGGCAGTTGCAATTGATCTTGAGCTTCGCAGATCAAATTGTAGGTTTGTTGCCAAAGAGGCAACGACTTTCGGGCGTCGGACGAGCAGTCCTCGAGAGCCTGGTAATATAAATAATCCATTAATTCATTCTCCTGGATAAACTACCGTAGGCTCACAGGTGGGGTCGGGAGAGCTGTCACGTCTTTGGCGTTGGCGGACGAGGTGTCATCACGCTGCAGTAAAGCATGTCAGTATAAACCAAAAGAAGGGGTCGTCAACGCTCGTCGACATAGGGATGCACTCACGTCGCGACGCGCTGCGCTCAGATTTTTGGAAATGTAAATAAAGTCTCTTAGTGCCTCGAGGCAGATGGAAAACAGATGGTTGATTACTGGACACCGAGTCAATCAACCCATACCAGTAAAAGATAACATGTAATGCGGCTCACCGTCAACCATATGCTCGAGACGCTTCATTCTTCCCACTGCTCCCGTTGCAAAATTTCGGCCCTGAGTGAACTTTTTGGTGGAAGGCGAATAAGAGAAAAAATGGTAACTGTTCCAAACACCATGTTAAAAAATGTTGGCACGGAATACATACAAAAGATCATACTAGTCCATGTTACTTAACATGCCATGGACACGTTGTTCGCTGGAAGAATTTTGTTCTGCAGCCGCTGCGAAGGTGCATGTAAATGGGTGGTTTATTTGCTCCAAAAGGGAGCTCACATAACATCCCCGCGAAGAGTTGCGCGGCGTGGTCGTTGGTGAGTATGCTGTGCTTGAATTCAGTGACAACGACCCAAATGCCTCCCTGTGTATACAACTACATAGATTTTTTTAATCTTGGCGTTGATCGTGAGCAGGAGAATATCAAACCTGGTGCTCTACTCTTCCGCCGCTCGAAAACGCCGTTTCAGGCAGAGAGGCTTCACTTTTATTGATAATACGTCCGGAGAAAAGCGAGAGAGCCCCTTCGATGGCCTATAGACCGCCGCGTTAAAGAGCAGGTTCAGACAATGAACTCCACAAAATAAACATACATATTGCCCAAAGTTTACTGGACCGGCTTCGTTGATCTGCCCCGGAACATCACCGTTGACGTCCATCTTGACCCATCCCTCACACTTGAGTCTGCGGTGGAGGGAGAGGGGAAGAAAACATGGAGGCACCGCGAAAGGGTCTTGGCTTGCATCGGGAATTCGCAAAAATGTATCGCCCATGTGGTGCGCGGCTGGCAAGCTGTCCCATTTGACGTTGGAGGAGGGAAGGCGGTCTAAGCGAAGCTTTTTGAATTTGCGGGCCTTTTCCTCGTCGAAGCTTGACTTGTGAAAAATAAGTTGCTCCAGGTAGTTGACACGGTCAGCTTGTCTGTCCTGGGACCCCTGACAGATCCACGCCAACGTCGAGTTGATGGACTCGAAGGCCTCATCGTCCATGCATCCGAAAGCCGGGAAATCTGCGGCCGAAGGCGCTAAGATCCTGGGTCGCTTCAGTGCCATGGCGAGAGAGAGGAGGCGAAGTTATTTGTCAGCCGATCTTCGTCAACTCGCCGTCGGCATGTAATTAGCTTGCGCCAAAGAACTTGGGGCAGTCGGAGACATAGACTGCGCATCGAAAACCTAAAGACTGTCTCGGATACGGTTGCCCATAAGTCCCAGCTTTGATTTGTTTGCGCAAAGCACACTTTGTAAAATTCCAGTACCGTCAGCGGCAGTACGTTGTATCCTCCTCCTCTTCCTTCTAGTATGGTCCACAGCTGTACTGCAGCATTATCACCATCTTGTAGAGGCCCTCGGTCATTACAGGGACCCGTGGATGGCCCAGTTGGTCATCACGGCGGTTCGGCGCGTCATTTTATTTAATGTGGCGCGTGTTGTAAAGGAATACGAGCACTTGCAGAACTCCACATTGTCCTCACTCCTCTAAGCATCAAAAACGCCCTGGGGGGTACAAGGCCAACGCCAGCACGCTCCGATACCCAACCGAGCGTCTTCTGGGTGAAAAGGGCGCGGCTGATGATCTGGCGAGGTCGCTGTTAACGATGCAGCATGCTGTAACTTGCACTGTACTCACGGGGTGGGATCCGACGCGCCGCTGGAACGCCCGTTGAAATGAGTCACCTTTGAGCGCCATCGAAAGGAAAATCCCGCCTTCAACACTGTAGTCCTCTTGCAAGAGCTCGTCCGCGGCTTCAAGAGTGTCCCAACTGTCGATGGTCATCGGAACGGGGCATTGGACTGTCATCGTCCAGATGCGAGCCCGGATAGCCCCGTAGATAGCCGAGTCTAGGGAAGGCATAGGAAGCAGATATATTGGGGAGAGGGTATCGCGTAGGGCCGTAGGCGTGGACGCGTTGAAAGAGCAAAGAGAGAGAAAACTAAGTTATTCAGCCGATCAAGCGCGTTTTTGACTGTCTTTCGCCTTTGCACTCGCAACGTGTACATGGCAGTCTTGTGGTGAGAAATTGAGTAGAAACATTGGGGCACTTGGATAGGCTGTCAAAGATCTCGCTTGGCTGTAGGAGGAACTAAGACGGCATCGGGATTTGCCGGCGCAAACCCACGGCTCACACCAGGTACATAACTGCATCGAGGCCGTGAGACCAATTGCTACATCTGTAACGACCCGGCTGGCTTCCGCGCGAAGGGTTGGGGAACTCCAGTATCGGTGGCTGATTCGTACCCAACCCACCCTCTCTTTTTTTTTCTTTCTCTCTTTGGATGACATTTGTTTAGCTACAATATCTTATACATCTCGTGTTCAAGTCATGAAAACGTAACGAGGGTCTGTATCCCAGATCTCCGTAGTCTCCTCCAGCTGCTTCTTCTTCTCTTCAGGGAGCTCCGCCAGGAATTTAGCATTGCGCTTGTTTAGCGTCGCGAGACGCGTGCGCAGGGTGAACGCCGCCAAAAACGACAGCGCCAGACATCTGTTCCGCGAGTGAGCTCTCGACGAGGAAGCATGGCGTGTACTCACCCTGCAGAAATGGCGTGTCTGCACGCGCATAGTAAGGATACCGTCAGCGAGTAAATGGCGAACAAGACGCACCCTTTACGGTAGGAATCCTCCGGGTCAAAATACACCTGGGGCGACGCGCTAGCGGTCGTGTCAGTTGGTATCAAAAACCAGAAATGGTGGCCTTCGCTCACATTGATACACAGTTCGAAATGGAGACGATGAACGCCGTCCCGACGCCGCGCTTCGACGTGGGCGAGAACGCGTTCGCAGCCCAGCTCCTGCGGGCCACCTCGCAATCAGCGTATGCATCTAAATATCAAAACCTCAAAACCTACATGACGAGGGGGAAAAGACTGTAGTTCCCGCCAGTGACAAGGAACATCGCAAAGTACGCGGCACCGACGCTCTTCTGCACGGACGTTGCGAGGATCACATACCCGATGAATGAGATCGCGCAGCTGAGCATGATGTGGTATCCGCGGTCACTACATGACACGCGTCAGCAACGTCACGGGGGGGGCGGCGTCTTTGCTTACCCTGTGCGGTCGCTGTGCCAAGCCTGGAACACCACCATGAACCATCCGACGACGTACGGAGCCACGGTCAGTCCTTGCGCATTGATCGCAGTGAACCCGAGGTTCTTGATCAGCTGGTACGGCGCAGCGTAAGCCTGGATTCAACACAAAATGAGCGGACTTGCCGTTGGAAGGAAGTACGACACGGTGGCGACGCCAACGTTGACTATTATGAGCCGCGTTAGTTGACCGAACAATGTGGGGGTAGGTACTTACAGCTAGCGTAGACCAGCATGAAGAGCCACGCGTTCACATCCGCAATGATGACCTTGAAGCCATTCCAGCCGGACATTCCACCATGCGATTGTGGCTTATGGTCGCGGTTCAGCCGGGCCTGGGCGATGGCGCGCTCGCGGGGTGTCAGGAAGGTCGCGGAGAATGGGAATGAGGGTAGGAATAGCAAGATCGCGAAAGCCATGATGATCTACGGGAGAGATTCTAAACAAGAATGGCATCCGAAACGATATTATTCTCACCGTCGGGATGGCCTCAATCTTGGTGGGCAAAGGACCATCAGTCGTTTAAGCGGGGCAATAAAGCCGATAAACATACAAGGAAAAGGAATTGCCATCTACACAATGGTTTGAGTCAACGATGTCGTGATATTAGAGACCGAATAACTGACCCAGTAAGAACAGAGGTCTCTGCGCGGACTAGACCGAATGCCAGGAGACCCTAAAGTTCATCAGAGAACTTCCTTAGCATATCCGGACCTACTCACTCCAATTGCACCCGGGAGTGTACCAGTCATACACAAGCTGTGGGAAGTACGTCAGGCAGCGATCGAAGATTAACGCTCGGGCTTTTGTACCTGATGCGCATCGCGAGCTCATGTCTAGAGAGGTAATCTTTCAGGATTTGTAAAAAGGATTCGTTTGTTCCTCAACTTTTTATACCAAAATGATAAATAATATATCATTCCCCTTTTCGAAAAAAAAATCAGTGCGATGAAAATGGCAAATGAGTGACAGGACCTACGCGTAGTATCCTGCTTCTCCGATGCCCATCAAGACCCTGTGACAGGCATTGAACACGACTAGGGCACAGAGGTCAGATCACCGACCGCAGAACTAGCAACCCCGCGTATCCTTTAGCATACACCACAGAGAGGGATGCGATTCCCCAGAACAGGAGGGAAAGGAAGAAGCTGTAAAATCCTTAAGGTAGGGAATACAAAGGTACTAAAGATGGGAAGCGTACAATCTGTTGGCTCCGATGTGTCGCTGGAGGACTACCCAGGGAGAATATTAAATACACGCAAAGCGTGGTGGCAGAGCAAGACTTGCTGTTGGCAGGCATCTCAAGGAGACCTGGACAACATGAATTTTTGACCAAGATAGCGAGCAAAGGAACTCACAATAACCGACGTAGAAAATACTGAGAGCAAGGGTCCATTTGTTGTTGTTCGTGCTGAAAATTGACGTCAAACCAGTCCCGGCCGCTTCTTCAGCAGATGGGCGCACATTCCCTGACATTTAATTGAGAACAGGTACCATCAGAGCTAACAGGGAACACACAAAGCGGTTGTTGAAGGCCGTAAGGGTGTGAGCGTTTCCGCTTTAAATGTACGATTCTTGAGGATTCGCGTAAAACGGAAAATAAGGGTTCTTACATATTCGTGCGGTCTGCGCGGGAGTTGAGTCAGAAGTCGGAAAGAAGCAAAGTGCGCTCACCAAACTGATTGACTTTAAGGGTGCGGCAGGGGGTTAGTGCCGGCAGAGAACGGATAGACTCGTTGACCTACAAATGTAACTAGTGCGGTCGGGATGAGTCAAGGTCCGAGAGGCGAGTGATGGGCACACCTGCAGACGATGAGGGGAAGGACCACAAAATCAATCTTCCGCTTGACGGCCCTCTACAACAAGGTATAAGGTTTCCGAAGGCGCAAGAATCAAAGCTCGGACCTCTTCCGCCTCAGTGAACTCGACAGCCTCTGCGTCGAGATTGACGGCATCGGCGTACCCGGAATCCAACGGTGAGAAGAAGTGCTTGCGCGTCGGCTTCGGGCCCAGCTGGCTCTGGTGGTACTCTCCCGATTTATTGGCGTGAGAGGCGTCGCTGCTGCGCTCGATGTCGACCTCCTTCGTGTCGTCGTGCTCCATGATATGGGAAGAAGAAGTCGGGTTCGACATGGAATTCGTCGTACTTATGTATAGCTCACGCGCGAATCCGGGGTAAACCAGTGAACCGTAGCGCGATTTGGGTTTGATCAGCTGCAGTCAGCTGCCCCATGTTAACAGCGCTTAAACTTAACCTCGACCCTTGCCACCTGACCGCGGGCGCGGGGTGATTTTATTTTATTTTACAGCAGTTCCGTTCGGAGCGTAGGGGCAAGGTAGAGTCGTCAGATCTAGTTCACAGAGTGAATAGCACCGTTTGTTTGGTCGAATTGAGAGTTAGTTGAAGCAGCGGCCGTTCAGCCGTGCCAGTGAGTCGCAGAAGACATCACTTTCAGAAGATCATCTTTTCTATCTCGGCAAATCGGCAGGCGCTAAACGTGATCGATTGATCGATGGCGCATCAAGAATGGTGCGCCGCCGGTGCAAGGCTCTGCGGGACTTGTGGGCAAGACAAGACAAGGAGCGGAGCCCCGCTCCAAACCATCAACACACTCTTTCTCCCGATGGAAGTCAATGGCACATAAATTTCCCAAGTCTGCGGCTCCTCGAGTCAACCTCAAGCTCAAGTACTGTAGCGAGATTGACTTGCTGATAACTATGACCGCCAATATCCCCAATTGGGATCTTCCGACTGACGGCTTGCTCACATCCACATAACCATGTCTCTGGATCCAGTAAATCGCGAAGTGCGAAAATAATTCAGAAGTTGTGAGCCCTTAGGCCCTCATGCACATCATGCAATGGCCGATTTTGTATGTCTGTCCTGGACCCTGATGCAAGGACAAAAATAATCCAACAGCTTTGCCTTGGTGTAGATCTGGATATCATGCTAGCGAAGCACGGATTTAATAGGGTGTGTCACTCACGCGCGTCGCTTGCGAAGTGTTCATTGATGCTTTGCCAGTGAGAAAAAAAAGTGGGGATGCTAATGCGGCAACAATGCGGGGTTTGACGCTGAGAGCTATTACTCCTCCGTGGCTGTAAGTGTCGTCGGCACTGAAGTGACTGCACGGTGGCAACGGGTGGATAGCGTACAAGGCCGTGCGGTGATCTTGTAAACACCCGGAAGTTCACTCGGTTTGAGGTTAGTCCACTCAGTCCAGTGGCAGCGGTCCAAGTCTCTAAAAGCCCTTGTACAGCTCTCGCAAGCTGTACGCGTCGCTGACGAAGTCTCGATTGATGCTCTGAGAAAAACCGGGGATGTTGTGAGAGCTATTAAAGGCACTTGTACCACAACTCCCGCAAGCTGTGCGTGTCGCTGACGAAGTCTCAATCGCATGCATCTTATATTTATATCTCAGGGAAATCACCGCCTACTGTGGAAATAAAATACGAAAGACTCAGCAAGCGCCCCGCTGCGTGCTTGACATCACCGGGTCTCCTGGAAAACGTGAGAAAAGCAGCAAGATTGTATTGTCTTGGAAGCGACTCGGTCAGCCTTGGCTCAGTGCCTAGCCATCTCGCCACGCTCTCGCAACCTCTATAGACTCCCGCGCCGTAGGTGACGTCGGCGCGCTCTGCTCGTGGGATCCGTCACCGCGTTCGCCAGATGCCCATTCAACAAGCGAGGTACGAGCTGCGCATGTTGAAGCGTCTGTCTAGGAGAGACTAGGATGCCCAGCGCATTTTCGACGATCGTATCGATTGATGCTTTGAGAAAAAACCGGGGATGTTGTGAGTACTATTAATGGCACTTGTACCACCCGCAAGCTGTGCGTGTCGCTGACGAAGTCTCGATTGATGCTTTGAGAAAAAACCGGGGATGTTGTAAGAGCTATTAAAGGCACTTGTACCACCCGCAAGCTGTGCGTGTCGCTGAAGATAGTCTCGATTGATGTTTTGAGAAACAAGTGGGGATGTTGATGCGGAGTTGTATGCTGAGTTTTAAGGACAACGTACAAGAACTTCAGATATAAATGGGCTGTCTTCGACCGTCCTCGATCCATTCTTCATAACACACGATGAACGAAATTCTCTCTCAAGGTTTCTCCCTGGTCGCATTCGCTCTCATATCATTTATCCCAGACGTCGTCTGGCGCTACACGGCGATTCTGCTTGCAACGCTCTCCCTGGCCGCGTACTTCGTCCATCGTCACCTACCCAGCTCCTACCTCGACAGATGTGAGGCGTCGCTCAATGATATAGACGAGCGCCTCACAAAGGCCGTTAAAGAATGTGTCGGAGACCCGCGCTTCGTTGCAGAGGCGGCGTTGAGAGTGACAATGTCAGGACTGGTTTTATTTTTCCTTCCTGCATTTATTGATATAGCTTAACTGCAGGCTTGAACATGCAATCTCGGTGCTCAAAATAATGAATCTGAAGAACACCACCTGGAAGCAATATCCACGGCACGTTCGGAGCCTCTGGAGGGAGGTTTTTGAGTGCCAGCGAGAGATGAAAGAATTGCGGACCGCCATCTTGGTAAGATGCTTGGTTTCGGAGTACCCTCGCTGAACAGAATCATCACATAGTCTGCTCTCGAGTCCGCCCTTCAGGATAAGCATGCGTATGAGATTGGCCAGAGAGAGGCGATTCTCGCCAGCACGTTTCCAGAAGGTTAGTTAATATTGCGACCATGTGGTGGCGGCCATACTCAGGGTTACAGGACAAGTGGGGAACCTCGGTCGCTTCAGAGTTCAGTCGTCGAAGATGAGACAAGCCCACGGGGAGATGTCGAAGTGACTATTCCACATTATTATATTTCAAGGGATCCGCTTACGATTCTCGTTGTTAGTGTCTGACATTGAAGCCAAGGACCAAGGCCCAGATACTACAAGATTCGAAGTTTCGTTGACAGAGGAGTAGCTATTCAGGCCGAGAGTGTTAAGATCTTGAATTTATATCCGGCGTTTAATTTGCGCGCGGAAAGAGCTCGAGATGCCAAACTGAACGAGAGAAGTGGTGTAACACAGACATGAAGTTGAAAGAGAAAGAGGGATCCCAAAAAGGGATGAGTTGTACACAACGCCAAACACCCGCTCTTTCTGCTCGCTTGTCGGTGTCCCGCCCACCATGAGCGGCGAGACGCCCTCTTTCTCCCGACAACTCCTACCATCAACCTCAAGAACCCCCGCAATGAAACGAGACTCCCTCGCGGCCGAGCTCGAGCGGGGTATGTTCCTCTGTTCCCCACCTGCACTGCGTTCTAAGCAGTTCTGACCAGCTTTTGAATATTTCTTCCTTCTCTAGACCCACACCTCTCGTCGGCAAAGCGCCAGCAGCGCACGCAGGCGTTCACATCAAATATGGCGCACGCAGCGCTGGAGCGGCAGCTCGCTGCGGCGCAGACGACGCGCATGGAGCTGGAGACGAAGCTGCGGGAGCGCGACATGATGGTGGAGAAGCTCGAGCGCGACCGGCGGTGGTTCTCCGACCGCGAACAGGAGGAGCGCGAGGAGAAGGAGCGCGAGCGCGAGGAGCATGCGACGCAGACGGTGTGTATTCTAATTAGTGTCACTCTTCCATCTGGCTCATTTTAAGCAAGGAACGGAAAGATAGCGAGCTGCGCACGTTGCGGAGCTCGCTCACCGCACTGCGAGAGGAGCTCGCGGACCTCACCGACGCGCACGCTGGCCTTGGGCGGAGTACCGCGCAGACTATCGCGTCGCAAAAGTCGCAAATCACAACGCTGACGCGCCAGACAGCACTCCTCGAAGAAGAGGTGTCGCAATTCAAACTTCTCGCGGAGGAGCGCAGCCAGACGATCGACGAGATCCAGGTGCAATTCCAGGAGCTGAGCAGCGCGCCCGCGGCGGGCAACGAGCAGGAGAGCAGCGACATGGCGGTGGTGCGGGAGGAGCTTCACCGGCAAGCGGCGTACCTGCGCACCCTCGAGGGAACAAACGCGCGGCTGGGCGCGGAGCTCGCGGTGCTGCGCGAGCGACACACCAGCATCGAGGTGCTGCGCGAGGAGAAACGGGGGCTGGAGCGCAAGCTGCAGCCGCTCGATGCGCTGCGCGAGCGCGTGGTCCGGCTCGAGGCGCAGGTGGAGGCCGGGCGGCAGGAGCGTGAGACGTGGTGCGTATATACATGTTGGTGGGGTTTTACACAGTTTCTCAATCTAATTAGGGCACGGAATCAGGAGGCCTCGACCTCTACGCCCCCGGTGTCGATTACCCACAGTCTCTCGACGCTGCGTATGCAGCACGCCCAGCTGCTCGAGGACCACGGTGTGACTTCTGCCCTCCTGCGAGCCAAAGAAGTGGAGCTGGCCGATGGGGAGCGGCGCGCGGCGGACGCGCAAGAAGCCATCGAACGACTCGAGGGTGAAGTCGGGATCCTCACCGACAAGGCGGCGCGTTGCAAGCAACGAGCCGCGCTCGCGGACCGCGAGGTCGGGTTCATGAAGGCGCTACTCGTAAGCCTTTCCTCTCGTTGCTCGCATCATATTGAATTGACTCACCTGTTTCAGTCGAGCTACTCTCTGGAGGAAGCGAACAAAGACTCGGCCGGCGCACCGCCGGAGGGCGCCAGCGTGCGTGCAGAGCAGGTGCAGCAGCTGGAGGGGCTTCTCGAGGGTTACAAGGCTGCGAACGCGCAGCTCTTGAAGCAGGTCGACGATACCGCGCGGCGCGAGCCCGTCGAGGTCGCCGAGGCGCGGACGCGCGAGCTGGAAGCGGAGCGAGCAGCGAGGAGTGCCGCGCAGGAGGGTATGTGCCTTTCCTTCTCTTTGTCCAGGATATATCCTTACTTGCGACACGTACAGCCTTGGATGCCGCGCGGGCGGAGACAACGGCGCAGCAGGAGACGATCGAGCGGCTGGAGCAGGAGCTGTTCGAGCTGGGCGGGGAGATCGCAGGCGGGCGGCACGTCCCGCCGGGCGTGCGTGTGCTCTCGTTCGTCGACTCGCCGGAGCTGTTGCTGCGCGACGCACCGCAGGCGCGTGAGGCGGAGACGACGCGCGTAAGGGAAGAAAACGCCGCGCTCTTGCAGCGCATCGCTGCGCTTCAGGTTAGAGGCGCGCACGGGGACAGAGAGGGCGGTGTAGAGGGGCAGGACGGGGGACCGGGGCTGGTACCGCGGGAGAGCTGGGAAGCGGTGTGCAAGGAGCGCGACGAGCTGCAGGGCGTAGTGCGCCAGAAAGAAACGCGCCTGAAACGCCTAAAGGATGTGCGTCAATTTTTGTTTTCAAAGCGCCGAATATTAACTGGTGGGAAAAGGTGTACTCCTCGAAGGCGGAAGAGTTCAAAGAGTCGATCGCGGCTCTCCTCGGCGTGAAGCTCGCCTTCTTCCCCTCGGGACAGGTCCGCGTCACATCCCTCTACGACCTCGACGCGACGTTTGTTTTCAAGCCGGCGTCCGGCGGCGGGGGCGGACACGAGCTGGTCGCGCAGGGCGAGGGCGGCCCGGAGGACCTGCCGAGCATGTTGGCGTACTGGGTCGGCACGGAGCAGTGCATCCCTGGCTTCCTTGCAAGCGTTACGCTTGAGGTGTATGATCGGTGGAAGAGGCAGCGGGAGCGGGGGGAGTAGGAGGGTGGGTTTAGGTACTGTGCGTGTGCTTGAATTTGTGTGGTGCTGTATCGCTAAATCGACCAAGTCTTGAGTGCTTAGGGCCTTTATTTAATGCCATCCTCATGCGGCGGGGCCCGCGGGGGTTTACAAAAGAAGGAGACTGCGTCTTTAACATTATGCCTTCCTTAAAAACTCGCCTCTCCGCGTCCATCAAGAGCCATATCGATACGATGACAGTGGAATGTCCGATTATTGGCGTCAAGAAATGGGATTTCATTGAGGCTGCAGATGACCACGTAAAGGAAGACTTTGTTATCGAGGACCAACAGTTCCTGTCGGTCGCCTACAAGTAATTCACAATTCACCTTTCAGCGGGCGGTCAAGCGGCCTGTAGGTACTTACGACGTGAGTGCAGCCAAATGCGTTGGAAGCTGTACCACGTTGACGTACGACATCGCCAGGTTGTACCAACTGTTCTGTTCAGTAGCACCACCCTTCATTGGATTCTTGAGCGTGCTGGCATCGAGGAGATCCCTACTGGCGGCTCAACCTCCAAGGCTTTCTTTCTGATTGTCGGCGCGACCCATCAAAAACTAGGAGAAGAGGAACTAACGGAGTGGTTCGTCGAAACATTCGGCCCCTTGGCGACTGCAGCCGAGGACGCGTTTGCAGCATAGTGAGTTTGTCTCTTGGATCTGGGTTCTTATTTGACACCCATCCCCACAGCTACGAGCTAAGCACCTCGAGGAAGGCCTCCAGGAAGGGCCAAGCGGATCGCTAACCCGCGGATCGCTAACCCTCCTGCTGCCGATGAACTTCCTCACAAGCAAGTAAAAATGGGTTGTTGTGAATTTCACTCATGTCAGTTAAGATACCTACCATGGGCCACATGTATTCACCTCGCATTGAGCAGACACTGTTCCCTTCGAGACCATACGGGCGACGCAACGGCGCGTCTCCGAGACGAGGCGCAAGCTCGGCAAGCCCGTTCCTGACTGGCCCCGCAGTCTTGTCTCACGAGTGCGTATCGGCCGCTCTCGCACCGGTGCTGCCTGAATCAGGTTCTCGGGGCTGCTACAAAATTTGCAACGGACGATTTTCCGGCTTCTGTCTCTCAGTCGCTCTTTGGCCCGGCTTGAACAGTGATCTATGCCCTCCCTTCAAGCACAATTACTTTCGATTTTTCTCTCTGCCGCGTCTTGAGCTCGTATCGTCCTCAACACTTTTAGCGCAACGACATTTTACCCCACCCCAGGTCCCCAAGATTCCACTCTCGTCTTTCACGTGTATTCTATGTAGCAACATTAATATGGTTTTGTATTCGTGAATTCGAATGTATTTTTTTACTCATAATTGTATGATTGCGAAGCTGCCATCCAGCGTGAGTTCAATGAAGGAGGTTCTGCAAGGGCTCGCATGCATTTCGGCGTGCTCCGTAGGTTAGGCGACACGGCGCATTTCTCACCAACATAGCAGAACTCATATTAATAGGTTTTGTACAGACACACTATCCCAGCTTCTCCCTCATGCGAAATCTAGGCTACTCCCTTTGAATGAGCGCCAGTAATCCCAATCCACCCAATAGTGCATATTTGAGTTGAGGGAAATCGTTCTACAAGAAAAAGCCTCGATGAGCACCAAATGATAATCGCGCAGACTAAAGCGTACCATTGCAATTGTCACGTAGCCGATGTATGGCAAGAATCTGAAAGTGTGAAGGTGCGATCAGAACATGGACAGATTATGTTTATACAGCGACGGCTTACCCTCGGACCTTGCCCACGATGTGCTTTCTCTCTAGGTAGTCGAGGCCACGGTAGAGCTCAATGTCGTTGACGTCGTTGTTGTCGCCCTTGGTCAACAGCCGCTGCTTGGGAGTGGGAGCCGGTCCTCTGAAACACGGTCAAAATGTAGACGGTGTGTAAGGAGAGCGGGCGACGAACCTGGACCTGGCGTCGTGTGTCTCAAGCACGCGGTGGACGATGGGGATATCCGCGCCCGGAATTTTGTAGACCGTAATATCTCCAGTGTGGTACCGTTCGGACACCGGATTTGTGAGGAATAAAAGGTCGCCGCGGTAAAAGGCAGGTTCCATCGAGCCACTGCGCGGGCGTCAATGTTTGGATTCGGGGCAGTAAGCAGGCGGCACACCTCAGAACAACGACAATAGGCGATTCAGAGTTTGTGATGAGTCCCAAGCCTTTCCAGATCATCAAGCCCGAGGCGATGACCGACGCAAAATTGAGCGCTTGTAGGAGAACCTAAGAGCAGGCTGCGTGAGCACGACGCTCGGAAACAGAGCGAGTGCATACATGGCGGAAGCCAAGTCTGCGGAACGCTTTCAGTTCCTCCGTGAACATTGAATTGCAGAACGACGGGCGAAGACGGAGAAGTGTGTGGTATGCGGTTCAAGAACAAGCTGCGAGTGGTTGGGGAGGAAGGTATAATTTGGGGACCGAAACGTTCGGGGTAAAGGCGAGACTCGACACGTCAATGCACGTGCATCATGTGAGCGCTTGATCCGCCATCTTGCTGGCCACATCTGGACGGTTACTTCCATCATCCACGACTTACAGCGACCTTGAACGACGAAAAACAAACAGGTAGCGTTGACGAGGCGCGAATTCAGGACTTGCGGGGCCAAAAAGCATACTCTCCGCCTGGGAGTCGAACCCAGCTCACACGCGATCCGATTATGGAATCTTAGTGACAGGCGTGTATACTAACCGATATACGAGCGAAGATATATTGGGGATGGAATTCTCAGAATATGATAAAGTAGGAGAAATCCAGACCGCGGAGCTTCCAGATTTCAACTTCAAACTGGGGCCTTGCTCGTTCATCTCTAACAGCGCTTGGGATTTGCTTGGGGTACTCAGCGCTGACGCATTTTCTTACTGTTCGGGAAATCTCAATCCATTCTCTCTGGGTCGGGCCGCCTGAAACCTCAGCTGAATCAACGCACCCGCATTTCCCGCTCTAAATGGAAGTCTTCAATGCCAATTCACCACCTCTGACTGCTAGGAAAGCCAACCAATTCTTGACGCTCGACTCGGAGGCGTGTCCCAGAATTTCTTTATCACTAGCGCAGCGCCGACTCGGTCTTTTGTCGAATCCCAAAGATGATGTGGCATGCAGCCATTCACCCATGCCCGAGTATTCCGTCTCAGGAACGCGGATAGGTCACTTACTCCAGCTCCGCGAAGATTCCGCGGGCGCATGTCTCGATATTCGCGGATGCAGGTCTCAACACACCCCTGGGCCAACGCCTATAAAGGCTGGGGTGTGCTCTGCCTGACTTCACTCGTCAACCCGAGCCCTCTCGTCTCACGACTTCTTACCTTTCACGACCACTTTACGACCACTCCCGCCCCACCCTGCTCAAAATGTTGACCAACTACATCTCCATCGCCGTCCTCTTCGCCGCGCCGCTGCTCTCCACCGCCAGTCCTTTGGGCGGTGGCCTCCTCGGTCCAGTCCTGCAGCCAGTCGTGCAGGCAGGGGCTACGATTACGATTACTGCCACGGAACGGTTCACGATCTTCCAGTGCTCCACCGCCTCGCCCAGCTCTTCGCCAAGTGCTTCGAGCTCGTCGTTCAGCTCGTCCTCCAGTGTGTCGAGCTCTTCGAGCAGCACTCCGGCCAGCTCTTCGACCAGTGCTTCGCTGAACCCCAGCAGCGTCGCTTCGAGCGCGATCAGCACGGTCACGGGCTTGCCTTCCCAGGTCACCAATCTCCTCAGCGCCTTGCGCCTCCTTGGACCCGCCATCACCGACGTCACCAACGTTGTTCCGACCCTGCTCAACACCCTGAGCTCCGTCACCAATCTTGTGGGCACGCTCCTCGGGTCCACCACTCAAGCCCTCGGGTCGCTCACTCAGGTAAGTTTCAAGCGTGTTGCGCAGTTGCTCTGTAGCTGATGGATGCACACTAGGCACAGAATGGAATCAGCGGCCTCGTTAGCCAGGTCCAGTCCCTCACCAGCGCCGTCGGGACGGTCAACGGCCTGCTCGTAAGTCGCCGCCGCTCCATGCGCCCCGGCCTCCCACTCATCTTTTGCGCAGTCGGGCCTCAGCAATGGCGGCGGCTCCGCAGGGGCGAGCCAGATCTACACCCTCGTACAGGGCCTCCCTGCCCAGATCACCAACCTCGCTACCACAGTACGTCCTCCGCCCGTGTTCTCGCTCTACTTGCTCAGACTCGCTACAGATCACCCCGGTCATCACGGG
This sequence comes from Mycena vulgaris, assembly GCA_029204335.1. Taxonomy (NCBI): domain Eukaryota; kingdom Fungi; phylum Basidiomycota; class Agaricomycetes; order Agaricales; family Mycenaceae; genus Mycena; species Mycena vulgaris. The sequence goes on along the minus strand of JARGYA010000019.1, from coordinate 528,915 downwards.
CGCAAACTCGAACCTCAGCCTGACCCAGTTGCAGTCCGCCGTTCAGAGCCTCCTCAACGCCTGCCTCGTAAGCCTCCGCCCCTACCCCCGCGGCACCTTCTCATCCTCCTTTTCAGATCATGGCCCCAGGCCTCTCCAACCAGTGCCCCACGCAGGCCCTGTCCCAGCTCACCACCACCGCGTGGGCAACCGCCAACCAGGCGCTGAACACTTGCCTCCTCCACTTCTAAGGGACGGGGGTCAACTTCCAAGGAACGGGCGAGCGCAATTTATAGACTTTTTTTCACCGCCGCCCCAGTTTAGACCGTCTTCCACATTTCCATACCTTTGCCATTTGTATTTGATATGCGCGACTGTACTTGAGACTCTTGTGTATGTATCATACGACCTGTATCTGACGAACAATGCCATCGTTTTCATTCCCACCATGTGCCAAGGACCAGAGTTAAACCCGAAAAAAGCCACTTCAGATCTGACAAGACTGTCAGCGACAAGCTCTTTCTTATTTTTTGGAATCCGACGTTCTGCTGAAATGGTCTTGTCTTGACAAGCGGATCGTCACACGGGTAAGATACAATATATACTGTGAGTGTTGAAAATATAATACAATGGGGAAGTCAATGCAATGTCCAATCAATCGTCCCAAGAAACGAGTCTACTCCATCGCACTCCCGTCCCCCCAAATCCCCCCGGGATTAACCCACCCAAAATGCTCGAACGTGGTGTCTTCCGCCAGCTCGGGCGGGTCCAGCGCGAGCGCGAGTACGGCGCGGTGGCCGTTTACTAGAGCCGGCTCCGCGGCGGGGTCGACGGGCGTTTGATGGCGGCGTTCTGCGGACGAAATGTGTGAGAACGGATCGCAATGAGAAAGGGAGGGGAGGACGAACGCCGTGCGCGGGGGACGATGTGCTCGAATTCGGAGGTGCTGCCGGGCGTGAGATGAGATATATGGAAGGAAGGAGAGGGGAAAGTACCCATCGTCTTGGTGGAAGAACGGGTGCGCGCGGATATCGGCGGCGCGGTATCGGTTGCGCGGCTCAATGGCTAGCAACTGCCGAGGGAACAGGTTAAAAAAGGTGGGGAAAACAAAAGTAACACGTACCCCCGACACAAGCGACTCCGCCTCCTCGCTAAGCCCCGCGAACGTCAGATACGACACCGACGAGTGACCGTTCTCCTGCCACGACTGATAGCGCCGCAACTCCTCCTCCGAATCAAAGAGCGACTAGTAGAAAGGTGAGTCGGAAACCCAGAACAGAATAAAAACCGCACGAACCTCGGGTTTCTCGGCCACCAGCTCGAACGCAACACAGCCTAAGGACCAGTAGTCCACCGCCAGCCCGTATTGCGTCACCTGCGACGCAGTCTTCCGCCGGTTGGCGAGCATCTCCGGGGCCATGTACGCCCAGGTGCCCGTAACCTCGTGGGCGTATACCTTAAACGGGTCCAAGGGCGCAGCGCCCATATCCGAGTAGGCGGACCCAAAGTCCGAGATGCGAATGTTGCCGTCGGCGTCGAGGAGGAGGTTTTCCGGTTTGATGTCCCGGTGGATGACGCCCGACGCGTGAATTGCGGATAGGCCGAGCGCCTAGAAGGTCGGCGCGTCAGTGATGTGCAAAGGACAAAGAGGGATCAAACATACGATCTGGCAGACCCAGCGCCGCGCATTTTCTCTGCGGGGGAATCGGTAGCCGTTGAAGACAGCCAACAAGTCGCAGTCCATGAGCTCCTAAACAGACGAAGGTAAAGTTAGACGATAGCCAACTGCGCAGGAAAAGACGCGCCATGACAAAGAAGAGACGCTTCTCGTCCTGCAGCGACGCTTCTAGCTCCATCACGAAGCCAGCGCCCTCGTCCTCTCGGCGGGAACGGGCCCGCGCGAGGTTGTGATACGCTACGACTTCTTGCACGATACCCGGGATGAGTCCGCGCACTAGGGAGGTCGCCTTATTGAAAACTTTCATGCACAGGACACGGCCGGGGGAGACGCCCTGCAGCCATGCGCTGTCGAGCTCGCGCACCGCGACGGCCTCACCATACGAGCCTGACTGCATTTTTTTTAGGAACAAGAACGGGCCGGGGGCGGGAATAGCAACGTCGGAGGTCCGGCGCACGGTCTTGAATGTTTTGGGTGGTGGCACGGGCCGCGGTGGTCGGCGCGGTTTCTCATCGGCCGGCGGAGGTGGGGGAGGGAGCGCGACGGGTCCGTTGGTGATGCAGAAGAGAACGTGCTTCGCACTGCCGTGCTTTTGGGAGGCCTGGGGCGCCGTGCAGTTTTTTGGTGAGAGGAGTGGAGGCACAAAGGATGCCTTTGCGGTCGACGGGGAGCAGCCCTTGGTGTCGAGGGTGACAGGCATGTCCGAGAAGCCAGCAGAGCGCGAAGGTAGCATTGTCGAAGAAGAGGACTTTATAGTGCGGGCCCCGTCGCTTTAAATAGAAGTGAGGACAAAGGAACCACTCAGGCCACCGTATTTGATCGCCTGATTTGCAGGCTAGGTCAGACACAATAGCTTCAAGGAGTCTGTATGCTCATCGACGGGTTGAGCGTGAAGAGCAGGTCCGTCAAGGAAGTGATGATCATCCCAAGTTGTCCGTTGATTCATGGCTGAGCGATGGTTTCACGTCGTAGGGCGGCGAATTCCAAGTTGCAGTTATGGGTAAAATACCTCTGCATCGCTTAAATACGTGAGATGCGACCGCTGGCGCTCTTTGCCCGTTCTGATATGGGAGGAAGGAGGAACGCGATGTTTGGCCTGAAGCGCGCGGTGCCAAACAACATCGGAACTGATCTTATCTAATCTCCCGATTTTGCTCCATAACACCCACTACGAAAACATGGCCACCCCCCCGAGCCGGCGCTCTATCCTGAGTCTCTACTCCACCATGCTGCGCACATCCCACTCTTTCAGCTCGTACAACTTCAGAACCTATTTCGTCCGTCGGACGCAAGAAACGTTCCGCGCTCTCCAAGTGCGCGCTGCTTCCGTTCAACCTTACAAGGAACTCCGCTGACGATGTACTGCAGAAAGAATCAGATGCTGCAAAGATAAAGTCCATGTACTCGGACGCCGTGGCGGAACTAGCTGTGTTGCGGCGAAGTGCTGCTGTGAATCAGATGTATGGTGGATGGCGACTCGCGGTGGAGAATGTGAAGCGGCCAGAAGCGACGGCAGAGCGCGGGGACAACTAGGCCCTGTTAACGATATCGTCAGTTGCAGTCTGCCCTCCGAAATCCCGACCAATGGGTGGCTCGAGTATGTGGATGATTGGAGGGTGCTGGAGCCGAACAGACGAAGGAATCACGCCTAACACTGCGGAAAGTTGTACGTTTGGAGGTGGAGAGGGGATTCATATTTTAGGACCAACTGCGAGAGTAAAAACACAATATAATTCAATCCCGACTGCAGACTATGAGCTACTTTCACCGTCTTGCTCACCAGACGGTGGAGACTGTTTCGACAGCAGGCTCATCCATCCTTTGGTCTTTTTACCGCTTTCGCTGTCTCGTCCCAACCCCATCAGCACCTCGCTGCGCCGTGCTAATGCACCCTGGCCGTACAATTGCCCTTCCGTCTCGTTCATCCGCTGCGCGGCAGTCCTCCGCGCCAGAAACGTGCGCTCTTCTTGCAAGAGGAGCTGCCGCAGATCCCAGTGCACCGTCCGCTGGAATCGATCGGGGCCCCAATCCAGTTCACCCATCCGCGACGCGCCGACGAGGAGCGCGACAATGGTAAGCCCCTGCATGGCGACGCGTCCACGGAGCCAGTAGTTCATTTTCATCGATTCACCCCGCGCATGGTTAAAGATTGCCATGACAAGATTGGCGACGGTGAGGAGCCCGCCTGTGGATGAATCGCGTTGAAAATCGCGCGCACGGAAAGGAGGATAAACTGACCGATTGGAACATACGGATTTTCTCTGCATTTTCTGCCAAACTTCTGGCCGGTGGTTTCGTATGGGCGGGCCACCTGCGGCACTGGCTTCAACCCAAAATTCCAACTCATGGCGGATGGGCGTTAAGTTAGCGAGGACTGATTACCTAACACATCGGCCCGACCCGATCCTGTCTTACCCCGATGTTCTCCAGCTTGAATCGCTGGCTTTCCACCCCTGAGCCAGAAACTGTCTCTGAGTACTCTCGCCTGGAACCATTTGACCTTCCGAATGAAATCTGGGCTCAAATCTTTCAGGAGCCGTCGCTTCACAAGCAAGATTTGGTTGCCGTTTTGACGTCCTGCCACCACTTCAACGACCTTGCCTTGCCCATTATACTCTTCAACGCTGGGACAACACCTTCCGCACTCGCCGCCGGAAATCTGGACATAACTTCGGATGCGGTCCCCCTACTTAATCTCGCTTTTCGTCCAGCTCCCATTTCACAAATGACTTGCACCTTCGACATCCGGGGAGACTCTCGGGCGCCGAGAGACCTGAAGGCCCTGAAAGCGCTCATTTCACGGGCCCCATCTCCCATTGATTTGAGACTTAATTTCCTAGGGGATCTGCTGTCCTCGTACAAGTCAGATCTCGTCCCGCTCACCCCGCAACGCATGATCACAAAACCATTTTGCGACCTATTATCCTCTCTTCCACGAGACTCAGACGCTCCCGTTGTCTTCGTGGGCACAGAAATATTTAGCTGCCGTGCCGCAGACATTCGGAGTTGGCAGCTAGATAAATACATGTTTGAAGACACCGGCGCTGGTGGAGGGCTCTCCGGACTCATCCGCACATTATACAGGACTCCGCCCAGGAGTCCTCTCCGTACTAAGACCACCATCACGCAATACAACGGCCTCCGTACCAGTGTCTTCCCATTTATTTCCATATCGTCTCTAGATATCCAGCATTTACCGGGCCCATTCTCCTCCGGGGGCGCCCCGTGGATGCTCGTCACCATCAACTCCGGTTCCCCTCACTGGCCGAACGCGCTCAGCCTCTCTGCACCCCTCGCAGCCGCGGAATGGAGAGCGATCCTGCCGCTCCTCTCGTTCCCGAATCTGCCGGTACTCCGCACGGAGCCCCCTCCGCCGGAGGGCACCATCCCCGCCGCCATGCTCGATGCCTTCCTGAGCCGCCACCCCACCCTCAGGCGGATGTCTTACTATCCCGACCCGCTTACCCTCCCCGCCGCCCCCGCCTTCCCGCACGAGGCCCTCCCCTGCACGCGCAACCTCACTACCTCGGCGCCGGGGGCCCTCCACCTCTTCCGCGCCCCGGAAGTATTCCCGAACCTCTTCACCGTGCGCATCACCGGCGCCGTCTGGCCCGACGCCCTCGCCCTACTCGCGCGCCACGCGGGCCACAATAAACTCATCCTGCAGGTGGCCACCGGCGCGTGGATGGCTGGCGCCGATGCAGGGGTAGCTGCGGCGGCGCTCCACCGCGTGGACACGGTTGTGCTTTTCGGGGTGACGGACTTCGTCGCTACGGGCGCGGTGCTACGGTGGGTAGGCCTGTTCCCGTCGCTGCGGCGCGTGGTGCTCCAGGAATGCCTGCATGCGGATGTCCTCGAGCACGAGCGCAGGGATTTTGGGCGGCGCGCGCGCGCGAACCTGCCCCAGAATGTGGAGCTGATCTCGGCGCTTGGGTTTTAGTATTGAAGTGCTATATCTTGCGTGATATTGGAGTCGTCTTATACATTGTGTGTACATACGCTGCCAATACTTCTGTCTTACTGATTAGGGTTTGAGATCGCTTTCCTCCTGTTCGTTGTCACTGCAATACACTGGCGTCGGCGCCGTGCTCGATGAGGAGCCGAACGACTTTTTCATGTTCATTAAAGAACGCTGCCTGCAGCGCAGTTTCCAGCTCTCCTCCTCGGGCATTCACGTCCGCACCGTGCTCAAGAAGCAGTGTGGCCACCTCGACCTTCCCATGGTATGATGCTGCCTGCAATGCGGTTCCGAAGCGTCCTCCTTGCGCGTTTACGTTGGCACCTTTCTCTAGGAGTAAGCGAGCCACTTCCACGCTTCCACTACATGACGCCGCCTGCAGTGCGGTTTCTTCCTCTCCTCCCCCTTGCGCGTTAATGTCGGCACCGTTCTCCAGGAGCAGCCGAACCAAGCCAACGTTCCCTTTTGAAGACGCCCCCTGCAGCGCCCCTCCGTAGCCTCCGCCCGGTGCATTGATGTCGGCACCGTTCTCAAGAAACAGCCGAACCACGTCTTCGTGGCCCTCGAGCAACGCTTCGTTCAATGCTATCCCCCTTCCCGCATTCACCTTGGCGCCCTTTTCAATGAGCAATCGGACAATCGCAACGTGCCCGTACTTTACTGCTGTATATAGCGGAGTGGTTCGAACCTTCCCGTTTACGTTGGCGCCCTTCTCGATCAGCAGACGAACCATTGATTCATTTCCTTGGCTCGACGCTGCCTGCAAAGCGCCTCCAAATTTGCCCCCCGTTGCATTAATGTCTGCGCCGCTCTCGAGGAGCAGCTGAACGACCCTCTCCTGCCCGTTCAACGATGCGGCGTACAGAGGGCTTTGGCACGAATACCACGGCATCGTGGGGTTCACATCAGCACCGTGCTCGATGAGCAGTTTCGCCGCCGAATAATGCCCCATGGCTGATGCTGCCTGAAGTGCAGGGCCAACGTTTCCTTCTGCGTTCACATCTGCACCACTCTCGATAAGGAGCCGAACCACTGCTTCGCGGCCGCTGGCCGCCGCAACTTGTAAAGCGGTCCCACAAAGATCTGACGCCGGGAGGGAAAAGTATCGGGCCCGATGTCCCCCGCGCGGCCTTGCCGCTATTAAGCCTTCAAGCCTTCCACTTTTCATGTTCACGTCGGCGCCCTTCTCAATGAGCATGCGAACCATCGCTTCGTTCCCTTTGGCACATGCTGCCTGTAACGCATTTCCGAACTGTCCTCCTTCTGCGTTTACGTCCGCACCATTGTCGAGGAGAAACCGAGCCACTCTTTCGTGACCGTTGAACGAGGCTGCATACAATGCGCTGTCCTGTGGGTCACTTCGCGCGTTGACATCAGCACCGCTCGCAATGAGCAATCGAGCCACCGGCTCGTGCCCCATTTTCGCTGCCGCCTGCAACGCGGACTCGAGGCACCCTTCCTGGTTCTCCGCCCCGTTCTCGAGAAGGAGCCTTACGACCGCTTCACGGCCCTCCGAGGACGCTGCCTGAAGTGCGGTACCAAGACGTCCTCCTTCAGCGTTCACGTCGATGCCGCTATCGATGAGTAGCCTGACCACCGCTGTATGTCCCTTAAAGGACGCTGTTTGCAGTGCGTTTCCGTAGTGTTGTCCCTTGTGAGGCCTCACATCGGCGCCCTTTTGGAGAAGGAGTTCAATGACAGTCTCATGACCCGCCCATGCCGCTGCATCGAGTGCCGCGCCCAAACGTCCCCCTTCCGCGTTAACGTCAGCTCCACTCTTGATGAGAAGCCGGGCCACCGCCTCGTGCCCTTTGAACGAGGCCGCATACAGTGCGGTGTCGCGTAGTTCCCCCCGCCGCGGCGCGTTCGCGTCGGCGCCATTCAGGATGAGCATCTCGACTATCTCCAGATGACCGAGGTCCGAGGCGACATATAGAGCTTTATCCATATCTTCCTCGCTGTCGACCGCGGCCCCATGCGCCAACAGATGCCTCGCCATTTCCTGCAAATTGAAGAATGCTGCGACCCACAAGCTGGAGACTGGCGTTGGCCACCTCCCGTAATTCCAGGGCGGCTGGATGCCCCATCGGAACTGAGAGAAACGCGAGAAGCTGTCTTGAAGGAACTTCAGAAGTGAATCCTTGAGCACCCTCTCGGGCTGTCCACCGGCATGTACGAGGCAGTATTCAGCAGCGTATGCAAGAAGAGCATATCTCTCGCATAACCGGTGTTTATCGTCCACCGATTGGGGCAGGCTCGCAAACGTAGTGAAGGATAGATACGTGAGACAGCTGGATGTGATGTCCGTCTGTGCATCTGGAAATTCTCGAGCCTGAATGCCGTCCAAGTAATCCTGGGCCGTGTAGTGAATTAATCGTACGACAGGATCTGTCTCGTTGACTGTAACCAGGCCACCGCAAACGGCCAATATGATGTCAACGTCCAACATATTGTCATCATCGAGCGTCTTAGCCCCTGGTTCGACGGCTAGGGCCTCTTGAAGCTCTGAAACATATAGTGGCCGCCTCGCATTCGTAATCCAGATAAGGATTAGTCGAGCGATGTTTCTGTCCTCTTGGTTCTGACTGTTAATCCGTTCCATCGCTTCGTCGTATGTGTGCTCGAGATCTTTCGGCAGACTTCGCAGAGCCTCCCGCACCGCTTTCGCAGTTAGTTTTGTGGCAAGCGAATCAACGTGAAGTTTGGCAAGTAAGAACCTGTAGACAGTGTGGATTAATGGCTGAGATGTATAGATTGATAACAAGACTCGCATCCCATCGACACTGTCGACTATCATGTTCTCTATTTCGTCTCGTAATTCTGGGCGGGCCTTAACATGTTTGGTCAGGCGAGATGATTTCAGGATTCGTGATTGGACATATAATCGGATGTCGTCGTGAGTTGCGCGTATTTCAAAGACGTGTGCGATTGGGAAAGAAGCGTCGATAGTGATGTGGGGCCGTGAAGTCAGCATTAGGTTGACATTGGGTCCCATTTTACCCAGATTGTCGAGCAGAATATCGCGGAGGTCCTCTGGGTATTCGTCCAGAGCGTCAACAATGAGATAAACCTTGGAGTATTCCGCGACTGCAGAGCGGAGTACATCCTGGACATCGGCGAGGAAAGGCCTGGTGCCACGCTCGCGATGGTGTTTAAACAACTCGTGGACCGAATGTGGGATGGATTTTCCCAATATGAGCTGCCTCCACAGGCTGGCGAGAAGATTCGACGGGGACTGGATTTGTGTTTCCTTATGGTTCAAATACATGCATGCCACACCGATTTCATCTTCAAGATTGGCTTTCTGAATTTCGGCTTGAAGATGGTTCACAACCAGTGACCTGGGACACCCGAAGCGTCAAATCAGCCAGATCCTACTAGTGAAGAAATCGTAATCAACTCACGCAAGAACTGTCTTGCCAGCACCGGCTACTCGCACTGGCAATTAGTAGAGGAGTGACAACGAAGCATCGTGATACACACGCATCCCACGACACCACATAACTTGTCCTGGAGTGCTTTTCCAATGTTCGAAACGTTCGTCTTCGAGGAGCCAGTTTCCCGTTCCTTGTTCTCGAGCGCCAAAAATGTCGGCTTGCCTTGGAAAGAAATTGAGTGGAGAAAGCCACTCAATTTTTCCCTCACGGTCGACCGCTGGGTGGATGTCGGTACAAGAATTTATACTTAAATGGCACTTGGACCTCACAATCGTTCACTTTTCGCTGTTCGTTCCTTTAAAAAGGTCAGGAAATCGTATCGCAGCAAGACAGGGTGAAAACCCACCAGAATTCCAAAGTCAACCAGGTATTGAGCAACGACTTGAATCGCTCGATCTTTCCAAGGTCCTCCGCAGCTTCCTTCTTGTTCCACAGCGTCCACCTCAACCGGGTTGAAAGTTTAGTCCCTTTCAATCCCAAGATATTTACCAACTGTTGCATCGTGTCTTCGAACTGAATCAAGGGCTTCTTGAGCTGTTGACTGCAGTTACGACCCTGCATTTGCGTCTGGAAGGTCTGAAGAAGTGGTCTGAGGCTTTGAACCTCAGACAACAGCCTCTGCTGTTCTTCCGATGCGTTTTTGAAATCCTTGACATAGATGACCACCGTCGCAACAGTGTCAACGAGCTGGAGGATGCTGGTGAGCAAGCCCACGACGTCGGCCATGAACAGTAAGACTTAGTTCAACCGCCGAACTAGCACACCGTTGGTTCGACTCCGGCCAACGCTCTCAAATCCCAATGATCCACTGGCTGGCAGCGTCACTATCGAGAGAGGTCGAACTGTCGGACTAGCGGATCCTAAGTAGTAGCGGCGACGCCATTGATCGGCATCAAACCGGCACACTGGCATACCGGCATGCGAGGGTTGAAAGGCTATGTACAATGACTACGAAATACGCTTGAATCTGTGTGCACCGCGGAGGAACTACTACTGGTTGGAATAGGGTACATACACCTATGTTCGTTTCGTAGGTCTTGTCTGTGTGGACGATTTAACGGGTGGCTTCACGCGCTTTCCGGCCGCGGCTATGCTTGACATTTACGTTGAAAAGGTCGGCGGCAGAGATTTTTGCGATAGTCGTTTGGATGGACGATTTCAAATGTAACTGTGCGAGGAAATATACGACGACTTGCATAATCTTTCGGCACTGGACTTTGGAAGGACGTGGGGGCAGCGCTTCGAGTGCCGTTTATGGCCGCTGCGTTCATGATCATCGTCCTGTGGATTAAGAAATGAGACGGAAAAGAGTTGACGGGACGTCGGGACCTATTCATACCTCGGAAAGGAAGAGATTTTCGGCATCCCTTCATTTGATCATCCGGACCGACGAGTACTTTAGGCTTCAGATTTTCCTGTGCAAGCCAAGAAATGGTGTCCTGAAGAATTGCGAGAGTCTCGGCGATGAGGGCTCGACCTTTCGCCCGGTGTTTTCACAAGGGTGACCACGGCCATTTGGCTCACCCAACCATGGAAAGAAAAGACTTTGGAATGTGAGTTCCTTCGGTGAAGGCGCCCGCAAGGTACATCGCCAAAAAGAATTGCCAAGGTCCGAGGGGTTGGGGAGTAGTGGCACATATAAGCAAAAGTGCTTGGAGATGGATCATCTACCACTAGGCGATTCCAGTGCATACATTCAACGGGTGGTAGATAACAATATCTGAGAATCGACAAAGCGCCCGAACACGGTGGTCACGACATATAGGAAGTCTGCACTGAGTAAGCCGGCGGGCTGGCCGGTTAACAGATAGTGAAACAGTGCATCCTGGAGTACCGAACTCAATACAGATGCTGCGTCGATGACAATAAAAGTGTGGAAGTCCTCCCGAAGATGGTCCAAAGGTTTTTGAACAAATATTGAGATAATCATCGATATGTTCTGCGCTACTAGTAATCTTCGTCACTTTGATCAAACTTTTAGCGAAAGTGTCCAAAATTGCTATTTCTCAACGCTCGCTGTCGCAGTTGAGCAATCAACCACATTTTTTGTGGTCCTCGTAAATTCCAGCGGCGTTCGCGAGCTGTGCAAAGACATATTTCGGATTAAAATGCTGCCCCAAAAGTTTCTGGACCGTTTGAAGATGATCAGCAGGGCGCCATGACTGCTGTAGCGCGTGCGGAATGTGCTGCGCAGGATGCGATTCAAAGCGTTTGAACCAAGATTGCCGGAGTCAACAGCAAGAACGAGATAGAACACCAGTTTCAGTAAAGGCCCTCAAATGAAAGGCGAGTTTTCAGTGCGAGCAAGAGACGTTAGATGTAAGAACACAGGGACGCCCCCCTTTTTGAAAATTCTTTACATGATTTTCTGGCAGAACAAGCTTGTCGGAGAAGGTTCCCAGACCGTTTAATAACATGCCCCGATCTGAGCCAACGGTAGGTATCTCGAGTGCTGTGACGTGTGCCCGCAAATCGTCGTCCAGAATTTGGTGGGCGGTGGATGACGTTTGATGGCAGACACGTGGTCGCGTCTTGAAACCCCAGTCCCCAAAGCACACTCCACTGGCTGCTCCGGCCACTACACACCGAAGGTGGAAGCCTTGTTGCGGTGGCCTTCTCGAGTTCGGTTATCATGAGCGGCATATCCTTTCCAGTTCAAGTCGCCCTTCTCCTGCGCAGGCTGGTCAATGTCATCTCCACCCTCTCCGTGTCAAATCAGTATCTTCTTCAAACCCAAACCACGGCAGAAGAGAAAGCTGCCGGGGAAATCGAAGGGAAACAGCCAACGCGGAACGTTTTAAACTCCCTGAAGATTCTAGATTGGCGATGGGTGTTGCGGAATCCGACAACGGAGTCTGGTCCTTCGGTTGTCCATGGTACGCACAGTGTCCTTCCGTCCCGAGATTGCACTGAATATGTTGGATGCAGCTTTTGCTGATACTCGTCCTTGGTGGTTATGGCCGACGTTGGTGATGTCCGGCCAAATTCAGAGGGACTCACCAGACGCCCAAAATTCTCCTGCCAAACGTCATAAACCCCGCAAGTCACCGAAAACCAATCCACCAGAACCATCTCGACCGGAAATTGAGCAGGATCCCTCGAAACTGGACACCATTCACCAGCTTCTTTTGCACCCTGCGTTGTTCGATCCACTCCGGACCCCTCGGTATCCCATCGTTCTGAGCCACGGTGCGGTTTATTCCGCTCCGACTGGTGCAGTTGATTGATGAGGGCCAGGTCTATACGGTTTCGACTCCCGGGGCCCCACCTCGTTTCCTAGCATGAGAATGCATTATTGGTCGAACGTCCTCAACACCCTCCGGGACAAAATTGGCGCCGAAGTGATCATTACCTCCGTTCCGGGGTGAGTAAGTTCCTTTTAACGGGGAGGATGCACTAATTAATTAATGCAGGACTGGTTCTATTGTTGAACGTTCGGAAGCTCTGGATCGCCAGCTGCAATCAAAGGCTCGTGGACGGGGTGTCAACTTTCTTGCTCACTCGATGGGTGGCCTGGACTGTAGACATTTAATTTCACACATCCAGCCAACCGACTACGTCCCACTGTCCCTGACGAGCATCAGCACTCCACACCGAGGCAGCCCCTTCATGGACTGGTGTGCTGCAAGTCCAGTTTATTTCATCACCAGCTTCAACGACTAATCAAGGTGCAGGAGAATATTGGAATCGGCAAGCTCAAGAGAGAAGAATTCCTCTCACGTTCTGCGACGACCAAAATGGTTGATGAAAAAACATCTCCGGCTACGACCAGTCTGCCCTCCTCACAATCAGAATCTTCCCCCCCAAAGACGAAAGACAGCTCTTTCTCCCTCTCTCTTTCCTCGCTCCCTTCTTCGTTTACGACCCTCCTCCTCGGCGTCGTCGACTCCCCGGCCTATGCCAACCTCACATCGAATTACCTTAATACTGTCTTCAACCCACAGACTCCAGATGATCCGCGCGTCAAATACTTCAGTGTAGCCGGCCGTATGTCTAGCGTCAGCATCTGGCACCCGTTCTGGCTGCCCAAGATGGTGCTTGACGGTGTGGAAGAGAAAGAGCGGGAGAAGCTCCGGAAGATTTGGGAAAGTGAAGGCAGCACCGACCCAGACCCTATTTGGCGGAGAGAGCGCGAATGGGGGAACGACGGCCTCGTTACGGTGCAAAGCGCCAAATGGGGCGAGTTTTTGGGTATCATGGAGGGTTGCGATCGTACGTCTCTCTTGTTTTCCTCGTTGTGTGGTTAAGGTCTGAGTCGTCTTGCACAGATTGGGAGATGAGGGGCGCGAGAGGAATCGAGTTTGGTGTCGACCTGCCCGCGTTGCCCGCTATCGGGCTGGGCGGCCCCGGGAACGCCAACACCAGAGCCACCTCACAAGGGGACGGATGGGGGTTGATGGACTGGGGCCGGTTCGTCGGCGCATGGAAGAAGGAGGAGAAGATCCAGCGCGACGCAGCATCTGCTGCCTCTGGCCACAACCAACCTGTTACACCACGGAAGCAGGAGCAGCTCCAAAAGAAGACGGACGACGCGCTCATTAAGAGCTCCACGGAGAAGCTTTCGTCCGTTTTCGACTGGCTGGTGGAGCAGGTGCCCGTGGCACCACGACTCCCGTCCAAAGACAGAGTTATGAAGGACGCCAAGAACCGTACGGAGGGAGCGGTCGCGCAGATGCATGGGGATGTGTCGGAGATGCAGCGGCACATGAAGAAGGAGGGGAAGGGCAGGCAGAAGACGGAGCTTGCGAACAAGATGGATCTTGAGAGGTTTTATGTCGCACTGTCGAAGAAACTGTACGACGAAGGCTTGTAAAAGTAGAGGTATTTATCACTAAGTAGAGCAACATAATTGTACAGTACGTATACACGATCCGCAGAGTCGCGCCCGCGTCCCGCCTGTGTTGGAACTTGGGTAAAGCGTTTCGGCCAAATTTCCGTGACGCCCGTCGAGCGCCTAAGCACCCGTTCTACGAACATCCATGTCTGCTGCTTCCATATCTCTGAAGGTCGAATTTAGCGGCGGACTTGAGCTCCTGTTCTCAAACCAGCGGTCCCACAAGCTGAGCGTCCCAGCGATTGTCCCGAAGACGTACGGCGAAAGCGATCCTTTGAGCGAGACGAAGCCTGCAGACATCACGTTCCTCATCCACTACCTGCGCGACAACCTTCTCAAGGAGCGCGTAGAGCTGTTCATGGAGAACAGTACTGTGTGCGTGCAGATCCCGATATTCTTCCGGGAGGAACTAACTCAGCGCAGCCGCCCAGGGATCCTCGTGTTGGTGAACGACACGGACTGGGAACTAGAGGGCGAGGGAGAGTATCCCCTCAAGGATGGGGACGAGATCGTGTTCATCTCGACGCTGCATGGTGGATGAGCACTGTCCGCTGGGCATAGTCCTCAAACGCTCCCCGCAGCTAGGTAAGCCGAGGTCCCTCTCATCGATGCCCAGCTGATTCGACTTCAATTCCTAGATATGCGGTGTGGTACATGTATCATATCCTACTCAAGCGCCATCGCAGATAAAATGTACCATCTATGTCCCGATAGACCGCCGCCTCCTTCGAGCATGAGCGTGCCGTGGGTTCAATGGCGCCCCGATATAAGACCTCCCTAGCGCGTTGAAGTTGCCGCTCCCGTCAAGCAAATCTAGAATGGATAAATGGTCTGGGACTCAAGGGAGATCAGAGAAAGGACGAACTAGATTGCAGGCCGCCCAAGGTCCGCTGAAATTGTTTCAATCAGTCCAACGTTTAAATTGACATTTCGTGGAGGATGGTTCACGCACGGCAAATGCGAACCAACTGTAGCCCTCGATCCAAGGCTGTTCGTCGAGGTATTTCACTGTTGCCGCCATGAAGCTCGCCACTTCTACGCGAATCACTGTGTCAGCACATGGAGAACGGGTCAGCGCAAGTCTCGCCAGCTTACCCGCGGCGTTCCCAGAGGTCTCGGCGAACTCCGTGACCCAGATGGGCTTGTCCGGGAACTGCGTATGCACACTTGCAAGGTAATTTTTGAAATTGCCCGCGCCTTCGCCGTACCTGAACTCTGGCTGAATCTCTGACAAGAGTTGAAGACGATAACACACACCAATGAACCACAATAAAATCGATCGTGCACTGGTTGCACTCCCTCATGAACGCCGAAAGCCACGGGAGTCCGTTGGGCCCACTCGAAACACCAGGGCTACCCAGTCGCACGCCGGTGCTTTTCAGCGGTTGGATGTGCTCCTGCCAAAGCTGCGCCGCTTCCTCGGTAGGGATGTTCGACTGCGCGGGCATTTCTGGCTCATTGAAACTCTATACTACCGTTAGCCTCGCCAAATGTCATTATCAGCCTCGCGACCCACCAGGATCGTCCTCGCGCCAGCTTTGCGAACTGTGTCGGCAAACTCTGCCACGTTATCGCGACCCCACTGCATTGGGACGAAGGTGAGACCCGCAGGGAGCGATACGGGTGCGGTTGGGGACCAGTTGTAGAACCAGCTACACTGGCCGTCCCTGGCCTTTCCCAGATCTGAATCGCTTCCCTGCACGAGCGGTAGCCCACGCTTGGGGTTTCTCCCTGCCACGGATGTGGCAGATAGAAGACACTGGATGAGCGCAAGGAACGTCAGGGTCAGTGCTGGGGCCATTATCAGGCACTCTGGATGGACCGTTGATTTATGTATGCGGGATTAAGCTTAGGGGCCGATTAGCAGGGACGTAAAAAGTCTGATAAGGGTAATGCGAGGTTCTGGTAGCGAAATACATCGCAGGATGCTACGAAGCTCAGCTGGATATGTAGTTACGTGGACCATAGTTATTCGTTCTCTCCTACGAAGATAGCAAGAAAGCAGTGGCAGACGAGGGACATTCACACTTGCTGCTTGTTGCCATCTTCTAAATTACTTATGACACAATTCACGATTTAGAGTTGGATTTTGGACTTAAATCTAATTATTTAGTAGTCCGATAGATAGAACTATTTTGCCACCTTGGGGATGGAAAAACTGGCAGTTTGCGTCCCGCGGTGGCGCCGAATGAACCACGATACTTGATACGTCGAAACAAGGTGAACCGCAGTGTTATGGCGGACCAGGACCATTTCACACCACGCCTGTCTCCAAGATCAAACAGCCATCAGATCATTCAAGTAGACTCCGACTTACCTGGGTCGTTACATCGAGGGCATCTGTAACCATCCTTTGACGGATTCTCCGAGTCCCTTCCAAGGAATGTCCTGGCAAGCCAACGATGGCCAAGGGAAGAACACTTCGGAATGACCGATTGGGGCCGCAATGAGCAAAAGAATACCCCCAAATAGGCGGAGATTCCCTGCAATGAAATACTTCAGTTCGCCCCCGAAAAAATCCCCAATTTTCAGGTACTCTTGCGGGGCAACAGTATCCCTGCATTTATGGACGTCCGAGAGCTCGAGGACGGATATTATGAAATTGGGTTTGGTCGCTTTTTCAAAACTTGGCCTAGGCTCAAAAGCAGTGTCGGGCCAATCTAACTAGTCGCCCATCAACTAGAGCAGAGCGATGGTGGCAGGACGAACAGCAAGCACAGTGATAATTTTGTTCACCACCATATTGACGAAAGATTCCTCGTTTCTCATCTCAGCTCTCATCTCTTGGGATATGATCGCACGAAAATTGCGCGCGGTTTCTGGACTCGACGAAAGAGGGCGAAGTCGTCAGATGAGAGGCTTGCGATCGAGCAATTCTCTCAACGAGTTCTGCTTAAAATCGTCAAGCATAAGAGAGGCTAGACTCTAAACAAAGTCTAAAGCCATTTTTTGAAGCCGGAGATTTGAGGAGAGATGGCGGTCGTGAAAATTTGGTGGTCCGGTGCTCGTTAATACGATGTGGGCGGTGGAAATATTGGCTTAGGGGATTGGTGCCTCCAACTTGAACGGCTACCGAGTAATGAGGTCAACTTGAATAGTAGGCTCACATTCCCAATTAGTCGGGATATTGGGATCCAGAAGATCCGTAGGATCGGAAACAGCTTCGTGCGCCCGGGATACGAGAGACTGGGCCGGGCCATCGGCGTACTTTGAGCAAAGCGTTTGTAGTTTGAGTTTGAGAAGCGTGACACAGTGTCACAGGCAGAGACCTTGCACGTGACCGTGTTGGACATCCGGAAAACCCCGAGTCACCTTTCTTACAACTCTTCCCGGCCTTCGCATCGACCACAGTTTCGACCACGGACGAGCTCCTCACGACATTTCAAAGACATTGCACAGCATTATTCGCCAAGCCTAACGTGTCTTCGACCTGCTAAATCCGGGAAGCATCTTGCATTCCGACGTTCACTGGCATGGTATGTACCGCCCAAGTACCGCGCGGACGCTTGTCGGCAAAGCTGGACGCAAGTTTCTTCAGTAGTTCATCTCTCGCACTGGAGATCCTGCCCGTCTCTGTCCATACCGTCATCCTCCGGATCTGTCGGGAAATCTTTGACAACGAAGTCTCATTTATTTAATAGCGGTCACGGTGGATAATTCTATTCAGCAACCCCGGTTGCAGACAGCAACCCCCCCTGTAAAAACATTTTCTATGCAGAAACCCAGCCCTCACCGTGAAGCTTGATTCATGCTTAGTGCTGTGCCAGGGTGTTGTTCAGTTTCGGCTGGAGGCCCAGATCAGACAGAAACCCCCGAAAGTTCAATAATCTGAGGGCTTCCGAATAAGAGGGGGTTTCTGTCTGCAACCGGGGTTCCTGAATAGAATTATCCGGTCACGGTGCATCGTTTGCCTACATTCCCATGTTATCAGCGCGAAATGGGGTCGTTAAATATTACGTCAACTTTGCACGATTAGGCCTGCGATTAGGCCTGCATATTTCAGACATTTGACTCTCGTTTCCTCTGGATCTCTCTCAGACACCTCTCTCTCTCGTCGTAATCTATATCCGGCGACAATTCTGTTCCAAGCTTCCCCTGCTCGCTGTACTTAGTGCGATCCCGAAGATGGATAAATGAGTGAATCACGCTTTCAACAGAAGCTTTGTGCCTGAATCGAAGCTGTCAACGCCTCTTTGATTATTGGTGGAAGAAACATATATAATACTCCCGTTGTTTGAACTGAACGTGGGCACCATGCGACTCTGGAACATCTTTCAGTTGGCTCTCTGTAAACCCTCCTTGGCCGCCATCTACCATTCTTTCGCGGAGTTACCACAACATACCTTTGATTTCATTGTTGTAGGCGGTCAGTGATACTGACCGGTTGATTCGGGTTTCAACCTATTTTTAGGGGGTGCGGGGGGGAATGTGGTAGCAAATCGACTCACAGAGGACTCTACTTTCTCCGTCCTGTTGTTGGAAGCTGGACCATCGTATGTCCTTGTGTTCAGGTCAGCTAAGTTGAGGTTCATTTGAATTTCCGCAGTCCCGAGGGCCGTTTCAACTATACAGTCCCGTTCTTCAGCATATTTCTTAGGCAACCGGGTCCTCTTGACTGGAACTATACTGTCACATCGACCGGTCTCAACAACAGGATTCTAACATACCCGCGCGGTAGGATTCTAGGCGGCTCCACTTCCATAAGTAAGTACTGGCGAATTTCAGTCGTACTTGAATATTCAAGAACTAACTCTAGACGGATTGGGATATGTGAGAGGCTCCAAGGATGACTATGACGGATACGCCAGAGTCACTGAGGATCCTGGATGGGGGTGAATTTATAATCTATTCCTTGAATATTTCAACATTGATTTAGCATTACAGATGGGACGCACTTCAGCCATATTTCCGTAAGGTAAGTGTGGCCACATTTATCAGTCAATTCATGAAAAAATAGAGTTCCTCCAGAACGAACGGTGGACTGCTCCGACCGACAATCACAATCAAACGGGGCAGTTTAATCCTAAATTCCATGGCTTTCATGGCATCAATTCTGTTAGCTTGGCAGGGTTCCCTTCGCCGCCCGACATCGACAATCGTGTTGCCGGAGTAGTCCAGGAACTCGGTGAAGAATTTCCATTTAACGAAGACATCAATTCTGGTTCTCTTCGTGGCATTTGTGAGTTAAAAATGCATACTCGTAGTCTCAACCACGTCAACATGATTTTCCTGGCAGCATGGGTTCAAAGTAACATTCGACACGGAAAACGCAGTAGCTCATTCACGTCGTATCTGGGACCAGATTTCATTGACCGTCCCAACTTGCATGTCCTGCAGGATGCGCAAGCAACTAGAGTCGTGCAGACCGCCATATCTCCGAGCACCTTCGGCGCCGTTGAATTTGCTAGCGGAAGAGATGGTTCGGCAGCGCTGAATTGCATATAGTATGCTCATGTTTTATTAGATCCTAGGCGACTCGTTAAAGCATCCAAGGAGGTGATCATTTCCGCCGGTACTCTCGAAACTCCCAAACTTTTGATGAACTCTGGAATTGGCGATATGGAATACCTCTCCTCTATGGGAATTACGCCATTGGTCATTTTACCTGACGTCGGGA
Organism: Mycena vulgaris; assembly: GCA_029204335.1. Lineage (NCBI taxonomy): Eukaryota > Fungi > Basidiomycota > Agaricomycetes > Agaricales > Mycenaceae > Mycena > Mycena vulgaris. Next base: position 509,412 of record JARGYA010000019.1, on the reverse strand, counting down.
AGAATCTTTCGGCCCACGTTGCTGTTTCCCTCGTCTACAGTGTTAACTCTACACAAACTTTCGACGAAATTGTCCGCAATGTAACCCTGCGAGACGAACTTCTGGCATACTGGATCAAGACCGGCGGTGCCGGACCCTTGGGTATCAGCTACACCAGCCACGATATTTTTGTCAGACTACCGAATAACGCCACAATATTCCAAAACAATACAGACCCAGCCGCAGGACCAAGGTCCACTCATCTTCAGGCTACGATACAGGTAGATGTATTATATTTGACAGCTGGGTCTCCGCTGATATCAAAACAAGAATGGTGACATCAGTTCCACACCAGAGGGGAATTTTCTGAGTGTTCCCGCCACACTCTTGACGCCTACGTCAAGTACGACATTTCATATTGCAAGTAAATCACTCATTGTTTTTCAGGGGGCAATGTACAGCTGAGATCCTCGGACCCCTTCGATCCGCCTCTCATTGACGTCGCGTCGCTCAATACGGACTTTGATATCTTCGGTCTCCGTGAAGCCGTCAAAATGACCCACCGATTTCTCAATGCGAGTGCGTGGCAAGAATACATATTGAAACCCTTTAGCAATCTTGAATTTGGGGCAACGGACGATGAAATTGAAACATATCTTCGACAGAATGCTGCTCCCAACGGGCATATAGTGGGTACGGCGAGTATGTCCGCGAAGGGAGCCCACTACGGTGTAGTGGATCCGGATCTCACTGTGAAAGGTGTCAAAGGTTTACGAATCGTTGACGCATCCGTTCTGGTACTTTATTTTCCAATGAAGTCAGCCGCATATTGATATTTGGTCCCCAGCCCTATCTTCCGACCGGGTTTACGATGACCACAACTTACATCGTTGCCGAAAGAGCTTCAGATATGATAAAGGCTGCGTGGAAGTAATCTTTTGTGTCAATCTACGCATTGTTAGTTCGCAAGGAATACCTTATCGAACTTGTTACCATATTTGCGTTGAGGAGGAGGAGGTTGTTTTAAATGTTTAGGTTGTCCTGTGTGTCACATGTAACTGTGGTTGAAAAATAAGTATTTAGCCAATCGCATGATTTGTACGCGATACCACCACCCAACGGACCTCTGAATTCTGTAGGCTCATCTGGAATCCCTGAAATTAACCTAGGAGCAAGGCGCAGCGGGGAAGCTGAACGGATTGTCTCTTCAAGTTGGCAATTTGGATTGGGCGGACCTTGAAATTGGAAGGTGGCAGGAGGATATACTCCCAGTTGTGGCAGATATAATTGTTACTGATCCCATGCTCTTCTCCTCTCTCAATTGAATTTCAACGCGACCGGAGAGCAGATCGAAAAACTTTTTTCAACCTAGAGTCACGTGTCATGTTCAAAATCTTTCTCATTCGTAATGGCTCCCCCCTTTCTCTCATCCGCACTACCACAACCGGAATTCATTCTATGAGTCTCTAAGAAATCCTCTCAATCTTTTGGTTCACAAATGTCACGTATCACAGATAAATTCTTCGACGAGGTCCGTGGAAGCGCTAATCACGGAAGGTAACAATCGTAGCGCACATCCCGGGCTCCTCTCCATCCAACTAAACAGATGAGATTCAGGTTACGATCGGGTTTCCAGGTAAGTTTGAATGCCTACCGCATTGCCAGCAGTCGAGTAACGACTGGGGATCGCTGTCGATTCCATCAACACCGTGTGTGTCAATCGACAAAAAAAAAAAGCGAAACACTTACTATTTCTTCTTTATAGCCAGCAGTGCAGGATAATTTGGACCCCAAAAGGATTCTAAGTCGAATAATTCGTCAAATCACCAACAAGAATCTTAGTCCAGTCCATACCTTCATGATTGGTTTCGTACAGATCTCCTTCGTTCTGTTCACAAGTCAGCGTTGTTTCGGACAACAAATTTCACGACGCACGAAATACGCTCCCGAACCCGGTGTTATGTCCCGCATTAGCTGCGTGACATTGCTTGCAATCTCGAATTGCGTGCGGATCTGTGATACGGTTGCGTTGAATTGCCAGCCAGTGTGTCCGCCAATCTTCATGCATGTCAACACATGGATTGAAGACTGAGAGTGCCCAATCACCTGCCACAATGCCTTCCGCCATGCGGGGGTGACACTGGTTGCATTGGCTGTCCCGTTAAAAAGGAACGGGGTGCCGACGACAATGTAGGGATTGACATCATATTGTTGAATCATTTGGAGCATCGTGTTAGCCAGGATCGCTTTACCGCTTTCGCTCGTGAAGAGCTCGGTTGGGATGAGGCGGCTGATGAGTTCGTTTTGCACGCCAACGCCGGCTTGCGCAGTCGTGACATACTTGGTGAAAAACGCCTCCCAGGACGGTAGCTCTTCGATCACGACAGAGCCATTTTGCGCTCGGACATATTCTGTAACATTTCGGACAGATTCCGTGGCTTGTTCAAGAGTTAGGCGCGGGTTAACGTTGATCACATTTGTAGGCTGATAAGTAATGGAAATGAGTGAACTCCAGAAGGATGAAACGGCACAGAAATGACGAACTCCCATATGACCGCCCCAGCCTTCGGTCCCCCATCTGTACGACTCGTCGACAAGTAGCCTCAGGAAGGGCTGGTAATTAGTCGAGGTCCGTGTAAACGACATCGATGCGCTGAGTGGACAACACCTCTGTTATCAGACCGAATGCGAAAAATATTCAACGCACATTTGTAATTTCATTCGTGGCTCAGCGAGGAATGTTGACTCGAGAACAACGCCAAAAGTCGAGCCTCCTCCCCCGCGCAGCGCCCAAAAGAGATCGGAGTTCTGGAAACTGTTCGCAACGCGGTATTTTCCATCTGGAGTGACAATTTTGAATTGCAGCTGCCCAAGCCAAGTTCATTTCCGAAGGACATGGTTATGCACATCGGAAAACGTACCACGCGGTCGACACCAAGTCCGAAAACAGGCGAGAGAATACTGTGTCCGCCGCCCTGTAGTGAAATGATGATACATCACACACAAATCAACCAGTGGTCTTACCATTATCCTAGTTATATAAATCAGGTAACGAGATGGAGAAACATTTCAGCGAGCCTACCATCCTCCGCTGGGGGATATAGTACCGGCATACCCTCCGATGATGGTCAGGTTGTTGGTATCCGCAAAGTTATACAGGTCTTCGAATGGAACACCCGCCTATCTCGCCATTAGATATCTTTTCTGGCTCCTTGTAGATAGCACGTACCCCGAGGGTGATTGCGTGCTTGTAGTGCTCCTTGCCGCCCTCCGGAATAAAATTTGGCGCATATAATAACTAAAAACCCGTTAATTACCTATCAGTCTCAAACAGAGATCTGAACACCGCACGCTATCTAGGTTGCGCGTCTGAAAATGTAGTCAGCACATTATACTTTCCTATTCGGAATGGACTCACCCATAGATTCAAGGAACCTTTAGATCCAGAGCGACCCTTATAATCGTGACCTGAAGCTTTGATCGAAAGGCGGATGCCTGTCTTGGCCGAAAAGAGGTAGGCTTTTTGGACATCTTCTGGTCCGGATACATCTATCTGGATATTTATCAAGGACGAGCTGGATGATAGAATGCACTACCGGACACACATAGCGTTCAGACACGTAGCCCTGCTGACAAGGAACTGCCCAAGCAAGAGGGTTTGAAGGGTTAGACGAGTCCAACTACCATCTGTGTCACTGCAGCGCTCAGCCATCCGAAATAGAACTGACTAGGCATTTTTCCTCCGTCCTCTGGCATGTCTCCCACTGCGGCTATCATCGAAAGAATGTGTGGACGTCCGATCAATGCCGGGAGTTATTGGGCTTACAAACATGTATGCTGGGAAGCGGACTGAACGAAAATCAGCCACTGTATAGCCAGCCTGCACCTGAGAGCATTTTTCGCGGTCCACGGTCGAGTTCTTGCCATTTACAATGGGGAAACAAGGCGCGGACAGCGGAACAGCCGAGTGCAAGCGACCACCAAGAGAGTCGGAAAATTCCTGCCATTCCCGGGCGGAAGGCGAGGCGAGCGAGCATTGAGCGAAGACTACCAGGGCCACTAGCTTTGAGACTGTGGCGGGCAACATTGAGGTTTTGGGGCAATCCAAAGAGTCGGTTAAATAGCACAAAGATGATGCCGGTAAAGTCGGGGATGACTGGCGATGACCATGGTCACCCGGTCTCAAATTTGGTCTCGGTTCGATTTCAACTTGAAGGGTTGAACATTGAATAAAAGGAAAACCTTTGAGCTTGTTACAATATCCCTCCAATACTAATGGTGGTCTGGACGGACCATTCAACATTACTGAACCCGATGCGAGCGCGCGCATATGATACGGCATGTCGTTAGTGTCCACACTTGCTTGATCCTTCGGTGGACTCCGTGGAGTCTGGACTCTGAATATCCGGGTGTTCGAAGAGCGCCTCTCAATGACATCATGGTTCAGGAGAAGATTTGCGTTCGGGCCGGTATGCCGCCGCCGACCGGCAAACTCTAACATGAACTCTCGAACCAATGCACCAAAGGCTAGCGCTACATAGTGCTTGCGCCTCCGTTCGAGGTCAGTCGGGATTCTTAGCCAACCTTCGCCAATCGGCCCAATCCGCTCTCCAACTCCCGCATCAGACTACTACTAGATATGAGACACCCACCGCTAGCTGCGAGTACTACTCGAGAGCCTTTACCGGGCCTGGGCTGGCGTTGGCTAACGACATCCCACTCCATGCTCTTTGGGAACTTTCCTCGCAATAACTTGTCTACGCTGTGTTTAGTACTGTAGGTCCCATCTATCAACAAATGCCGCCTGCATTACCAAGTTCCAACGAGTGGTTAAGAGCTGATTGCTCCGACTGCACGACCGATCAAACCCACTTGTACATACCCCGGAACTTGTACACACCGGATCCCAGCATGCACTTCTCCGTCTCGCTAAAGACATCGGAGAGGTGGTGGGTTTTCCTCCTCTTGACCCTCATCCGGTAGGAGGCATGTACCATGGTCGTCTGGATCCAGCCCTCGAGCGCCACGAACAGAAGTATGTTACTGCAGCGCTCGGCCACCCGAAGTAGAACTGACTATGCATAGTTGTGACGACGACTCCTAGGAATGGCTACTTTTCACGATTGGTCCTTCAGTTTCGTGCGAAACGGTTCTGGCTCGACGACGCATGTAAGGAAAATCGTTCAACAATCACCTCGAATAGTATTTTACTCATTGATCACAGGGGCCATCGTGGCGCTCATCTGGTCCTTTATATTACTAGTAGCCATGACATGTGGATTAGGACAGATTTGACGCATAGTAGATCCACTAGGATCGTTGCATATTGGTGAATATTAATCATTATTCTTGTCTCTCGCACTGACAACCACCCGTCTGTGTAGGATAATTTGTCTGAGTTTTACCAGCACGCTCTGGTAAGACCCTTCCCCATATGTGCCGGATCGTCTTCAATGTGCCCAGGGCGTCCCGAATGAATTTCATATTCTCGATCATACGGATAGTCCCGCATCCGCTGGAACTTCGCAAGGTAGGTGCACCCTCTCCCTAGACGTGTGTTCTAATGGATTCAGGTTGCGATTTTCTGTGCGGCGCTTTTTGGCTTGATGTGGATAGGGCTGTTGATACAAAAGCTTTACCGCCAGTGCGCATCGGACAGGAGTTGGTATAGCTTGCCGAAACCGCAATGCCATCTGGGAACAGGCATAGCTGCGATGGAACTCTTTAGTAAGTTAAGCCTACGCATCTGTGTTGTCCACTGTATTAACTCTCCGCCCAGCTGACTTGGCTGCGGACTTGGTACTGGCGGCCATTTTCATACAGCTGTTGCGCACTGTGAAGCGAGCCTTCTGACTACCGCGGTGTCGATCGTACACGCAGTATATCTGCTAGGGCCCACGGTTCTTCTCGTAGGTATCACGGCTTAGGCGGAGGTATAATATACGATTTTATGGTATCGCGCCCTACTGAACTTTGGCCAAGCCGCGGTCTCTCTTCTCGTCGCGAATACAGCCGTCATAGTCCCATCATTGTACCGACTTTTTCAAAAGGTAACCGATACCGACCCATACGACCACTCGGTTCATTCTGGCGATTTGGTTCGGATGTACAGAGTCGGCCCGCCGAAAAATGTCGGGTTCAAGGACACTATAGTGTTCAAGCAGCCGGGGCTGACGACTCTTGGGACTCAAGTTGGACCAGAGGCCACCTAAAACTGATGTAGAGCTGTACCTATCTTATTCTTAATATTACATGTTGCGATTGCTTCGTGTTCGCATTTGGTTGAGACTTAGTTGATCCGACTCGACCCGATTAGTCGGGTGAATTCGGCTCCGCCTTTGCACCTGTTTTTAGTCACAGTCACACCTGTATAGTAGATAATCCGTGACGCCGTCTCTCTCCACCTCAAGACAACATGGGAAAAGGTAGCAGTCCTCCCTCTCTCCTGCTACCGTCTCTCATGGTCGCCTCTCTCCCCAGTTCACGGCTCTCTCGCCCGTGCCGGCAAAGTTAAATCGCAAACACCAAAGGTCGAGAAGCAGGAGAAGAAAAAGACACCAAAGGGCCGCGCAAAGAAGCGCATCTTGTACAACCGCCGGTGAGTCCAAGAGAGCGCTCATCCCTACCCTGTTTTCTGAACTTTTCACCAGCTTCGTCAATGTAACAACACTCCCCGGCGGCAAGCGGAGAATGTGAGAAATCTTCCTCTTCTCGTCGACTTCCCTGCGCTCGAGGTCCTTCGACCTGCGCCCCTACCGCTGATGATCCAAACACGCATAGTTCAGCTGAATCCCCCTGTTGACAAACTAGCATCTAAAGTCTTTCGCTCCTATCTGACTCACTTCCATTTTCTACTCATGTCGGTCGCGAGTCGTTTACTGACGATATTCTCGTTCGACAGGAACCCCAACCCGGAGAAATAAAAGGCTCGCCGTTGGAGGTTGGCAGGTCCTCTCATCCGCTCCTGGAGTATTGGCCCGGCAGGGGCGTTGGGTCATGGTGGTCGTTGGGTTATCTCTCTTCGCTTTGCATACACACTACATGCTCTCTATTACATGCCCAAAACCAGTTTATGATCCACCGCCGAAATTGACGCCAGGTCGATGGCCAAAATGTCGTTGTAAACAGCAAGTACACGGGTAATTGTACATATTCAAGAAAAACTTCGACTCAAAGGACAGACGGAGTCGGTGCTTCCATGTCGATGTCGGGATCGCTTTCCCCATCCGCATCTGCATCTACTGGGTCGTCGAGCATTGCTGGCGGCGGCGACGACCGCGAGGGCTGAGTGGCGCCGCCAGTCACTGAATTGTCCTGGCCAGCGGGAGGCACCTCATCGTCGACCGGGAGTCGAGGAGTGACTTCGCCTGTGGGCCTAACGACTGGATCGAGCGCTTCGCCTTCTGGTTCTGGCTCCGCGAGCTTATCAGTCTCTGCAATAAGTTCATCCTCTTCATCCTCAGATTCCAGGTCATCCTTCTGGCGCGGCGGCGCTATTGAACTTGCAGTAGACGCTAAACGCCCTCTTTGCACCCATTTTGTGGCGGGCCGTGGACTTATCTCGCTGGCGCTGATGCTCGCGCTCCTGGTACCCTGGTGACTGGGACCGGCGACGGGGGCAGGGGCGGGGGCGGGGGCGGGGGAAATTAACCTCGAAGCGTTCGATAGTGCAGGCTCGGGCACAGGCTTATTCCGGTCCTTGTTCGGTGGACGTCCTCGTTTGCGTTTCACAAGCGGAACGATAGACGTGGCCAGCTCCTCCGCCTGCCCTTTCCCCTTCCCTTTGCCCGAGTTACTGAAGACCGCTGCCTGATCAGCCAGCACGTCCAGCGCCGTGCGGACCCGGGTCGGAGATTGAGATGCATTGCTTGATAATCGTCTGCGTTTCGGGGGGGACGCCTCCGTCTGCGTTGGCTCGTTTGCGTTAGCCGCTCGGCGCCTTGTCATCATCCCGGTGCCCGCACTGCTGGTGCTGGCGCTCGGCGGCGGCTCCACAGCGTCATTCTCGTTCTCGTCTGGTCCACCGTCCATCATGCTCCGCGCGGCATTCAGCAACGAGTCCAGCGGCGTCGGGACGCTCTTCCCCTTCCCCTTGGCGACCTTCGTGGGTGACCCAGCAGCATTCACATAACCCGCCATCGCGCTCGCATACCGGCTGCCACTGCCGCTGTCCGTCCTGCTTTCATCCTTCGTCGGTGTATCCCTCACCGCGGCGCGATCCGGCCGCTCCCGGTAATACCCGCCGCCGCTGCGGTTTCTCTTCTCCCTTTCGACCCGCTCCGTCTCTCTTTCGAGGCGCTCCTTCTCACGCTCCGCTTTCTCGCGCTCCATACGCTCCCGCTCCGCGCTGATAACACCCGCAACGATCCCCGCACGCTCGCGCCCGATGCGCCGCGCCGCGATCAGGAGGTGTTCCGCGCGCGCGTCGGACACCATCAGCTGCGGGGGCGAACGCCGCGACTTTTTGCGCCCGAACTTGCGCGGGGGTAGTTGCGGTTGCGGTTGTGAAGACGCGTTGAGGACGGTGCGCGCGCCAGGCGGCGGCATCGGGAACCCCGACACCGGGGCGTCGCTCTGTGTCGCGGAGGACGTAGCACTTGTACCTGTTCGGAGTGCTTTTTTAAGGTGCGTCACCAGATTCTTCTTCCGGTCGAGGGAAGTGGCTACGTTCTGGAGCGACGGGAAGGGTAGAGATGAGAAGTAGGAGGAGGCCTGGGCTAAAGCGTGGAGCGTCGGGGGCTGAAGAACGACAGGTGGGGATTGTTCTGGTACAGATGACTCGATTTCAATAACATCAGTTGTTTGTGGCTCGGCATTGATTGGGTCGGGTTGGGTTAGAGCTGGGAGTGGTGCGTTTTCTGTCATGTTCGTTTCCATCTCGGTCGGAGGAGGTATGTGGGATGCAGTAGAAGCAGGAGCAGCAGGCGGCTGGGATGGTAATATTGTAGGCCGAGGAACAAAAGGCTGCATGAGGAGATGCGGTTTGAGCTTGGAAAGTTCAGCTTCGAGCGCGTTGATGCGTCCCTGAGTATGATTGAGCTAGATTCCATTAGTTATGATCAGGGGCCTACAAAACCACCAAACCCACCTTCTCTTTTACTACACGGTTCTCAAATTCCAAGCTGTGGCACATCCTTTGGAGTTCCTGAAAGAGATGTGAGCTGACTTGCATAAAAGTGGCACAGGATCTCTCACCGAATCGTCTGGGCCGTTCACTTTGCGGTTTCGCTGTATAATCAGGGCTTCCGCCATGCGCTCCCACCCTTCCTTCTCACATTCCCATCTCGATCTCTCCTCCTCGATTTGGCGCGTCAGATAGTCCCGCTGATGAACGAGACCAGAGATCGTTTCCGCCTGGTGTACGAGCTGGGACGGATCCAACGAGGGCAGATTCGGGTTTGTCAGGCGTAACACCTGGGAAAGCAGAATTCGTATGTTAGCCAGTCCCGAAGGAGGTAAAAGTCAAGTACCATGTCAAAAAGTTCGCGCTCCCGAGGAGTGGACTCCGCACTTTCCTCGACACCCAAACCCATTTGGAGGGCCTTAGCCCGCATCCGAGCAATTTCATGATCATGTAAGATTTCCACAACAGGTGAGTTTGGCAGCCGCGGCGGGGACATTGGGTGCATTATATCAGAGAGAGAAAGAGACTGCAGAGGCGGCGGCGCTAGAGACATGATTCAACTAGAGCGGTTCTCGCCCGAGGAGTTATCCTCAAATTGGTGCAATTGAAGTACTGAACTTCGTCAGGAGCTGCAAATCATTGCCATTAATACTGGAGGATACAAGAGTTAATATGGATCTCACCTGCTGTAGTTATGCCGATTCTGCAACGCAAAATGGAAAAGGAAAAACAAAGTTGCTTTGAATTTGTGTGATGGGCTGTCCTCCCTCTCATTCGGCGATAACGCGATGCTCAGTTGGCTCTGCAAGCACAGGAGATATACCAGGAATTCTGAACCACTGAGTTTGGATGAAGTTAGTATACAGGCGAGATGGACTCCGACCTGGAGATGAATGGATTCTATTTGTTCGTGTTGTCCTCGCCGCGTTGAGCAAGCTGTGCACGTGACATTCATTCGCGTACTTTCAATACGACGTTTCCCCACTTTCATTCGTCCCTCGTCGCTCTCGCTGCCGGCTTTCGTCGCTGCCGCGGATTAGTCTTCGATTACGCACTCGCTCGCGTAGTACTATGTCTCTTGCCTCCGCCCTCGAAAAGCTCGCTACTTTTCGCACAAATAATGCAAGGGCGTCCCAGGAGACATTCCAGAATGCTTCTATTATTCTGAAATCCGCCCAAAAACTCGGGGAAGATGGTGCGATACCCTCGGTCCATTGACCGTTCCTTGATACTTATTCCTTGTAGGCTGGGCAGTCCTCGAGCAGCTCTTTCTCGCCTCGGTCGATATCGGACGCCTGGATGTCGCCGATGTTTGTCTGCGCCGTGTTATTGAGCTGCGCTGCTGACGAGATAGCGATAGCAATGTCTGAAGCAACTCACCGAACGGTTTCCGGATTCTCCTCGTGTAGACGTCCTCACGGGTATTCGCATGGAGGCGTCCGAATCCCCTGAGGTTGTGCTACAATACTACGCACAACTACTGGATGCAGACTCTGCCAATGCCGTACGCGACATATGCGTCTTCTAGCGATGCGACTTACCAAATTACCTCCCCCCACAGGCAATATGGAAGCGGAGAATTTCCGTCCTTCGTCGCACAGGAAAGGTCGAGAAAGCCGTCGAGGAGCTTTCTCAACTCCTTGACACATTCTACACCGACGTCGATGGCTGGCTAGAGCTGGCGGACATATATACCACTTGCAACCAGTGCGTTTTCTTTCTTACGTGTCTACTGAGTTTCTGATCTAAGACACGCCAAGATATATCCTAGCGCTCCAAGCACTGTCTCATGCCCTTCTACTGGCACCCCAGAATCCTTTCTATGTGCTGCAATTCGCTGAAACGGCATACACCGCCGGCGACCTTCCCCTCGCATTGAAAACGTTCCTCGTAGCTGTGGACATGTGCGAGCGCGACCTTGATTCCCCCGAAAAACAGGCCCCCATCGGGCTCAGCGTCCGGGCGTGGTTGGGTGTCAAACTCGTCAGTCGACCTCATTTCATCGCATGCACCGTGGCTGATATTGTCTGACTGTCAGTGTTCCCGCCGGTTAATGATAAACTCCTCTCCATCTGCATCAAACACGGCCATTCCAAAAAGTCTTAATCTTATTGAAGAGCTGGCAACTGAGAGGGTTCTTGCGGTGTATACGACCAAGGGAGCCGCAAGTCGAGGAGGCAAAGCGGCAGAAGGCAAGGATGTCGTTGTTGGTTGGATAGGTGCTCGATAGATTTATATTATATTTATTTTATGGGTCCCAGCACTCGTCCGAGTTTGCGACACCAGACTAGCTTGACCTAGCTTGACCAGCCTGAGTCTTGAAGTTCGCGTGGACTTCTGAGTAGCGCTCACGTGCACAACAACACTTCAACCTGAGACTCAGAGCGTTTGTACTCATGTCAACGTCGGCACTTAAACCGAGCGCACTTCGGCGGCTTTCCACAGCCCTCAAGTTAGGGAAAAGCCCGACCCCGTCTGCGCCAGACGCATCTTCTCTTGCGACCTTTCTCTTGACCGCCAAAGAGAAGTATCTGAGCGACATCCACGCTACACCAAGCAAAGGGGGCGAATGGACCGTTGTAATGGGGAATGAAGCCGGAGGTGCGTACCCAATACACGCCGGAAATTTTTCGTGTCGTAATCGCGCGCCCAGATCTCGACTCCATAGCAAGTTCAATCGCGTATGCCTGGATTCAATCGGAAATCCAGAAACGGCCCTCCATCCCGCTGATTCAAATTACACGGGATGATTTTAATCTGCGTGCTGAGAACCTTTATGCTCTCAGACTGGCGGGCATAAACGATCCCGCGCGACAGTTACTGAGCATCACCGAAATCGAAGACGTCAAACCGTTTCCATCGAGCACGTTCGCGCTCGTAGACCACAACCGCTTGGGCGGTTCGTTCTCTGCCGACAATCCAAACACAAATGTCGTGGCCGTTATTGACCACCACGAAGATGAGGGCCTCTACACCGATTCTGACCCTCGAAAAGTTGCGCCAGCCGGCAGCTGCTCTTCCCATGTTGCAAATCTGTATCCGAAAGACGCAGATATGCCCAAAGAACTGGCAACATTATTGCTCTCTGCAATTCTCGTTGACACCGGTGGTCTTCGCGCAGGTGGAAAGGCGCTCCAAGCCGACCACGACGCGGCCTCATATCTAATCCCTCTCTCAACCTTGGCCGACTCCATCTCACCCAGCACCCTTTCCGTCATTTCCAAAGGATCTCCTCCGAATCCTCAGTTCTGTTCCGACATCCCGGACGTAAAACATTTATCCGACGATCTTGCGTTTAAAAAATCGGATGTTTCCCATCTCGGTGCATGGGATCTCCTGCGCCGAGATTACAAGGAGTATACGTACACCCTGCAGTGGCACCCCTCCTCTCCCTCGATAAAAGCAGGGCTCGCCACGGTTCCTGTGAAGCTCAAATCATGGGGCAGCGGCGGAAAGCTTGAGCGCGAGGCCCAGCGGTGGATGGAGCACCAAGGGCTCTCCGTCCTGGGGGTCCTAACCTCATTCCGCGATGCCAACAAATTGGGGAAGAGCGGGAAGGGCAAACACCGGAGGGAGATGGCCTGGTTCGTCCGCGACGATTCACAGACATTCCAACTCGAGGAGGTTGCCGCGCGGCTGTGGAAGGGTTTAGAGGCGAATGACGAGATCCAAGTTACGAAGCACAAGAAGATGAGCCTGGGTAATTCGGCGAACATCCCCCCGACTGTCCGGGTGATGGTGTACAAGCAAGGGAATGCCAATGCCACCCGTAAAACTACCGCCCCCCTGCTTAAAAACATCTTGGAGTCGTCCTGAAATGTTCCAAAAATGCCTGGGTCCGGCACCGGACTTTTCACTGTCCGTCCGATCTTACACACGCGGTCTCAACGGTTTGCCAGCCTTCTCAAATTGAAGTTTTCGGACGGGCGATTGGTACATACAAAGGAATAATAATATGTATTAAAGATAAATCGTCCTTCCGTCTTCCAACTCATGGGCAAGAGTGATCATGATGAGGCGTCGCAGGAACATTATTATCGTGTGGGTGCGTCAAGAGGTCGTACGGAGGAAACACTGCGTCTTGTGTTCGTCTTCTAAAAGCGTGGAGTTTGAGGGGACGATGAAACCCGCCACCCATTCTGGCCATTGTGTGAAGTCGACGGGGGGGATGGCAGATGCACGAATGCGGGGTTTCTTTCGCAATCTTGGACATGAGCTGCGCTGTGAAGAGCTCGACCCCCTCACATTGCGCCGGGGTTTCCTCCCAGAGAAACTCGGGAGAGTTTGCCAGCTCCAAGAATCTTCTGAGTCTGTGATGGACGAGACGGAAGGTTCGAAGGGGCGCGGGCGGCGAGTTATTGAGCATTGAGCTAGGGCCGTATGAGTATAAGAACAGTCAAGTACGGCTGCCACACATACCTCCATACTCCTCCTCCTCGCAGGAGCTTTCGTAATATCGTCGATAACCCCCATAAACTACGCGCGGGAAGGCGTCAAAAAGATTCGTCGAGGTAAGGCTGAGAGGCGGCGGCATTTCGACACCTGTACATGTACGGGGCGGGCCTGTACGGACGTCGAGATGTAAGACGGAGATATAGTCATGTCGAGAACGAAAACGAAAACAGGCGAACTCGAAACGCATTAGAACTTGGTCGATAGGCCATAGTAGATAAGCGCCTTATATAGATCTATGGAGCCATAGCGAGGGAATAGTCAATACCACTTGTGACCCAGGCAGGTGGTTGTTCCAGCAAGACTGATGTGGTGGGGATAACGCGCCGCGGCCGTTGACGAATTCATAACGCCCTCCGGGACCACTGGTATGGCTAGGGATCCCACAGTAACCGTATTTACGGTTTACGGTTATACGGGGCCCCGTAACCGTACCGTAAAGTAACCGTAAAGCCCAGCCACGTTCTTACGGTTACGGCAGTCGGACCGTAATTATAATATTACGTAAGTCGATACGAGGAAGCAATCCGATCAAAATCCGATACAAACGTGCTTTTCCACATCACGATTTGGCAACCAGGTCCGGAAAGCCCAAACTTCGGCAACTGCTGGACTTTCCTCAGCTGAAAAACCTGACTGCTCTCCCAATACTAATTGCAATGATTTCTGGTGATCACCACTGTGTGTTCACCGGCACTCAAAAACAGCTATAAAACAACTGCCGCGTCTGTAAAAACTCCAGTTGAGGTTGGTTGAGGTCCAACAGGTCCAAAACTGCCCTTCTGGAGACACGCATGCTATGGTGTCGGCTTTTCCTGGATTCACCAACCAATAGTACCTCCAATAAGAAGCTTCAAGCTTGACGATAAGTCGCTCGACCCTGGTGACTGGTCCTTGGATCTTTGCCTTTCTCCCCATCATCGCAGCACTACGGACAGGCACTAGCTGATATATACAAGTTAGAACGTCGCCAAGCCATTCTTTCTTTCTCCTTGTGTCCGAGTCAGTGCTTTCTTCGACTTTCTCTCTTCCTGGGTTTTTATTTAACTCTCAGGCTGCTGCGTAAACATACTCCAATGTATAATTCAAGTTAGCTGCCAATCCAACCTGGATTTGTGCCCAGGGTATACATATGTTGTCTTCAACAACCTCAGCTGGCCAGAAGGTCGCTTCTCAAATCTTCCTAGCCTTGACTTCTTTCCCTGGCCGTCTATCCATTATGCATCGGTACAATCCAGCTTCATCTTCATATGCGATATGCGCAATCCACCTCCAAGCTAGAAGCCCCATTATTGCGAGTACTCAACTCGTGGTTCTGCTGCGCTTGGTCCTGACCCGCTATCCTCACTTTAGAATTCTATATTCGTTCTGCCGCCTTTTTGATATGTGTAAAAAAAACCATTTTTGAACAGGTCGCCGCGCGTCTCACCTCGGTATTGGGTTGGTCGCTTCTATTGGCTGCCTCGTCTCGATTTACTGGACATGTTGAAACAGTGACAGCTTGTTTATCGCCACTCCTGCCGCCATCTGGTTGTGCAGGCCCGGTTTAGGAACTGGCACTGTTAGGAACTAAGTCCGCGAGCGATACGCAGCAGAAGCCGATGACTTTCCCCATGCAAGTAGACCCGGCAGACGCAAGTAGACCCGAATAGACCCGGGACACCGGATGCTTGAAGGTTAGATTCGCGTTTCAGCGATCACAAGGACGCACAACGGTAATTTATTATACCACCGAAGTCTACCCCACCGCGTTCCAGCTCTAAAAGATTCACGATACAGATATACATACAGTTGCAATAAAGATAGGGAGCCGTGCTGAGTGGATACAGTACAGTTACACCAGAGGCAATTGATGTGAGTATACGGCGATTAGTGTGGTATCGTGGTCGGGTGGGTAAACCCGACCACAGATATTATACGAGGTTAGATGTGACGAGGTTCTCGCGCAGTACGCGGTCGCGGACTGCCGGAAAGGTCAGCTCGCATTGCATACTAGAGCCCCAAAACGTACTAGAATGTAACGTCTTCGCCGTCGCCGTCGTGTCCTTTGGGCAAAATGAATTAGCCAGCCGTCATTGCCGGATCGTCACCAACGTAACCCACCGTAACAGTCGTTGTGTAGATATATGAGACTCGAGGCTCAGGCGAGTGCTGTTTCTGGATCTCCTTGTACTTTTCACGGAGGTCTGTACACATTCAGTTTCACTGACCTTCGGAGGAGTAGATTGGACTAACATTTGACAACGGGCATGACCTCGTTCGGACGATCACCGTAGCTCGGCAGATATGTCTTTATCTTGACGCCTCGCTTCAGCTTGCGTTTCAGTAGATCACATTTGTTCTGCGGCAATCAGGATGATTTACATGGAAGAATGATGAGACTCACTAAGAAAAGGATGAGCTGCGTGCGGGTGAGCAGCTTCGAGGAACATATAGATCGCCAGAGGAGAGTCGAGTCCTCGAGACGGTTTACACGCATGTCCTCGTCGAGGCGCTCGTCGAAGCATGAGACCGGACACAGGAAGATTATAACACTGATGTCCTGGAAGAAGGGTAACCATGCCGCGCGCTGAGGACGAATGGCGAGGTCAGGCACAACAACAAAGTAGAAAATAACAGATGCAGACCGCAGTGCGGCACCCGCCAACGTCGTAAAGTTTCCATACCCAGGAATTATCGCCACCCACTAAATGGAGCGCGACGCACGGAATGAGCGAGTCGGACGGGGAAAGAATATATGCATGAGCACTCACGGAGAGGAAAGCCTTCGCCAATACGGAGTAAATACTCCTGGATACCAACAGTACGCAACCGTGCACGGACAATGTCATCGTCGGTAGCGGTATAAGAGCGCGTAGCTATGCGGTCGAGGTCGTTAAGGAAAAAGCCCGCCGTATCCACAAGGCGAATCTTGCGGCGGTCGAGGGCAAGCTGCACGGCGGGATCGCTCCAGAGGGCTTTCATGTCATCCTTGCACGTCATGAGGGTGATGGTGGACGAGTCGAGGTCCGCGTGCGTCGGAGACCGTTGTGGGTTGACGGGGGCAATGGCGTCGGTCCAGCTGCGGACAAAGAATTCGGCGCGACGCTTTGGGGCGGGTATCGGGGCGGGGTCTTCAAATGGAGTGGCGGACATGGGGAGGGACGGGTGGACAGGCTCTGCGCCGGCGCCAAGGCGGCGCTTAAGGTCTGCTTCGACGCCGCGGAGGGGAGCAAGACGGATCATGAGTAGACGGTGCTTGTCGGAGAACACATCTGCAGCGCTGTCTGAGAAACGCCGAGGCGCCTCGTCCTCCTCCA
The DNA here is from genome assembly GCA_029204335.1 of Mycena vulgaris. Lineage (NCBI taxonomy): Eukaryota > Fungi > Basidiomycota > Agaricomycetes > Agaricales > Mycenaceae > Mycena > Mycena vulgaris. Next base: position 492,558 of record JARGYA010000019.1, on the reverse strand, counting down.
GCGGCACGTTCCCGCTCATCTCGGCCTCGATGATCTCGAGGATGAGAATGATTGACCGAATAATATTGAGCTGGACAACAGCGCGCCAGCCAGCCCGCTCCTGCTCCCAAGCGTCCCGAGCATACTGCATGCGGAAATCTAGTCATAAATCAGGCCAGGTAGGATGCGAGGGACTTTATTAGTTACTCTTAAGTGTTGTGGACTTCCCTGTAAAGACATAAATGGACCGTAAAGACATGGGACGGTGTGCGCACCGCTCTCTCCCTGGCCCAACAGCAGAATTCGGAGCTCCTTGCGCGCTTTGCGTTGTAGAGCACGGTCACGTTTGATGTCTTCGTCGATGTTGTCGCTGATGCGCTGAGCGTCCGCCTCCCGCTTCAGCCTGGCAGTCATCTGTGCGGGCGTCTCATCGAGTGGGGGACGCGTAATCTCGTAGAACGGGTCTGCCTCGGTGAGGGTAAAAGCCATCGAAGATCATATCAGGGAAAGGATACCTGTCAAAACACCTCGAGTTTCATGCAGAGGCCAAGTAAGGAAATCCCCGAACGGTCTACCCGAAAACAGATACCCTTTGCCTCTACTCTATGATAAGTCCGTGTGGTCGCAAATACTACGGTTTCATTACGATGTTCCGAGTTTAAGCAGAAGCTGTTCCAGCAACTGTTCAACCTTCACCATGCGCCCATCCACAGTAGCCTCCAGCCGTCCCAATCGCTCGTCCATAGTCTTCTCGTGCTTCGAGAATCGCTCCTCCATCTCCACAAGCCGCTCCTCCATCGACAGATCCCTCTCCTCGATCAACTCATTGACTCGGACAAGATCATGGGAATGAAAATCATGCTCCCCGAAAGACACTTCGCCTTTCGCATCGCACTCCCAACAGATGAAACTGGCCCCAGCGCACTGAACGCAATACCAGCACGGCTGCGACACTGGTTTGCTGCAACCGCAACACGGAGGGCCGTTGGACACAGGGTCCGGCACCTGGGCGGAATGGGACAGCGTAGCCGACACCGCGGACATTTGGTATCCCGAGCCGATGGCACCTGTCTGGGGAATCGAGATACCGAGTGCAGGGATGGTCGAAAGGCGTTTGGCGCACAAAGGTGCATGTCCCTCTTCGTCATCCGTGTCAACCTCGCTCTCCGAATCATTCCCCGCCTCCGCCGTCCCGCTACTGTGTGACTTCAAGAGCGTCCGCGCCTGCTTTAGCGCCTCTTTTGCATCCCGGTACGTCTTGCCGAATTGGCGCGTGTGCACCACCCGCCGCACTTTCATCAAGTCGTGATGCGGCAGGTGCGCCTTCTGCATGTCCTCCCGCATCACACGTTGCGTGATACAGTCCTGTGTCGAGGTGCATAGATCCACCTATAAGATTGGTTACCTAATTGAGTTTTGCCCCATTCTCTCATTGCACACGCACCGTGTCAAACGTGTCTTTCATCTACCGAGCGATGGAATTAATTCGGGGCGCATTCAAGTGGTTCCTCCATACCTGACAGACAAGACAAGTGATCCGCGCCCCGCCGATATTGCCATCGCAGCCGTCTGTGCACGAAATGGGCCCTTGGACTCGGAAGGAAATTAACACACGTACCGCAGGTCGCACTACCCCACCAAAATCAGACAAGGGCTCGAGAAAAGGGATTAACCACACACGTATGATCAACCGTCGCTCGGATCTGCTGCTCCGCAAGAGAATGATAAAACCGTGAGTCGGCCGTGGAGAATGTCTTTTTAACACGCCCCAGTTCTTCCCATTCGGGAGGAGCCAGGGGCGCCCCGAATTGGGTGCTGCCACTGCCGCGAATGAACAGCTCAATGAAGCGCCGCCGGTTATCCCGCCGCTGCTTGAAGAACGACCACGACCATCGATCCCGACGCATGCCATATATTACCGCGGCGATTGCAAATCCCCACAACGCCCGCGCCTTGTTGGTTTCAAGCTCCACCGGCGTAGGCCAAAAACTCATGTGCTCTGGTAACGTGCGCTTGAATACGAACGCCGCGTAGTGCTTCGTGGCGTCCTCGTCGAGCCCGACTGAGCCGGTGATCATCCCCGCCGCAGCGTTCCATGTTCCCGAGTAGAACTGCGTTGCGAAGCGCGCGGGGAATGAGCGCTTGAAGGAAACCAATGCGGTTCCCGGTTCGTCGCCTGCGCGGCATTCGCCCGCGACCTTGAACTCGCTCGAATTGGCGCGGTCGGCTGCGGTGAAGTACTGCACTTCACCCTGGGTCGAGGAAGGCCTGAGGGTCATGGAACTCATCCCCCCGCTTGGCCACAGGGACGTCTTGGGCCAATACATGAATCCGTGCCATTCCACATCAAGCATGTCTTGGGAGAAAGGGAGAGGTTGGGGGCCGTCAGAGTCCTGGGTCGCGCTTTGCTTCGTTTCATATGCTTGAAAATCGAGCCGCTCTTCGTCAAGAGGATAGTTCATGATCTTGGCTACATCTATGTCTTGCGCCTCTACGCTGTCGTCGTAGGTATATTCCGTGAATTCACTGTCATAACACGCATAACACATCAAGGGTCATTCATATGATTGTGTGAATTCACTGACGCTTCTTGGACGAGTCTGGCGTCCCACAAGAGATTGGGTTCGTTTGAATATTCGTACTGTAAATGGCATGAACATATAGTCCAATATATGAAGAATTGACGCGTACCAAACCATGCGAGAATGACTTGAATTGTTGCTTCAGATCCAGCGCTTGCTGCTTGAAAATCGCTGGCACAATATCAGCCATCGATCGAATCGCAGAAAAATACTCACATTGCAAGACTTCGAGCCGCATTTCGACCGCGTCGAACACGTACACGAGGGTATCTGCTGCGTCCCACAGCTCGTCGGGATGCACTACGCGACTCTGGCAGACTCTCATGATTTCAAAGTGCCGTTCCAGGAGCAGAAAAATGAGCGGTAGGACAAACTGCGAAAACGGCATTAGTCGAGCATGATACGAGATAGGATAGATACAGACACACTCTATCAATGCGACCTTCCCCTACGAAGAATGATTAGCGGTCAAAGCGGAGACAAAACAAGGACAAACCTGTTACTAGTGTAAGAGTATCGAGTGCGTCGATGTCATATTGGACAGCCTCCAGATTGACTTGAAGATTCGAAGGATTAGATTGACGCTGCAACATTGAGAATAGCACTTGCCTCGAAGTCGGGCCTCCTCAGCCGCAACGTACGTCGCGAATCGTTCCTGAAAATAACTCGTAAGAATCTGTAGCGGGTCAAATGATGAGCCATCTAACTTGAAGGCCTTCGTTCACATTACATCCATTCAAGGATTCAGTCAGGGTATATATCGGTCGGTAAACCGTCTCGAGATATGAATTGGCGGATGACTTGTTTGCTGGCATTATCTTTGGCAGTATCGCAAACATTTTGGAAAGCAGGTTGTTGATTTTATTGACGTAGACCTGCATCGACTGGTGATGGCCCACCGCCCAGTACGCGATCCAGTGAGGCAAACTGGCAAGGCGACGTTTAGAGACGTAAATGATACCACAAGCTTGGCGTACCTCCAACCAAGTGGCCGCATTGTTGTAAAGTTATTCACCTCAGCCACGGTAACGAAGCCGCTGGCATCGTCGTCCCAAGCCTCCGAGATCGGTTGGAGACGGACGACACTAGAGATGTTAGCCGGGCTCTGCGAATGGGGGGTGAGACATACTTGATGTACTCGAACGTCCATGCATCTCCCTTGTCCACCACCATTGCAGCATGCTCATGAGGCTGCCCATCGGCCCCTTTGTGCTCCTCTTGAAAGTGGTCCCGCAATGCCATGACGAAGTGGCGAGCCTTTACGCTACCACGCCAACCCTATTTCGATGTTAGAGCAAGGAGAAAATGGCGAGTGTGTTTTCACCATCTCTTTCCATATCATGTGGACGTTCTTGTCGCAAGAATGAATTAGTAAAATAACGACATCCGAAGGCAGCACGCACTGGGTCGATAATTCTATCATGAGGTCCCGCCGTCACGGCGCTGATGACACGGTCCCCCTCGCGCTCTATAACGCGACTGAGCTCATCACTGCCACCGATCATCAGAGTACGATGCTTCAGATGCAAGAGGGACGAACACAATCTGACGCTTCTGTATGTCAAACTTCCGCGTAAACACAGCCATGTTCTGCTCCAAAGCAGTTTCAACCTCAAGGTGAAGGTCCTCCTTGAGGTCCTCCAAGTCTGACGCCTTGGTTGTTCTACTGCCATGCGCCGAATTATTTCCTTGAGAGCCGCCTAATTTATTCTCGAACTCGTTCAGCTCTTTGAGAGCTTTGTCATCTTCAAGACACGCTTGCCCGCCTCGTTGTTCAACCAGTCTAAAAACATGAGCAGGAGGCAAAGAGACAGAAATCGTGACACACCGCGCCATCTCCTTCTGCTCTGGGCTGACAAACCCTTGGAACATTTTCATCATCATATCCATCTTTTTTGCCATCTCCTGAGTCGTCTGGTCTACAGTGCTCAAAGCCCGGTTGGCCGCATCGACGCCAAGGGCGGTATGAATCGACAAGGCAAACTCGAACTCCGAGCGTCGCTTCGTGAAGATGCCGACGAATTTGACCAGCTTGCCCTCCCAGATGGGACCTACAGAACATCTTAACGCGACAGCACGAGTGTCAAGAGACTAGACGAACCCTTCAGGACCTTGACTGGGTCCGAAATTAGATCAGTCTAAAGCGAGATAGGGTATGCACCGACCGACGAGCTTTTTTTTGGAATATGTATCACAGGTGTTCGCGCAGGCTTTAATATCCTCTGCTGTTCCATTGACAATCAACTGCATCCGACCCTTGATCGTGGAGCCATCGGGCGCGACTTCCTCGCTATCTTTGACATTTTTGAGCCTGGAAACCAAGTATGAAAACAGTACGAGTTTTTATGCGGCGGGACATACTGGGTCAGAACACCCATCATCTCCTTCATCTCCATGTGCAGTGCAAGGATTTTTCGGTCGTTGTCGCGCCGTTTCTGCTCCAGCGCCCACACAGCCTTTCCGCAACGGGTTAACACACAGTCAGGAACACGAGCAGTTGAATTAAAACCTTGAATGCCATGACCGCGACTGAGGGCGAATGAGCCGATGAAGAGATAGTGAAGAAGGAAGGAACGGACCTCCGATAAAGCTAGTGCACTCTGTAAATTCGCAGGAATATATTGCGAGAGGATAGGAACGTACGGGTGAAGCTTGGCCACTTCGTCAAGCGCGTTCATCAGAACCGGCATCCCTTCCATGAACGAATTAATGCCTTTCTCGATGGCCTCCATGCCACCCACAGCGTCAAGGCCCGTCTTGATACCGGCTATGATCACGGCACCTTGGGATTGCTTCGCCATGGCGCCGGCAACGCCATTTTCTACAAAACTCTGTGAGTTCCGCGTCGGGAACAGACATTCGTAGAACGCACCCAGTTTTAGAAGGACCTTGTCCGTCTTGCTTACCTTGGGGTCCGTCGTCGCGGACGCCCATGCTCCCTGTAGATTTTTCGAGAATTCGTCCTCCGGTATAGTGTTCCCATTCACCGCGACTGGTGGTGGTAGGAGTGGCGGCGGGTATGGCGCTCCGTTCGAGGTTAATTGTCCATTGGTCCCGTCGGGGATGGGGGGGAAGGGTTTGTCAACTGGAGGGAGGTACGGAGACGAGCCATTTCGCGACAACGACGGGGTCGGCGGGAGGACATATGCAAAGGACACATCGCTCGCGGCCGCCGATTTAGGGATGGGTGGAGGGACTTCAGAAGCTGAGCTCGTCGATTGACTTCGCTTTCGAAGACTTTTCCTGCTGAGCCTCTTCAACAGGCGCGGCATCGGCATATTGGTGCAAGTGTTGGTAGTCCAAGACACTCATTTCGCTCGGGGTTATTTAACAGGTCTACAAGCGACTAAGCGCTGTTAATCTGCTGCGTGGGATAACTGGAAAATCTAAAAGAGATGATCATCAATGATTCAAGTTGTGCGGGCGCTCGTTTCGACTTGGGCGCGCACACCTCGCTCTACTTTGCCCTGACAGTTCGGTAGATCTGGGCTCGATGAAAACATAGTTGGTTCATCCCGGGAATTGGCCATGGGCGGTGAGAGCAGAGAGTCAATTGTCAGCTTGCACTTGGTTGAGTTCTAGCTGAATTCGTGGCTGTGCCTCCGAAGTCATCGCGATCCGCTGCCAGTGATCGACGCCGCCCGTTGCCGCGGCTTGGACTAGTATAAATCCTGAGCTTATCCTAGTACAGCCATTCTAGTTATGTAGTTTCATACACAAGGGGAATTCTGTATATGTAGTCCAAGGAAAAACCCATGGGCTCGGAAGTCGCCACTCGAGTTTTCTGCGGGCGTAGCGGAGCTACAAAGTCATAGTTTTGCACTCCACCGAGTGATCCCCACGCGTTCTCTCATCTGGACACCAATAGCAAGTACCTCAGTGAGTAGCTCTGGATCCGTCAACGCAATGTATTTATCGGATTGCAATTGAAAGCTGTTGGACGCCAATGCCCAGTTGGCTGAAGTTGAACCATAAACGAGAACCGAGGTTTTCGAGGGAATCGCGCGATCTCAGGCTTCAGCGATGAACAACAGGCGGAAAAACGACTGAGTGAGAGTCGAGTGTCAGTTAAGAGAGGGTCCTGTTAGCATTCGGAGTCCGCGTCAAACAAGTGCAACCTGGCCCCATTAAACTCTTTTTGTTGCCAATCACATCTTTGAATTATGAGGATATCTCGGTAATCCTTGCAAGTGGTCCCAAATTTACTCACGAGCTCCGGATTCCCGATGCTTTCCCCGAGCTGTCCTTATCGTCCCACCTTAAGCCCCCGTTTTTTTTTGACAAAACTTTTAAATTCTTCCTGTTGAACTGTTTTGAACAGGGAATTTCAGCCTGTAGCGAGTCTGCCGAGCCTCCGAATTCATCTTCCCGGCGGCACGGCATCGTACTGTGATCCCAAACTTGATTGGGAGTGTCGTCCAGACGAGCAAATTTTCTTTCAAGGACCCAACCAAACCTCTGCATAGTTCGTTGCCTTCGTGGGTCTGTCTCTCTGGATACTTGGAATTCTGTGTATTCACAACTCTTCAAAGCTTCGAAATGGCACCATTCTTTGTCGTTCTTCACATGAATAGGGTCGTTCACAGTAGCCCTTTTTTGCTCCCTTTTTCTTTCCCTTTTTCTGCGCTTTTGAGACTGGTCCATTTTCAGCCGGGGTTTTTTCCCCTTTTCAATTTAGACATGTAAAAAGGGTTGAAAAGGGAAAAAATTGGGGACCCAAACACAGCAGGGGGCGAAAACACAACAAAAAGGGAGCCAAAAAGGGAAGAAAAAAGGGCTACTGTGAAACCCCCCTCAGAAGCTCCCTTTTTCTGCTCTTTTGGCTCCCTCTTTTCGTTCCTTTTCTCAATACTGTGTATTTCATGCAGAGCTAGAAGACTAGGACATCCAAGAACACTTTGGGCGAGGTCTGATCCAACCCTAATATTATTTGCATGGACAATTTGCACTGGAAGCTTTAGTCTGGAAAAAGGAGCAGAAAAAGGGAGTGAAAAAGGGCTACTGTGAATGACCCTAATGTTACAATCTACGTTGACTGGTTGACTACTGGACGTTACGAACGTAGGTCTCATCACACGTTCATCTTAGGTGCGCCCGCCGAATATTCTCCACGCCACCTGCGGAATTCCTCCCAAACTCCCCGATGTTCATTGCGATATTACTGCTTGTCAAGCCTTATCCCCGTTATACTCCGCACTTCTCACTTCCGGAATCATCGACTCTGGCGACTTGCGCGTTTGCCACGACCTAGTGAATATGCCACGACTGCGGTGGCTGGCAAGTCAAACCCAAGGCCAATCAAGAGCGAATACTATTCATATCTCATTGTCACCCCTGGGTCCTCGATTCTTCCACAAGATCGACGCCGGATTGTGTAATACTACCTACAAACCCTGTTTTACTCCGCATGTACGTACATGCATGATTGCATCCGAATCGCATATGTTTCGCCTCTCTCCGTTGCTCGCCGCGCAATACCTCCGAGTCGTGCCAAGCCAATTTATAGCGTCAAAAGGATTCGCACCTCACAACAACATTGCCGACAAAAACCATGCAGATGTTGCAGATCACGCCCCCGAGTGGGTCAAGATTGTCGACCCTGGCGCTTATGCGGAAGAATTAAGAAATGAAAGAAGTCAAAGAAGCAGTTGAACAACGGTCCGGCAGGTTGGCGACGTCACAAAGAGAAAGAAGACTGCAATGAGGATACCACGAGATTCGAAACATCCGACGGAAAGGCGGTTCATAAATCCGGGTCATTTGCCGGCAGACCGAGGATCCAAGGTCCCAACAAGTTGAGCTATTGCAGAAAGTCAATTTTTATCCAGTCAACTGTTATCTCTCCGTCCCAGGTTCAATCAAACTAGAACTTCTTCGACCAATACCAATGCTACAGTGAACGCGGAATGTACACATCTCAAGACGGTAATCTTTTTTTTTTTTTTTTTTTGGCTGCGAGCTTAGCGAATGAACAGACCAGCTATCATCCTTCTCGAGCGCACGTCCTGTATATAATGCCTCTGCTATATTTCGGCGTAGCGCCCGACGTACCGATGAGCAACGACGTCAGCCACAAATCCAACGAGGATTATCTGCCCAATGAGCGGCGTGCCAAGGAACATGGCCTTGCACTCGGACGGGGAATCGATGTCCGTGTGCAGCAAGCTCCTCAGCAGTAGACCGCCAGCTACCACAACACTGGCGTAAAACGGAGCTCCTTGCCCGTTCAACATGCCTCCATAGGCCAGGAGACACAGAAAGCCTAGCGCGGTCGCGGTGCAAATCGGGATAGTGTACCGACGGCACAGCAGAGCGGGCGAGTTGATCCCAATTTTGATATCGTCAAGCTTATCCTGTATACGAGGGTCAGGAACGCTGGCCACGTCCAGTTAACTTGAACGTACTTGGTGCTGGTACACCGTCTCGTAAGTAACGGTCCAGAGGCAGGCACCGATATAAATTGGGGCCAGGACGTTCCAAGGAACGATTCCATCGACACTGACGTCGCTCCAGCCCATGAAAATGCCGATTTTGAACATCAGGCCCTGCAAAATGTGTCAAAAAGATGTATTCCAGCAGACGAGGCGGTACTGACGAGAGGGATCGGCGCCAGGTTCGTCCAACGCTAGCGCAAGGGGGTGAGGGTATGTCTAGGCGATGAAACTGATGATACCTTGCAGGTAGGATATATAACGTAGAGCGGCCATACGACCATTGATGTGTACAACCTGGCGGCCAGATAAGTGGCGGCCATCCGGGTACTTCAGAAACTCACGCAGTGCTGCTTAAGACCTTGGTCGCTGTATATATGCCGACGACGACCTGTAGGCCAAAGAAAAACCAGGCTCGCTCGAGGGAGATCGCACCCCGAGGAATAGCCCGCTCTTTCGTTCTCTCGACCAGGGCATCGATGTCGTAGTCCAGAAGATCGTCGATGGTCATGATCATCGACTTGATTCCAAAGCACAGAGGGACATAGTTGAGAGCGCACTGAACTGCTCGTGCTGCAGAAATTTCGGGATGGGCTTTACATGCCATGGCAATGGACCACGCTAAACATAAGCCTAGTTAGAAAATTTGAAAGCAGAGAGCGCTGCGACCAACTCGCCTGTGGGCAGCCATACTACCCAGAATCCGATGTTATTATGCAACCGGCATAACTCCCAGCATGCAAGTATTTCAGTGTTGGTCGGCGGGGCAAATAGTATTCCTGCAGACGAGATAAAATGGTAAAACTTCTCCGCGTTGAGCGCCATAATTCTGAGGTCCAGTTCTAATGACAAGGAGATTGTTAGCCGAGGATCTGTGGGTCATAACAAGGATCCCTCTACTTATCCGGAGGCGTATGCGGGTGTGTCACATGTGGAACTTACTCTCCTGTTGATAACTTCTAAAATGAAATCAAAGACTGGTTTAAAGTTAGCTCCTTTGTCCCACAGACGAGTTTCTCCCGCGAAGAGGCGAGGTTTATTTCCGGTTTCTTGACACACTTTGTATCAGTGTTCGCGGTAAGGGAACAAACTCTGCAGTACTTTTCACGGACAATCTGGTGAGAAAGGTCTTAGCAAGTGATACCGGAAAAGTCGTCTTTGATTTCTTTCTGTGACATGTGGAACGTTCTCGGCGCGATGTGTGCTACTATTAAATCACGAGTGGTTCTCAAAGGGAAATGTGTTTCCCGCACCAAGATCGAGATTTGAGGGTTTCTCCCGCGAGGCTTGAAGAATTACGCCACCTGAATCACCCATAAATTTAGCATAGAGAAAAGAAGGTAGACACGACCTCCGCCGTACAACCCCTCATGCCTCTCACCAGGATACTTTGCGTCGTCGCGTCGACTCTGGGACTGTATATATCGTCTACATCCCCAAACCCTCCTCTGCTAGATTCGGAACGAACAATTGCTCCGACTAGATTGGAATTCATTTTAGCGTCTCGCCATTTGCGCGTTATCCAGACGGTCAGTCCTTTTGAGAGACTGCTACGACGCTTGATTTATGCGACTACAGGGCTTTTACTGGAGCGTCGGGATCGCCGAGATGGTCGTCATTGTCGGGCAGGCTGCGTCCCCATCGATTTGGGCTCAGAATATTTTGTCCGGCCTTTCATTCGGTGGTGATCTCAATAAGGTTCATTTGGCCGCCACACCGACGCTCGCCCTCGGGTCTCTCTTGATTGCTAGGTGAGCAAAGAATTCAAAGGGAGAAAGTCACGAACTCACCCTCCGCCTCGCACAGCGGGGCTCTAGTCCGATTTCGCTGTTATCATGCGCTCGGCCGTCACTTCACATTCGAGACCGGCATTTTTAAGAACCACAAGTTAGTCACGACCGGCCCTTACAGCATCGTCCGCCATCCAGGCTACTCGGGCGCATTCCTGGCATATGCCGGACTAATGTTGTACTACACCAGCCCCGGATCTTGGGCTATGGAGTGCGCCATCAAGGGGAGCATGGCCGGCAAGACATTTGGGACATTATACGCGCTTCTGATGTTTCTTGTCGTGACGGGACTGACTTGGCGGATCCCAAAGGAGGATGAGGGGCTGAAGAGTGAGTTTGGGCAGGAGTGGGAGAACTACGCCGCGAGAGTTCGATATGCGTTGATCCCGGGTGTGTTTTAGGCGTGTGTGCACTGTGTGTACCTACAGATTAGTGATTATCGGATTTCTCGCTAGTAGCTGGTCCCTGTTTCATAATGATGTCATGCCCAACACACGATGCAGGGACGGACACTATGGAAAATAAACCAGAATCGCTAGACCGGCAGGAGAACGACACGATGGTTCAGCTCTGCCAAATTCGCCACAATAGCGCGTCCAGTCACATCAAGAACATCACGAGCATAGGGACTGAAGGCTTTGAAAGATTCCCATTCCTAGCTACCAAAGGGCGTTAGCGACCTGCACCACATCCACCATTTCACGAGTGTCATGGACCCGGACCACTGCGGCACCCTGCTGAACAGCACACGCAACAACTGCAGCCGTTGCCCATCCACGCTCCTTGGGTTCTGTCTTCCTCCCGGCCGCCTGTTCGAGTATAACCCCGAGGAACGACTTTCGTGACGCGCCAATCAGCTGCGGATACCCGGCCAAAGGATTCCGTCGTTTTACCAGCCCTACCAACCGCGATCAGTAACCACAGATATACAACAATAGTGAAACCCACCCCTCCCAACGTACAAGTCAGCCGTAATGGCGGCGGCGTTCCGCAGGACTTCCAAATTGTCATCCAAGGTCTTACTAAAACCCACACCGGGATCGACGATGACGAACCACCGCCGCACCCCACCCTTGCCTTTGACGATCAAATCCACCTTTGCCCCTAGCTCGATTCTGACGCCCTCGAGGACCGCGTGGCGCGCGCCCGCATACCGATACACATCGTAGTTCTTGTTGCTGCCCGCCTCGCCCCTCGAATGCATCAGAACGACGGGGACAGCAAACTCCCGGGCAATCGCTTTCATGTCCGACATGCATCCATCCACAGCGTCTCCCGCTTCCACGGGATATGAGCCCTGACCGGTAAATGCATACACGTCGTTGATGCAATTCGCCCCAGCCAAAATAGCAGCGCGGGCGACCTCGGGCCGAAATGTGTCTACGCTGATGGGAAGTTGGACGTCCGCAGTGCGGATCGCAGCGATGCAAGGTCCGACCCGAGCAATCTCCTCCTCAGCGGTAACGAACGCAGCGCCCGGCCTGGTGGAGTAGCCTCCCACGTCGAGGATGCTGGCTCCAGTCGCAACAGCGTTCTGAGCGTATTCGAGCGCTGCTGGGAGAGTGTTATGTGTCGCGCCGTCGGAGAATGAGTCAGGAGTTGCATTTAGCGTTGCCATCACGCGGGTTTTGGGGGTGTGGGGCCCAGCGATCTTTTCTGCAGAGCCAGGAGAAGATGGGAATGTCCAGTGCGTCAGCGTCGCCGGAACGGCGGCAACAGATTGGGAAAACGCGTGCATAGGGGGCAGTGGACATTGTGGGAAAGGGATGACTTTATGCATTGGTGTAGCATCTGCGAGGGTTTCGAGGGCCGCCAGTAACGTAGACACACTCTTATGCACCATCGGGTGTACAAAGTCTGGGATCATGCTGCCGAAGCAATGCGTCAGATTGGGAGGTTTGGAGTTTGTGATATACTCACTCGTTAAGTGGCCTAAGAACAAACTCCCGTTCGGCCAATCTAGGATGAGGAATGACCAATTCGCCCTCCAGGTCGTCCAGTTCTTTCCGTGGGTTCGCGCGCGTGTCAATTACCGCGTCGTCATACAATATAATGTCCAAATCAACCGCACGCGGGCCATTGCGGATGGATGGAACGCGTCCAACCGTCGTCTCGATCAGTTTCAAGACTTTCAAGAGCGTGACTGGCGCTAAGTTGGTTTCAATCTATCAGGTAGAACGTGTTAGTGTGGAATCGCGTCGTGGATTTGACTGACCATGCAAGCACAGTTGATGAATGAAGGCTGATCCGTAACATACATAGGGGCGCTCTCATACATAAAGCTAGTGTCAACTACGACGATGGTCGCATTCGCATCTTTTGGCTCCAGGATAGCCTGAGGAGCTTCAAGTAGACGAAGAGCAAGCTCAATGTTGTAGAATCGGTCGCCGAGATTCGACCCAAGCGCCAGTGCCGCCGTATGAATGCCCATGTCTGGTGTACGATCCTGGAAAAACGCTTCAGCGGGCCTACATGCTCTTCCAACGTCAATCGTACCTGGTGACCAGGCACTATCTTCATCTCCGGAACGAAGGTCTCAGGATAATCCGCATATGTTCGCTGAATCTCGATTTCTGAAAAACTCGCGAAAACGATTGCGGAGGGTTTGGCCGCTTTGACGGTTACAAGCAGGGGAGGTAGGTCTTTGATGTCCATCCAAAGACCGCTAAGCGTCTCTTGGGCAATATACGATGTAAGAGCTTCTAGAGTCTGGTAGGAGGATTGCTCTATTGTCTTTTTTCTGCAGATCAGATCAAGGGAACGATGAGCGAATCCAAGAATTTAAGTACCTTGTGCAATTTCCGGGTTAATGACCGGAAGTCCACCCAATGATCACGTTGGAGCCCAGAGCCCCAGCGTTCAATGGATATGTTGACTCGCACGTTTTGCCGTTCTTCGCGCTCACATGCATTGACCCCAATTATAGTCGAGCATTGGAGGTCCTCGCAAAAGTGTTTGACGTAGCCTGCGGACCACGGCGGCCCGGAAGATGTCGTGGCTATTGCTTCGACACCAACCGCTTTGCAATTCAGAGGCGCCCTGGATTGCACGATCCTCAGGTGTGCTTCAGTCAAGGACGGGAGAATCGACGCGTCTGAATCCGAACGCAACAAGATATCGAAGATCCGGGCGCAGAGAGTTTCTAAAGTCTCCAATGGAGGGGTTTTATCATTCAGGGAGTCTCGCAAGAGGGAACATAGCAGTGAGTAGTTGACAGTGTGCGCCAGATTGTCAGTAGACGCCGTGGAGGATATGTTATGCGGGATGGCGAGGGAAACCAGAACCGGCTGTAGGACGGCCTGCCCCGGGGGTTTGGGCCAGACTGCACCTGTGAGGAGGGCCACGGTAAGGAGGAGATCATTGATGCGAATTGTGTCTCGACGTCGGGAGTGCATTGTCAGAAGGTTTTGGCAGACAAGGATCAACAAGGCCTAAAAATTGAAATACTCTAAAATATGTATTCCATTCCCACTTTTCAGCTTCTTGTGGTGATACATGAGCGTTTTCAGTTTCTTCCCCTTCACAAGCCCACCACCGTGTCACTGCTAGGATCCCGGTCAGCGAAGCCCTCGATTACCGCCTTCACTAAATCGATGTTGGGCTGCGGCACCTCGATGACGTTTCTGGTCTTGTCGAGCAAACCTATAAACTCCTCCGGCAGGACGTCTCGCTCAAAGTTGAATTTAGGTTGGTCACGCAAAGCGAGAGTGACCGCCTCCGAGAACTTTGCAGGGTGTGCTGTAGACAGCATGATTTGATGGGGCGCGCCAGATCTAGTAGACGATTTAGGCGTTAACGCTGGAAGGGACAAGACATACTCTCGGGAGGCAACTATTTGTCCAGCGGCCAATCCGACTGCAGTATGCGGGTCGACAACATAGGATGGGGCGGCTTCGAAGTGAGACTGTATCGTCTGAAGGGTCTGGAACAAAGCTGAGGTGCCGCAAGCTTGGGACCAAAAATATCCGCACCTGCTCATCCGAAATTCTCTCTGCAAGGAAGTCCCGTCGGGCTGTTTCCAAAACAGCGACAGGGATTTTTACCCGACCGTCGCTTTTCATCGTGCTCATCCACCCGGCCAGTGTTTCGCAGGCGGCGTTCACGTCGGCACCAGCACTCTCGTATGCGAGGTACCAGAGCAAGCGCTCGAAGTTGCTGGAGACAAGGATGTCCATCGCTGGAGACAGTGTCTCCTTGACGCCAGTGGAAGAGGTCCCCTGCTTGCCATCGGAGGTACTAAGACTAGAATCGACCTTTTCGTACTTTCCAGCATTCCAGAATCTGGCCAGAATATCGTTCGCATTCGTTGCGACAACCAGTTTGGTCATGGGGAGACCCATTCGTTTAGCATAATAGCCAGCGAGGATGTCCCCAAAGTTCCCGGTGGGCACAACGTATTGAATGTCAATATCGTCGGCATTGACTCCGGGGGCCAGCTGCGCTTGGATGTGGAAGTAGGAGAGGAAGTAGTAAACGGTCTGCGCAAGTATGCGTGCCCAGTTGATAGAGTTCACTGCGCCAAGCCGATGAGTCGCATTAAAGTTTGCGTCCCCAAAAAGTGCTTTGACGATATCCTGGAGCACTTAGGATTTAAGCAGAAAGAATGGTACCAGGAACGGTCCAACTCACCTGGCAATCGTCAAACGTGCCTGCGACGGAGATGTTGTGCACGTTCGCATCAGTGACAGTCGTCATTTGCGCCTCTTGGATAGGCGAAACCCGACCCTTGGGATGTAGGATAAATATGGAGATGTTGGCCTTGTTTCGTAGACCATAGATTGCGGCGCTGGAACAAGGTAAGAAAGGATAGGTCTATTATAAAACAAGCACGCACCTTCCAGTATCCCCGCTTGTAGCACCAACTACAGTCAACTTTTCTGGTTTCTCGCCCGGAGTCTTGCGTGCGTTCCGGCGGAGCAGGAAGAACTCGAATAAATTCCCCAACAGTTGTAGAGCGACATCCTTGAAGGCAAACGTGGGGCCATGAAAAAGCTCCAGAACGTATCTCCTATCGTCCAGCTTCTTGAGAGGTGTGATATCCGGATGCCGAAATGTCTGGTATGATTTTTCCACTAGTGCGCGGAGGTCTACTTCGGATATCTCATCCCGGGAGATATACAGAGAGAGAACAGCAACAGAGAGATCGACGAATGAGTACGACTTCCATTTCCTCTTCCAATCGGAGGGGAGAGATGGAATAGTTTCGGGGATGTATAAGCCACCATTCGGCGCTAAGCCAGTAAGGACCGTCTGTCAAATGTCGGTTTCAGACGAGACATGCGTAGATAGTATTGACCTCTTCAAAAGAGAGTTTTTCGTTTCCACCGCGAGTGGAAAAGTACTTCATCGCGAAGGAATGATCAAGAGATGACTCGTTGGGGACTCCGACTTTGGTGTTGTTTGTATGATAAAATAGGGGCTTGGCCTCACCGCCAATGTGGCACTGCGTTTATAATAAGACAAACTTAAACCGAGTTAGTTCTGTTGAATTCGAAGCCGTCGGGACGTTGTGGTATGAAACAAGCAGCGGAACTCCTGTAAATTACGACAAAACAATGTCTAAATACTCGGAAGCGTCGGCCCGTGATCACCAACAAGTGCAGGTGAGCGGAGGCTATCTACATACCTGTGCAGGATTGGACCTTTTACCGCAGACCTCGGCAGTTGCTGGGCAGCCCAGCTGGCAGCTCGGGCCTCGGCAGACCCCTCGGCCGAGATGCCCGGAGACGACCTCCGATGGCTTTGCCGAGGTTGGAAAATATACACTCGACAGACCTTCGCTAACCCCGCCCAGTGTACATCGACAAACCTGGACACAGGGTATCCTAGTGTACATCCACAGACCTTGGCAGCCCCTGGCTAGATTCATCTTAAACGCAGTGAATGAAGGACCCGAATGAATTATATAGTACATCGCAGACCAGCCCGCAGCCCAGGCGTAATGACGGTAGATAATGTACGTGTCCTGCTACTGTGTGTCCGAATCTACGATGGCTTGTTTGAAAATTGCTGCAGATCTATGCCTTCCACGTAGCTATCTAGGCAGTTGGCGAGAGCTGAGTATATGGAGGATCCACCATTTAGATAGGCGGAAATGGAGGCAGGAGGTTCCTGCGCTTCGTTTTAAAAAATGCAGCTTCAAGTTCAAATAGCTTACCCGATTATTTTGGATCCAATTGGCGATGTCGAGGCAGTCGGCCTGGAGCCTCAGCCATATGGCTAGAAAGAGGCTCAGGGATGCTTCAAGCAACAATATTTCATTAGGTACTAGGTCCGAAATCGCAATTCGGGCTTTGGACAACACGTCCGACCTGCGATGCGAAATCTGGGTTGTGTACTGCGCGTGTGTGACCTCATTCCGCGTTCCTAGACTTGGGTTTAATGAAGGAACGCTGACATTTTTTTCAACGCACCGTCAAGGTCTTGGAATAGATTTGACATTTGAGAAAGATCATTGCCGTTTAGAGTCTTTGTACAATATTGAGTGTCAGGAATGATACCAGTTGAACAACCCACCAACTGGTAACGAGACAGCTTTGTTTTTGATGATTGTCGTCCAGCAGTTGCAATCAGCCTGAAAGCTGTAAAGGCCACATATGTCACGTCCGGGCAAGAGAGTTTGGAACTCTGATACTAGATGAGATGACACCTCGATTATCACATCTGCACGCACCCCAGAATATAAACTAAATGGAAAACCATTTAATTATCAATCGAATGAAGATGGTGAACACACTTTTGGGTGCTCGTTTGCAATGTCGAGATTTTCTGGGAAAGATCTTGCAGTTCTCGTTGCCCAGACGAGGCCCTTTGACTTGTAGCTCTCGCGATTTCTGTGTGGAGGTTACTCGATGCTGCATTCAGATTCACAGCCCTCTCAACAATCTGGAATGTGTGAGCGGCTTGCTCGGCCGAAATCTGGCGCGCGCAGGTTTCAACAGCAACTCCCGATCCTAATAGAGCAATCCTTACAGTCATATATGATTGCAAGACATGCAGTTTTTCGCGATGCGACCGCGACGACTGGCCGACGGAAGGACGGATGGAAAGAGGTAAAATGACAGCGCAAAACACTGAAACGAAATATAGTCTGAGTCTGTCTGAGTTAACGAACGAGAAGAAGAATCCTCACTTTTGAGTCTTGCGGATATAGTCAATGCGTTGGTACGGATTTCTAAGACGAGCTCCTTGTAATCCTAGGCGCAGTTATTGTCATCAAGTCTGCTGTGCTGCACAGAATAATTATTACTCTGCGTATTATTTTCCACCTTGCATCCGATTCAGCTTGACATCGGAACAGAAAATAGGCTGCTCACTGAGGTTTAACGGGAGGCATTACGGCTTGCATATCTACGCTGTGCAGCTGCGTGGCGATGGAATCGAAGTCCTGATTGAGTCGAACAGTAGACTGAGCTAAATTTTTGTTCGCGTCCTTTAGGTCGGTCTCGAGCTCGTTGAAGATACGGACGACGTCCATGTAAGAAACTGGCTTGCGCTTGAGTGGATGAGATGAAGACATGGGAAGAGGTTTGACAAAGAAACTGAACAGCTCTGCATGTTACTCCCATTTATACGTTCGCTTACCCGAACACAGCAGTATTTGTTGATGCTGTTCTTCGTATTGAAGATAAATTAGAATGTCTAAACGGGACCCTCGGAGGGTGATTCCCTCCAAACTTTCACAAGAGGGGAACGGAGGGAAACATCGGGGAGTTGTCAGGGCATCCCGTTCCCAGCCACCCCTCCAATCTCCTTGTCAGTGACTCAGTTAGTCCGTTGCTGTTCCGTTCGATATATGGGGCACGGACTGTGGAGGCCGAAGACGATCAATGCTGTAGCCTGTATTATTGCTGCGAGTCGCAGTACAACAACCCCTGAGAGATCAATATCACGTACCATTTGAGCCCACACCACTTACCATGATCAACAAAGCAATGAGGTTATGAACTGTCAAGAACTTGAGTCAATGCGACATGACTCACTTGGACCTTGATGCTGTACATACTGCGGGGCGGCACCAATTCCTTAGGCATGTATAAAATATACCCCGGGGATTTTCATAGTGGTGTTCTTGATCGTTACACCAAGACATCTCCAGGGATGCTTTGAATTATTCGCTGACCTGGCCCATGGAGCAGTAGAAAACGCTACGTTGAAACTTGGATACTTGCACTTGCATCTGTTCCAGAGTTACGGTGTTGCGAAAATAGAATCAATCTAGACTACTACCGATAAAGGGCTTCAAGATGCAACCGCTTCGACAGTTGGGATACAACTTGGAGGGATGTATGTCAGAGTTGAGTTTCGACGGGATTCGCACCCGGATATAGCATGCCAGTCCTCGGACACAGATCTGTATCACCTGTCAATGCCCTCTCTTAAGATACCGGCGACAGCGGATAGCCCCCCGGCCAAATCTTCCGTTGTTCCGTCTACAAATGCATCGAACTCTGTCCGAATGAGCTCCATGTCTTCGTCCATATCTTCGGTTGGCCGTTGAACATAGATCGTCTTCATACCTCTGTTGTGCATATATATCATTATCCTCAGTAAACCGAACTTGAGTGACGCCACTAACATTTTAGCTGCAGCTCGGAGGTCGTATGCGTGCGCGGCAACCATGACGCACTCTGACGGCCTCAGATCAAGAAGCTCTACAGCTTTAGAATACATTCGTGGGTCAGGCTGTGGGGAAGTAAGATGGATGGTCGGGAGTGAATGCGGTGATGATCTGAAAATTCACCTTGGTTAGATTCAGCAATTGCGAGGAGAAGAGGGAGTGGAAAGGAAGACCAGTTGATTTTACGATGTCCAGCTGTAGTCGGGTCGTGCCGTTCGCTAAAACCACGCTGTAACGATGTCATGATGCTCGCTTAAATGTGAAAATTCGGGAATTGAGCGTACGTACACAAAGTAGTGCTCTTTCAACAGATTAATGCCCGCTATCGAATCAGGCCAGGCTGGACCTGTTGAGGTTGGATTGCACCCGACGTGCTCGGTGACTCACCGGTCTGATTGTGCCAGCTAGCCACTAGGCTGCGCCTGATGTCCTCATCCCATCCGATGCCCGCATCTTCCAACAATAAATCCAGTACTCTTCTATGTGTGCTGTCAATGTCTTCCGTAGGTTCCCCGAGCTCAAATCTCCGATGTATCTCTTTGAAAAACCCGGCGCGCCATGCAGCAGCAAAACGGGACAGATCGACCGCTGTTTGAGGCTGTGGCTGATTTTGCAGGCTCGCCACAATGGACGACTTCCAGTCCGTGCACGTCCCCATCAAGTCGAAGATCACCGCACTCACTGGCATGGGAACAGCGTAGCGGCGTACAAACTGCAGTTGAGGTTGGAGTTAAGGAATGGTTAGTCATGTGATAGGCTGCAGTCGAGACTTGCTTTAAATTTTGCACTCGACTATACTCTGGAACTGTCACGATTCTAAGTTCATTTGAACGTGTTACAAGTAATCATACACTTCTGAGGAAGTAGGAATTTCCAGGTCAACTTGAAAACTTGGCTGCGTTCAAGAATAAACAGGTATCGCGTCAGTCAGTAAATTGGAGAACAAGTATAGTAACATCATCTCCAGGCATCGTTACTGCCATAACGGTGGACAGTAAATGTGATGCGAGATTCCCGACACCGTTTGTGATCCCTTGCCGAACTGTTTTGGCAACTTCCTCGCTCGTTACAAGGTCGAACAGCCCGTCAGAACCACACACAACGAAACTCTGGCGGGTCAAAGTCATCACGCCAACGTCCGGGGTGGAAACAAGATAGGGGGGTGTGCGGTAGCCATAAAAGTAGGAATCATACTGCGCATTCAAGGGAACTTTGCCGCTGTTCTGGTCGAGCGAGGAGAAGACATCGATGTATTTCTTGTGCTGCCAGTTATTAATGCCCCTCGGGAGTTTGTAGTATCCGTCGCCGAAGCCTGATAATGATCGATGGGCTGAAAAGAGAGAGAAAACTGAGTGACCTCGTGTGCTCATGAGTTTCCCAAACAACCGCCCCGATACAACGAGCAGCTCTTCATCCGGATGCGCGAGTTTCAATCTCTCTTGTTCCGATGGAGACTTTGCATTGAGATCTACAGTTTGCTGCAGCGGCCCCGTATCTTTCGAGTCGGAATCTTGAATGTCACAGACGAGCGCACGGCAATCCCCAGCATTGGCAGAATGCACGAGCATGCCAGGTATGTCGATGTCCAGGATGAGGGCCGTACACCCCGATCTGAGAACTTGAGCATGGAGTCGCCAATCCTTGGATCGCGCGCGGAAAGGGGCGTGGTCGTTTTTGAAAGCACGGAGCATAGCGTTATCGGTTGCCTCGAAAACACGTTTGTGCTCGTGTGGAGGGCTTCCGAGGAGGGCAGGCGGCAGAATTTTGCTGATATGTTCCGCAGTGTCCGCGCCGCCGTGGCCTAAGGAAAGAATGTCAGTTCGCAATCAATTTGGCGACTACTATCTGGTGCACCGTCGTATACGCCCAGTATCAGTCGTCCCCCCTCCGCCGTTATAGAAAACCGGTCTTCGATGGGACGGTCTGTCGGTTGATATTGAACAGAAGACACTTGCACACCGGCAACGGTTTGGATGGCTTCGTGAGTGATTTCAGCGCCCATGCGCTGCGGGTTTCATATCTTTCATTGTGGCGAAAGTCATGAATGATATCGAGGAGATAATTTGGGACTGCCTCACGCTGGTGCTGGAGCAAAGTCTGCACGTTTACGCCGGGCCAAGAATCTAGGTCCAACGATAATTCTCACGTAATTGCCTATTACCTTTATTGGACTACTCCTAGCCGAACTCCCATTTCACGCCTGATCGTTATGCCCGTCCCGACATTCGACTCCGCTCGCGCGGGGACTGTCCCTGTTCTCAGCACAGAGACAGCTACGATCTTCGACCGTCTTTTACCCACGGAACAAAGGGCCTTCATCACCTCACTCGAAAGGTTTCAGACGGAGATCGGCACCAAGGCGATGACATTGAATTCTTGAGGGGAATTGGCGCCGTGAGCGCGCAAACCGCTCACTTGACCTGCGCTCAGACAAAAGCCGGCGTCCTCGATATGTGCGACTGGCAGATTGCGACGTGCCTTCGAGTTTGTCCAACGATATCATTATTCCCTGCCTCACTCATGAAATGATTCCGTGCAGCACTCGACCCCGACGCGCATCGCGGAGGCCGTTCCCTACCTCGAGCGGGTCATAGCGAACTACAATAGTCGGGATGGTGAAGTGGACGTTACTCCCATGATGTATCTTGGCGTCGCACTCCACAAGCAGCCGGGACAGGAGGACGCGGCAGTCCGCCAGTTTCAAGCCGCGTACGCCGCTGCACCCGCCATTGAGATGCAGTACCAGACGCAGCTGTGGTCTCGCGCATGTTTTAGCCGGCTCTTACGGCACATGGGCAGGACCGAGGAGGCGACGGAACAAGAGGATCGCATACGGTAACAAGTCTGGTCGAGTTTATAAATTCACTGACTGACTGAGGCCCGGTCAGCAACTGGCTCCAGTACCATCTGTACACAATGACGCCGAGCAGCTTCATCGCTTTGGTCGGAGATCCGCTGCACGAAGGGAAGGATTATATATGGGAGCATCCGAGCGTCGAGAACATATTTGCAGGGATGACGGAGATGTCCGACGGGATGTTCGTGCATGTCCAGCATGGGCAAGGTACAATTATTTCTGTATTTCAGTGAGTGTATCAAGTGTATCGAGGGGAGATCGCATCGAAGGACACGATCGAAGGGCTTGGCTGGTGCGACATCCCCGAGAGTAGGTGAAAGCAGAAACTCGAGGCGCGCCGTTCTTGAATTGAAGCAGGATGAATCTTCTGGTTACAATTACGTATCGCCAGGCGCTGAGAT
Source organism: Mycena vulgaris (assembly GCA_029204335.1). Classification (NCBI taxonomy): domain Eukaryota; kingdom Fungi; phylum Basidiomycota; class Agaricomycetes; order Agaricales; family Mycenaceae; genus Mycena; species Mycena vulgaris. Next base: position 469,898 of record JARGYA010000019.1, on the reverse strand, counting down.
TCGAGATTCCTGTTGGGAGGTTGGCCGTCGATGGCCAACCTGACTCATAAATGAACTCCGGGGCGATAAGGATCGCGATCGGGTCGTGTACGCTTCCACTGAACGTTAGGATGGAGTTCGGACCACGGAGACGCGTTGAGACCTCGGAAGAAGACCAATAGTGACGACCCCAGATACATTATGTGCACTCTTCGGGTCGGGGAACTTTGCGGGAACGGCGGACGCGTTGGAAACAAATCACAAATCATAGTTCGTGGTCGGGAGTGTTAAATAGTAATCGCCCGAGTCGGCCGGCCCGAGGAAACGGTAAGAAAGCGGTTGAAACTGGTCGCCTTGTATGTAGCCTAGGCGGTGGTCAGGCGGTGGTTGAAACGGAGGGATCACGGAGTGGCTGTACCATCCATTTCCAATACGGTGTTTAACGGGGAAGCGAAACGCACGGGGAAGCGAAATATTCGCTGTCCCGCGCCTTCAGGGCGCTGTATGTAGCCGAGTTTTTAGTACACAATACTAATAGATAAAAAACTCTTGATTGCAAAAGGATTCGTCCACAGAACCTTCTGGGAGCCCAAGAGATCCAATTCTCTGGTTCCACGCTTATTTGCCGAATTTGGTCAAAGTTGGGCATCGGGCTCGGTCCTGGACTAATGAATACTCATAATTCTGCACACTTGAGGGTTTTCGGGGGCGAGGATCACGAATATCGACATCCCAGAAACCATAGATGGCTCACTGTGCGATAATCGCGCGCATTTCGCTTCCACGTGATGTGACCAATTTGGCGATCACACAATATGGCTCTCGTTCTCCACCAGAACAGGAGTAATTGACACAGGACTTTGTTCCACGGGGTAGCCAGGATGTTTTACCTGCAATATATATAAAAATCCTTGATGGTTTGCGACGTGATTGCCTCTTGAATGGCGAAATCGCTTGAACGTTTCGCTTCCCCGTTAAACACTGTAGCGACAAACAACCACCTTCGTTTGATGCGCGATCAATCCCATCAGTGTCACTCATCAAAGATCGCCGTTCTGATTTTTTAATTGCGGCTTCCACTCTTGAGGCCTGTGGACCCACAACTCAACGAGGGGTTGGGCTCTCAGCATTAAATTCACCGGGAATGGCCTAGCACTTATCAGCATTTTGTCGTTCTAATTTACTGCCAGTGATACCGGCGCTAGCGCCCAATTAAGCGCCTCTCGAGACTTTTATATGCATTATTCAGGTACCTCGCTACGCAGCTTCTGTCTCGCTCAGATTTAGTCGTACGTAGCACTAGGTGGAGGCGGCCCCGCTGTGATTTCTTGCAATAATATATCCCGGAAGCGACCCGGGGTCGGGGCGTCCCGAGGTTACTTATAGCCGAAACTCTGGGCCGTATTATTACGCGCGGACTTGATTGCCATGATACATTGGCCCCCAGGACACCAACCGGACCAGTTAGCTCCACTTGAGTACTACAGGGAGTGTCAGACACGCAGCATCGGCCATGTGCATGTTAGGCCTGCTTCAGCAGACAGCTGCCAATAGGCTACTAGTACTACCGCAGAAAACCCACATAGCGTCACACGATCCATCATGATGTGGTGGACAAGCCCGCCGTCATACCGGCAGACAGTGGCGGGGGTACCGCGCGATGTCATCTCTGACTGCCGGCTATGTACTGCCATGGCCTGTTCAAGCTTAAGGTTGTATCAGAGATCAAACCGCGCCGTTGCGCTCTTTCGGACTTCTTTCGACTACGCAAACGAATCGCGTCGCTTGTGATGCGCGGCTCCCTGGAGGATACTCGGGTGTCAAAAATATACATCGAGGCCGAGACGCGAGCTCAACTAATATGTATTGTGATTGGCGCTCGAGTGCCGGTCGGCCAAGATCTGCAAACAAGGGGGTGCGGAGGACCACTCCAGACCGCTCCACTAGTGAATTGTTTTTTTGGGGCAGAGCAGAGGCGGGGACGGGGTGGAACGGCATCGAGTCGGGTGATCGGGTCGGCTGTGTGTCGGTTTGGATGATGGGATCGCACTTGCACCGGTCTTTTGAATGATGAGAAATGCGGTTGCCATCTCATGTCAAGGCTCTCCTCACGTCCTTGACTGTTCTTTGAATTCTCCTTACCTTCTACCTCCTCCATCTGCGCTCTGGCAGCCCGCGTCGCGCCAGAATGTTGGCATCGCTCATTAGCAACTATCGGCCGAACCGGAAAAAAATATCCACTTCCACAAAGTCTCCCTTTTCGCTGAGGAAACTGGATCCAACTTCACCGCACCCGTACGCCGCGACCCAAGTATTCGACATCGGAGAGTCCTCCTTCGAGGAACGCGAACCGGAAGCCGCGTCTCTTGTCTCCAATGACCCGCCGCAGCTCCCGCCGGCAGAGCCAGTCAATTCTCCCAGAGTCGAAGTAGACATCGACTTCACCCCGGCGGACTGGTTTCCCTCTCATTTTCTCAAAACCGACTCTATCGCGGGGCCAAGCGGCCTTACTGGCGCGGCCGTTGCGATTACCTCGAGCGTGGACGCTGCCAAGTCGGGGGAGACGCTCCAGACGTCAGACGCCGGAAGCGACGACGACGACGAAACCTCTATTACTTCGGAGGATTTCGTCTCCAACCTCGAGGCAATGGATGTATGTCGGCTTGACTCTACCTCGAGTACCCATCTCACCGTCTACACAGGCGTCAGATTTCGTGAATCTCCCAGAGTCGGACGGTTTGATGCCTCAATCAACAGTGTGTCCCAATACTTCCATTGCATGATGAATCTATTAACATGCTTGAACGCAGGCGTTTCCGTCACTGATGGCTGCTCGCAAGGGCGCACCATCACCTATCAAAATACCGAACGCTTCGTTGCACGGACCTCGAGTACAGATTGTGCGCTCCGCCGCAAGCCAATCTCGTCCCGACTCTATGTTCTCCCTCGATGGCGCGTCGGCCGTGTCTGGGACGACCCTCGCCCGCGCGCTGATCGGCGATTCCTTCGTCCTGTCTAACGACCGGTCGTCGCGATACCGAAGCGGGGCATCAGTGCTGACACGGTCAGACTCTGCTACACTTCCGCGCGGCGAACACCCATTCTCCCCCGCATGGAGCATCAGGAAGAGCGGGGCCTTCACGCCCAGCGACAGCATGGGTTTCCCCATCCCCCCCGTCCCGCAAATGCCGGAGGAGCTGCGGCGCGTCATTGCCGAGACACGCGACCGGTTGAAGGTCGACGACGCCTCTGGGAAGAAGAGCCGCAGGAGGAGTGGATCTGACGCGGAGACGCCGATTACACCACTGGCGCGGACGAACAGCGGATCAGCGGTCCTGGGAGAGGATGCCCGCCTCTCACGAAGGATCTCGCGCATTTCGGAGGCGCCCACGCCAACAACCTCTGTGGGCCCCGGTACACCCAGTCTTCCCAACAGCGCTGCGACAACGGACCCTTCTCCCGATACAACCAACTTCTACAACGGTGCTTCTCCGTCGTCCTTTCCTACCTCCCCAGGACAATCTTCGACAGCTGCTTCCGAGGCGCGGTCTTCACGAGACATCGACAATGTCTTGGACTACTACAACTTTGAACCGAGCCCGGGTTTTGCGGAGGGCAGCAGGAGCAGTTTCGATCCGCCGACTCCGGATGTGCCCGCAGATACGAGCCGCTACCACCCCGCCTTCTCACCGATCACGGAAGAATCTGGCTCGCAGCTTTCCCCCAATTCGTTTAGGTCGAGACGGACGGTCAATGGGCAGATGTCGATGAACTCGAGCCCTTCGTCAGGTAAGCTAATACCGTTTCATTATGGTTCGCGGAAATCAACTCTTCTTCCTCTTTCTAGGACGAGTCGAGTGGCGAAAGGGCGAGACTCGTGAGATTCGCAGTCTCCCGCCTCACCCACTCCTCCCGATCGGTGAACGCCCTCGCTCCACCATCGTACGGTTTATCTTTACATCCAGAACTCGTGCTAACCTCCTCGACAGAGCACACAGAGCACACCAGCTCCTGCTGCCATCGCCCTCGCTCCGCCTCCCCTGCTGGCCACAAGCAATTCCTACCCTGCATTACCCACTCTTCATTCATTAGATTCCGAGGACCTAGAACCTCCCTCCCGCAGTATTTTTAACCGCCAACGGTCCGGGAGCGCCCCCAGTCCGATCAAAGTTGTTCGCGATTCGCGCGACATCACGGCGTATAACATCACTGTTTCCCCGCTTGCAGGAACCTCCTCCGCGGGTACGACGCCCATCACTGAAGACAGTGACAATGTCTTGGTGGTGCGGCATCAGCAGACGTTCCCAGAGACGCCGAGCGCCTTCAGCCCAACGTTCTCGCCCACGGCGAGCCCGTCGGACCGCAACTCGATGATCCCGCCGCCCCTCCCCGCCGGCGGGCGACCCGGGTTCACGAGTCTCGCGCAACAGGTTCTGCTGACGCGCGCAGCGACCACTGTGCGGGGTGCACGGCACTCGCGCCAGGCCAGCGTGACGCGCGCGCGAAACCGCAGCACGGCGATCTTCCCGTCTGCGGCAACAGCGAACATGTTGAAGGAGGCGCTGCTAGAGGATGGTCTTGTCTCGCCTGACGAGGAGTCCGAGGCCCTTGTCGAAGCATTAGGCCAGGAGATGAAGGAGGAGGAGAAACTTGCCCCGGAACCGCCTCGCGCCCATGTCGAAGAGGAATCTCATGTCGTTTCTTCTGTTCTCGATGACTCTATTCCAGACCCTCCCGAGTCAGCGTCGATGTACACTCCCTCCGTCGCGTCATTTCCTTCTCCACCACCTCAGAACAAGTCGCTGCATCGACTTTCGCACTCGTCCGACTCACATTGGCACTCGATGCATGATGGCATACCGCAAGACTACCACCAGAAGCCTTTGCCAGCGATGCCGGTGTCACCGGTGTCACCTGCCGAGGCCGAAGCGGTGGTCGTTGTAGCCGTCGCTGAAACTGTCGCTTCACTTGCATCGTCCTCGTCCTCGTCGCTTTCGAGGCCTTCACTTCCGTCCCCTTCAACTTCGCCGTCGCAGCCGCCGAAGCCTCTATCACGGCGTTCTTCGCACAAATCCACGCCTTCTCCTTCACCTCCAGAGCGTGCCGAAGAAGCCGCCCCTGCCCCCGCACCTTCGTCACCGATAGTCCAGGACGTTCCTCGTCCTACTTCTCAGCCCCATCGCCCTCCCCTGTTGGTCACCCCCCCTCCTCCGGTGGACCCATCCCTGGGATCCCCGCACATTGTCCCAATGCTTACGCCTGCCCCGAGAGGGCCTGACAGCCCGCTTCTGTCAGGGTTCGGCTCGCCCCCACCGTACTACACAGTCATGTACGACCGGGACGGCGCCCACGACAATGACCGAATGACGCCCAGCACGGGCGGGTCGGGTTCGTATCCTGATCATTTCTCTCCTTCCACTCCGGGAACGCAGCTGCGTGAACAGCGCTCGCTTTCTATACAATCCATTGCAAGCCCCGGACCTAGTCGCCGGTCCAGGGCGCGCCCTCCGCTTCCGATGGGACCTCGCAGACCCAGCACGTCGGCGACTGTGGTTCCGTCGACTGGGCGGAACCGCAACGGCTCCGTATCTTCCATTGCGAGTACCATGCCGACAGGAAGACGATTCACTTCGTCGTCCTCGCCCCGGTTCCAGACTCCGCCATTAAAGTGGCGTGGATACACAATGGACGCCGCAAAATGGACGTTCTCTTCGTCCCAGTTGCAAGCCATTGTCTCGAGAGCTATCAGGCAGTCCGCGGAGGCCTCATCTATACGCCTTCTTCGACTGGACACGGTGGACACCGATATCCCGGACGAACTCCATCGCCTTGAAATGCAACGAACCGATGTGAAAACGCGGTACAAAATACTGACGCGGCAAAGGACCAATCTGTTTGCGACGCTGACTTCTCACCTCGATGGATCTGACCCTGAAGACCCAACATACATTCTCCGTGTCGCGGAGAACCTCAAAGAGATTTCTACCGAGCTGGATCGCCTGGCGGAAGATCTACACTCCGCGGATGAGCAAATTGCACAGTTGACCTCACTGCGGGATGTGCACTCGGCCAGTGCACTTGCGATGGCACTGCGCAAATTAAATGCGAGCTTCTTGAAGCAGATCACTGAGGCTGATGCACTGCGCACGCAAGTGGAGAGTCTCCAGGCTGAAAGGGACGAGGCGTGGACCCAGGCTGTCGATGTTGCTAACGACTACGACGACCTCAATGAACGGATAGAAATGAACTCGCCTGGACCTAGTAGCTACAACAAGCGATCTAGCCGGGTACTAGCAGTCAAGAAGTCGAGTATCCGCGTTTCCAAGGCCGGCCTTCGTTCTTCGAGCAGACGATCCTCCGTCAGCAGCTTCAACGGCGGTCGGGCCGGCTCCTCCGGTCTGCCATCTGCCTCGATAGACGACATCCCTCCAGTACCCCCAATCCCTCGGCGTCGACCGCAGGATATCCGGACCGATATTCCCAGTCGCATATCTGGTGTAAGTCATCTGGCATGCTCTCTAGACCAACTTGTCTCACACCCTCTTCAGCTAACCGCGACTCCTACATCGGAAAGTAGGGCGCTGGACCGAGCGCAGGATGAGTTGTACAGCATGCTCGGGATTAACGTACCAGATAAAAACGCCCGCAGATCCCATTCAGTCATCATGAGCGCTGCTAGCGACACCGAGAACCCTCTTTTAGCATCACTCGCTTCTTCACGACCTCGCTCCGATGCGAGTCGCCCTTCCTCCCTACCCGGGAATTCTGCACTTTCCGAAGCACTTAGTGCTATGACCGCCGATGTTAGTCGCTTTATTGTGCCTTTTTTCTTCCCTGATCTGACGATTTTCTAGCGGAACGCCATGTTGGCAACCCTCGGAATGCTTGACGACTAATTTATATTCTACATCCCAATTAATAAGTTATCCTCTGCTGCATACATTTGTTTTCGCTGTTGTCATCATTACCCATTCCACTCATCCCACTCATTTATACGTTTATTTATCTGCACTCTGACATTTATCTACACTGTGTTTACTCTGTGTCGCATCAGATCGAGCTAGCCTCGGCATTGCTGTTATCACCCAGCGTAAAGTACATCGTAATGGACATACATATATACATCGAGAGCAGATGCAAAGCGACAGAGTGTGAGTCAGTGGGTGACTTCCCGTAAGGTAAATTTATGCTGGGGGAATATCGGAGGGGTGCCAAATGATGGGAACTGACAGTTAATTCGGAAAATCTATACCTGTCCGTTTCCCGCAAGGACGTCCGCACGATTTGCGGTTATTTAGAGTATGTACGGTACAAACAAGGTATCAACAACGCGTCTTCGCAGTGACCTCCCACATTCAGCGCTCACAATGGATCTCGACGTGTCATTCCACCTTCAACAAATCCAAGAAGACGACGAAGACGACTACGATGACCAGATCCAGCTTGCTGGCACCGCCTGCGCCGTCATCTTGCTTGGCGCAGACTCGGAGCGCAGAAAGCCAAGCCGGCTGTACGGAAAGGATGGTGGCGGCGGGCGGCCCTGCAGAATATGGTTTATGGAAGGAATGGTATAGCTGGAAGGTGCTTGAGAGTCAAACGAGGGAGGCAATGTCGGACGAACAAAAAGTTGCGACCCAACGCGCGGACGGCCGTTTCGGCGATGCTGTTACTAGTCGTGACACTCGTGATGCGCAGCCCGATTGGGTCTGATGGTTGGCCGAAAGCGTTTATCTGACCAGAGTTTCTAAATCATATTTCTGGAGGGGGGGTAGCTACCCCCCCTCCAGGATTTAATCTATTCGAGGGGTCAGACGAAATCTGAGGCTGATGGGGTCCTGACAGGTGTCTCGGCATCCCGGCAAAAAATGTCTAGATATTCCCCCAGGATATATTTACCTTACGGGAAGTCACCCAGTGAAATAAATTTAGGTATTAGTAGCAAGTCATGTAGGTCGTAAAGAGGAATTCCCCATAAAAAAAGAAAGAGACACGTTTAGTGGCGGGCGCGTTTTCGGCGTATCTGCATATCACCGGCAGGTGTTGGTTCAGGAGCAGGCACATCGTCTCCAGCAGTTACCGAACCGTGAGCGCTTTCGTCTCCTTCCTCCTCGTCATCGTCTGGTCGTGAACGCTTCGACGCTCTTTTGTTTCTAGGTGTCATTGGTCCAGCGGCGGCATTCGACGGCGGACTCTCAGATCTGGCCGGGAAAGGACCGACGTCCAACTCCTGGGAAGGTTTTATAGGAGATTTGGATGCAGCTTTGCTTCGATACATTGCCTTGGGGCGGGGGCGGGGTTTGGGAGTTGCGGGGTCCGGGGAGAGCGGGCCGGACGGATCATCGGTGTCGTTTGCCGCCTTCTTAGGTAAGCGCCTAGGACGGGGACGTGGGCGAGGCACAGGCGGGGTGGCGGGATCCTCGACCAATTTCTCCACCTCGCTAAGATCCGTCTCGTCCTCACTCGATGCGTTGGCGTCGGCCTTGGTCGCTTTGGCCTTCCGTCCTTTTGTCCCAGGAACTGATTAGAATTATCAGCAACTTGTTCGTGGGGAAATGATACTCCGGATCGCACCTTTATCCTTGGACATGACGGCCACCAACCGCTTTTCATACGCGCGTTGGGGCTCCCACACCTTGGATGTGGCAGAAACCTCGACTTTGGCTTGTTCCAACACCTGGTCCATGTGGGCTTTTCTGTTTTCGAAGCACGTCAATGCTGGTCGCCAAGAATAGAGAAGAAAACCTACATCCTCATCGCATCCCGACTCTGAATCCCGGACAGTAGCGGACTCAGCGCTTTGAAGAATGTGATTGCGATCCGCAGCGCTTTCTTGTTGCTGTTACTCTCGTAACCGGCAATACGTTTCGCAATCCATGAGAGAGACGTTGTATGGATTTGGACAATGTACTGAGCCTCTAGCCGCTTGAGGACAGCAAGATGAGCCCCGCGAAGGATGAACGCCGGCAAGATGTGTTTGGCCAACTGCACGACATTGGTCTCGTCCGCCACAATACCATCCAGGACCAAGGTGAATGCCTGGACGCGGATAAACACATAATCGCAGCATAGAGAAGAAAGGGCCGACCTCTCGCAGGGCCTGATTGATCACGACCACCACCACGTCACCATTGTCCTGTTCCATGCCCTCCTCGCGCAATATCTCTACGATGACCTTGGCAAACTGGTCAAACGTTGCTCCGAGGCGACCATAGTGGGAAAGCAGAATGGCTGCGTGGCGGACGTGAAGCACCCCGGCCCGAATCGCGCGCAGGAAAGTGAGTATGAGGTCAAGGAACGAGTACTCGTTGAGCAGTTGTGCGGCGGAGTTCGGGTCAACTGAACGGACAATTCAGTATGCGGCGTGCAGCAGAGATCAAAAACAACGAACCCTCCTTGACAGTGCGCTTCTTCTTGTGAGCTCGAGCTTTACCCTTCCCCTTCTTCTTCCCCCCGTCGCCGTTGTCGCTGCCCTCATCTCCACTATCATTCTCCTTTTCCTCGTCGTCATCCTCGTCCTCGTCCTGCTCTCCCTCCTCCGGCTCGACGAGCGTCTCGGCATACCGCTCGATTTCCGCCTGTACATAACCCGCACATCGGAACTGTACCTCGTCGTCCAGAGTAATTGCCATCTTCTCCCCCGGGCCAAAAACAATGTGCACGTTGACGAGGCACATGAACGCCTGAACGCGTTGTATAAGTGTACGCACTCCCGAAGAAGAGAAAGACACGTACTGTACGCGTGACGGCTTCGGCGGTGTTCGACTGCGTCCCGACCGCGTATTCGGCGAGCTTCTCGAGCAATGAATCGCGCTGCTCCTGGATTTTTTCGCGGAGGCGCAGCTCCTCCGCCGACGGCTCCGGCGAGTCCCCCTCCGCTCTCAACCCTCTCACCTTCCACATGAGATGCTTGCTCAGGAGGTCGAGCGCCTGCGCGATCATCTGCAAGGAACTGGATTCGAGCGCGTTCGGAATATAAAACGCAAATCAACTCACGAATGCCTCCTCTTTATAACCAAGCCGCCCGCGCTCCACTAGCGCGCTGACGATGTCCCAGGCAGAGCTCTGCTTCCCGCCCTCGTCCTCCTCCATCCAGGCCGACATGTCGCGCAACCCGCAGAGCACAGAAAGCCGCGTGCACAGAGCGCCGAGGGCGATCACCTCGTCCTCGTCGAACCCCGCAACCTCGATCTCATCGCGCCCCGCAACAGCGTCACGAAGCGCGGAGGACAGCTCGTCCTCGAGCTCGAGGATCTTGGTGCTGTTGGTGTTCGAGAGCGACGTCGCGGCCATGAGGTGCATGATCGCCTGGACCGCGACATTCAGTACGTTGGGGGCGGATTGAGAGAGAAACTGCTTCATGATGTCGTCCCACAGACCAGCATAGCCCTGAGTCAAGTCAACGGGGAAGTGAGGGAGGGCGAAGAGTGTCTTACAGTGACCATCCGCATCTCGAGGTAAAGATCGAGATTCATTAACGTCGGTATTGTCAGTATGTTTGCAATCCGGTTTTGGTCCGTCTGGTACTTCATGAGCAACCTGGGCAGGCCCTTGATCAGCGCACGGGTAATGTCGTTCGTCACGGTCTCGTCCTCGCCCTGCGATCCGGTTAAAATCAGTATAAGACGAAACCAACTACACCGCACCTTCTTAGCGGCAGCCTTGACGTGCCTGAGACTGGCGACCAGCACTTCGATCAGCAGCGTCTCCTCCTCCTCCTCCAGCCGCCACGCCTCGTCAACCAACCCCTCTTCGCTCGCCTTCGCCGTTTTCCCGTTCGGTTTGCCTCTGCGCGAAGGCGCGGGGCGGTCTTCCGCTGCAGCCGACGAGTGGTCGAGGAGGAGGACATCGAGTAGCGTCTTCCACTCGCTGACGGCGTCCACCTCATCCCACAATGACTCCACCACCAGCGCCGCCCGGCCCATACGCTCTTGCTCGCCCGCACTGAGGGGAATGCCCGCCTCCTTCCGCTTGTTCGCCCGCGGCACCCCGTCCTCAGTACTCTCATCGTCTCCCTCCGCACTGTCAGCGGAATCAAGTAGCGCACCCCACCGCACCAGGACGGCGCCCAGCGCCTTCACCCCCGCGCGCTTCCGCTGCTCGTCCGTTACCACGCCCGTCCGCCCCACCAGACGCTCATCCACCAGCTCCTCCCAGGACGCGCGCGCAAGCGGGCCCACCGCGCGGCGCACTCTCGCCTCGGCATCAAACAGACATAGCGCGACCTGCTCGCGCTCCTCCTCCTCCAACGCGGTCGTGCCGAGCAGTTCGAGCACACCAAGCACCGCGACGCGAACCGCGGTATCCGCGTCGCGCGCGGCCATCTCGAGCAACCGCCCCTTGAAGCGCTCCGTGAAGTGGTGCACCTGCGGCGCATACTCGGTTTGCGCGTACACACCCGTGAGTGCGCGTAGCGCCGCGAGTCGCACGGGGGCCGAGGCGTCTGAAAGCACCCATCCAATGTAGCGCAGGTATGTCGCGTCGAGGAAGTGGGCGGGGTGCTTGATGAACCACGTGCCGAGCGCGAGCGTGCAATCCGCGCGGATCAGTGGGTCGAGGTCGCGGTAACGGTGTACGAAGACGCCGTCGACGAAGTCTTTGATGAACTCTTTGAGCTTTTCGCGCCGGCCACGGATCTCGGTCGCCTTGGCTTCGATTTCCTTGTCCTGGCCCTTGTCCTTGTCGCGCCCCGTAGTATTCTTGGCGCGCCGCTTCCTCTCGCCTTCGCGCTGGCGGGCGACTACCTCGGCCTCCTTCTCGACACTAGCGGCCACTTGGCAGAGGGCGCCTTCGAGCTCGAGGGCGACCACGGTTGCGGTGTGGCGGAAACTGCGGATCTGGGAACTAGACATGGCGATGACCCACGCCTGCAACGTGGGGATAAGATCGGAGGTGTAGAGGGGGCCGAGGGACGCGGCGGCGGTGATGAGGCGCTCGAGAAATTCATGGAGCGACTTGCGGAACTTTTTGAAGAGGGGGAGTTTGGAGGTGAGGGGGTACGCGGTGGGGGCTTGCTCCTGCGCCACATGAGATGGGAGAGAAGGCGACAAAAGGGGACACACACCTTCTTCAGACCCTCTGTAAATTCGTCTAACACGTCAAGAACGCCGTCGAAGTCTAGTACCTGGTCTGCGTCGAGGGATTCGTTGCAGCCACAGGCGCGCAGGACGAGATTGATGAGCTCCGCTCGTGCGAGACCTGGGGACTCGTCCAACGACTCGAGGAAGTCTTCAGCGGTAGATTGGAGTGCAGCGGCGGGGTTGAGAATCGCGTCTAAGTGGTGGTCATTAGATTTCTAGCGTCGCGTACGCACGATACGTACTGAAGAGTGGGTTGTCGGCATTTATCTTGGACTCTTTCGCGGCCTGGTGGGGATCAAACGCGTCCTCTGCGTCCTTTGCCTTTCGCGTTTTTCGTGGTTTCTTCGCGGTGGGGGACTGCTTTGTTTTGCGCTTGGGCTTTGGATCCGCGTCGTCGTCGTCGGTGTCCGAGTCTGCGCGCTTGCGTTTTCCTTTTGGAGGCGCGTCGTCTGGGATGAAATAAGCGGGAATGAAGGCGGGAATGCAAGGGGAGTGAGCTACCGGGAGATTGGGGCGGCTGGGGCTTCCTCTCGCGCTGGGAACGGCGGGGGGCGGGTGTCGTACTCATCGCGTACACTGCGAAAGGAGTAAAACACGCGTAAATAAAACAATTGTTCCTCTTGTTCGCGACATGTCTTAAATGACTCTGCGCTCTGGCCACTGTATCCACGCAGTACTCATATAACGGAAATTGGTCTTACCCTGTTACCCTCCCTCAAATTCGCCACCACGAAACCTGCACCCTTGAAATGGTCTTGAAATGGAGATTGGACAATTGGGGAACGACGATGACGAATTAGCCAACCTCCGGCTAGCGAAGAAATGGTGGATTACACTGAACATCCACGATTGTCTCTGAACTTATACTATTGGGATCATCCTGAGATGGTTGACATCGTCCGCTCTTAAGTAGCCGCTCGTCTACCACTCATCTAACCGTTATGTCTGCGTTTGCGAATCTGAAAGGTGTTGAAATACCACAGCAGCGATCGGAAGTCGATTCGTGAAGCTGAGGGCTGAGACAGCCCGGCGGCCGTTCATTCAATGATTCGCCGCCGCGTGGACAGGTCAGCAGTGGCGTGTGGCCCCCAGTTCCACATTATTCCCAGGACAACCGCTCTGCCTAATCGATCCCGGAGGCCTCAATGAATTATTCTGTACCTGTCGAAGCGCGCAAGGTAGGCGACCTCATCCTCTCGCGATCGTCCCGCCTCACATCGCACTGCAGATATTTTTGGACGGCATCCTATCCAACCCAGCACATCGCAACCTGCCGTCCGCGGTGAATGACCTCGCAAACAATGTTGTTTTCGAGGGCAATGCCGCGCCTTTGATGCCGATGAACTGGCGCTTCGCAGAGGCCGCGTCGGCCATGAAGGCCTTGGAAGTAACCCTCGTAAACGCGCTTGTGGAGAAGAAATATGGCGTCAAAACAGGCGCCGTCCGGATCGATACGTTCGTCGCATTGACCTAATAACGGTTGTTTTGGCTACCTTTGTTTCACCAGAGACAGAGCAAATCTCTTGTACATGGCGTACATGTTGACTCGCGTCGACCCAGATGGTGTCAATGCGCAGGTACCTCCCGCGCTCAATAAGGTATCCATTTTTTGAGGTGCTTTTAACTCATAGGTTGACGATTCGTCTTCAGTTTATCAAAGACAAAGACTACCACAAAGCTATGGGTTCCGAACACCGAAGAAACGCCACTAATTTCTATCGCGCAAAGGACGGGCGATACATCTATATCTACGGTATAAACATACTCGAAACTCCCTCCTTGTTTGCTCACTCGTGGTTTAGGTGGAATGAACCCCGATATAACGCTCACTGCTCTGGGGCTTCCGCTTGAAAGCAAAATAACGGGAGCCGAATCAATCAAACTCTTCCAGGATGTCGTTGGCCAGCTAGACTCCCACGCTCTCGAGGTAAAACGCCCAAAACATCAAAGGACTGGGCTTAATGGATATGTAGAAACGCTTGCTCGAAGAATTCAAGCAGGCGGTCTCTGTAACCTACACGGCTGAGCAATACAGACTGAGCGAACAGGTACAATTTTGTGCTTTCCTCCCCGCAGATTTGTTTATAATCCATATCAGGGCGCAGCCAACGCCCATGTGGGCCTCTTCGAAGTGCATCACATCCCAGACCCATCCCAGAAACCCTGTTGGTGGCCCGAGTCACCGTCGTTCCCGTCCACCCCGCAGAGACCGCTGGCTGGGCTGAAAGTCGTGGACTTGACCCGTGTCATCGCATCTCCCGCAATAACACGCGGCCTGGCCGAATATGGCGCCAGCGTCCTGCGCGTAACTGCGGGCCACATCTGCGACTTAAGCGCACTGCACCCCGAGCTGAATTGGGTGCGTCCTCTTCACCGTACTTGAACTTCAACTGACGTCGTCCAGGGGAAATGGAACACGTATACATATTCCTTTTATTTCGTAACACTCCCCATTCACGCTATGCGTCACCCAGTGAACTGGATTTGAGAAACGAAGCCGACAGGGAAAAACTCAAAGCGCTTATTCTGGATGCAGACGTGGTGGTCAATGGGTACCGGCCCGGTGTGCTCGACAAGTACGGCTTCGGCAAAGACGGGGTCCTTAAACTAGTCAAGGGTTCAGGGCGGGATCGTGGTATCGTTTACGCTCGGGTCAATTGTTTCGGTTGGAACGGCCCATGGGCGGTACGCGTCTGTTGCAATGCAATGGCGATGCTGATGCTGCTCAGAATCGCCCCGGTTGGCAACAGATTAGTGATGCAAGTACCGGAATCGCAATAGGTTTCGCAAAGGTAAAAAAGCCTCGAATATTCCCGCCTCAGAAATTCAAAATTTTCAGGCTATGGGATTACAAGACGGAGACGCCGTTGCCCCTCTTTTCCCGACCGCCGATTATTGTTGCGGCCTCGCAGGATCGAGTGGTGTCCTTCAAGCACTTATCGAGAGGAATGAGAAGGGAGGATCATATGTCGTCGACGTCGGTAGGCCCGCCAACATCCACAGGTCTCATAAACCAACCAAACCATCTAGCTTTGAATTACTTCAACTCTTGGCTCGCGGAGTCCTGCGGGGAATACCCTGCGGACGTGTGGACGAGCCTCCGGGAGCTCCACGGCAATCCCGTCTTTCTACCCCACCAGAACCTCCCCGGGCTCAGCATTCACGGCATTCAGCTACTCATGAAGAACGCGCCCGGGCGTATTATCCGCTCAGACTGGCTGGAGGACCGGCAATCCGACCCGATAGGCGCGTGCGTTCGGACTGTAAAGCCTATCGCAGAATGGGTTGAGAATCCCGATGGATCACGCGGAGTTCAGCCAGGATTCAACGTCGGGACTCGCGGGAATGGAGTCGACGTGGCAAGATGGCCGGAGAATCTTTTGCAGGAGGTGGTACTATGATTCGAAGCGTAGAAATACATGGAGGCGAGAGGCAAAACGTGGCGTGATCGGCTTGTTCGTGTTTTGCTGATGAGCCGGATCTGGATGGCCTCAGATAGGGGCTTTCTTAAAATCTAGTCATCATTCAAAGTTCGTCGTAAATACATCGTTCCTCCCACTTCAGCATGCATTCCTCTAAATATCCATGCGCGTCTTCTTCTAAGACTTCAACAACTCCTCCTCCGAGGACACCGCGTCCGGCTTCCACTGTGATTCTACACCAGACCTGAGATGACGACGCTCTTTGATTAAAATAACGGCAACGTACGCCAGACGAACAAGCCGTCGTAGAGAGGCTTATGGCTGAGAGGAAAATTAGTAAAGTAGGAAATTCAGCCATTTGTTCTTGGGTTGCCTGTAATTCAACAAATATTTAGGATGGCATGCAGGCCGCCGCTAACGCCGTAGCGCACGAACTTCGCCCGGTGCTGCTAGACACCCCCACCATATGTTGTCTGCAATCTTGTACGCTACTGGCTGGTGATTGATGCATATAGCTACCTTCGCGCAAACTTAATGCAGCGGACCATCCGTATTTTGAACTTGGATATATCGCCGATGGGAACCAAGAACATCCACACATTTTTCACACAAAAGACTGAATCGACCCTGAATCAAACACGGGAGAAGCGTGGATATTTGATTTGCTTGCATAATAGCTGCAGATTCGGACCGTCGTTACTATTGTTATAAACCTAGTTTCTTCGTCTCATCCCATGAACGGAACGTGTGATTTCAGCCACATAGCTGAAAAAAATCTGAGTAATTACAGCCGTCGTTGTTGGCAATCCGCTCACCCCTGGGAAAGTTCCAGCTTCCTGGCCTGGGGAGCAAGGGGTAATACTGCAGCCGCCCGAGGCTGGCCCCCCGCAGCAACATTGACCGGAACAACATGTGCCTGGGTTGAAGAGGATGCACTGTGTGCCGCGCGCAGTGCAGCGTGGCACAAGCGCCGCGGCGGCCTCGGGCAAGGTGAGCGCGGCAGCGCTACCTGCGAAGGCAGCGATGAGTATGGCGATAAGGTTGATAGATTGCATATCTGGGAAGGACGACCGAATACTGGGCGGGGGCTCTGCTTTCAATTGAGATATTTCCGCCAAATTTATAAAAAAAATACATCATCCCACATATCAAGCGTTGGAGACTTTTTGACAATATCATTTGTGTCTTGCAGATACATTTGAACGCGCTGCCAAAAATGACAGGAGAATGTGTGCTCCAGTGACTAGAATTTTCATGAGACTCAATCCTGTTGGATACTCACTTTTTGAGCATACCTCGACCATCGTTGGTGCTTCCACTGGTTCCCAATCCGCTCAGGGTGGTTGAGCAAATCAGGGAAATATTAATCAACGCGGCTTCTGCGTCTGCTTCTGCGTCTTCTGAGATGTCAATGTCCAGACTTCTCTATTCCACTTGCCAAATACTTCAGGAATTCGAGCAGCCTACGTGACATCTCCTCATTGGGTTCAAGTTATGACATCTCTTCGTTGAAGTAACTTATGCGAAGTGTAAGTGTGTCAAATACTTCCACATAGTAAAGTAAGGGAGATCGTCGGCGGAGGAGAGCGAGTGCAATTGGTGGTGCCTCGTCGGCGTGGGCCTTGTCGGCGTGGGGGTATCGCGTGGGCAGTGGAAGACGAGCGTCGGGTCACTCAGGGCGGAGGCGCGGCGGAGGCGGGGTCGGGCGTTGCGGAGGAAGAAACGAACGACGCCAAACGAGGGTGGTGTCGGTGGGCGTGGGGTGCCTTGTCGGCGTGGTGCGGCTGTTAACGTCGAGGAAAAGACGGGCGGACGAACAACGGCGAAAAACCTGAGGCGTGGAATAAGCGTCGAGCATGATACGCTGAGGAGAAACTAACCACGATACCACCACACCAAAACTCGCTCCAACCCGAAAGCGGCAGAGGCCGACGCTTCCCGCGTCGAAGCGCGTCCGCCCGCAGGCCAGCGCCGGTCTAAGTCGGGTCAACCATGTACCGCGGCGTGCGAGCCGCCAGGCGTCCCTGTTGGCCGCACATCTTGGTCTTCGCGTCGTGGTTCCCTCGGGAATGGATTTGGTGGCGGTGTGGGGAGATATGGTCGTCGCAACTAGCAGGGCAAGTGCCGGTAAGGGATGCCGGGGCGACGGGGGAAGGGAGTTCCTCGGACCCAGCGTCTATCCCTGTACGCGACACATCCATCCTGCACACGGCTGCTGCCCGTCTCGGCGTCTCGGCGTCTCGGCGTGGGATCCTAGGGGAGAACGATACGGGGGGCGGCGGCGGGCGCGAGGGTCTAGGGAAGGGATGCGGGGGCGACGGGGAATCACGCTTGCGTCCGTACGCAGCGGGGCCCGAGCCTTTCTCTCGACTGGCGGCTGGCGGGGCGGCGACGGGAAGAAAACGAGGGTTTCACGATGCGGGGGCGACGGGACATCGGGGGAGGGGAGCCTGGTTCCTCGGACTCCGGTCTACCCATCTTGAGAACCGGCATGTTCTTCTCGCTGGCGCGCCCGGCAGAGCCAATCGAATGACAGCGGTGCAGTCTCGACGGGAGGCAGCGTGGAGAAGGATGATGGAGAGGCGGGGAGAAGAACGCGTAGTCGTCGGACGCTCAAAGAAGTGGTTGGACATCGCAGGGAAGGCGATGTCGAGGAACTATCGGACGTGCGGGTTGAAGAACGTTTGTCAACGGGACGACGCGAGCGGAACGAGAGACGTGTAGGGGCGAGACGTTAGGCGACGATGGGGTGGTCGAGGCGTGGAACGCGTTGGCCTGAAGGTCAGACTGTCGGCGGGTTGGAAGCGACGCTGACAAGGAGGGCTAAGCATTCGTGTCGGTGGGAGCGATGGAGGCGACAGTACTCACTGGGCTAGGCCAGCTACACGAAGGAGGGTGCGTGAGGGCGTGGAGAAGGAGCGGAGGGACGCCTGATGGCGTGGAGAACGATCGAAGCGACGCCCGAAGGCGAGAGGATGTTGTAGACGCGCGAAGGCGGGGCCAGTGGTGTCTATAGGGACTGTGATGGTGGTAGGAAGAAGAGGTGGGTATTGGTGCATTTGACTTTGGCCAAACGGTCAGCCGCTACATTCGGAGTCCGCAGAAGGAAAACAAGAGCAACAAGTACTACAGTGGAAATATGGCCCGAGGTCAGTGCCATTCAACCTCTGTACCATTCCAGATGTTGCGAAATCAATTCAGGTCAATGGTTTGAAGACGAGTTCCGCATTGCTCAAATGTGGACGCGAAACAGCTCTTTAAATCGCGCACTGAGATTCTAGATGTAATTGACGCTTGGCGTTCCGCCATCTTCCGTTTTTTTGTGCATTGAAAGTGCCTCAGGTAGCTTGAAGTGAAGTTTTATGTGGAAACGGACTCCAGTTGAGCTTCCGGAGCCGTCAGGCTCAAAAGGATACGAGCAAAGGGACGCCTCGTCGTCGCGTGAAGAAAATTGTCCTCGTCGGTTGCGCGTCGGCGGCGGCCACCAGACCTAACAAGGACACACCTCACTTGTCTTGAACATGTCCAAATCCATCGACGACCCCAGAGACGCGTCCCTCGAGACTAAGTTCTCGCTGCCAGCGACTTGGTACCGAGAATCCTTCGGTCGGCCCCACCCCGCAGCCCTCGTTTCCCCCGACTTACCCCACTTGTAGATGGACTGAGCACCTCCGGCATGTTCCTCTCGGGCCTGATCATGGTGACGCGCAACCGGTGCGTCCTTCTTCTCCCTCGGCTATGTCGACGCCTTCCTTGACAAGCGCGCCGTTTCCAGCTTCCTCGCCTGGCCGTCCGTTCTGTTTGGAATCAGCAGCACAATCAACGTGCACCCTCTACGATCCAAGGAGGGGAGTGGGACACTGTCGAGTCTGCTGTGAGACCCAGCGTCTCTCGTGTCTCTTGCAGGGCTAATCTATCTCCAGACTATGCATCATGGCATTGCTAGCGTCGTACATGCCTCTATTCATGATCTCAAATGTCACCAAAACAACATCGGCACCTCTACCAACGGTTTGAGACACCCCTTCTCTATATGTGAACATTATTCTACCCTGAATTAAAAATTATCTTTATTCATTGTCAATACTAAGTTAGCTCTAAGATTGCAAGCCCGCTATCATACATAAGCATCATATAACCTCCGGTGAATCATTCGTCGCGTCCAAATCACGCTCCCTTTTCTCGATCCGCGCAATGGTCTCCTCAACAATCAAAAAGGCGGTGATACCCACATAAATCGCTAAAAACTGAACGGAGCTCAAGTCCTTCACAAGTGGGACCAGGATCATTGCCAGGCCCGCTGCGTATCGGGTACCGAACACGATCCCTCTGCTGAGCGGTCGGCTGATCCTCTTAGGACTGTGCTCAGCAATCCCCTCGCGGTCGTCTAAGTTCTTGTGGAGAACCCCAATCGTGGCCATTGTCCAGATACTGACCCCCAGCCCCGCGCCGAAGAACCACTTCAATCCGCCCCCAAGTTCGGAGTCGATGGAGTCAGAAGTTACGAGGCGATTAATAGCAGAAGACGCGAGGAGGAGGGACATGCACAGCGGCAGATGGAGGAACGTGAAGACAAATCCTGTGAACCAATGGCGGCGGATGGCGTGTATGAAGTGTTTGCAAGCTTGCGAGCCAAAGTACAGCCAGTTGAGGTTGAAGGCTATCATGAGACCCATTAGCGCTCGTCCCGATTCCCTAGCATCTAGATGAGCTGGAAAGCCACACGGACAAAATAGATCATACAAGTTGAGCCCAATTGTCCCCGAGGTCGTGAAGAACACACTAACGACCATTTCACCTGCGTGACGCACGTAAGTATGCTGCTCCGGTGTGAGACCCAAAACATATCACCTAGGACAACGATAACGAAGGCCCCCAGTCTCTCGACATGGTGCTCAATGTTGATGGCTGGAAATTGCATTGGTGACTGGAAAGCAGCATTGAAACTTGAAACGAACCTGGGAATCTGTATGTTTCTTTAGCGGCGACGGTCTGACACAATCTAATCTCCCCAAGCGGGGCCTCTTCGTTAACGGCGGTCACCGAGCTGTTTACTGTCCGAATCCCCTCAAGAGGGGCCGGCTCGTCTAGACCGGTTTTCTCCGCCGTAGGTGTCATAGAATCATCTGCAGGGGGCCACGGACACGAATTCTGCCTATCGCGCTTGATCTGATGCTGCCTCCGCTTTTCGTACTTTTTGCCGAGGATTTCCATAGTTTTGAAGAGCAGCACGCCGACGATCCGCAAAAGATGGTCCAAGACGATCCCGACAGCCACAAGCACAATTGACGCATGAAGGGAGGTGAAGATGGCTGCGAAGAAGAGAACTGCCAACGCCACAGCGTTGAGCGAGGCGACCATAAGAGGTCTGCGGGACATGGGCAGGAAGGCCGCATAAACGAAAGAAAGTGCGACTGCAAATGTAATAAACGTCAGCGGATGCATTGCAAGGCTCGAGGAAACTGACCTTTCGAGACCTTGGCAACGACAAAGAATCCCAATGTCCACCGCATGGATGTCAAGCTATCCTCCGATAGCATCCCCTCCCCCTCCTCCATCTCCCCAAATTTAATCGCGCTCGCATTATTTGAGTACCCGACTAGAAGTATCATGATCCAGAGGATATAGACTCGCTGGGTCACATCATCGTTCGCAAATTGATTTGCAATGTCGCGAACGTCTCCCCAGATGGAAAAAGCCGGCGCAAACGTCAGGACATACTTGGCGAACCCAATCCCGGTAGGCTCCTCTGCTGCCGCCTCCGAGACCTGGTGGACCTTGAAAGGGGTATATATTTAACCACTCAAAAACAGGCTCTCACAGGCTCTCACCATACCGACGAACAACAAGTCAAAGAACAGCTCGAAACGGGACGATTGTTGATCCCCGGCTTCCTGTGGTGCTTAAGATGAGTATGCACCGAGGATTGTAGGAATTGACAATGCCATACCCTGTAAAGCTTCCCATTTTGAAGCCACTGGTGGAGAACAGGGCGCTGGAGCAGCTGATCCATGTTATATTTGACCATTAGACGACATATACTCGCACGAATGCCCCGACCACGGGCGAGTTGACAAATTAGACCCTGGTAGCGGTCTTCGGGCTCTACGAATATGATTTCGTCGCTGTGGCCGTACGAGGCGAGATTACGAGCCGCCTACACATAGGTTAGCGCCTGAATATACTCTGGATCTGTACAAAGAGACGCGTTCGCGTCTTGCAGTCCGTGCTCGTCTCCGGAGTGGACCCCAGAGATTCTGCCACCATAAATTGGGTGAACATACGTGGTGTGCATGCGCTGAATGCTTCGCTTGAGCCCGTTGGGCGACGAGATCAGCCTCTGCTTCCTCCCGAGCCGACTGAGCCTTCTGCAGGTCGATCTCAAGGGCGGCTATCCGGTGTTGCAGATCGCTGGCGGAATCCGTCGCCGAAGGGTCCATGATGGAAGAGGATGCGCGGATGGTTTCTTGCACGCCGTCCATGGCCGGCCTTTGTAGCAGGGCGCTGTCGGCAGGCGCGGGCTTGCTCGGTGGTTCTGTCACTTTCTCACGCGTGATGTGCCAAGAGATTAACGTTCTGAATTCATTTACGACAGTGTCGTCGTTGTCGGATATGGAGAGGTGAGTAGAGCGCGTGCAAATATGCGCTAGGAAGTCAAGTATGGAGGGAGCAGGTGGCGCGAAGGAAGAAACGTTTGATCAAATTCGGACGGAAAAACGTACAAGCGACGTGCTGAAAAGGACTCAAAAAACATTCTGAGGAAATGGAGGATGTCCTTTCAATCGTTGACCAACAGTATCGAATCGAGGACAGAGAATCCGGTAGCCACCCCGCCCTCGTTACTGTCCTTGCCCTTTGTCCGAACCAACCAACCGACTTCCTTCTCCTTCACGCCCCCATCCGGCCCACCAAACAGCGCCCAGCCGAATATGCCAAGTTCACTGACGACATCCACCTTCACCGCGCTCTGGTCGCCCTCACTTCCCGCGCGCACAAGATAGTTCCCCGTTCCCTCAGGCGGGACGATCAACTCCATCGCAATCCATGCCTGCCGCTCGAGCGGCGGGAGCGCGTCCAGGAACGACGGGATCGCCTCCTTATACACGTTGTTTCCCCCGCCTTCCCGCTGGGGCTTGAGAACGAGGCGCGCCGCCATGTCCCGGGCCTTCTGCACCCCAGCTTCCTCATCCAGCCCCCACATACCCATCCAGCTTGATTTGAGCTCCTCGATCTGCGCGGCCGGGACGGTGTCGCCAAGAAACCGCTCGAGCACACCGGGTTGGGTAAGAACTTGCTGGACCTTCTTTCCACCGGCGAGCTGCAGCGCGATCGATGGGCATTTAATAGCCCTCGAACGTTCCAGGAGGAACCGCGTCGAATACTGCGAGGGGGTAGGGTAATCCGTGGGTGTGTATCCAGCGCGAAAGTAAACCGTCGAAATTTCAGTAGCGCCCGAGATGAATAGGGACCGAGTCGCCGAATGGACAGAGGCGCTGGCCGCCAGTTGGTCGAAAGTTTGGCGGATTACGTGGATGGAGTGTCTGAGCCGGTGAGTTAGCGTCATATGTGCGGAACCAGCTACAATCCTACTTTTCGAGGAGTTCGTATTCTAGCAGTCGTTGATCGAAGACGTTGCGTTCGCCAGCCTGAACGACGAACAAGATATTGGCCCTACGCATCATTTTAAACCCGTCCACCCAAGATAGACAGACTTTGAGTTACTCTTTGACATTGTAGGCCGCGTGTGCTGCTGCCAGTCCCTCGACTAGGCCGGCGGTCGTATCGTTGGGAGGAAAGTCGCCAGGCTTCATGCCTGGATAGACGTTGTAGTACGATGTGGAGGTATACAGATACCTACCCATCATCAGCGGGAAAGTGGAAAATTAAGAGGATCGAGTTACCGATGCAGCGCAGCAGTGCGCTGCGACAGGGTCCCAAATGACGACGAGATAGTATTGAATTCGACTTGCTTGAGACTCAGTGGTTCGTCGTTCAAACCTGCGTGGAGCAGGTAGTCCGAACGAAACAAGCCTAGTTGCAGAGGCTACCCTATGAAATCAGCTTAGAATCGGTGAATATAGATGAATGCACACCTGAATAATACCCTCGTCCCTTAAACTCTTCCACCCCGTCCATAACTGACCCACGAAATCATCGACTTTCCCGACGCCCTCGATGGACCCCATAGCTTTGTCCAAAAATTCCACATCCATTGCAATGCGTGCATAGAGGATGTTGTACGTGCTCTGAAGCCGACGTGCCAGCGAGAACAATCTCAGGGGAAACGGAGAGGGGAACACAGATAGTGGGGCATGGATGGCAGAGTTTGGGATGAGCGGCTGGGGCTTGATGGGCGGGAGATAGAGAAGCCCATGAGAGAGCGCATACGTCGTGGCGTACAGCGTGAGGGCCTCCAACTGGGCCTCGGAGAGAGCAGGCGGCCATTCAGAGAAAACAAATCGCGACAATTCGGAAGACATCCGTTATTGGTTCGATGGAGACAGATGACGCGATGAATCTAGTGAAGTATGCGCTGGAATAGAACTGGGGCGTCGCAAGTTGAGCTGGAATGCCGCAAGCGCTGAAGAGGACTTTGCTGAGAAAGCATGATGATAAGATTCGATAAGATGGCGAGGCGCGGCCCAGTGCGGCCGCCATCAAAGTCGCGTGAGTCCTCAACTATTTGCTACCACTGTCGCTCTCACTCAGGTCACCTCAGGTCATGAGGCTTCACAAACTTCAAAATTCTTCTCGAACGAGGTGCAAGAAACAATATACGATGGACCATCCGTCAAAAGGCGGTATTATCTCAATCCCACAATTGCTCAGAGTCATCGGATTCGGGGTCAACAACTCAGGTTTCTGCACATGACGCCGGATGCTTTCAGCTTCGCCCCATGATGATGGCACTAGCTTCTGGTCTTGGCAGATTTACTATGGATGATTCGAGGACTCGAGCTTTCATCGGGCTTTGCTCCCTCCATTTGAGATCAGGAGGGATGTATCCCATGCAGATATCTAGGTTTGCCCGTTGAATCTCCTGCTGTGACCTCCAGCGGGCCACCACTCGGACCGTCCAACAGATGGTAATGCCATTTAAAACCGCCCGGACCCCCTTTGAAGCTTGACCAGCATGCATTTTTCTCTCTCGGCCATCCTCCTAACTATCGGTCTCGTACCGCGTTTCAGCCTTGCACTGACGTACCGTTGCGCTGACTTTTCGTCCCTCGTCAACCTGGAAAACGCGGGGCGTGTGTATCACGACTCAGCGACATCCTCCACCAAGTTCGAGACCATCCTCGCTGCCCATGGCACGAATCTTGCCCGCATATGCATCTGGACAAGCACAAACAACGCCGACTATAGCTTGACCTATGGTCTGGCTCTGGGAGAGAGCTGCTGCAGCTGGAATGTCTCTGCTCATTGACATGCATTACAGCGACACTTGTCCGTATAAAACCTTCTTACGCCCCGTCCACCGCATTTATCCCTCATTCCAGGGGCCGACCCAGGTCACCAGTCGATCCCTGCCGGATGGTGTGCTCTCTTGCTTGAACTGACACGATATAAGACTCATGTGCACGCAGGCCGACCGACGTCGCCGGGCTGAACACTAAAATCTTCACGTCAGTCAATCAAATTTCATTGGAAGTAACTGGGATTAAACTGCACCCAAATTCAGCTATACGCAGAATGTCGTCGCAGCATTTTCAGCTCAAGGAACGCCTGCACAGTTCATTCAAATCGGTAACGAGATCAACGACGGGATGCTCTGGCCCACTGGCCGGATCTCGGTCAACGGCTATTCTCCCCTCTCCCAGATGATGCACTCGACCGTTAATGGTGCGCACGCGGCGTCTTCAACCATCAAGACCGTGGTGCATCTAGCGAATGGCTGGCAGGGTTCAGCGGTCAGCTCTTTCTACCAGCAGATCTTCATCGCTGGTCAATTTGCACTGGCTGATGTGGACGTCATAGGATTTTCATTTTACGCCCCCCACGGCACCGGTGCGACGCTCGCTGCGCTGAAGTCCAGCTTACAGGCAATGGTGACCAAGTATGGCAAGGTCCGCCATTCGACTCTTCCTTTGTAATTCTGTATTAGCCCGGTGCGCGCACAGAATGTTATGGTCGTCGAGACTGACTGGGCTGCATCGTGCTCTGGTGTGGCGATGAGCGAGTCTTTCCCCATTTCAGCGGCAGGACAGCAGCAACGGGTTCTCGGTATCAAGAACGATGTGGCCGGTCTTACCGGTGGCCATGGAATTGGCATATGTTACTGGGAGCCGGGTTGGGTGAGTGCCTGCGATCCATACATTTCATCTTGAAGCTCATCTAGCGCAACGCTGGCACATCGTCGATCATGCCTTTGGTCGTCATCTTGCTTAAAGTGTTCACAAACATAAAGGAGACTGGGCTCGAGTTGCGCGGTATGTCCTGATTTCAGTCATCATCCGATTTATTCTTATTAGTGCAGGATGCTCCCCTCGTGGATGGCTCGGGAAATACACGGGCTTCGATCGGCATGTTTTCTGCCGATATGTAACTATAGTGAACTAGGTCGAATTTTGGTCTTTCGAAGGAAATAAAACCTTCGGCGTATTCAGACATTCGATCGCAAAAGTCTGGGCTCAGTCTGGACCTGGCCGGATCTTATCTACCCGATATCAGATTACTGAGCCGCCGATCTCACTGCGAGGGTACTCATTGCGCACTTAGGCGGATGTGTCATGGAGATGGATATCATGTTCATTGCACAACACTCTGAGTCATAATACCCCCAAAGATGTCTCACTTCGACGGAAAATGTCTCACTTCCACTTTCCTCCAAGCCAAGGCGCGCCGTAAACGGTAAACAACGATCATCGAGTTAAATGGACGAAAGGCTTCGGAATTGTGGGCGCGCGACGCGTTTGGGACGCGTCATGTAATGATCGCGCCATCAGTTTTGTTAAATCCGATTGGTGGCGAACTATGCCGCGACATTGGTCTGTGAGTCAGCCAGTTGCATACTTAATAGGTCCCCAAAAAATGACCCCACCTCAACCCCATCTGCAAAATTATGTGCTCCTCCGAATGCCAGTCGCCACCTGCCTATTCTGGCAGAGATCCCTCACCCGCGTACTCGGTAATACCCAGAGCAACGGAACGGATTCTCGAACAGTCACGCAGACGCTCGCGGACCCCTCCGAACGGCGTCTACAGTAAATGCGTTGATAATGTTACCTTACTATTGCTGGGCCAAGAAGAGAATATCGAGCGGCCGATGGTTAGAGCTGGTGCCCTGTCCGGATTGGTTTTGCTTCAACACACGGAGAACGTTAAATCAGTCGTCGTAACGGTCCATTATTTTCTGTCCCATTGTGAAAAATTCTGATCATGTTGCTCCTGCAGATTGACGGTCTCCTCGAAACTAATCCTCTTCCTGGATCATATTTATCCATCCCTGTTGTCAAAATAACCAAAACGCTGTACTCCGAGGGCTCTCCGTCGTCCTGTCCCCATAATTTAGCCTTCACGAAATTCTTCCCTTCCACATTCCGCCATAGTGATGGCAATGTGTATCCCCTTCCCCCGACATGCCACATATTGTTTCAGAGCGTGCTGCAGTTTATTAAATGTGCATACCGGATCACAGTTACTGTCGTCTCCGTGCGACATCGTCGGACCCCCTTCCTGACGAAAAGCGACAGGTAAGCACCGCAAGTTCTTTTGGTTTAAAAACAATCTGACCTTCGTTAAAGTGTTTCTGTTGATCTGGAATATTCTCTGCGCACGCGTCCGTCGCAGCCCATCATCCAGAACCCGTCTTTGTTCGACACCGTGAAGCCCTTGCCCGAGGAATGGGCACAGTTTGCTACATTCATCTGGGGGGAAACAGATTCACCACTGATGTGCGACGTAAGTGTTATTCGTATTCAAAGCAAATAACACTGGCCTAAGCATCTCGTTGGAGCTCTAGTTATTCGTGCCATCAGTCGGGGTGTTCTGTATAGCTGACCCTATCCCATTTCACCTGCAAATCTGCAGCCCAGGAGCGCAATTTAATCATATGCACCGGTTTTTCGGACGATCCGCCCAGGACTTGCCCGTTAGAGTCTACATTCTCAGGCAGATTACAGCAGATGCGGGCGGCCGGATAGCGAAGCGAAATATCATCCTGGGAGAAGGGGCCCTCCGCCTCCTCTCCGCGGCTGACGGAGCTTTAAATTGGGAAGGCCAAGCGTGTTGTCGCGACCCCGGGTCGGTTGTCGGGAGCTTTGACTGCGGACCGGCCGTGGCCGTCACTGTACGTCGTTTGGGTTGAACCTATATGCAACCAAGTGACCGATGATTCAGGATATGCTCGCAGTGGAGATTTTACCACCGCATGGGTGCCCACTTAAACGTGCGTTTTTTGGATACGCCATAAAGTTGACGACGAATAGCTGGGATAATGGTGAAGAAAGAATTCAGTGAGACAAGTTACTTTCAAGTATTCAGCCTGACTGGACGAATGATCAAAATGTCGTGTAATATACTGGTGGCAGACGATGTCGATTCAGAATATATAGGCTCGATGCCGAATTTTGGTAGCATAAACACGCACCGGCATCTCTGAGCCAAGTCGAAAATAGGTTATTGGCGACAGAGGCTGTTGAATCACCCGAACTTTTGATGGTGTTGAATCACCCTCTTTTGACCTCGATTGGTATTGAATTGACCCTACTTTTTTCTGATGGATGGTATTGAATCACCCTCGCCTTTTTACATGCACGGTGTTGAATCACCCTCACTTTTTGGGTGGGTTCCCTTGAATCAGCCTTGGTTTCTCGATAGTTACTCCCCTTCTCCGCAATAAATGAGTGGGCCAACTAAGCATGCTGAGGACGATCCTAGAAGTTTTCTACACATAGTACAAGCATTTCACAGTGCAGCTCGCCAAGCGGTACGATTCCAATTGGATGTGTGAGCAGTAGGGAGTTAAGTACAAAATTTACCTGAAAAAACTTGGCTCTCTTGAGAGACTTCATCGGATTGAACTCACACTTTGTTCAACGCAAGGAGATGGGGATGGGTGAGCCGGTCGAATGGATAGAACAACATCGCCCGGTGCAAACTTAGCTTTCTTTACAAAATGGGAGAAGAAAAGGAAAGTGAGGCAAAAGTGAGGCCAATTCAATGCGAACTGGCATCAGAAAGTTGGGGTAATTCAAGTTGCGAGCTAGGTTCAAAAGGAGGATTGATTCAACAGGAAACCAGTCCTAAACGGCGGCAAATCAACACCATCAAATGTTCGGGTAATTCAGCAGCGCTGGTCGCCAATAACATGTTTTGCGAGCCAAGTAGTCACGGTCCAGATCGAGTTGCAAATTGCTCACGTGACCGTGTTCAACCGTTCTCCTTTCTTTCACTCTTTGCTGGCAAATCACCAGAAATATGCCGGCGAATACGCGTTCATCAAAGCCGACTCGTCAAAACTCAGAGGTTATCCTGCTCTCGGACCCCGATATCTTCGGTGCCAAACGTATGCCGTTGCCAAAGCAAAAGCAGAAGAACCCGGCAAGGAAGGAGAACCATTGCCCTGTAAATTCGGGAGAGATTATCGAGATATCTTCCGATGAAGACGAGGAGCCTGCCGTGGCTAGAAGTGTGGTGGCAACGTCCAAGTTGAAGGAACGGATCCGGATCCTCGAACAGGTATGTCGGTGCACTGTCCTGAGATCCCGCTTATAGGATCGCTCAGGAAAATGCCCGCATCAGAAAGGAAAATGAGGAGATCAAGAAGCAGCAAACGATGGTGAGGTTGAAGCCACCGTTAGTGGCTGCGTGAAATAACCTTGCATATTCAGGCCACCGACATGGAGGAACAAGTTACATGCGAAGTTTGCTCTGGGAAGATGTGGTCTCCTTTCATGTCAGCACACCACTCTCTTTGCATCCGGCTGAATAGAGCGTGGTTATACAGCCTGCCTGATTGTGGCCATACCTTCTGCCAACAAGACCTCGAAGACTGGTTTTCGACCGCTCTTAAGCAGCATCGCAATGTGTATCCCAACTACAATGTCAACGCGCCTGCTGTCAATGTGTACGGCATCATGCAGAGCCTGCCTCTCCCTCAGGTATGTTCGCAATGCCTCCCGTCAATCCATATTCGATTCACACCCGATAGTACTCATGCCCGAAATGCCGCGAAAAGGTCCGCTCTAAACCTATCCAAAACTTCGCCCTGAAGGGTTTGGTTCGGATGGTCGCAGACCAGGTTGGAGAGAACAGTCCAAAGAAGGCAGTCGGAAGCTCTACCAACGCTTGGAGTCGTTTCTTCCCAGCCCAGTAACTTGTAATTATGCGTTGCGACACCTGCCCACTCTTGCAAGCTTGTACATGCCCATTTTGCACTTTCTATTGCTTTCCTGAAATCGCACATTTGCGCCCCTTGTCGATTCCACTAAAAAAATCACAATATTGCTATATGTTAAAGTAAGTACTACATGTACAGATAGTTCACCATGTTCCAGTAAGAGACGTCCAGTCCCGCAGGACTTGGGTCCGTTCGGTACCAATTTGTCGCGTCATTTCGTTTTGCCGCGTGATGGGCAGATCCTCGAAATGCATCAACAAGTTACCGTCTAGAATGCCCTTAGAGAGTGGTTTTGATACAAAGTCATTTCGAACGAGGCTTGAAACTGGGTTAGAAGATCCAGCGGCGGACATATTTTCTTTCCACCTACCGGAGGGCCTTCGGATTCAATCCGGCAACATGCTGGATGTTTCGAGTGAGCTGGCCCTGGAGCAGCTGGAGTCTTTTGGCAGTCGATTCGTCAACTGGCGTCAAGCATCTCAGGGAACCGTCCGTCGAGCCTGCGAAAAAAAGGTTAATGAAAGTATCGTCTTCGACTGAGGAACCTACCGCATATGAGCTTAGCCTGTG
This sequence comes from Mycena vulgaris, assembly GCA_029204335.1. Classification (NCBI taxonomy): domain Eukaryota; kingdom Fungi; phylum Basidiomycota; class Agaricomycetes; order Agaricales; family Mycenaceae; genus Mycena; species Mycena vulgaris. Next base: position 439,509 of record JARGYA010000019.1, on the reverse strand, counting down.
GTATGACCTGATCATCCTTTGTCCGCCGCGCAATAAGCGTAGATGTGCGATACTCAGATTGGCCATGGAATTCCGTTCGAAGGAGGAGGTGTCTCCCATCCTTGGAATCGGGATCTGTGCACCGACGTTAAGAAGAGTAGACGAGGGGAGTTGATCAAGGAGTCACCGTTTGGATTATACTCGTACATGCGTATTACCCCTTCCTCGTCGCCGGTCACGATGGACATCTCGCCCTCGGCGAAGAAAAAATCGCCAGCGGTGACACACACCCGGTTGATGTCTTTGGCGAGAATGATCAGCTTGTAGGGATCCTCCTTTGAATAGGTTGAGTGCGTCGTGCCAGAGGACGCGAGAAAAACAGACCTGGAACGCGACAAACATAATGCTCTTCACAGCGTCTCCGATCAATAATAAGTTCTTCAAGGTTCGGAGCGACGTGACGTAAACTCCGACATCCAGAAACGCAACGCCCACGAGTCGGTCGTCGTCGAACGCACGAACGAATATCTGACTGCGGTGTGAGTTCCGGACGTGAGAAGGTAAGTATGCATACCTTCTGGCCCATGGATGACACCAGATATCCATTGAATCCACAGATTGCAGTGACAGGTCCTTTGGGATCATCGCGGAAGCGAAGCCGGAGCTTGTACCATCGTTTAGGGGCCAGAGCTGGATCTGGGACCACCTCTACGATTTCGAAGACATAGGTCTGAGAAAAGAAGATTAAACCCACAGGAACTCTAGTGGGACGAAAGTACTCACCGACCCCTTTGCAGCTAAATCTTCCCCGCGATTAATAGTTGTTCCCACCGCGATGAACTCCTTGCTCCCTGTCTCGGTGCTGGAGGTCTCCAGGGTCACGCATGACATGGCAGTGATGAATTCATTTGTCGCGAACTCATAACTGATGCAATGCTCGTCAGAAAGAGCATATAGGGCATGCAGATTGCTCACCCGTCCATAGTGATCCACAAATCTGGAGATATCAGTTCTAAGCATGAGCAGTCGCTCAGAGGATCCGCGACGTTGGGAGCTGATCAAACGTGAGAAGAGGTCGATTGAGAGAGGTAGAGGACTTACCATCAGGTTCCCACACCCTGTTGCCGTCTTCATCAAAGGACGCGAACTTGGCCTGAAGGGACGACGCCGCGACGATGAGCGATGTAGAAGGATCAAAGACTACGCTAGAATAAGATCGTCCTCGGGGCACCGATTTAGATGGCAACGGGGCATCCAAATTGAAGTCAGGAAGCCATTCCAAAAGACTGGGACCCTAATCCGCCGTTAATGATAATGCGCATAGAGTGATACGTCGGCGGCCCACCTCCTCTGAATAGAGTAAGAAATCCTCTTTGGAATCCCATAGGGAACATGGGGTAAATGCGTGGACTACAGAATGTCCCGATGGGTGGATTTTGACGCGGCTCTTATTCGTAGCGAGGATCCAACTCGGCCGATCGCCGGTGAAAAACACTCCAGACATGGTTTGTCCCGAAGGGCGAGAGGTGACGAACGGGATGAATTGTCGGGAGATCCGTTTCTGCTCGGCAAGGATACTCTTCTCAGCCTCATCCGACCGCTGAATCTCAAACGACTTTGAGAGCACTTTAACGAATTTGAGGTTCAGCGTGGATTCTCGCGTCACTGTCGGGCGCTCCTCCGAAGCAGCGCCGGGCACTGTCTCGTATATGGCAAGCTGTCCGGACCGCAGGAATATCTGTAGAACGGTCAATTCAGAATCGGAATCCACATCAAGGAGCTCACGAAAAGATGAGGCTTGGGAGAAGATTCTCCCAGTGGTGCTATCAGAATCTGCTCAATATCCAAGTCCTGTGGTCTTCGCGGAGGTTCTTCCCCGGGCGAAGGGGTTGGAGGCTGGTGGGAATCGGTTATCACATTTTGCAGACTGGCCAGCGAGTGAGTGGAGAAAACGAGAGTCAGCTTCGGAAGAGTCCAGAACTATATGTGCTGCTTTAGGAAAGGTCGGAGACACATATAAACTATTCCCACCTCCACGACACCCATTGGCCGAACAAGAACCAGCCACTTGCTGCAGTTTCCAGATGTTACTCCGGAAAGGGTGGAAGTTAGGTTCTTATCTACGCTGACTGCACTGCTGGGGACGGCGGCGCTTTCGAGGCAAGTGTCGAAGATCCCGGTTAAATCAGTAAAGAAGAAGGCAGCCAAGTATCGGGAGCCCTAAGAACGCTCAATATTCGGTAATACGGGGAGATGGGCTGTTTACCTTTTCTCCCAGGGGAGCCATATCCTTTCTCCTTATCCTGCCTTTTTCCGTTTCGATGAAGAGCCCAATCGAGTCATCCTCTCGAACCACAATTACATATGGATCAGAGATGCTACACGCTCTAATCTTAGGACGAGACTTGGTACCATCCATATCTCGGAGGTCTTGCCGCTCGCTACCGTCTAAGGATGACGAGGGTTAGTATAAGGAGAGCCGACATCGAGAGAACTTGCCGGGCTCCATAACACGGATAGCGTTGGTCGTGACATGCAGTATAGAAGTTCCTTGGGAAAATGAACCAGCTCCGATGGTTGTACCTTGCATCCGGGACGAGATTGTTATATCGTTTTTGGGGCCACGGTGAACTATCTGAATAAGTTCGTTGTCAGGAGGTTGCTGCCAAGAACTTGGATCGAAATCACTTGCCCGCGACGAGCCCGGGGAAGGATTGACATCAGTGCTGATGATAAGATTGTCATTCGCCGCTTGGGAGGGATCCAGAGAGCGTCCAGAGGTCTTGAATGGGTGTCGGATGGATAGCGACCACATGCCACGAGTGCCTCCGATTGCGTGGAGCTTACGCTTTGTACGTATGGGGAGATCACGCTACAACAGATAATGAGCTTTGGGTACGAATGAGAGGGATGTAGATGTACCTGGAACAGCGTGAACCCGCCGAGTGACCCAGTTCCGGTAGCTGCGACCAGTTCTGGGACTGGACGATCCTGCCGACGGATGTTATTATCAACGACGAACGAGAAAAAAATTCCGAAACGTACCCCGTTCCACGCAACGGAGAATGTCATGTCTGCTATCGACCCGTGCGCCTCGAGGGTGTCGCATAAAGATAGGTGAGTGACGGTGCGCATTTTCTTAGGTTTTCGGCTCCCGTTCGTCAGCCCGTTGGCAATTGGATCCGGGGTCTTGGAGGGACCGTAGATGTCTTTGAAAGTAAAATGTCAAGGCTGGAACTTCCATTTTGTGCGTGCAAAATCACACACCTTCATCGTCTTCGTACACGTCCATAGGCTCATCCACCTGTGCAACTGCGTGCATATCAGTATCTTGATCAGGCGGTATTTCCTCTTCTATCCGTGCAGCTTTGAATAAAACCGAAGGGCCCACCGAACTGCCGACAAAAACAAGATCGTGGTCCAGCCGCCGGGCGACCTCCGGGATAGTGGTCTGCGCCAATGGAGGCGCCATAACCAATTTCGTAACCGATTTCCCGTCCGAGACGATTTCCACGGGATAGACGGTTCCGTCCTTGAGAATCACAAGGATGGTTTTGTCGTCGGCCAAGACGGCGCGCGACCCCTCTAATGCGAGGTTGCGGGTCTGATCCTCGGGCGCTATCGGTGGCATGGACATGTCGGTTATGCGAGTTGACCAGCCATTGAGCGAGAGCGCGACGCGGCGCGAGGAGCGATCGACGTAAATCATGGAGTTGCTGGTGAGGATCACGACACCACCCAACGAAGAGGAGCATGCAAGTAATGAGATGCAGTCGTAAGGGAGGCCACTGACGGAAGAGATGACCGGATAGTGCTGGCTGACGACGTCGAGAGTGAAGATGGCGAGTTTGACGGTATCTTTGTACTCCTTGAGGCGACTTCGTATACGCTGGTTAGACTTGCATCGGAATATAAACCAATAAAATGTACCCTGTCCATGTCTGCTGAGTCTGAAAGAGAACGGCCATTGTCGGGTTGTTGAAGCCTGGCAGGAACACAAAATCGATGACGTTCCTCATGTGTTCTTCAACACTCTCTGGGAGGTCCAAAATAAAACTCGGGGAGTATGGGACATCTCTGCGACTGGATCAATATAATAATTCACTGGTCTCTTGAGAAAGTTACCTGGAGAGCGCAGCCTCTTGTTCCATGACATCCAGATCGGCCTGAGTTTGATAGAAGGGCAAGATGGCAATTGCATCCTTGGGAAGAGAAAGTGCGGCACAACGGGATGCAGGATCAACGCGTAACATTGCCCGGAAAGATGAAGAATCCATGGATATCTATGCACCCCGTTAAATCAATGCCAGTTTCGCAGGAAAATGTGCGTACAAGTTGGGGAGCTCGCTCATAGGTGTGAATCGAAACCGTGACAAGATCGTGGACTAAGTCTGACCACTCCATGAGCGCGATCTGCCAGGGAAATGAGTCTTTGCACAATGCCAGAATTATTGAGTGACGACCTTGGCATCTTTGAAGGAAACAAGGAGGCGGTCGAGTTTATCGTCGATGGATGCCATGACCTGTATTCCCTCGATCCCAGTAACGATTCCATGGAGCGAGTGCTCTCGCACAAAATAAATTCGAGTGACAGTGGGAGGGTACACGGCGCTTTTATGGCTCGCAGACTAAGGAATATGGTCAAGTTAGAGGTATGAAAACATATAACACGACGATCCAATCCGCAAAGTACTCGAATCACCTTAGATATGTTGACAAAACCGTCTCCCCCTGCGTCCATCTCAACCTCGCCTTCCACCGCTTCTGTGCCCTTCCTAACCCGCCCATCCCTGCCCTCGTCTAACGGCGACGCGAAAGAGGCTGGTTCTTCACACACCTCGAAGATGCGAAGGAGGTTTGAACGGGCAACTACTAAATTGCAGAGCGTCCGAGTAGAAGAAACATTGCCATTGGGAGACACAGCCAAGGTCGATGGTGTAAGTTTGAGACTAGTGGCAAACTCCACGCCGCTGGGAGGCAGTATTTCGTGATGCAAAGCATGCATTTATAGGTGAGAACCCGATGCACTTCCACCGAAACTATGCAGAACGTGGAGTGTTCGATGCCAATCGTCCTCCTTCCGCCAACAACTCAAGACCAAAAATCAGTGAGAGGAAGCTTTGGTTGCTTGGTCGAGCTTGGCTGCGACCTGAGCGAACAGCCACCACTGACCCGACCCGGACGTCTCTCAATTGAACGTCGAACGTGAACTCTTCAACTCAACTCGTCGAGCTGAGGCTATTGGAGGCTGATCAGAGATGCGAACACAGTCTTGCGTGAAGTGAACGGTCAACTCAGAAGCTGGGGGGAATCGCTTCAAGTTCCGTAAAAGATGGCAGGTACTACAATTTCAAAGCCTGAGCCGGCTCCTTCAGACTCCAGAGTTTAAATACATGTGCAATATCTCAACCGAGTCAGATAGCCTACATATGACTGGAGAAGACGGGTGAGTCGAGAGGATCTCGGGAGCGCAAGTGGAGATCGAAAGGAATTCAAAATCGATCATGGTCGGAGCGCTACATCGTGCCTCGGGGGATTGGTAGTATCTTGAAGTTGCGAAAGTGCCATCGACATCTGGCTGGGAGAAAAGATCGAATGACAATAGTCATAGTCGGTAAATTGTAACTGGCAAATAATGTTTTATTTCCTTGTGCAACGCTGTAAATACAATTAATAGAGAACAGCCATCTCCGCTGAAACTACAGCCAACCCGACTACAGTCATCACTCCCAGCGGGAGTAAATTCCACCGCGCAAAAACACTCTGGGTAATCTCAAGCCGCTTCGCAAATTGAAAGGACTCCGCTGGAATTTCCTGCTTTGTCCTCTTCGCCAAGGCCAGCTTCTGTGCCTCGTCCTCGGCGATCTCATCCTGCTTCTGCTTCAAAATGGTCTTCCATAGTAACCCCGCGAGGCTGGCGGAGAACGTGAAACTGACGGCGCCGATGTTGCTAGCGACCGCCAGCGCAATCCCCGCGGCGCGCGTTGTGTCAGGCGGCATCCCCGGCGCCGCGCGCACGATCTTCGTTAAGAGAATCGTTGCGCCGATGTTGGTCCCAGCAATGTTGCAGAGGACCACGCCGAGAACACCGACGAGCCAGACGGCGGGGTGGATCTGACCATTCGACGCGCGCGCGAGCCAGTGGGCGAAGACTTCGATCCAGCCCTGGTGCGCGAGGGCCTCAATGAGGATGAACTGGGAAAAGGCGAAGGGAATGAGGGCGAACGGCAGGCGCGGGAGGGCGGTGAAGAAGGTGGGAAATCGGAGGGCCAAGGAGTCGTATCTTGACTCCAGTCGGGTTTTTAATCTTTGTAATGAGCTCCCGTTCGATGGGGATCCCGGTAGCGTCTGGGACTCTGTCAGCGAGGACGGGTCGGCGGACGCGAATGTGGGATGTATGCCGACTGTCTGCATGGACATCGCTCGCTGCATGTTGAACTTTATATCGTCCTCGGGAAGAGAATCCCCAGATGTCGGCTCCTCGGTGATAGTGGTAGGTTTGGGACGAACATAGTCCCATAAAAGGTCGAAGATGAGCTTGGCCACAGCGAAGGGCAAGGTAATCTTCCACACGTCGATTTTGAAGAAACTGACAACCATAATGACGACGATGCAACAGAACAGGAGGGCAGACCCCACACAAGCAGCTACGGGGTCTCGAAGCGCCTGTTTGACATCCAGCTTCTCGATGGGCTTCATCTCTTTCGGGATATGCTTCACATGTCTGAATTGGAAGGCCAACGCAAAGTAGCAGACCACGTTGCAAGCCAAGAAGACCAGGATTGTATATAGGGTGAATGCTGCGAAATTGATGCCGAAGCCTTCACACACAACCACCTGCATGTGTAAAAAGTCAGTCACAAGAAATATCCGGAATATTTAGCGGACATGACTCCAGGGAGGTAGAAGAGAGAAAAGACGCACGTTCGTCGGGTTTCCAACAACGAGCACCATGCTTGCGGTATTGGCCGAAGCAAACTCCGCGATTAACCAAGGGAGAGGCTCGAGATCGACCCCACGCGTGTAGTATACGAGAAAGACCGTGCCAGACAATATAACTGGGTCATTCCCGAGAAGCATGCTCAGGAGTGTGAGCATGACATAGAAGTAGAAGTACAGCTTGCGGCCGTTGCTCCCGCCCTTGTTGGATACCCAAAAAGCGGCAGCTTGGAGGACACCGCTTATATCGAGCGTGATGGCCATATAGGCCAGGGAGGAGAACAGAATGAGGATGTTGTACGGTTTAACACCCTCTGTGTGTTCTCATGAGCATGGGCGGAGCGAGGTGGCGGAAACGCTCCATACCGGTTCCGACGATACCGTCTCGAATCTGGACTCGACATTACTACATGTTCGTCGAGGCCAGAACACGAGAACTGACCTGTGTAGGCCCAAGACATTGAGCAGCCCAAAGTATCGCGATCGCGAGAATAGGCGCAGTGGTGAGGTTGAGTGGAATCCGTTTGTGGCGTATTCTGAACTCAACGGGATATATCACAAATATGATAGAGAGGATGAATATGACGAGGGTGACAATGGAAAAGCGTGTGATGGCCATGTAGAGAGAGCAGAGTGTTGAGTGGCCTTCTGCATCTACTTGTTGGATCTTCTTTAGTGTGTGGCCAAGGGTGTTCTGGCGCCTACCCGCTGATTGCCAGAACGCGCTTATCGCTAAGAGAGAGAGGCTCAGATTAGAATAAGGATCATGAAGCTGAAGGACCGACAGTGACAATGCTGGTTCACAATGAAGTTCCAGACCGGAGTGTAGAGTTCGCCGCGAACACCGCCACCCAGCAAAAACGCGGCAATTCCATCAACGCGGCAATAGATGGCAATCATCCTCTTGGGCGTCTACAATGTTCACGATACTTACTTACCTCTTTACCAGATACCCATCGCCCCGGAGCTCATGATATCTCAGCGCTGATTTTTTTCTTATATTCAAAGTGTGTAAACGGAAATGGCATCGCTTCGTCGTCGCGTTTTAGACGCCCACGGACTGAGAGGGAAGGAGGCGCCAGTGCGACGCCCCCCTCCCTCCCACAGACACAATGGCCCCAGCGCTCCCTGGTACTTGCATATACTCTGTGGCTGAACCTCTGCTTGACCTCTGTACAGGCCCTGGATCAATTTACACGATGGTGTGCTCAATTGCATTTGTATTCCATACGCATTCTGAATCAAAGTATCACAGAGGTCGATCAAGTCCAGTTGATCTCTCCTCTCCCTCCGGTCCCTCCGCCCTGCAACCACCGGACTTGCGACGGCTGCTGGAAAGGCAAGTTGGATATTCCCCCCATCACTGTATTTTTTACCTCTTCCCAGGGTATCCTCAGTCTAAATTCCCGAACTGGACGCCGTCCCAAGTTCGGAGAAGCCGCATACACAGGGCCATCACGGAATATAACAAGATAGCACCATCGACGATTCACTATGTCGATGTAAACTCTAATGGATTTTTCACCGACGCCGGAAAATTTGTGACGACCGATGAAACTAAAGAGGAACTTTGGAACACGTTGATTAACGACGATACCGCAGTGCGTCATTTTTCGCCCTGATTTTCCTGGTTGATTTTAGCAACAAGCTGCAGCGACCGGAGAATATCCGCGTCCGTGCGTTGTTCATAGAAAACATGACAGGCCCTGTTCTGCAGATGCTGGGAGCGAGGTAGATATACACCTCTATCCTAATTGACTTGACTTATTTTGCTCGCAGATACAACATAGAGCCGTTCTTCTTCTCCTCGTCGTTGGGCTGGATACCTTCGCGATATCAGGAGGAGGTCCGGCCGAACCACGGCGACCGTAAGGCCCGAATCGATGCACTGTCGCTTTCTAACTTCAGGTGCAGATATTACCATTACGCTGACATTCCTGCGGACGATGGACCACCCCGAAGCGTCCTCGCTCCACACCTTCCCCAGCGGGTCAGCATCGAGCACCATGACGTCCCACTACGATCTACAAAGTATGACAGTCTCCCGCCAGTCGTATACCGCTGCTGATGTATAGACAAACAGGCCAGCAAGTCATCGATACCCAAGCGCCCCTCTTCCTCCACTCCAGTGCGTTTAGCTTGTCGCGTAAATTTGATTCCTCACGAACTCGCCAGGCGACCACTTTCTCATCCTGGACCTGCTGGCTGTCCATCTCATTAGAAGTACAGACGGGAATACCATAATATCGTTTCACAACAACGACCACGACACCACCTCTGCTACGTACCTTCACGAGCGGATCCGTTTCGCCGGCAAGTCGCCAGATCAGTACATCGTAGCGGCTCTGATAATTATTGTACCACAGGGCAAAGCGTGTACTGGCAAAGCATCTTCCAGAAATCACCCGACCCGACCTTCGTCCTTCTAACATTTATTTGGCACGCCATGTACGCCTGGGACGAAAGCCTCGAGCTGCTCTATTCGCACATCTGCTACATCGTGAGCCTCCCATTCACACCACACACCTTTCTGATTCCCGTCTTCAGGAAACGCAAGTGATCAACACCTCGGACCTGCTCTTGACGCGCGAGCTGCACATCATTCGCGCGCACCACCTACACTACTCCGCGCTCCTCGAGGACTTCCGCAAGGCCGTCGACTTTGTGCGCACGACGGCCAACCCCGCGATGGACGCGTACACCGAGGAGGAGCGTGTGTTCAGCCACGGGCTCCTCGAGCGCGAGTGCCGAAACCTGCTGAACGAGATCGACCGCCTGGAGATGGGGCGGCAAATGCAGGACAAGCGGCTCAAAAATGTTATGAATCTAGTGCGTGTGTGTGTTCGGGGGGCATGAGAGTACTTAAGTATGCGTGCGTGCAGGTTTTCAGCTCGGTGAATATTGGGGACAGCAAGCGCATGCAACAGCTCACGGAGGCGGCTGTGAGAGATAGTGCTGGTAGGTGGTTTTTCCCTTCGATCTAATCTCCCAATGACACCTTTCCCAGCCGTAAATTTCTCTGACTTGGAGTCCCTCTTAAATTTTAACCTGATTTCGTAGATGAAACAAATCGCCTACCTCTCGATGGTCTTCCTCCCCGCATCCTTCGTAGCGGTGCGTCTCCCCTCCCCCCTGAATTATACCACTCACACACAGACCCCAGGCCGTTTTCGGGATGAACATCCGAGAGATCGTCCCCGATACGAAGGGCTCCCTCTCGCACTACTTCGAGACCGCGATGCCGCTGACGTTCCTCACGATCTGGGTCGTCATGGCGTTCCAGAGCAAGCATCTCCTCGGGCGCGAGGCGACCATCTGGATGCGGCTTTTTTGGCCGGTGGCGCTGGTGCGGCAGATGGTCGTGCGGAGGCGGAAGGGGTATGGGCTGGATGCACCAGCTGAGTGGAATAAGGAGTAGGCGAGGGCTTGTATAAAATGAGGGGATTGCGGGATCTAGGGTGCATGTATGTAGTGCTTATTCTGTATCAGTGTAACGACTCGAACGGATTTACGAACTCTGGCATGTACATTTTCTGTGGATGATATTTTCGGCAGAGCTGGGGCTCATTTACTCGGAGAGCGCCGGCACACCGTAGTACTCCGAGGTTTACTTATTCGGAGAGCCCCTATCCCGGCGAGCCCGATGTGGGAAGCCGTTACCATACACGATCAAACACCTACATGGCTGGAAACGTGCACGACGAGATAAATCTGAGGCGACTCATCCGGAGACTTGAGAAGTCTGCCTCCGATTCGCAATGGAGAGGCTCCTCAGATGACACCTGGATTAAAGTCCAAGGGACCCTCCAGGTAATCACATACCCTGGACTGAATTGTAGCACTGAAAGACATGCTAGAAAGTGAAATATGCTAGGAAACTTCTCGGTAATGTAGAACTGGACGATGTGGATCCGACGCCGTGGGTGTAGTATCATTTACCTCCAGGGGACTTTCTCATACTTATGTGGTAGGAGGAACATGCATCGGTATGACGACTTCAGGACGAAGCTTGACCGGATTGACGCGTTCATGCAAACGCTGGAGAAGGTTGTGTATCTTGTACACCTCTACATTCACGTCCTGATTCGACCCGATAGCGAACGGCCCCGACCCGGACGCGACCGGAGCCTATCCTTCCGCACATCCCCCCACCTCCAAACGAACTGGAACCGGCCCCTCCCCAGTTACAGGGCCCTTCGGTCCCGGACGCGATTGCTGTCCCCGGCGAAGACCCCTCCTCCGCGTCACTTCCAACGGACGACTTGTTGTTCTCTGTGTCAGATGTGGCGCGCACGTCGTTCTCGTCGAGCGTCTCGCCCCCGTTGACGACGCTCCTCCCTCCCTCCTTCCACTCTGCCACTAAATCAACGACCACCGCGGTGGAACCTCGCCTGCTTCAACACTCGAACGCCCGCCAGCGGGACATGTCCGAGGAAATGGCGCGCATGGCAACGCAGCTAAAGCAGAATGCAATCCATTTCGGCGAACTGCTGGCGAATGACCAGCGGGTGGTGGAGGAGACGGACCAGAAGCTCGAGGGGAACTATGGCTATATGCAGAAGACGAGGGTGCGGACGAGGGACTTGAGAGGGAAAACGGGGTCCACGACGTGCCTCGTCTTGGGCATCGTCTTGCTCGTCACTTTCCTGTTCATGCTCATGGTGTCGCTGATTCGATTTTCGGGTCGATAGGTTTTTTATAATGTAGCTGTCGTGACGCCCGCAATTGCCCCGAGATATTAACTACTCTTAGCACTAACTTAGTCCGACCAGGAAAGAAATAATAAGATGAAAATTGTGGTACACGATACAGACTAACTAGAAGAATTCCATTGGACTGGAATACAACCAAATCAGCACCATATTTCGCTCATTGCCATCGAGGACGCGCCTCGTGTCTGCGGGGTCCCGAATGGGTACAAACTCCAAAATTGCCGCCGGGTCAGTGTGCCGGCAGATTTCATTCCAAATCGGCCTCATTGCCATGGCCTCGAATCGGGCGTCGACCTGTGCCTCCGGGACGCCAAAATGGTGAAATAACTCTCGAACCGCCATGATTGTTGCGAGAAGCATGACTGGTTTTGGTTTTGCACGGGAGGCGTCGGTCGGGTACGTGTGCTCGTAAAACGCGAGGAGTGTCGCACTCAACCCGGCCTCCGGGAATTGGGTTTTCCAACAAAAGCTGCGGGGGGTGCCGTCAGAAAGTGGTGTCTAGATTCCGCTTGAGTATTGGTTAAAACAGCGGTACAAGTCGACGACTCACATACGACATGACGGTCCGAGTTGGAGTTAGACAAGCAGCCCCAAGCAACCTCCTCTTGGTTGAGCCCCCCTAAAAGTCAAATGCTCCATGCCCGACTCCACCCCAGAAGTATTCGAGCAAGTCGTCGACTGCCTTGACAGAAGACACGCTTTCAATGGAATGGAACTGGCGAGCGGGTCTACCATAATACTTCACCCTCCGCATCGAGCCCAACCGGGAGCCCATCTCAAAATACAGGCCACGATAATCAAATATTTCTTTACGTTCTTTTCGGTTTTCGAGGTTCAACCGTTCAAGTCACATACACCGAAAAAAGCATGTGTTGGAATGATGGGTTTGAAGCGCCAACGTCGAGCGTCTTTGCCGTTTGGATCAATACATGAGATCACCGACGACCTCCGCACGGTCAAATAACTCCACATCCACCCCGTTGGCGTCCCAGTATGGCTCTTCAAACAGGATAGGCGAAAGCCGGAGCTTGAGAGTCGCCTCCTCGCGCTGGCGCCTCGAGTTTATAACGCTCTGGAGAGTAGTGTACACTTTCTCCTAGACTTCCGAAGAAGGACACAGTGTGAGGGTTTTAAGAAGGGGCCACGGCCGTGAGGCTGGACCCAAGAGCTGTTCGACGATATGGGCCGTGAAGCAGGCGTGGACGAGAGCTAGGGATGAAAGGGCGGGGAAGAGTCGGAGTGGGGGAGACGGTATCGCCATCGCGCGGAAATGGAGGTCGCAACCGCAGTCATTTCCGACCAAGGAGAGGGAGGTCAGGGCGGGGAAGGTCAGGTCAGGGAGAGTCGTCGAATCAAAGAGGACCCAAAGTTGGTCTCCGTGAGCGCCGTCGACAGTTAATTGTGTCAACGCAGGAGTTTCGAAGAGGCTGACGATCTCCGCCAGGTGGGTATCGCCGTGGTCAGAATGAAGCAATATACGGAGATACTTGAGGGAGGGGATGACCACTCGGCGCATGTTTGAGGGACTGCCGAAGTCGCTCGCGTCGATGTATAAACGAACCAACGAGGGGGATTGGGTGGCGATAGCCATGGAGAAGCTATTTCCATCTGAGTCTGCAATCGAGCCGGTTCTAAGTTCTAGATGTGAAAGAGACGTCGTCCAGGGCGGCACTGGGAACTGCGGTATGAAACCCGCGAGTTTAAGAAAATTAAGTGATAGAGGAGGGCCTGAAGAGAACAGCTCCAGGTTGAAGAGTGACTCGTTGCCTGTAATCTCCAGGTGTTCCAGGGAGGGAGCGGCGACATCCCGGAACGACTCTAACATCATAGTCGAATCATATGGAGCGATGATATCCAAGCGACGAATTCGAGGGGTATGGGGTAGGATATGGCTGAGGTTTTCCACCATAATCTGACCAAGTCCCGGCGGGCGAAAGTATCCGCGGGGCTCAGCGCGGAGAGTTGCCGCGATTTTACAGCTCCGCGACCGTTCGAGGTACAATTTGGAGATTTCTACGGCGCCATCGGAGCCCAATTCAACGTCAACGGTCGTCCAGAGGACAGGCGCGCCGACAATGGCGTCGCGGAAGCGACGCGAAACATGGGACATGACCCATTCCGATCTAAATTTCTCGTCTCGGTCAACGCGATTCTCCTGGCCCGCAGCGGCGATTTCTACGAGAAGCTCGTTTGGCAGAGAAAGTATCGCACTCATGTGGATGAATGCAGTTTGGTGGCAGAGGAAGAGAGTGCCTGATCCGATGGAAGGAGCGTCGCCATCACGTGCTCTCGTGCTTTCGCTCTTGCCGACTCGAGTCCTCCCCCAGTTTCTAGGATCGACGACTCCTCACCGTTTCTCTGTCGTGTCTCCCATGTCTGCCAGTCTTCCCCCCCGCTCATCCTAGTCTTTTCCCCCCGTCGTGACATCTCCTAGTCTCTTTTTCGCACTGCCACAATCCTCTCTTCTCAATTCTCATGGCCCAATTCCCTTGGTCCGTCGAGTGGGCCTCCCGGCAGTTCCTCCGCGATGTCTCCCAAGACTCCTTGATCCTCCGGCCCGGTAATATAGTCAAAATTCCATTCCCCTACCCCAAACTGCCGACGGGCTCGACATTGACTCGGACTCCGATGTACTTTCACTGCAGTCATTCGAAACCCGCGGTGGAAAGAAACAGCCGGGCGCTCGAGCGAAGCCCCGCATTTACGCTATTATCAATATTAAAGAAGAAACTCTCGTCGACAAACATGGAGTCCCTCACGAGTTTTACAGGCTTTGGCTGTTGGGACTGTTCACGTTCGCCGGGGACAAGGACGCCGCGAAAAGCCTCGACGAGCTCGACTCCGACCACAGAGGAAAGCACATGGGAGACTGGCTATACCCGACGAAGCGAACCTCGGCATCCCCCCCGCACACCCAAGAGTGGCTCAAAAATGGCTGCTCGCCCGCATCTCACTATCATAGAAACGGTTTCCGAGACTGACCATGAGCCCCCGAATTACGCATGGGCTCATGGGGACCTACAGTCGTTCGTTGTTCCCAAAACCATTCAGGTAAATCACGGTGTAAGGATGATTTCCTAGCTCCTTTTCACTGAAGCGATACAAAAAACAATAGATTCACTTTCCGACCACTGCATCCGGCCACATCTCCGCTCTTCCACGTCATCTCCTCATTTTCCTCCTCGGCGTGGCCGAACACGACCCGTGCCTTAAGATCGGCGATGCTATCGACCAGCTGATGAAACAAGGCAGCAATGGTCGACGTTGATTTTGACAGTGGCGTCTGGGATGCAGGCAGCACGTTCACCCTCCCCCTCCGCACAGTTCTTCCGAACACCAAAATAACGGCGGCTCGACGTTCTCGCTGCCTCTGCATCAATATCTAGGTCGCTGCATTGCTCTCATCGCCCCTTCCACCGTTCTCAAACAAACGATGACTTGCAGATCATGCCATACCCCCAAGGTCGGGATCAGTATCCGCCATCGCGTCCGCCCCCAAACGTGCGTCGCTCCCATTTTGCGTCCCGTATTCGGTATCTGAATTTCCGGTATGCTTCTTGCAGTGCCCGGCGCTTCCGAGCCGTCTGCGGCGATGTTGATATTGAGAGAAGTGAAGGGAGGAGTAAAGGGAGTCACTGGAGGCGGATGCGAGTTTCGTCGTGGTCATTTAAATTTCAAGCCCGCATTCTCATTCCATATCGCAGTTTTACTGGTGCGTGAGGGCGGTATCGTAGTGGACCGCGGCCCTGGCATCAGGATCCCCGTGCCTCTGCATCCCCCTCGCGCGCGCCGCCGCACCGCGCGTCGTTTACCTCGAGGACCACAGGTGAAGACAGATGGATACCGGGATGGATAGATGCGGATCTGAGGAACTGCCTTCCCCCGACGCCCCGTCGCCCCGGCATCCCTTAACAACGTGAAGACCAAGATGTGCGGCCGATAGGAGGGCTGGCCTATTTATTAACTTGCATGGAGCTTCAAGTTCGCAAGTGTGCCATTTTTGACTTGACAGAACATTTATTTGCTCTACGTATGTTGGCTATGAGACGATGGACGGGCCGGGCTGGAGCACGGTGTCGTGAGAGCCGCGGCGATGCTCGGAGAGCTGGGGGCAGCGGGGGGCAGCGGGGGAGCCTAGCAGCCAGATTTATATATTAATAGCCGTGCAATAAAAAGATTGGACCACTCGATGCAGCACGATACAAAACAGCCCAATTCCCATTATTGCTAGGTGTGGCATCACGCTGCATCGCGTAGTCTTGAGATTATTTTTCAGGGCTGCACGATACCGCCCGAGATAGGCCGATACCGGCCAAGACCGTGTTTTCACTGGGACGCGTCATCCTCAGATCCCCTCCAAATACTACCCTAGCCTCTAAACCTCCCGCCCATCCTCCGCCACGGCCGTACTGGAGCGAACGCACTGCAAAGGCTAGTAAATTAATTTAAACGTAGCTGTGGAATGGGGAAGGGGTGTCGTATATTACTTGATTTGGCGAGCGTTCAAAAAAAACCCAACGATTCTTGCGTGGCGGCCCGTCCGGCGACTAATGATTGCTGTGTCGAGTCAGACTACTTGGTTACCAGGGTTCGTCGCATTTAACGCATCATGGACCCAGCCCAAGTATAGTGTTGACTCGGATCTCGATGGTTCAGCGGCAAGAGTAGAGTCAATTTCTGCCCAATTCAGTCGGTCATATTACCTGCTTCGTGCGGTTCGTAGGATTGGAACTGGGTGCAAGCAAAGCGAATAGAACAGCCTCCAGGAATTGACTCGAAACAGGCATGCCTGAGACACGCACACACCGCCTCGAGCTGCTTGCAAGCTGGACACGTATTTAGCGCGTGAGGATGATGAGGTGTTTGTTGCAGGGTTACCAGTTAAAGAGAGAAAGGAAGAAAGGAATAAAGCAACTGCGGGTCGATAAAAGGGATTGAGAAAAGCAGGAAGTGATCATCACCTGACTGTCAACCGTTCTCGTCGCTGGACGTCATGAACACCGCGCTCGTCTCCTTCAACACCCCGCCCTCGACCCCGCCCTCCCGTCTCCGTCGCCGCGGCAGTCCCGCCACGCCGCCCAACTCCACTGCCCGCTTCAGCAGGCTGCTTACCTCCGTCTTGGGCTCGCCGTTCTTGACAACAACAGATATCGCCTCTCTCCCCCCGCATCTCGACCTCATCGATGGCGACGACACCGCCGTCCCCCACGCAGACACCGTCACCCGGCCACCATCCCCGGACCCAGGCGAGTTTGGCCTCTACGGATTCGAGGTTGTCCATCGGGAGGACGGCGAAGGAGACTGGCCATTCAAGCGCTCGCCCTTTCGCTCGCTGCTGCCGCGTCTCTGGGATGTCCTGTCGGCCTCGCCACCCCGTAGACAGTCCCCTTTTTCATATAATTACAGCAACAGCTCAATCTGGGCTCCAAAACCGATCGACTACACCCAGTTGCCGCCACTCGACGGCGAGGAGGGCGAACTGATTGATGACGAGGCTTGTTTTTTCTGTCCGCCGGTGCGGGCTGTAACTGGAATAGGTGAAAACTATTTCAACTCCCTTGGACTTTTAATTATGTGCTAATTAATTTTTAGATATTCTTACCCTCCTCCCACCGGAACTCGCCCTCCACATACTCGCCCTCCTTCTCTCCTCCTCCGCGCCCCCCAGCCCACATGCACCCGCCTCCACTGTTCTCGCCGGCCTATCTGACCATGCTACCGCCACGTCCGCCGCCCTCCACGACCTCATAGCTTGTTGCAGCGTCTCCCGCAAATGGGCCCTCCTCGCGAGCGACAACACCGTCTGGCGCTCCGCCTTTGTCAGCCGCTGGGGAGCACCCCCACGTCCGCCGCGCCTCTCCTCTCCCGCCGCCATCTCACCCCCGCCAACACCGCGCCGGCACAGCAGCACCCTCGACGCACGGATGAAAAAGCTGCCCGCGCTGCCGCCGGACGAGGCCGAAAATACTCCCCGCGCCCCACCCGCGCTCCTCGCGCTCAACTGGCGCACTCTTTACCGCGCGCGCCTCGACCTCGACCGCCGTTGGGAGGGGACTGCCCCATCCGCCACTGAGCCGCGCGTCACCGCCCTCTCTGGCCATGCAGACAGGTATGTCACGCGCTTCCACCGAAACACATTCACTAACCGCCCTGCAGCGTCTACTGCCTCGAGTTCTCTCGCACGCACATTATCACGGGCAGCCGCGACCGCAGCGTCAAGGTCTGGGGGCTGTGCTCAGGGCGCCTCCTCGGGACGTTCGCGGGCCGGCACGGTGGCAGCGTGCTGTGTCTCAAATTCGAGCTCGGGCCCGCAGAAGAGGACGCGGGCGAGGATGGGTTGCTGCGCGGCTTCATGGTGACGGGGAGCTCGGACTGCACCGTGTGCGTATGGGACCTGTGGACGGAGCGCGCGGGCGAGGACGCGCCGGTGCACGGTGAGGTGCGCGCGGTGCTGCGCGGCCACGGCGGGGGCGTGCTGGACCTGCGCATCGACGAGCGGTGGATTGTTAGCTGGTGAGCCGTGTGCTTGCGTTCCCGCTTTGCTTTCTCTAACTGGGCGCACAGCTCGAAGGACGCGGCGATTCGCGTGTGGGCGCGCGACACTCTCGTGCTGCACCGCGTGCTGCGCGGGCACGAGGGCCCGGTCAACGCCGTCGGGCTCCAGAGCGGGTGAGTCTACGAGGCGCGTCGGTGCGGAGGGTGCTCATTGTATTGCTGTTTTAGGCACTACGGCGGCGACGATGATGCGCCTGAGGGCGAACGGCACAGCGGGCGCGTGGTGAGCGCGAGCGGCGACGGCAAGATGATCCTGTGGGACATTGCGCGGGGCGAGCGTGTGCGCACGTTCGAGGGGCACGACCGCGGGCTTGCGTGCATCGAGTTCAAGGTGCGCGTCCCCCTCCCTCCATCTCTCTCTCTCTCTCTCTTCGTGTCGCTGACGACGAGCAGGAGGACCTGATTATCTCCGGGTCGAACGACTGCAAGATCAAGATCTGGAGCGCGGCGACAGGCGCGTGCCTGCGCACGCTCGTCGGGCACGAGGCGCTTGTGCGCGCGCTCGCGTTCGACGCGCGCAGCGGGCGGCTGGTCAGCGCGAGCTACGACAAGAGCGTAAGGGTGTGGGACCTCGGCACGGGCCGCCTCGTGCGCGAGTTCCGTGACGGGCATACGAGCCATATATTTGACGTCAAGTTTGACGCGCGGAGGATCGTTAGGTGCGTGGCGTCATCTTTTTGGGATGGGACAATGTTGTTTATTTGGCGTTAGCACGTCGCATGACCAGAAGATTGTCGTGCTGGACTTTTCGGGCGGGTTGGAGGTTGATGCGGGGGTGCTTGTTTGAGCCTTCAGGCGCGCGATACGTCCCTAATCCTCCGGATGGCGATCAAGAAGCGAAATTTTGGATGGATGGGCGGCAGACACAAATAAAAACACAAATGAACACAAACGAATTCGCTTACACGGAATCCACACTCGTTTGTTGCGTTTCCTTTTCTTTTTTCTTTCTTCTTGGACCTGGAATCTCAACTGTAATACCACGCACCACGCCGTACCGTAGCGTAGTCTACCATAACTGTGTACTGTATCTCTCCCTTTTTATTTTCCTGTACGTCTATGTATGGGTCTTCGTCTTTGAGATGATCCTGTCGGTCCTTGAGATCTGAACGACGCGGGCACAGAATATATTGAAAATAGGCTGGACAGTCTCCGGCAACATTCATTAACAGATGGAAAACAGTGAGCTGATATCGCTGCTTCGACACTCCCCGCCATTGAACGCATATGGTTCGATGCTTCCTCAGGCAGACCGCAAGCGACTTAAATGTAGCGCTGAGAATACGGGCCTGAGCCGCATTATGGAGGGGATTTTTTGAAACTGCACAACATATTATTAACCAACTATTAAACACCGACGAATCAGGTTCATGGAGGCAGTGCCGTTTTAGGCTCGATATGTTTGATGAGGCTCTTATGGGGATATCAGATAACATGATATTTTGGGTTGAGAGAACGGAGCAATATACCCCGATTCCGAATGACAACATGCACTGCTTGAATCACCCGGGGAGAGAAGACAGTGGATTTGGAGATAGACGGGTCGTCGTTGGGAAAGCAGAAGAAATTCAACTTGGCTAGAACCAGAGAAATTTAAAAAAAGAATGCCTGTTGGGGAGAGTCTGGCGCCGACTGATGAAGCACACTCAACCCCGGTGCCCAGCAGTTAACATTCTTGGCCTCGGAACCAAGGATTCAAATTGGAGGTCCGATTCCTGTGGGACGGTCCAACTCTCAGCGGCCCTGGTGCTCCCTGAGGGATGAGGGATTCGGCCCCTTGTCCCCATCCTGTGAACATTTTCTTGCTCAGAGAGAGTTTAACCACTGCACCAAAGAGCACGGAATATGCACTACAAAGACTCTATGCAGCCACCAGGGCCGCCTGAAGTACGCCGAGGAGTCGGCGGGTGACAAATGTGGCAGCGCACCTATCCATTTATAGACACGAGAACAACGCGAGAATTTGGCTCAAACTCGGAACTTATGTCAGGAATCTTAATCCACATCGCCACTAACACTGAGTGATTATCGCATGCCTGGGCCTGAGCCAGCTAAATTTTTGGTCAAATCTTTCTTGTCTCCCCATCGAATTGGTCAACTAATGCCTGATTTACTGCAACTTTAGCCAAGCGATGCTTCACTCCCTGACTTTCCGTTTTGGGCTTAATATATGTGATCCGTGTGAAAGCCGAGGTCCGACGCGTCATGCTCAAATTAGCACCACGTGATTAATGACGTCACGCGTCGAGCTACTGCGACTCGGAGTGGCCCAGTGCAACATCTAGTCGTTGGCGAGCGCAGCGTTCTTAGGGAAGTAACTCAGATGCGTCATTCCTGTTCATAAGGCTGAACTCCCAGTGAGTGGCAAGGCCTCACCAGGCTGGAGTTGGATGGACTCGCAGCGTCAGAGCAAGAATGGTTGTGACGTCCCTTCAATGTCCCTTGATCAATTCCTTTGGCCTGTGTTTCTCCATCGCCTCCGTACTACACCTGCGCGCGTAATAAGCGTAGCATTTCCTCCGCTGCTCAAGATCTATCATCCCTGCCCCACTCCTTTCTGTCGGCACCACGGGCGGGTTTGATGACCGTACGAATGGGCTGCGCCGGTTCTTAGGCATGAAATTTGTGCTGCGTGTGCCTACGCGCGGATTGGTGCAATCTAGATACTGGGCGAGAACCAGGCGGAAGACAGGGTATGACTGCGGGAGGTCTTTTCCTACTTCGAGTCACCTCCGCCAGCTCTAGCCACGCAGCACCCTCCACCGCCGCGGCTCCTCTCAGGCCTTCCTTCCATCCGCTCGTCCCTTCGCAGCATGGATTTTCAGCCTGGAGCAAATAGTCCTCCTCAATATCTGCCGCTTCTGGCAAGGAGGCTATGCAGGAAACTGCAGCCTTTAGCTCAGCTCCCCCCTGTAGCCATATCTTTTTGTCTGCGTTTATTCGACCTATCCCGACATCAGGAACGGTATGGTGTATGTCACTGGGGTCGCTGGGGTTCCAGCTAAACTGGATCTGGGGCCAAAGGACAAATCTTTGAGTCGATTTTATGAAGCGTTAACGCTTCGATCAATGGTCCATAGGTTGTGAATTCCTTGGGAGAAAGCTCGCCGTGGCATAGACCAGCATTGAGTCACGGCAGCTACATTCATAGAAAAACCTATCGATATGAAAATCAAATCAGCAACACCATGAACAGGAAAGGGACGAGCAAGATGAGGCACGTCGTGGACCCCATTTTCCCTCTTAAGTCCCTTGTTCGCACCCTCGTCTCCTGCATATAGCCATAGTTCCCCTCGAGCTTCTGCTCCGTCTCCTCCACCACCCGCTGGTCATTCGCTAGGAGCTCGTCGAAATGGATTGCATTCCGTTTTAACTGCATGGCCATGCGCACCATTTCCTCAGACATGTCCCGCTGGCCGGCGGTCGAGTGTTGAAGCAGGCGAGGCTCTACCGCGGTGGTCGTCAATTTTGTGGCAGAGGGGAAGGAGGGAGGGAGGAGCGTCGTCAACGGGGGTGAGACGCTCGACGAGAACGACGTGCGCGCCACATCTGACACAGAGAACAACAAGTCGTCCGTTGGGAGTGGCTCAGAGGAGGGGTCTTCACCGGGAACGGCAATTGCGTCCGGGGGTGAAGGGCGTTGCAGCTGGGGGGAGACCGATTCCGATTTGTCTGGAGGTGGGGGGATGTGCGGAAGGAAAGGCTCCGGTGGCGTCCGCGTCGCGGCCATTCGCTATCGGGTCCAGTCAGGATTCGAATGTAGAGGTGTACAAGATACACAACCTTCTCCAGGATTTGCATGAACACGTCGATCCGATCAAGCTTCGTTCTGAAGTCGTCATACCGATGCATGTTCCTCCTACCACACAAGTATGAGAAAGTCCCCTGGAGGTAGATGATACTACACCCACGGCGTCGGATCCACATCGTCCAGTTCTACATTACCGAGAAGTTTCCTCGCATATTTCACTTTCTAGCATGTCATTCAGTGCTGCAATCCAGTCCAGGGTATGTGATTACTTGGAGGGTCCCTTGGACTTTAATCCAGGTGTCATCTGAGGAGCCTGTCCATTGCGAATCGGAGGCAGACTTTTCAAGTCTCCGGATGAGTCTCCTCAGATTTATCTCGTCGTGCACGTTTCCAGCCATGTGGGTATTTGGTCGTGTGTGGTAATGGCTTCCCACATCGCGTTCGCCGGGATAGGGGCTCTCCGAATACTAGATTCATAACATTACGCTTGTCCTGCATTTGCCGCCTCATATCCAGGCGGTCGATCTCGTTCAGCAGGTTCCGGCACTCGCGCTCGAGGAGCCCGTGGCTGAACACACGCTCCTCCTTGGAGCACACGTCCATCGCGGGGTTAGTCGTCGTGCGCACAAGTTGACGACCTTGGGAAAGTCCTCGAGGAGCGCGGAGTAATGCAGTTGGTGCGTGCGAATGATGTGCAGCTCGCGCGTGAGGAGCAGGTCCGAGGTGTTGATCACTTGCGTTTCCTGAAGACGGGAATCAGAAAGGTGTGTGGTGTGAATGGGAGGCTCACGATGTAGCAGATGTGCGAATAGAGCAGCTCGAGGCTTTCGTCCCAGGCGTACATGGCGTGCCAAATAAATGTTAGAAGGACGAAGGTCGGGTTCGGTGATTTCTGGAAGATGCTTTGCCAGTACACGCTTTGCCCTGTGGTACAATCATTATCGTAGCAAAGGTGGCGTTGTTGTTGTTGTTGTTGTTGTTGTTGTTGTGATACGATATTATTGTACTCCCGTCTGTACTTCTAACGAGATGGACAGTCAGCAGGTCCAGGATGAGAAAGTGGTCGCCTGCCGAGTTCGCGAGGAATTAAATCTACGCAAGAAGCTAAACGCACCAGAGTGGAGGAAGAGGAGCGCTTGTGTATTGATGACTTTCTGGCCTGGGAAGAGGTGAAAATACAGTGATGTGGGAAGCCCAGCCTGCCCTTCCAGTAGCCGTCGCAAGTCTGGTTCAGAGGTCAAGCAGAGGTCCAGCCACAGAAAATAGGCAAGTACCAGGCTGCATTGTGTCTGGAGAGGAGGGGTGTCGCATCGCGCCCTACTGCACTTTCTCAAAGCATTCCAAGACTCGACAAGTGTAGTCTGTTTACGATTGATACAGACTGGGAAGAGGACGCCTATGCTGACAACTGTGATAGTAGTATTCACCACGCGGCTCAATACTCAGTGACATAACACAGGACCTCTGGTCCAGAAATGTAATCCTTGATTGCCTTCAAATATTCAGGGAATGCAACTTCCTTCGCCTCCAATTCTTCCACGTCGTTGCCATAAATTCCAGCGACGACCTTGCATCGATTGAGGGCCTGATCGCCGGGCAGCATTTTTTCGGGGAGCTTGTCCGCAGTTACGATGACGTCCCATCCACCGTTGTTGACAGCATGTTCAAAAACAATACGGAATGCTTGAGGGAGCCGGCGGTCCTTCCAATCCTGCGCGCCCACTTTGGCTTTGATTTTAGTATTATCGATGAAGTATCCCTTGACGTATTTCTGCAGGGTTTCAGCTGGGCTGCAGCAGGAGAAACTAGGAACACTGTACCGTTTGTACGTGCGGCATAAAGAGATTGCGTGTGTTTGTCCGGGTCGAAGTTAGCTGTTCAGTTGGTCAATCCCACGTGCAAATAAGTACAATTTTTGAGGAAAAAGACTCGTTTGAAACGGGCAACAGAACCGACAGCGGACGAGTCAGTGGCATCTCCGCCTCGCATGCACGGTCGCCGGGTGAACCAAGGAGGGAAATTTACATACCACGTAGCCTGGGTGGGACAGCGACGGAGGATGGAGATAGTGTATTGGGGGGAGACCGTAACTGTGGTGGTGGCAGGATTGGCAGGAGGAGGAACACCGGCGGGGTTTGAATTGATTGGCCCGAATCGTGATCTCCCAATAAGGAGATGCTTAGTCAGGAATACGATCACGGTATTTGCCCTTGTTGCGAGCGCAGCGAGCAAATCTTCTCTAACACACGTGACCAGACATAGGGCTAGCATATGCAGGAAACAAGGACAAACACATATGTGCGTGGCTGACAGTCCTTGAAGCCGAGAAAAAATGCCTTCAAACTCATTCAATTTGTAAGATATTGCTCCACGGCTTGTTGCAACGGATGGGGCTTTCTAAGCGGGTTCGAACGGTGCCCATCTTTCCGGGCCTGCGGTGGAAATTAGAGCTGTCTGAAAAAGGAAATTGGAGGTCTAGACCGTGGCAGTGCTGAGTCTCTGCGCGAGCACCCCGCGCTTCAGCTGATCCATATTATTCCCTCAGCGCTAGTCAGAGCCCAGTCTCCAAAGCAAACAGTCCAAAGCGACGACTCTGAAAACAAGCCAGGCTCCCGCACTCGAAGATCCCAACTTCAAGGTGCAGCTCCCCCAAAGCTCCCCTGGCTCTTATTTGTCGATATGGGACTGCATGACTATCGAGCGAAGGGACGGGTTGCGCCGCGGTACGCCTTAATGAGTTCTGTTCGACGACGTTTTGGAAAGCCTCGAATCCAGATGGCCTTCAGGAATCTATTCAGTTAAGTCTACTCTAGGTGATTCTATTTCTGTCCATTCTCATTGATTTCAAGGCGCTGGAGGAGTGCTTACTCTCAGAAGCCGTTTTGTTTGCGTTAATCGAACCCGAGCAGGAAGGGGAACAGTGTATTACAGATAAAGGAGTCGGCTATGTTACCGCGGGCGGAACATCTTTTTCGGACAGTATTCTAACATCCCCGTCTAGACCCACTGGCAGCAGCTCTCTATTGTTCTCGCCAGCTGCGCTACGCCACTCGCTCCCAAGTCCGCAACGTTTCCCGTGACCGCCCGCTCCCACGCCGACTCCGGCCCCGGAGCTTCTGTTTCGCCCTGGAACTGGTAGCTTCTGTTCTCATGACTGTATCTTCTGGGATCTCCGCTACACCTTCTCGCAATTTTCTTTTCGGATTCCTTCACCGGCCTATGTTTGTACAGAACAGGAAACAATGTATGTCTCGCTGTAACGATATGACCACTAGAATAAATGTATGTTCCTCGGAAGCGATGATTGCGTCGTTTGTAGCTAAAGAGTAGCTAATATTGCGACAGAAAAATCAGAGAAGTACGCCTGCTGGTCCACCGGCGAGGCCCAATCCGCCGTGGATCCACCAAAAAAAGTTTCTACCTGTAAACCACGCATTCTACCCTCGGCATTGTCCCGCAGAATGATTCCGACGGCGCTGATGACGCTTTTGCCTCCGACAAACAGTTCCAACTCCCCGTCGGTTTGCCCCGCGGTATTCAACTTTACGCGCTCGCTGACCATAGTCCATTCGCCCGGAGTGAATGAAAAGGCGCCACGAGCTATTGATGCTCCATACGTCGGGTTACACTCCGAGTTGGGTATCTTGCAGACTTTCTCGTTGGCGGCAAAGTTTGGATCGGATGGATCGGGAAGATATGTATACAACTCTCCCGCACCGTTAGCCCGCCACATGAGGCGTGCGGAGAAACACGTTGGGTCCCTGCGACCGCCCGAACACGCAGTCGCCGTCGTTGCGTTATCTCCCCCATCTGAATGAACAGGTAAGGAGAGATCCCGAGGGCAACAGGTCGCGGCTCACAAATGCCGGGAAGTTTCCCTCCTTGGTTCCACTGAAACTCAGCGGTAAACATGACGGAATATCCAAATGTCAGCTCTTTAGCGGTGGTGAAATCCAGAGATGGTGGACCGGGTGCATAGAACGAGAAGCCTCCGCGGGGTTGGTGACTCGGATTGTAAGACCCCTGCGGGTAAGTAGCCTCCATAGCCGTCTTCCCGTCCGGGGCTTTCGTGTATGCGTGCTTCGTGCCCGCCATTTCTTTAAAAGGCAGTAGAGTTGAGTCGGAAAGTGGAAGAGCCACCGGAGCTCCGGGGATCGTCGTCCACATGGAAACGGGGTTGGCCATTGGGAAGAGGGCGGCCATGGCGTTAGCCGGGGTGTTCCCAAGAGAACTTGAGCTATTGGTTGTGCCAGATGGGGCCGCGTGAAGAGAAGTGCTTGTGAAGGCTCCTGAAACTGCGCTCGATGAGACGGTCTTTGTTGTGAAAGTAGAGGGACTAGGGAGCGTGGTGGAAGAATGGTCTAACGATGTAGCAGCGCTGCGGTGTTTTCCGACCGACGTTAGACTATCAGTGGATGCCACGATCTGGGAAGTTTTCTTTTCAGGCGGGGCTGGTACAGCTAACACGGAGGCTGGAGGATGTTCTCACGTTCACACCACCACCATCAAATCCCCGCGGCGACCACAGCGCCGTCGAGCTGGACAGCCAGTCCAGAGGACCACATAGCCTACCAACAGCGATTGGAATCACTCCTGGACTCTGCCCTCGCCACTCTAGCTCTTTTGCATGAGGGGCACTATGCGGCATATGCCCCCGTTCCTCCGACCTTCTCTCGGCACACAACAGAGGTCCTCCTGGCGCTGAACACACACATCTTTACACACCCGACTATCACTACTTGCCCTGTCCCCGTCCCCACCCCTGCCCCTGCTCCGTCGTTGCCTCGAGCTGAGCCTCATTTTGCCACACCTGCCACGTATGCCGCGACTGCGGACCCGGGCCGATCCACTCCGAAACCGCCCAATCCTCACACAAACAAACATTCCGCCGTCCCTTCATCCAGGACGACGTCACCCGTGCCATCCACTCAAGTTGCCCCCGGCACTGCAGCCACTAATCGCGCGAGACTGAGGGCCTCCCGCCTGATTGTCCGCTTCGATCCCCTCGCCGCTCCGAAACGTGCCGACGTCCGACAGCTATACAAGACCGTTAATGACGCTCTTCCGGCACACACCAACCAGATTTCTGGCATCCAGTGGACTCGGAAGGAAAACCTGGTCATAAATGCGCGACACGGGTACTGCACCGCCAAACTCCTGGCAGCACAGCAGGTCAAGATTTGGAATGCCATCCGGCCTGTCCTTGGGCTGCCTCGAACGTTCGAACAGCCCAAATTCGAAGTCGACGAACCATGGCATTCGGTGGTCCTCCACGGGGTTCCCATGCCGCCCTCGCGGAGCCTCGACCACATCCACCTCGACGACATCCAATTCTGGCTCGACGCCGCCGAAGCAGGCACGGCAATGTCGTTTTCGGTTTTATGTGGGGATCGGCAACCCTGCCGGAAATCAGTGATGCACATGATGGTATTGCCGCATTTGGAAGGTTCACCCCTATGTCTGCTAGTTTTTCACTGTGAAGGCTCTGTGACCTCTGGAACTAAGCTGAAATATATATTAATGCGACATTTAATGTCCTTGGAAAGGCTAGAATACATTTTTCAGCGCTGAAACAGCATGAATCTGGATATATTGATTTGTGCCGAACGACCTGTCACCAAACTTTTGTGCGCCACAGGTAGCATAATGAGATGATTTGAATATCCAGATCCATGTATTAGGACCTTCTGAATATTTTCTATTGGGCTGATTTCTCAATTTCCTCTCCCTTCTCATGCGGTCAGCCATTTTGTGTCCGAAAACAGGTGGTTCTCAAAATGAGGACAATATATTGAAAAAGCACGCAATAGAAGCTGCTGCGAGAGCAATTAAATCCACTTTTCCCCGCAAAAAGTAGCCTTCAATGTGGATGAATGGCTCACAATTTCCACTGACCATCACTTGAGCCAAAGTCGGAGTTTGAATTTGGCGCTGCATTGCCGATCCCCATTTTATGTGCCGCGGCGGACTTCCCAACACGTGAATCGCTGTCGGTTCGGATATCACTCTCGTCTGAGGCTGATGCCCTGCGACTCATAAACGACGGCTGCACCCTTTACAGGGCCCTGTGCAGGGTCTCACGCTACGTACCCAAGTCTCCGATTCGCTCCGAAACATGATGCTGCCTCCATCTCACCTATGCCCCTCCGCTTTCATTTACTTAACTTTTTCTTATACTTTTAACCCTACTCATAGTGGCTAACCACCCTAGTTATTCTGCGGGACATTCCCGCTAAGGGCGCGCTCTGCGCGCTCTCAGTGATGCCGCTGACTACTTCATACCGAGCAGATAGCAACCCCTTTTAGAACATGTTTACCACCAGTACAAGAGGGATCCCTACCATATCGTATGCGACAGAGGGGAAATAAAATTGATTCAAAAAAAAAAAAAAAAAAAAAAAAAAAACACGGAGGCTGATAGAAGGAAAGTGACGACGATGATGTGGATGTTGCGAGAATGAGGATGTGTCATGGTCTCGTCGGAGGTTCGGGGACACGCAGCGTATTGGGGAAGTTATATGGGCACCAGGCAAGGTTGGTGGACGGTGGGATCCCATTTTATACCCAGCTGAATGATCTAAAGGCGGAGTTTCTTGGGCAGCGGTTGAATCGAGCTCAGTCTGGTTTTGGTTTCCGAGCCTCCCGAGTCAATACAAAAGTCGCCGAGTAGATGCCAGCGTTGACATCGTAGCGGTCGATTTGACATCTAGCCTTGATTTTTCAAGACAAGGCCGAGTGAGCCCCGGACCGCCCTTGGATCCGCAAAGCATTTCCACCGGACAGATCGATGCATTGACCTGATAGTCCTGGAGGCTGGAGCCTGGTCGGTAAGCCAGGAGAAGGTTCGCTGTGGGTAGACAAGGCGCAGGAATGCGGATGCAGAAATAGAATCTCGGGATCGCCACGGGCAGGATCGTCAACGTGTCGCTTGATGTGGTCTCCAACAAGTCGTCCACAGTCCCAAAAAGGAAATTGTGATTTTGCGCAGAACTTTCCGAGCCGGCAAACACATATATCTATATTCCGTACAATCCATTCCATGAGCCCGAACCACCACTATCCTATATAACACACACAGGCACTAGTAGTAAAGTAATTATAACCTATCCTCCGCCTCACGACTCTCGCATATATATAACCTACCACACCAGCCACTCTCCATACATATTAGCGCGCTCGCCGCGTATATATGCCTCGAAGGTCCTCTTCAGCACCGCCGCCCAGTCAAGGTCGCGCTTGTCGTCCTCCACGCCCTCCTTGTCCGCGCCTGCGCCAATGCCCTCTGGGGCGTCCGTGAGCACGAACGGCGCCTGCGCGTCGCCTTCCCGCAGCGCACGGCGCGCAGCCGTCTCACCCGCGATGAAATTGGGGCCCAGGTCGGGCCAGTTACGTGCGGGATCAAAGGGCTTCCACCTGCCGCACGTTGTGTGAATACACTAAAGTGTAAAGCAAAAAGAGTGCACGCACCAGAAATTGTGAAAATGATAGGAGTACGAGCCCTTGAAGAACCCGTTGAACCCGAGGGCCTGCGGCGCGGCGCTGCTCTGCTCGGGCGTGTCGAAGAAGTCACCGAATCTGGGGGACGTCAGAACCGTATCGAAAAAGACGGGAGGGACGGAAACGCACTCGGTGAAGTACGGCTGCGGCGGGCGGTCGCGCTGGTAGAACTCGGTGTTGAGCCACGCGCCGTCGAACAGGGCGTCGGGCAACCGGAGAAGCAGCCCCTCGAGGTGCGCGTCCGCAGTGTAGCGCGAGACCGTCATCTAGTAAAGTGTGAGTACGTTGCGCATCGGCAGCAATAAAACGAAATGCTTACAGGGTGGAAATCGAGCCCGTTGCGGAGTGCTGTGCGGAAGAGGAACGTGCCGAGCGCGGAGCCACGGTGCATGCGCAGCACGGCGGTGTTGTACTTCTCGAGTCGCGACCAGCGGTAGGCGAACGCACCCTTCCACCCCCAGAGCTCTTCCCAGTCGCGCAGCAAGAGCGTGTCCGCGTCAATGTACACGCCGCCGAAGCGATGACACAGCACGAAGCGCGCCATGTCCGAGAGGATGACGGAGAGTCGGTCGTATTCCGTTGACGACTTTGAGCCCGTGCGGTGGATCAAGTCCTCGCCGGCCGCCGTTTTCGTGGGGTGCGATGCGGCGGTAGCGTCCTCCTCGTCTTCCACGGTGGACTCCTCCTCCTCCTCTTCCTCGGGGACGCTGATGACGTGCCCCCCAGAATTGAAGAGCGTCTCGCGCAGCTCGCGCCACTCGTTGCGGATCTCGGGCACCCCGTCCAGCTGCTCCGTCGTATTCCACAAGCGGAAGCGGATGACCTCCTTGAAGCGCGGGTGCAGGAAGGGCGACGCCCAAGGGCTCTGCTTCAGCTGCGCAAACATGTCACGCAGGGCATTCGGGTTGGGGATCGCCGCCGCCGGCCCCGGGTTGATCCACATCCAGAACTGGGGGCGGCACGCGGTGGGGGCGGGCGCGGTGTGCGACTCATGGAGGCCGGTGTTTTGCGTGAAGAGGAAGGAGAGGAGCGCGAGATAGGGCTTGTCGGTGAAGGGGCCCGTCCAGAACATGTGGAACACGCGCGGGTTTTCGGAGTCGCATGGCTCGGGGAGCGACGCGGCAGGGCGGTGCGTCAGAGGTGAGGGGAGCGTCACTGCGGCCTCCCATTTTGCACCGCGCTTGCGCATGAGCCCGGCATCGGGGTCGGTTTCGCCCTCGTCAAGTTTCGCGGCAGGGGCGGGGCGATATATCGGGGGTTGGAGGTGATCCACTTGCAACGCCGCAGCATCGGGCGTCGTAGAGTTGGCTTCCTCTATATATATATACTTCCAGTCATCGATGGCCCCCCGGCGCGTCCGCTGGCCGTTGTCGAGGCCGGCTCCCACACGCAGCACTTCGAGGCAGTCTCGCACGTACTGGCACGCGCATAATTAGTCCGGCGCCTGCTGCAAAATTAAATGTGCTCGGCACCTTTCCCTGTGAGAAGTCACAGTGCTTCATTACGACATCCAAGTCCGCGACGCTTCCCGGCACAGGCCGCGGGGGGTATGAGACATGCGGAGGGGTGCTCTGAATGTCGAGATAAGTTCGTTTGGGGCCGACCCCGAGGGTATCTGTGTCTGCGCTGACGACGGCGGAGGAGGGGGGTCGGTATCGCGACGGGCTTATCGTACGTGATTTGGGAGGGAGCGCCGGATTGGACGGAGGTTTGAGCAAACCAATCTGTTTTGGGACTGGGCTGAGGGTCAGAGACGACAGCGTTGGCTGCAGCACAAAAACACGCACTGCTGTGTCCACTAGGGAAGTGCCCGCTTGCAATCTCCCAGTTCCATATCCGCTGGAGGTCCTCACGGCGAAAAACGAGTGTCGGAGGTTCCCCGGGCGTGTTTTGAGGCCATGACTCCCAATCTGTTCTCCCAAAGCCGCGGGAGACGAGGACGACGGTGAGCACAACAGCCATGCATGCGAAGCATACTAGGAGAGGCCCCCGTTGTCGGCGCAGGCGTAGTGACGGCAGGAGTACGCGCAGTCGGCGGGATCTGACGCCTGGTATTGGGACAAAAACCGGGCTCAACCAGGAAGCATTGTTTGAGCGCTGAAGGTGTTCCTTCTCGAGGACCGCGGACGAGTGGAGGGGAAGGGTCCCGCTCGGCCCAAGCAATGGCATGGAGTTCGAGAGATCGACGTGGTCCTGCTAACGAAACTTTATGGCACAGCCACAGTAACATCATCCTACTCTACAAACTTGGCGGCAGACTGGCATTTAACGGCGATAAGGATGGCAGGAAGAATTTTCGGCGACTACCGGAAAGAAATGGCGAAGCGGAACGTGCCGTTAAGGAAAAGGGGCAGGAAATGAAGGAAAACAGCAATGCTTTATCGGACGGTTCCGTCGAGGAGCTTAGGCCACCCTTAGCGTACTTGTATGCGGAGGCGGTTTCCAAACTTGTAAACATTGTAAACAATTCACAAATCTAGATCTTCGTAGAAAATATCCAGCCACGGATCCTCCTCATCCGCCTGCGGGCCCCCACCGCCTCCGGGCTTCAGTGCATGCACAACCGACTTGAGCGAGTAGCAAGGAGAAGGAAGGAAGACGATCCCGCGACACATCGGGCACGTCTTGTCGTGATCGACGGGGTAGTATGCCATCTTCAGCGGCGTCTCGTCGTCATCTAAAGCCGGCGGCGTACGGAATCACTGCTGCAGGCAGGCGAGGTCGAAGGTGTGTCCGCAAGGGTCAAGTCTATCGCCAATCTCAGGATAAGAGCGCGCAGAGAGAGGAGGATCATACGTGTAGGGCTGGGTTAGGAGCTCTGTGCAGATGGGGCATTGTATGGCGGCTTTGATTGCTTCAAGCTGTTGCTTCGGGTTAGGTTTCGGATGGATGTCGGCTCGACTACCGACCGTCTTGCTGGGGTGACGGCTATCTTCTGTCGCCGAATTCGCCTGGTTCAGTGAACCTGCAGAAACCGACGGAGGGCCTCGACGCTTACGTCGAGTGATGCGGCATCCCGCCATTGAAGGAATCTCCCAAATCAGCGTCGTTCGTCAACCAGGAGGCCCAAGAGCACAATGAAAACCCGCAGAGGAAAATGAGCAGAGGGATTGACGTGAAGAAGACTGTACAGCTCGTCGTCGACTTGAGATTCTCCGCGGGTGCTTGATTCGGCTGTTCGGTTTCTGGCTGGTTGGGACTGGAATCCGCCCAAAGCCGACCAGGGGATTCGAAAAGGAAGACCAAGAGGGCGTAGAGGACCGCGCGGCACAACAGGACTCCAAGCAATCCAACCCGGACGGCATACTTGACAATCTTGGGCAGAAAAAAGAGCAGAACGTTGTATACAGAGTGGATAGTGTCTGGCGTACGGGGATTCCAGTGTCGAGGTAGACAAGGAAGAAAGCAACGTTAAGGGCAAACGCGAGCGTGATCATGAAGCCTGAGAGCATGGTCATTGCACTGGCAACATCCGAATCCGGCGAGATATCGAGGATCACCGCCACTGTCAATCGCCGCGATCGTGATCGGGAGGCGGTTCTTCTCCTGCGCGGAAGCACTGCGGCACGCGGGAACCTCCACGCGGTTGCGAAGAGTCCCGGCATTGCACGTCAATGGAAACCTTCCGAAATTAATTACGCCTCTGCACCCATTATAGTTAAATTTCTTCGCGGGACCGGCGCGCAGGAATATACATCGTCTCGAGGTCCAGTCGACTCTTCTTCTGCTTCGGAGCCGTCCAGACGAAGAATTTCTGGCATTCGGAAGATCGCGAAAAAGATGTTAAGGTAGGTGAGCCATCCCTGGAGAGTGAGAACGGTGAGCATCGTCGGTAGAGTGGACTCTCTGAGCATTGACCGCAGCGATAGAAGTGCAAGGTTGGTGCAGTATCTCGACCTGTGTCTAATAATCGTAGAGCAGAAACTTCAAGTTGATCTTGCGCGATGAGGGCAAAATTCATTGCTGCTAAGAGACAACCGATCCATGAGGGCGACATATTGAACACTGGAATACACTCCAAAGAAGTGAACGAGAACCTTCGATGGCCGGACTGCTAAGGATGGTATGGACTCTGAAAATTAACGATTAAACAGTGGCTGCAAGAAGGGGTCCAATCCCATGGTAAACTCGCCTGCTATATTCCCCAGACTGGTGCACGCCATTTTTTCTCCTGCACCGGTGCTTCTTCCCATCAGCTAAGTACGTTCGCCTCCGCCGATCCCATTAATATTCTTGAAGTTTAGGAAGCGAAGAAGTAGTGGACTGGGCCCGGGGAGGGTGGTTCTGGTCAGGCATGAGGCCTTGAGAAGGAATCAGTTGGAGTTTGCCATGAGGTCGGCAAAGCCGGCAAAGACTCGGCCCGGTGGCTAAGCGCTAAGCAACCACTGCATCAGCGGCAGTGCAGCTTGAATCTGCCACCAGGCACCACCACATCCTTCGAGCAAGACTGCTGAACGGCTTCCAAGAGACATTATTATTGTCTCTTTTCTTTGAGCTACAGTAGACAAGTTCGACTCCGTCCAATATGCCAAGGTACAGACAGTATCTTACAGTGTTCGAACCCCTACTTATATCTTCAGCCTTATTTCCCTTCCCTTCGAACTTCTGGCCGAAATTCTTACACAGAGTCAGGCTATCTGGCTTCTTCCTGCGCGGCCGATATCTCATAGGCCGACTACAATTGCACCGGACGTGTCCGGTAAGATCCAGGAGGATACCGCCCGATCCAAAACGTTTCCCCTACTTCCCCCAGAACTGCTATTATCCCATGTCTCCGGTCGATTTCGAGACGTTTCCATCAATACACCCCAACTTTGGACCAACATTCAAACCCGTATCGGCGCTCAACTCATACCAGCTCCGATCTTCGAGAAGTACCTCCAGCGATCGCAGCCCCATCCGATAAGCGTCACTTTTTCCACTTGGCTTCAAGCCAACGAGCTTGAGGACCATACTATCCATCTAATTCGCCACATCGACCGCCTCCGTGAACTGCGAATCCGGTCTATTTCTCGCGATATCATGGTAGCTGCATTGCTTCCATTCCAAGACGTGTATGCGCCGCGATTGGAATTTCTGACAATCAGTGACGACTGGCATGACCGGGTTAACCCAACCACGCAGATGGCATATTTTCATCTGTTCATGTCGAAATATCCTTGCCTCTACACCCTCCATCTCCATCTTTGCGGGACTCATCTCTATGTCCCGGGGCCCAGGCCTCTTATGTCAGTGACAACACTCGAAATCTCGCACACATTTCAC
Source organism: Mycena vulgaris (assembly GCA_029204335.1). NCBI lineage: Eukaryota > Fungi > Basidiomycota > Agaricomycetes > Agaricales > Mycenaceae > Mycena > Mycena vulgaris. The sequence continues at coordinate 404,811 of JARGYA010000019.1, read as the reverse complement.
GTTCGCGTTACCCTCCCCGACTTGCGCGACCTCTTAACTGGTCTTCCGAATCTCACACATTTATCGGTATCCAATGAGCTTCTGGATTGCGCCAACATCGGGCCCCCAATTTCTCTACCTTCCGTCCGCTCGTTCTCAACAACTATTGGGAAAGGGTGGATATCCACACCCGTTTTGGCGCTACTCGACATGCCCTGTGTCGAGAACGTAACCTTGAACGGTGTTTCCAACAATCAACTTTATTACTTCTTCCAAGGCTCCCGTTTCTCTTTCCGCTACCCAGTGCTGCGGTCCTTCTCTCTGCTTTCACCACCGTCTTCATTTGGGTGTGGCAGCCGTTGTATCGAACTTTCAGAGCCGGTCCTGCGCGCATTGGCTTCCATAACCCACTTCACCCTCCAGAATCTCTTCTCCCCTGATACTGTGTTACAGAATATCCTGACAACAACGCTTAACGGCGATCGGGCCCTTCCATCGCTGGTCTCGGTGACCGTGTACTCTCCTCGACACCAGACCGGCGATATTCGCAAGATCTTAGCATCCAGGTCCAGGGTCGTCCGCGGGGACTCAATAAAGCTATGGTTACGTGAATAGGAATGCTTCTCCCGTCATCCCGAATCGTCGAGATCAATATATTCGCCAATGTCTATCGCTAAACCCAAGCCGACCAGTCGCACTGAACGACTTCGGTTACATCGTTGCATTATGCCGTTACTGTCGTCCCATTCATGCACAGGCGTTTACTTACTGCCCGCTGCTGTAGGCTGCTGTGCCAATGAATCGCTCAATCGAACCCCATTAATACTAGCGATTCTGAAGATCTACTAATAACTCAGGTACGCCTTCGCGGGCGTCCAACAACCCCGGCTCCAACGCTAACCTTATCATTGACGATCGCAACACGGAGCGATGTATAAACCCCGTATTGCGGGTCAGATTTGGACCTTCGCAACGTACATGATGAGATGATGGAAACGTTTTGGTGCAATGATGCCTTCCCACATTCGCTCTGTTATCCGCAATAGGGTCCGCACGTTTCGGGCATTTAAACGCGGGCCCCGACGAAAGAGCTCGGTATATACTGAAGGCGATGTAAAAACTCCTCGCTGATGATATGGAAAGGTCTGTTTACCGGCACTCGTTCATGTACAAACATAATTTTAGATCTAAGCAAATACAGAAAACAACGGAGTTCAATAAAATCTCCTTCGCAGTAAACGGAGGCAGTTCCATATCTACAGATCTTTCAGGGTCGGGACAGTGATACGCCTCGCATGAGTGAGCATGGGTTGGGCGCGCATACCGCCCTTAGAACCAGATCCCATTCCGTAGTGCGGGACCACCCGCGTTTCAACGGGCTGCGGAACCGGATGACTGGCGCCTTGACTGATGGGGAATGGCCAAAATGTGAATGTGTGGTGTCAGAACTGGGACCCCAAATGTGGGGAGCGCAATGACTCCGGGTGTTTGAACGGACAACCACGGCCCTGACTCCAGCAGGTTGGCCCAGCGGGGCAGGGTGTATGTCTCCGACTCTCCGGTCTACATACATAGGCGACGTCAGTTCGCGGGTCAAAGCTTACTAAGAGGTGGGGAGTGAGAATTTGAACATGCACCGAACAGTATCCCGAGGGTGAAAATACCGGCAATTTGGCACGGTGCAGCCTAACATAGAAGAGACGCGCAGCCAGCAGTGGGATTTATCTGTCGGGAGTGACAGGTCGTGGATGCTAAATGAGGATGAAATCAATAATTAATTTAGTTCAACCTCAACCAAGGAATAGTTGATTTGATAAAAATGAGACGTACAAACCGCAGCGGTCGCCGAAAGGAAACCACCCATAGTGCTTGACGAAGTGTCTGCAAGACGTCGTCCGCCACGAGAGCGGTTTGAACTTCTCCAGGAACGCGAGTTTAGCCAGCCGTACCGAGGTGGCAGAGTAGGAATTGTTTCTGTCGATCGCATACTCCGGGACGTAGGAAAGCTGCGATGGGCCTCGTCCTAGTATCACCAGCGTGCCGTTTTGAGGGTGGGGTGAATGGGTCGACACGGAAATACGGGGGGGAAGTTCCACATTGACGCGACTGAATCCAACTGGAGGATTTCCCAACCGTGCGAAAGTACAGGGAAAGCGTAAGTTAGTGGCGAGTCCATCTGCAGCCCTTTATATTATGGCGACGGACATCTAAGACTCAAAAACAAAATAAGACAATGGACAGCCGCCGGTGGCCTGTGGACTCGGATGAACGAATGTCTTCTGCAATCTAGGTGATTCAACAAAGGATCTGATTTCCATTGTTGATTTTGGCGGGCAATGTTCGATCGTTTCTGGCAAGAGAAGTTCAGAGAAGTTCGATTCAGGTGATGGCTTGGTGATGGCCGTCGAAGTCGCGTCCTTCGTGATTGACGCACGCTGTGTCACATCGCGTGGCGTTATGTTGGCGCGACTGTCACGCAGTGCGGAGCGTGAAAGTCACAATGCGGAGCGTGAAAGTGAGACGAACTTTGCAGTGCTAGATTTATTCATTCCACATCAACTCTCCCATATATGATTCCGAATACTCAGCTGCAACGGTTGCAACGGCGGTGCAAAACGTAGCGCAGACGCTGGGATGTTCAAGTACTAGTAAATTCGACAAATTATGATACAGTGTTTAACGGGGAAGCGAAATGCACGGGGAAGCGAAATATTCGCTGTCCCGCGCCTTCAGGGCGCTGTATGTCGCCGAGTTTTTAGCACACGATACTAATACATAAAAAACCCTTGGTTGCAAAAGGATTCGTCCACAGAACTTTCTGGGAGCCCAAGAGATCCAATTCTTTGTTTCCACGCTTATTTGCGGGATTTGGTCACAATTGGGCATCGGGCTCGGTCCTGGACTAATGAATACTCATATTTCTGGACACTTGGGGGTTTTCGGGGGCGAGGATTACGAATATCGACATCCCAGCAGCCATAGATGGCTCACTGCGCGATAATCGCGCACATTTCGCTTCCACGTGACGTGACCAATTTGGCGGTTACAAAAGATGGCTCTCGTTCTCCACCAGAACAGGAGCAATTGACACAGGACTTTGTTCCACGGGGTAGCCAGGATGTTTTACCTGTGATATATATATAAATCCTTGATGTTTTGCGACGTGATTGCCTCTTGAATGGCGAAATCGCTTGAACATTTCGCTTCCCCGTTAATCACTGTACACACTAGAAATAATAATAATAGCCCGAGATATATAAACTACAATCTACAACGCAAACAGGGCAGGGAGGTTTGGGTTTGTCGTAGGTACTTCAACAGAAAACAAACTTATCAAAGCGGGATGGTGGTATGTATCGTGTGGTGGGTCGTTGGGTGGTCATGCATGCAAAGAAGAAGAGGAAAAGGAGCAGTCGTCATGACTGTAGTGCCATGTTCGCCTGCAGCGCCGCGTTGCTCAAAACGTCAAACCCGGGCATCATGTGGTGGACGCGCTTTCGCGGCGGCGGGAGACCCGTCATATCCTGCGAAGTAATAGTTGTATTAAAAGCTTGATCCATAGAAGCGCAGAAAAAGGACGGGCGTACTTGGCAGGCATATTGGGGGTCACCGTACTGGGCATCTGCCGGATGGTTTAGAAACTGTGTGCCTGGGCTGCCAGTATGGGGATTCTCGCAATACCCACCTTGAAGTTGGTTGGGTTCCCAGGTGCGCTGGTGTTTCCGCGACTTTGACTGGTCCTAAAGAAGAGAATAGTTAGACAACCGATTGATATCGGTAAATAAGGGCCGGGTCCCGTGGCCTACCTCGAGGTGAGATGTCGGCTCAGTCGAGTAGAGACCTTGGCCATCAACTGTTGACCAGTCCATCGCTTTCGAAGGTGGCAGCGCCGATCGCATGGGGTCCGTCGTCCGGAAATCCTAGTCGAAATATGAGATCCAACGACGTCAGGACGGCTGAAGATCAAATATTTACCTCGTATCTCGGACTGGGCTCATCCCCCGATACCGATGAATGTCTCGATTGGCTATCTGTCGGTCCGTAAATAACAGCGGGTGAAGATAGAGCGCACAAAGAACGTACCAATACCTTGATTCCGGGTAAGCAGAGCGGCCACTAAAAAAGCTGATTGGTGAGAACGGCGGCAGGAGATCCGAGAGTGAATACACACTGATGTCGTCTCGTCTTTTCTCCGCTGTGGTAACTGCAGCCCTTGCCTGGCGCTCGGTCTCTAGGCAATTGGTATATCGCAAGAAGGCGTCTTGGGTGTCTTTTTGTGCACGGGCGAATGCAGCGCGCGAGCTCTGCAGGGCTTGCTCTGTACCCGATCAGAATCAAAATCGGTGAAAGAAAACGAAGACGTACTTGATGTAGTAGCTTCCTGCGATAGAGATTCGGCGTTGCGGAGGGACGGGGATCCAGAATTCCGTGATGAGTGGGGGATGTGTGTGCTCGAGGCTTCGGAAATGTGGTCTAAATGCGCGATTAGCGAAAAAGGACAGAATAAAGGAGAGACCGGCGCACCCATCGGGTTACGCGTCGTTTGGTCCATAAATGCATGCTCAGACGGTTCGGGCGACAGAGACTCGACAGAGTGCTGGCGGATGGGGAACGGATGCTCGCCACCGTTCGAATTGCGCAGGCGGGGGTTGTGCGGGATGCCCGCGGCCTGGCGTTCGATGAATTTGCGGAGGAAGGAGAGCTCGATGTCGTCTGGCATTGCGTATGGCGGGCCCTGGATATCGCCCTTCTGCATGAGGAGCTCGAGATGGGACATGGTCTTGTCCTTTAATTGCTGGAGCCACTCGTGGAGCTCCATGTGGTCCTGGTCCGCGCGCGCATCGTAGTCCTGGCGTCTGCGCGCCTTGCGCCAGTATGTTTTTGTGAGTTTGAGGGCGCGATTGACCTCGCTATCGAGGGTACGGTACCAGTCGCTTGCCTGGCGGTTTAGGCGCACTGCGAGGACGCCAGGCTGGACCCTGAGTTGGAGAATACAGCGACCCTCGCGGTCGGCGGGGCCGAGGACACCCTTCTGACCCTGATTTCCGCGGGTGGCACCGCGAGATACGTTCCCGAGCTCGGGCCAGGGTAGATCGTCTGTTGCAGCCATGGTGAATGAAGTAGATGGGGGAACTTGCGGGATGAAGATATCAGCAAGAGAGAATAGCACAACGAGATTGGGCAGAAATTCAAGCGATGTCTGTTCTATGCCGGGATTTAAAAGGTTATCTTTGGTGAGCCAAGATCAGCAGCTACCACAACGGGCAATGCGTTTTTGATGGGACTGATCGATCAGGCCAATTGCCGACATGTCGACATCCACATGTTTTGCGTTGGTAACCCAGGGAGCACCGTCTCCCACGTATGTCTCCTCGCGTGCGGAGCGTGCTGATGAACAGATGATGGATGCGTTCCGTTCCAAAGTCCCCACAACACCATTGTATATCAAACTACTGCAAGGGGAACCAGCTGGTCTGTTCGAATCATTTGATATGCTGAGATGCCATCGCGCTGCCCAAGCGAACTGAGATCCCGGCGCTGCTGGCCCGGACCTTCCTTTCAAGTGGAGAAATCCACCCCCTGCGCAAGCGGCGCGGAATCGGAGAAATTAACTGGCGCCGTTCGTCAGCACTCTTATTTTTCCTTGCCGCTTTTCCGACCGGCCAAATTGCTTACTAGTGCAGGCGCTCCAGCGCACGTACTGTTTCCACGCATCGCCCCCAGATTCTCGTCCCCTAGATTGTATCATTGCAACAACGCTATAAGTGATGGGTAATGATGCGCCTCACCATCCAGTACTCTGTGAGAAATCGGAAGGTCAGTGTCCGACTAGGTGTGCTTCTGGAGCCCGTACCTTGTTACCGCCGAAGGCTGCCCCGATTTCCGCGCCACTTGTTCCGACATTCACCTACATATAATTAGCGGATGCAAAACTAAACTCGTGAAACGTGGATATGCCATACATTTACGATCCCAGTGTCCGATCCACCGGGTCCAATCCATGTGCCGACGTTTCTGAGATCACGCGTCCAGAGACTGGAGGAGAGGCCCTAGCAGCAACGCAGGCGGTGAATCCACACTAGTGCAAAATAAAAATAAACCCCACCTGAGGCACCGCATTGTTCCACTGAATAGCTTCCTCGAGGTCGTCAAACACTGCGCAATTCAGAATCGGCGCAAAGCACTCGGTTTGCCATAGCGCATCGGATGGATCAATGGACTTGGGCATGGCAATGGTGGGCTGTACAAAATGGCCAGTGCGCGCGTAGCGCTCCCCGCCCGCGAGGATCTGCGCGTCAGTGTCCTGGAGATACCTGATCGCAGTCTCGTAGACGTCTACTGCGGCTGCGCTGTGCACCGGTCCCAAGAGCGTCGCCTCCTCGAGCGGATCACCGGGCTGCAAACCGGCATAGACTTTCTGCAGGCGCTCGAGAAACGCGTCCGCGATGTCCCGATGCAAGTAGAGCCTCCGCGTCGACGTGCACCGCTGCCCCGCCGTCCCGATAGCGCCGAAAAACACCGAGGGGACCGCCATGGCGAGGTCCGCGTCGGGCATGACGATCGCAGCTGCATAAATATTTTATATAAAGTCCTCATCACGGAATTCATCACGGAAAATCTACCGTTGTTCCCTCCGAGTTCCAAAATAACCTTTCCGAAGCGCGATTGGACCGTCCGGCCGACGATACGGCCGACGTGCTCGCTGCCAGTGAATGATACTGTACACAATTAGGGTTGCACGGGGTCGCAGACGGTTGTTCTCTTACCCAGCTCGACATCGCGGCTCTCGGCAATCGCCGCGCCCGCGTCCTTGTCGCCCGTGACGAGACCAGCGACCGCACCGGGAACGCCGTTTTGCTCGAGGATTCGGGCAATTATGGTGGTGACGGCGATGGCGCACAGGGGCGTCGAGGGCGCGGGCTTCCAGAGGGTGGCATTACCGGCGGCGAGCGAGAGCGCGAGATTCCTGGGTGCGGCAGTTAGGCGGTGATACCTACGTACACTCAACGGCGAAATGCTTGCCAGCCATAGACCGCTACTGGGAAGTTGAATGCGCTCAAGACGCCGACCACGCCGAGGGGGTTGGGGACTTGGGCCATGTGAGTAAAATGCACCGGAATAGAACTGCATCAGCGTTGGAACAAAATAATACCTTCCAAGATGGAGTGGCCGAGGCGCTCGGAGGCGACGACGCGCCCGTTCATCATGCGGGAGAGGCCTACCGCGTAGTCACACTAGAGTAACGCGCATCAGCGCATTACACGCCGACTGCAGCGCGACGTACAATGTCGACGAACTCCTGCACTTCGCCGATGCCTTCGGTTTTGATCTTTCCCATCTCAAGTGAAATCAGGGCTCCGAGCTCAGTGCGCTTAATTAACATGAGGCGTCGGGAGAATTCAATGCGGCGTGTCGGGGCACGGACCTTGTCTGCGAGCGCCTCTCTGATCTGTCTGAGAATCTCACCGCGGCGCGGAGCCGGAACATCTGCCCCTGGTGGGTCTCGAGACGCCACATATGGCACTGAAACTTACTACGAAAGAAGGTGTATGCCTCGCGGGACTTGGCCAGGGCGGTGTGGAGCTCCTCCGGCGAGGCCTAAGAGTTTGTTGAGCCGGATGCGGCCGAATGAGGCAATATCTGCGTACTGTTTTTACACGCGCAAGAAGCTCGCCGGTGGTGGGACAAAACGACGAGACGAGATCGCCTGAACCCTTCCACTCTCCATCATAGACGCCACAAACTTCGCCTGTGGTTGGGATGTCGAGGACAGACAATATATTTGCGGCTCGGCCGGACAAGGAACGCGTGGAGGCCAACGTGGCACGCAGAAGAACGCGTCTTGAGACGATCATGATATGTGATCTGCAGGAATCTGTTGTGTATCAAGGCTGGGTGGAAAGAGAGCTTGCTCTGTCCACTTCGAATGTTGGGTTGGTGGATGCAGTTCAACGTGTGATCTGACCGGCGAATAAACGGTTAGCATGTGCTTTCCCGCGTTTGATCGCCGCACCGTCGATCTTCCTCTCTTCAACTCATCTCAACTGCCAGTGAAGCTACCACTCGAGCCGCATATGAGGATAATACAAACACGACTCCAAACATATCTGCATCCTCGGCGATCCCCCAAACAAACGTAACCGTACACAGTCTTCGTCGCGAACACCAGAATGACAACTTATGGGTGCAACACTGCATCCTGTGTCAAACTCGAAAACAGACAAAAGCTATATCAGATACCTCGCTACATCCTGGGAATTCCCATCGAACACATGGCAAATGCATGCCGCAACCATCTGGAGAATGGGGTGATGCAACGGCATCTGCGATCCGCAGCATCGACACAGCATCAAGCGCATCACTGCGCATCACCACCATCTTGCGCCAGGCCACTGCCACTGAACCGACACTCTGGAGGCGACCAAACCGGACATCATAAGGTCTAAGGTACCACGGCGTAAGCCTGTACAAGTCAGCACCGCAACTTCGCGACAATCGTGCCAAGGTGTCGCGGATCTTTGCGTGTTGTGGCGGCCCCAATGTGGGCCCTTGTGTGGACCGCGACGTCGATGCTATTCTATTCTCCTTGGTATCTTGTGGCGCGTCCACAAGTCGTATGTCTGTCGATGCGCTCTGTGTTCTATTTTTCTCTTCTTCTCGCGTCAGCTGCCACATTGCAGCGTGAGGATGTATGCATGTATGGATGTCCGCCCACCCGTCGATTACTGTAATAACCGCTCCGCATCGATTAATATTTTTAGGTCCCCCATCGCACCGGCGCAGACCGGCTCCTCGCGACGCCCATCCACAAATAATCAGCAAACTAAATACTACAGATTACACCCGCCCCTACCATCCGATCCTTATCTCGCCAACGCCAGCCGACGTCTGAATCCTGTCCAGCACTCCGAGCACTCCGAGCACTCCGAGTCTTCTCGCCCACCGAGCGACCGTAACGAAGCGTCGACGTGCTGCCTGTGCTAGAAACTTGCACAGGTGCGCGCGCCATGGACATTGAGTCCTGTCGTGCGCTGTTCTCTACGGTAGCGAAGTGCCCGTGCATTGCTATTACGGAGAGGATGAAGGCTCCCAAGACATGTACAGACGCGACATGGGCAGCGATCTGACAAGCAGACATCGCCGCTGTAGTATGGTTGGCATGTCGCGGAACGACTTGGCCCGATGCCACATACGCTGAATCAAGTGACTTGCGGCTCCCGGCCCACCTCTTCTGCTGCCCGTACACTTGTCACAAACGTCTACCCCGCATCCCCATATTATTACCTCTGGCAACCCACCAAATTCCTGGATCTCGCAGGCTTGTCGAATTTTGTCTCCTTCCTGACACACGCAATTTACGGCCTTGTTCAACTTCAGTCTTCCCTAGAGTTTATTTTAACCAGTGCTCATAAGTCAGTCAGATCTGAAGTAACATCTCATATATTTCGACTGATTGGACTGTAGTGGGCTCTATTTTCTTTTCCTTTGAATTCGCTGGTCGTGTTATCTTGTTGCTAGCATTCGAGTGCAACGTAATGACCCCACCCAGACGGTTTGGTTTAGGGACAGCCGGATCATTTGATTCGTCGGGAGATGTTTGAGGGAGGAAAATGGGACACTCCAGCGCTCTCGATCGCGTTTCGAGGACACAAGTAAATGAATGCTGGAGCCTGACATTTTTTATTCCCGTTGGACAAAGACCCAAATTCAACATGCCTGAAGTCGATGCAGCATATATCGAGGCACTGAAGTCAACCTGAATCCCAATCGAGGTTGAACGTTGAACGTTAAATAATGGAACTTGCAGTACTATCCCTGCCCGCTGGGCCGGACAAACCTACCACTCGGACACTTGTGTTTTACTCAATCATTTCTGGACCGTTTTTCGAGATCTTTGTTTCTATGGACTCTCCAGGATGTGGTCTGAAGTCCAGGATAAAAAATTCCACAGGTTACGCGCATTCCCCCATTTATTACCCAAGAAGTTGGTGACAGGTGGTAGGAAATTGACGGTTTTCACCTGTTTTATGCATTCCAAAGATAAATGGGAGATCAGAAACATCGAAGAAGGCTTTCAAACCATAGGATAAGACTCAGGATAATAATATTGCTCAGCTAGGTCCCCTTTCGGAACGTGCCGAGTTGTAGCGACAGTAACATACGGCCATACTTCTACACAAAAGGTATGCTCAAACAAAATTCTGTGCATGTAGATGGTCTGGTGCTTTCGGAATGAACCGAAAATCAATCTCCATACTACATAACAGTGTTCAATTGAAGGGCTCCTGCACTTGTGGAAAAATGCCTTGTAAAAAGACCCTTCCGGAGATTTCCTTGAACATCGGTGCATGCAAGCAGTCCATATGATGCATTCGAACTTGCGTGTCAAGTTTGGGGGTCTTCGATATGCCGGGACTCTGGTGCGGGGTCGGCAATCAGCCATTCATCGACGAATGGGCCATTTCACACGAACCAAAATGCTAGACCACATTAAAGGAAGGATCTGCGTCGGATAGCGTACTCGGATTGTGTTAGAAATATGTCGATACCGAGATATTCACCGATCTCTGTTAAATGTCGGAATAACCGGATAGTAGGGACCGGGCCGGTTTGTGCCGTTGAGCTTCGGTAGTTCCCGAAGATTCCTCCTAAAAACTTATTTTACAGTTTGAAAGTTGAAATGCACGCCTTCCTTCTCAGTGTCCGTGTGTCTCTGTCTCCCACCGCCCTCACCCATGGCGTGCGTACCGTTTCTGGAAATGTTCCTCTCACACCACGGGAAGCACGGCACATGGCCGAACTAAAAGAACTTATGGCCTAGTGAATCTGCAGCCACCTCTTGCCTCGTTCTCGCTGATCCCACCGGTAGCAGCCCCGGCCTCACGGCCCACTCCCGGGTGCTCCTCAGTACCGTCATCAAACGTCTCAATGCAGCGGCCCCCTCCCATAAAGTACCGGCCCAGCCTCGCAAGTCCCTCTCCGACGCGGTGCGGGACGCCAAGATAACGGAGCTCCAGGCCGGGCATACCACCATGCAAATGCAGGACGCAAGGATAACGGAGCTCGAGGCTAGGCATACCACCATGCAAAGCGAGCTGCGATACGAAATTGGTAGTCTGCGCGGAGCAACACTTCCTCTCTCTGCCGCCATTGCCCTCAAGGCGGGCGTGACGACTCTAGGAGTCGCGAATCTACTCGCACTCGCACACAAAAATCGAAATGCACACAGCGGCTTCATCACCCTATTCCAAGCTCTTGGTGTCATCCCCCCCCTCAACATAAAGAAGCACGGCACATTCACTGGTGCGACGGGACTAGAAGCTCTGCACGTCGCATCCCTCCTGCTGGCAGCTCCTCAACAGCTGGGACAACCTTCGCCACACCGTGCTTCCATGTACAATCAAATGACAAAGCTTCTAGCGTCCTCGGGCTTTGGCGCTAAAGGTGCTCGAGTGTGGGCGGCCTTTCTAATGGTTAGTCCAATTACTTGCCCGTAGCCACAACTGACTTTGCATGCCTGGACAGATCGAGAAAGGCGGCCAGATCAGAGCCGAACGGAATACCTTCGCTCACGAGATGACTGTTCAGACTTTCCTCGAGATTGTCACCAACCTCACGAAAGCGGCGGTGGCGGCCAAGCAGCCACTGTCAGCTCCCTGGCAAGAGCTGATGGGGCTCTGGAGCACCCTCGTGGGGATCCCTGCCGTGGACAGCAGCAGCCAACTGTCCGCAGCGGAACTATCTATCGTTCTATACAACAGTGCGTGTTCCCTTTGATCCTTTTGATCCTTTCAATGCCACTTGCGGCTCCGGCGGTTTCTGGTCAACAACCGTGAGCGATATGCGGAGAACATGTGCGACATTTGTACCATTGTAAGTGTATTCTTCCCATTTTCCTTGACGAGGAGACATTTTTAAACCGCATATTCTTTAATAGCTCTTGTATGTGACTGCCAGGTTCCAGACCGCTGCACGCGCTCGTCTACGAGGATTGCGCCGGGGCCGTAGGCTCAGAAGGGATGTCACACGGGTAATTCTCCGCACGGCAAAGCCTCGCCGCGCTGCGCTACCGCGGGTCCAATGTGCCGGGTTCTTCCCATTTTTCTTGATACACCGCTGTGTTTTTTGCTATATGTTACTCTCTTTACTACTAGTATAGACTCTAGTGTCACGAAGTTGGACCACAAGCCGTGATCAGCCTCGATACTCTGGTTTCGGCAGAAGGGAGCTTGAGCCATGGCCGGAGGCAATGGATTACCCCGCGCGCGTACTTCTCGCCAAAACTCGACAATAATCCTCGACGAATTCACGTCCTCGATCGACTTTGAGACAGATTGGGCGACCATACGGCAACAACAGAGGAGACAGCAGCCATACGGTGAGAAAACAGGAATGCGCCATTGGAGAGGGTGTATTCTACGCACTCTCGATACTTATGAGTTGGCGAATTGCGATGTAAGCTTCAAGGTTACAAGAGCTCGGCGCTCGCGCTTCACGTCCTTGCTCTAGCGTAGAAAATATATTCATATTTGTCGCCGTGAAAATTCTTAGCTGCCAGCCAAAGGCGCAACACAATTCACAGAAGGTTTCTGGTGATGACGAGCCCGCGGATATTAATAACGCCTTCGGAGGCAATCTTGAAGTTGAATCTAATCTAATCTATCCCCGGTTTTACTTTTTTGCTCTCAACCATGCCGGATATCCCTGTCGGCGCGCAGGTCTTCGACGTAGTCTTCCACCCATCCCACTCGACCGTCTACACGGCGCTCCTCACGGGCCACGTCAAAGCATTTGCCTACGGCCCCACCGCTCACAAGAACACTTTCGCCGTCCGCCCCACCAAGCGTTCGTGCCGCGCTCTCGCCCTCAACGACGATGGCACGCGTCTCTACGCCGCGGGGAAAGGCAAGGCCATCCAGTGCGTCGCCTTGCACCTTCTTCCCTCGTTTTCTCATCTCGTTGGGGTAGCACCATCGACACGACAACGGGCGCCGTCCTCGAGACGCGTAGCGGTGCGCACGAGTGAGCGCGCTATTTTTTTTCGGTCTTTCGGTTTGTAACTGCAGGCAGCGACCCAATAAATCGCGTCAAGCACGTCATGCCGTGGCTCTTCGCCACGGGCGACGACGCGGGCGTTATCAAGGTGAGACTCTCTAGCGTTAAGACAAGTAATGATTTAAATAAGCCGTTGCAGCTGTGGGACCCGCGCCAGCAAGAGTGCGTCCGAACGCACACGCAGCACGTCGACTACATCACCGACTTCCTGTGGTTACCCGACAAGCACCACCTCCTCGCCACCAGGTGCGCGGAGTGTAATTCATTATGTTTAGCTGAATATTGATAAATTTATTGGGCAGCGGGGACGGGACGCTCTCGGTGATGGACGTGCGCGCCAAGACGCGCGCGCCGTTCGCGCAGTCGGAGGACCAGGACGACGAGCTCCTCGCCGCGACCACCATAAAAGGGTCTGTCCCTCAATTTTCACGCCAATTGTAAGTAACTAACGCCGTGCAGCGGCGCAAAAGTAGTCGTTGGAACGCAGCTCGGCGTACTCTCTATCTTCAACCGCGCGATGGGCTACGGCGACTGCGTCGACCGTGTCCCCGGGTGCGTTTGCGGCTCTCCCCTTCTCGAATTTCTCATGCTGAACTTACCCCTCCAGGCATCCCTCCTCTGTCGACGCGCTCTGCGCCCTGCCCCCTTCGTTCTCCCTCCCGGGTGTAGACAGCGACACGATCCTCACGGGCTCCGCGGACGGCCTCGTGCGCGCCGTGTGCGTGCTGCCCACACGTCTCCTCGGCGTGGTTGCTGACCACGGCGAGCTGCCCGTCGAGCGGCTGGCGGTCGGCGGGGGCCTGGAACGGCTGGCACTTGATTCCGACGACGATTCGGATGACGAGGGGGGGAAGACAAAGCGGGGGAAGGGCAAGGGCAAGAGCAAGGCGGCGGACGAGGAGGGGGAGGGGGAGGGGGAGGAGGGAAACGCTCAGTGGTGGGTAGGGAGTGTGGGGCACGACGAGGTGCTCCGGCTCACCGATCTGGAAGCGTTTTTCCGCAGCCCGGGGGACGGCGCGGCGGAGGGGGACGCATCGGGGGATGATGGGGATGATGGAGGCGGGGACGCCTCAGACGCAGAAGAGGAGGAGGCAGCGGAGGAAAAGGTGGACGGCGCTGCGGAGGAGAAAGAGGATGCAGCGGAGGGAAAAGAGGACGCAGCGAAGGAGAAAGAGGAAGAGGAGCCAGAAGCGGAAGCGGACTCGGACTCGGACGACGGCGCGCCGCTGAGGAAGCGGAAGCGGAAGCCGGAGAAGGACCCGCTCGTCGTGCGGCGGAAGAAGGGGAGGAACGAGGTCGAGGTGCAGGGCGCGTTCTTTGACGAGCTGTAGTTGCGTTTGCGTTTGGGGATACTTGTTGCGCTCATGGATCGTCGGAGCACCTTCGAGCCCAAGTGTCGAGGACTGGGGTCCACGGCCGGAAGGAGAGTTTTCAGGAGCGAGCGGCGCTGGCTATTCTCCGTAGTCTAAGCTCGCGGCATATTTTTACCATTTCGTCTTTTGTACGGTCTGCCCCTCGACTTCGACTGCGAGTGTACCTAAGATCTAGGGGACGTGGAATATATATATCATTAGCTATGTATGTAGCCAAAATAAAAGCAGGGGATTTTGCGGTCGAAGGCAACGCACTTGAACTAGGCGTCCAATTTCCCAATTGAGTCACCAAACTTGCGCTTTGACCATGTCGTACGCCGCGCATCCAGAGCTGCATCTCCTCAAGTCAACCCTGCGCTCCATCCACGAGTCCCTTGCTGACTTCCGACCTCTGGCAGCGCGCCCCCCCATCCTCGACTCCTCCTCAGAATCGTCCCTTAACGGCGACTCGGCCAACGACGCCCAATGGCTGCAGCAGGAGAACATACCGGGCCTGAAGCAGCTCAGGGATGCCCTAAAAATCGACCTCGACGTCTTGGAAAGGGTTGGTTTGCGGTGTACATTCCAAGTGGCCTCGTTCTCTGTTCTCATGTTGATACCTCAGTAGTTTCTCGATGACCCCAACTCCGCAAATCTGCCCCCGCTATCCACGAATGCGCCGTACCTTATCGCCGTATATAACGAGGTCCTGTGCGCTCCCCCGCAGATCGTCTCGATCTTCAAGTCTTTTCCACTTGCCGCAACTCCCGCACAAAAGATGACCGCTGCAAAAGTGGATGTAGTAGCGGACAGCGGTCGGCGATGGATTAGGGTTAATACGTGCGTCCTAATCGAATATTCCTCCGAGTCGCCTGACAGACCAACAGAATTAAAAACACCCGCCTCATGTCCGAATTCCGCGAAATCGATTCCTACCTAACAGACTCGGACTCGGACGACGAGCAGGGCCCGAGCCTTGCGCAGACGGAACTCGACAACTCCGTGCTGCGCATGGGCCGCGCGCTGGTCGCCGCTGCGAACGCCGCGCACCCCATCGATCGCGCCAACGTGACACTGCGCCTAACGCGCCTGACCCCCTGCGACACCGATCCGCGCATCGCGCAGACGCTCACAGATCTGCGCGCCATGGGGATCGACGTCCAGCTCGGCGAACGCCCCGCCGACGCGATCCCCGCCCCGCCCCCGCCGCGGCCCCTCGCGCCCGCCCAGCTCGTCCCCACGGCGCACATCAACCTCGACCTCTCCGTGCTCATCGCGCTCGTCTCGGACCTCACCCACGCGCCGCTCCCCGCGTCCCTCGACGCGGCCCACCGCCGCTTCGCCCCCGCCCCCGCGCCGCGCCCCCAGGAGCCCAGCCCCACCCCGCCGACGCAGGCGCGCGCGCTGACGAGCCAGATCATGCGCGAGATGCTGCAGGAGATGCGCGCGGGGCCGCTCTTCCCCGCGCTGCGCGCGCGCCTCCCCGAGGGGGTGCCCCTGCAGTTCTGGACCACGCGCGAGGCGCGCGTGCGCTTCGAGCGCATCGTGGGCAAGATCGGCGGGCTGCGCGAGCGGCAGCGCGCGGCGGCGCTCTTCGAGGACGCCGGCGCGGATGGAGGCGCGGAGGCGCGGTTCTGGGCGGAATCGCGCTACGCGCCGGGGTTCGTCGCGCTGCTGCCCGTGCGCCTGTATGATGATGGCGTGGACGAGGACGCGGACGCGGACGCGGAGGCAGACGCGAAGGCGGAGGCGCCGCGCGCGGCCTTCTTCCGCGCGATGGAGGGGACGTGCCGTGGCATCCTCGCGCAGGAGCAGCAGCCGGACGCGGACGAGGCGCCGCGCGTCGCGGACGCGGAGGAGCGCGTACAGTACAGCAACAACGGGTACCGGCGTAACCCGGACAGCGAGCGCGCGACGGCGACGCGCGCGAATGCGCGGCTGACGGCGCACACAGTCGAGAGCATGCTGTGCGGCGCGCGGCGCGGGTGGACGACGCTCACGGCGAACCGGACGAGCGTGCGCGCGCTGCTGAGGGAGATAAGCGCTGCGCGGGCGGCCGGGCGGTTGGCCGCGGAAGAGGATGTGCGTGAAGAGGGGGAGGAGGCTGCAGCCATTTGGATTTTGGACCCCCGGAGTTTGGCGGAGGGGGCGAGGGCGCGCGCGGAGGCCAGCTATGAGACTTGATTTGTTCATGCATAGTGAGTAAAGTACAATACATTGATACCGGTAATACATATAGTCGAACGCGCCTGGATCCAGGGAACGTTTGCCTCCGTCCTCTTACAAAGTACCGCTGCCTAAAAGTACTACGGCCGAACTCAATCTGGTGCAAAGACCGCCTCGAACGCAGGGAGCGTATCCCGCCTCCCACCCTTGATGGCAAAAACCACCTCGTCGAAGCAGCCCGCGAATTCTCCCGCGCCGCGCCCCGCGCGGCCCAGCAGGACACGGTGGAACAGCTGCGCGACCTCTGCAGGCGGGTTGCCGAACGCCCCGCACCCGAACGCGCCGAGCACGAGCCGGCGGCACCCGTGCGCCGCCGCCGCGCGCAGGATGCGCTTGATCTTCTCGCGCATGAGGTCGCGCTGTGCCGCGTCCGCGTACGCGCCGTCCACGTCGACATCCGGCCCGCGCACCGCCGCGCACGAGACGACGTCCGCGAACCACCACGCCGCCGCGGGGTTTACCGTCGCGTCGAGTTCAAGGCCTTGGCCATTGTGAGTGGCGGCGGGCACGGCATCGCCGTAGGCGCCGCGGAAGACGCAGACGTCGGGCGTGTAGATGCAGCCGACCTCGGGGAGGCGGTAGAACGCGTCACGCAGGCCCGCGTAGAGCGTCGAGCGCAGGCAGAGGCTCTCCTCCTGCGCGCTCGCGCCCGCGAGGAAGCCGCCACCGGGGCGCAGCTCGGACGCCATGGAGAGCACAGCGACGCGCGCGCCGCCGTCGGTGCACAGCGGGAACGCGACGGCGAGCGTGTCGCCCGCTACGACGCGGATTGTTGGCGGTGTGGCGGAGGTGGAGGTGGAGGCGGGAGAGGTGATGGGCTGAGGATCCCGGAGAAGCGTGGAGGCGCGCACGCCAGCCCGCGCGCGCGCGGATGCTTGGAGAACCGCGGGGATGTGCTGGTTGAGGGTCTTGCGCGCGAGCTGGCTACGCGCAGTTTTGGTCGGCGTAGATGACATGGCGGGAGGTCGGGGTCGGGGTCGGGTCGGTGAAGGTCGAAGCTTGAAGTTCGGGTCTTATACTGGACAGAAAATGTTCGGAGCCTTCACAGATGGCGCCGAGTCACGATCCAGTGCATGCCATAGAGGGGCTGTGATCGTCTTTGGGAACCGCCTAAAACTTGAAGGGAGAATGGTCTTCCTGCTACTGTAGAGTGGTACCGACCAACCAATGCTAACCAGTGCTGAGGGCGTATTCGGGCGGCGGCGGCAGTGTACTCGAACCAGACATAACAGGAGGGACTTGCATTAGCCCTAGACGCAGCTGCAGACTTGGGAAACAAGTATTGAGTAGAAGGAGCGTTCAAACGCAACATCGTGAAACGGTCTGGGTGGGAAGAGGTCAAAGCGCAAGTTCGGAACGTGACTCGATTCAAAAATTCGACGCGGTGTCTGTACACCAACACACGCTCTGGACCTCTTTGCCGTGCCGAGCGCAACCAAAACAACGCGCAAAAAAAACTGTCAGCCACTCCTCAACACTATATATTTAACAAAAAACTGTCAGCCACCTCAGTCGCGGCTCGTCTCCTACCCCCACAACCTCATCCTTTCCTTGACCAGCACTATGCACACATCCACGCTCGCCCTCCTCCTCCTCGGCGCAACCGCAGCCTACGCCCACCCCCTCGCGCTCGACAGCCCGCGCTTCCTCGCCCGCGACAGCCCACGCTCCCTCGCCGTCCGCTCTGAACACATGCTCCCCGCCATGCCCATGCCCATGCCCGACGCCGTAACCAACACCGCCGGCCGCGACCCCCACGCAGACGAGCCGTCCCACGCCGACGAACCGACCCACAAGCGCCAGATCCACAACGCGGACTACCACGCCAACGCCCCGCCGCCGAGCCCCAACCCCACTCCCGCGCCCGCGCAAGACCCCTCCCCCGCGTCCCCCGCAAACCCACCCGCGCCCGCGCCGCCCCAAGTCGCCCAGAAAACCGAGCCCACCAAGGCCGAACCCGCCCTCAAAGCCAAGCGCGTCGTCCATCTCGCCCCCGGGCCCGTCCGTGTCGAACCCCCCTCAAGCGCAGAGTGCGGAGAGTCTAGCAAGGAAGCCGAGGTCGAGCACGACAGCGGGCGGCACGTCAACAAGCGATCCAACGTTCTCGGCGCGCATCGCCTCGCCCCTGGGCCCGTCCGTCTCGAGCCCCCCTCAAACGCGGAGTGCGGAGAGTCTAGCAAGGAAACCGAGGTCGAGCACGACAGCGGCCGGCACGTCAACAAGCGATCCAGCGTCCTCGGCGCGCACCGCCCCGCCGCCCTCAGTGTCACGCCCAAGATCGACGCCAGCATGCCCAAGCTCGACAGCAAGTGGCCCGGCTGGCGCCGCCGCACCGCCGAGGAGCTGACGAACGCGCACAACCCCGCGCTCGACCACGGCGCGCTCATGCGCTGGAGCCGCGACGAGGTCGACAGGATGCAGGCGTGGAGCAGGGCGCACATGGACTCTGCATGATTCGTTTGTTGGGGTTGGCGGGATTCATTTATTGGGATTTCATGCTTGCTTGCTTGTACAACAGTTATACCCGTTCGAGTTTCTTATTCTATGGGTTTGGGACAGTGCTTGAGTTCAGAACCCAGGAAGCAATCTAGATAATTGGGTTGAGGGTCCGTAGCAGCTTTGGGACTCGTTCCCTCCCTTCACGTTGATCAATGATACTGCAACAATAAGAGAAGCAGGTTTGGGAAGTTGTGGGCGGAGCAGAGAGACATAAGTTGTTCTAATTGGGCATGATTTTGGGTCGTCGCACACGATATCTCTGGGGACTTCGCAGACTCGGAGTAGAGTCCGCGAAAAAGGACCCTGACCAGTTGGATGGCAGTATGTAGTAGAAAGTCGAAACCCGGACCGAATCGGAAAAGAGGAAGTTACGAGCTGACACGTGACATGCCGACGCTTTCCTTCCGCACTTGAACCTTAACCTCAACTCGGTCTTGAACATTTGAAGCAGGCTCAGATCAACAATGAGAGTTGAAGCTGAAAACCAGACTGCCCCTCATCTTGCGGAATTGAGCGCATTTACAGTCAAACCAAGATTAGATTTTTAAATGGAGGACTCAACAACATATGCACGCGCTTCCAGTCGTATCAATCTGGTACAGACCTCCTTCGTCGCCGACTCGCCATCTTGGTTTGGCTCATTGCAGCAAATTGAAGAAGCACAGACGCATGTTATAATACGCACACTCTCACGCAATGTCTTTATTGGGTGGTTTGATTTCCAGGGTCTTCTGAACGCTTTTAGAACCTGAAGAGCGTTCCCCTCACGTGCAAAGAAACTGCTACCAGCTTTTATCTTTTCCCATCTACACCATGGCACGCTGCCATGTTTGCAAGGAGGAGCCCAAGAAGGCACTACGATGTTCACAATGCCAGAAGACGATGTGAGCCGCAGAGCAATTTTTGCAGCGCCGATCTAAACTAAACGATTTTGTGAAACATGTGCTTTTCTTTCTGCGAACACAGATACTGCTCGTACGTGACAAAAACCCCTTGCCACTCGCAAGCGGCAACTAACCACCAGTCTTAGAGCGGAATGCCAGAAGAGCGATTGGAAGCAGCATAAACGCAGTGTCTGCACCAAGCCCGCTATGTTTCATAAACTCGATAAAATGATGAAAAAATACAGCGGGCCTGGATATGCGATGGGGAGCCTCAACGCTATGGCCGATGCTGTATGGAAGGAGCGCGCGCAAAATCCGCAACCTGTAGAGGCGTGTGACGGGTGTTTCCGTCGCTTCCAAGGTGTTCCTCCCAGGCCTGAGGAGGAGGAAGACGAGAGTACACCAGATGCTGGACCCATGTTTAAACACTGTACGCAGTGCGATTGGACGATATGCGAAGCTTGCACACACCCGCAGAATCAAGGTTTGCTTCCATCCTGCTGTGTATTCGTTTTGTTAACGTTATTCCGTCAGGCGTAGCTTACTTTGATCGGCCAGCGGGGACCTGCCGCTGCCCGACCTCCAACTTCGGCGTCAGCTACTGCTTGTCGACACCGAGCTACCTTGACGGAGATGGGAGCAAGCCTTACCACGGAGATCGGCACCCTCCAATGGCAGGAAGCGGGTACGCTGCAAATTCATTCGAAACCAAGAAACGCGAGTGCAGGACATGCGGCGCGTATGCGTTGCATTTGAAGAAGGAGCACCTCAAGGATGCGGCGCCCGGTATCGTGTAGACCGCAAGCAATGATACTCTCCGTAAGATCCCGCAATGTATTGAATAAATAAGAACGGCTTTCAAGTACGCTTTCCCTTCGATTCTGAATGGGCAAAGATGAGGACGTCGAGGAAAGAAGGGACGGGACGTCCAGGCACTGATCGCTACCACTTGTGGGCAGGGACGAATGGGTACCATCAGTCTGCCTACGTGCACCACGAGAAACGGTGTGCGCGTGGTGACTGCACCAGCCGATGCTCTCACAATATGATTCCGTAGGCTTGAAAACAATATCAATGTACAAAAAGAGCGTAAACAGTTCATTTCATGACTGAACATCGATACCACTGCAAGGTTGCCTCCTCTTCCGGCGGTATTTGCATCGCTTCCTTGGCTGCTTCCACAAATGCCCTGCCGTCTGGTCCAGAGAGCGAGGCCAAAGACTTGGCATTGTCGTTGAATGTGGCCAAAGAATAAATATATACTTCGCCGTCACCCTTCCAAATCTCGTAGACGAACTGTGGGTCAAAGTCGATTTTACTGCGGGGGACGGTGGATGAGGTGTTTGACAAGCAGAGTCGAGTGCCAAAGACACACTCAATGAATGTATCCATATATTTTAGCCAGCGAGGCGCCACGATTTTAGATAGGGCATCCGCAAAACAGGCTCCTTTGTTTCTCTGGTAAACATCGCGTATAGTGGATTTCCATCCGAGTCCATAACGAGGTTTGTTTCGGAAACGCCGGTCCCAGACTGGGGGCGGGGATTCGAATGGACGTGTTTTCGGAAGCGCCATGCCGCGGGTGAGCGCGTGATGCATCAAGCCCTCGACGACCTTCCCGGCCACTGAGCGTGTGGTGGATATGTCGAGCGCGGCGGCCAGGTCTCCTTGTACCTTCTCGAGCTGACGCTGCGCCAGGTCAAAGGTCCTCTGGGCGATGTGGGCAGAAACGAACTCGGCGGAGCAGTCGGTCCGCTGGAGGCAAGCTCGCCCTGATATCCTGTCGATCACGACCAAGGGCTGAATCAGGAACAGACCATGAACGGCCGGGAAAGCGAATATGTTGCGGGCGAGAGCGGTGTTGATGGCGTCCTCGATGGACTGAACCGAGGGGACAGGTACCCCGCCAAAGAGGGTTCGTGCGACCGGCCCGCCCGTGTCCAGCCTGTTCAGAATTTTGTCGCGATCAATTGCGAATCGTTCCCTTTGTTTGGCAAGGTCAGCATCCGAAGAACGACACCAAAGGCAAGACGCACGTTACGGCCGCGATTTCTTTCGACGACCATGCCTTCATGTACCACTTCTCGGCGCCGAACCTCTTGATGAATGTCTTCATGCGCGACTCTTGTGGTGATGATGTCCATATAACGCACCGAGCGTGTCGGAAGATCTGGGGGCAACTCCACTCGGAGTTGTCGTCGATGTCAATGAGGACCCAGCTTTTTCGGATAGCTTGGACTGTGTCGGGCCATGGTTGAGGCCCATCGATGCTAACGTTTTTCTGGACGCCGTCGCTGGAAAAATAGTACACAGAGGTGCGGGAGTTGAGGAAGAATACCGACTGTCCCAAAGCGAGCAGACGTAAAAGGAAATAGTAACAGGCGAAGCTCGTGCCTGTCCGACGCAATGCATGAGCGCGAAACCCAAAGCAGAGAGAAAGACGACCACTTGCCGATCCCGGACTGACCGGTGACGAAGAAACGGGCCCGGAAGCTGTCGTCGACGGGTTTACTCACGCAAGACATCGCGTGCTGCATAAACAGGCCATACTCGTGCCGGACAATGAACGTGGTATTGTCGCCGCGCTCGTGGGCCTCTACTGAGAGCTGGAGGACGGCCAAGGCTGGATGGGCTTGGGGGTTGATGTAGCGTATTGTGGCCGGGCCGTCGTCCACGTCCTCGCCTTCGCCTTCGGCGTCGCCGTTGGCGTCGTTCACATGCAAGGCATCCGGATCGCCCTTCTTGCTGCTAGGAGTGAGCCACCCATCGTCTGGTGTCAAGGTTTCGATGAGGGCGAGCAAGGCGGGAGGCTCGGCGCCCGGTGCTACCACGGGGCCACCGTCAGGCCAGAGGGCAGCATGAAGTTCATGAAATAGTTCATGCCGACAAAAGTCGTGCAGCGTCGCGCGGGCCTCGGGCGTTACTTCTGCTTGCCCGGCCATATGCAATAAAGAATGGGTAAGATTCAAGAGCTTGAAGCGGTGTTACTACTTCAAGCTGGTCAAAATTCACTCTCAGTCTGCTGCTCGGGGGGTAGTTTCGTCCTGGATGTGAGCAAATTTTGACAGAAGGAGACTCAGAGAGGGGCGTCCGGCAGCCGGGTGGCTCGGGCCGAGTTGATCCGAATGCGGGCGCCTAACGTTTAAGTCACCGCCCTACAGCGTGAAAATTCAACGACTTGAAGCCAGGACATATCCGCGCTTGAATACATAATTAAGATGCCGGCAGTGATGCAAGTACCTGTTCCGCTTCAGAAATAATAATAATTAAATGAGTGACTCAGACATGAGATCTAGTAGACCGGCGGCGGCGGCGGTTCTACCGGAAATCTGAACGCCCCCATCCGCTCGTGCAGGTCCCCGCTCGCCGACGACGGCTGTCTGAAGTGCACCACCGTCGACTCCGAATAGTCTGAGGAAAATTCTGGGTAAGTTATGAAGGACGACGGCTCAAAGACGCTCGATTCGGCGGTCGGGCTCGGCAAGGTCGGGCTCGGCAAGGCAGAGGCCTGGCTCATCCGGTTCGAGCCCGAGCTCTGGATGCCGTATGAGACGACGCGGGTCGACTCGCTGGGCCCCGGGCTGGGGTGATACGCCGGGCGCCTGAACCACGCGGGCGTTTCTCGCGCGTCTTCGATTATTGTAAATAAAAGCTCTGTACTGAGCCGGCGCGCGTACCTCCATAGGAGAGTTCTTCCACACCCGCAGTCGACGATGCTCTTCTTCGCTGCCGGAAAAGGAAAATGCAGAAGAAAGCCAGCAAGAGTAGGCCGGGTATCAGAATCCCGAGGATGAGGCCGACCGGGGCCGGACTTTTGACGGCGCTCAGAGCTTCTGGCGACGTTGTCGAGTAGGCACCCGTCTCTGATCTACGAACGGGAGTCAGCATGGGAAAGCGGGGCGCGTTAGCGAAATATGCACTGCGTAGAACTACCGGTTCCTGCGACGTGTGAGTAGCTGGTCGGGAAATGGCACGCGTAAAACACACCTGGGGCAACAGAGTTCGAGGGTGGCGAGACCGACGTGGCGCTGGGAGATGAAGAGCCTTGAGAAAGTGTAATTGGAGGAGCTACCACCAATGACCGGCTAGGTAAAGGAAACTTCAGAAGGTCGCTACATGGCAAGGCATACAGATAGCAGACCTCGAGCTCTGCTGGGTTGTGTTGGGCTGGCTAGCCGTCACTGTGGGCGATGATGTCACAGTGTTGAGCGTCGAGGATGAAGACCGGGTAAGCCTAAACACAGTTACATTATATAGATTCTGCCGATTTTCACCGAACTTACGGTGCTGTGGAGGACGTTGTCTCTGCGGGCGGAGTCGCGGTCGTTGCCTGCGTAGAGGTCGGCGCCTGCGTGGAGGTCGTTGACTGCGTGGAGGTTGTTGAACGAGTGGAGGTCGTCGCCTGCGTAGTTGTTGTCTGCTGGTTCCCAACGGTACTTAACGTGCAGTCCGTTGCTGGTCCAAGTTAAGGTATGTCATGAAGCGGATGCTTTAATAACTTACATCCAGACTGAACAGTCAACACCTTGGACGTCGCGGTCACCCCCAAGGAATCTTCCAGCTGGATTAAGACGGATGTACCTGGAGATCATTCAGCTCCGGCTCGAAATTGAAGAAGAAGGAATCATACCCGCGGCAAGATCGACATTCCAATTGAACGACGTGACCTTGAATGTCCCTAAATTCTCCAGGACCGCGGAATTGCTAGCTTGAAGAACCCTTGAATAGTGAATGTCAGCGCTCGAAGTTCAGCGGTTCCACGATTAAAAACGAACCTCTGAACAAATAGGTTAGCCAACAATTAAAAGTTACGTGAACTGTGTACGTACCAATGTCCAGGGTGCTAAGTTCATTGATTCACAACGTTAACTCTGTCGGTAAACCGCAGACTCAAAACTCACCTTTCCCCCCTTGCCATTGGATAAGGAATGGCTCGCAGGTCAAAGCCGGCTTGGTGCTGTGAACCACGCAGATCAGCGCGTTGAAACTCGAGACCCGCAGCAGACATACAAATTGTCAACGATGAATGCCGCCAGGGAACCCATCGGGGACAACAACGCCAGGAATACCATCCAGTGGTGCATCATAGTGGTGGGACGCGAAGCTAGACGTCGACGCCAGACTCTTCCAGCCCCACCGTACTTGAAGGTCCCTAAGCGGCCATGATGATGCCCGCGTGGCTAACAACAAGGCAAGGAATGTGCATTTATGTTTCAAGTTGATGGGTAACCAAGAGAGGTACAGCAACGAGAGCAGCAACCAGTCGAAGTGCTCAGCAACGATTCGCGGAGGCGGAGTGAGGCGCAACCCCTTGTTCATGGTAGAAGAGTTTCCAGTGATTCAAAGTAAGTCCCGGGTCCGAGGCGACCTGCAATACGATCGAGCAGTAAGAAAAGACGGAAGTATCTGTGCCGCCCATCCTGATCGTTGAGTCCAACGAAAAAGGGATAAGATTGGCGTCTCTGAGAGCATCAGATGGGCGTGATTCGCATGATATGATCAGCGTTGATGGACCTCGCTTTGGACGTTCAAGTTGCAAAATCATGGTTAAACATCGAGAGAAAACTTCGATAGATGGATTCAACGCACAGCAAACTCAAAGTAACGAAACAACCCACCAAATTATGATTGTTTGCCGAGACTTCCGTAGACGGAACGAGCAGTCGCCGCCCGTCCCCGTCACGCCCAAAAAACATACAGTGAGTACATACAGCGATAATGTAGGTAATAAGTCGGCGGTAAGTGTAGAGAGATCCAAAAAACATGAAGAACAGAGATACAAATGGATGAGTACAGATGAGCGAGATAAATAATGCGGTGGGTGTGTGCGTGACGGATAGCAAGATAGCAAGGGAACTTGAGAGCCGGAATCAGTCTTGGAGCTCGAAATACGATCTAAACATCGACTCGGTCCGTAGCGATGTGTCCCCAATGACTCCATGCACATGCAGGAACATCCGGGGGTACCGTCGGGTGAAATAGGCCAGGAAACCTTCTGGCATCGGGCCCAGATGTCGCTTGACATTGTCCGGCAGGTCTTGGTAATGGTGTTTCTACAGACAAGCGATCAGCACATCACGAGGAAGTAGAGTGCATGGAATGGGACATACCTTGTTTCTGAGAGCACGCAGAAGATCTTGGACCGATCGCCCGTCGTATTTTCTGAACTTTCCGAGATTCTCGATGAACAGCCGATCGAGGCGCGAAAGCCAGTCATTGCCCACGATACCGAACGCGCCCTTTTCTAAGACGAGTAGGTACGGGTCTTTTGGATCTCGACACATTATTTCGAATCTGTCAGATGCGTCTTGCAAGAAGGTCAGTCGTCGGCCGGAGTCCCAGAAGAACGGATGCAAGAGACACGTCATCGTGTCCGGGCTGTAGATTAGACGGGAATCAGCAACGAGCTCAAGGGCAAACAAAGTTTCGCGCACCGTTCGTACGCTTCTGCATGGAGCATGGCGGAGATGAGATCCACAGCCTCCTGCCCCTCTTCCCCGAACCTCTCCAGCCCATCAAGATTTTTAGCGTCCTTCATGATATTAGCCTCCCTCTCGAACCGATCCCCAAACGGATGGCCCCCATTTGTCAGCGTGTAAAAGAACAGACACCCCAGCGCAAAGATATCCACAGACTTGGTCAGCCGCGTGGGCTTCCCCGCCGTCGCGCCCGACGCGCCCGACGCCACGCTGCCCTGCGACGACATGGACGCGTCATCCCCCGACCCCAGCTCCTCCAGCTTCACGTCGCCGCGCAGGATCTCCGGCGCGCGCCAGCCGACGGTCCCCGCCGCCATCGCGCCGTGCGACGTCGGCAAGAAGCTCGTCTGGTCAATGTCCAGCTTCTTGCACAGCCCAAAGTCGGATATGAGCATCCTATACGACTTGACCCCGCCGCGCACCGCGCCCGCGGAGACGAGGATGTTCTGCGGCTTGATGTCGCGGTGTACGAGCTTCAGCCCGTGCAGGTGCCTCAACCCGCCCGCGATCTGCCGCAGCGCGCGCTTGGGCTCGAACGCGATCGCGATGTCCCTCCACGCCTCGCGGTCCGGCGTCTCGATGAGGTCCGCGAGCGTCGCGGGGCACAGCTCGAGCGCGATGTACAGGAAGTTCGCGTGCGCCTCTTGGTAGTAGTACCGGATCACGTTGGGGTGGTCGTCGCTCTCCTGCAGGATGCTCACTTCCCGCGACGCGAGCGTCACAAAGTCCTGCAGAAGGCGCTTGACGGCGACTGCGCGGCCCTGGAGCGACCCGCGGTACACAACGGTCCCGTGCGAGCCGTACCCTGAATCCAGAAACAAATGAGCAACTCGGAAACTTGCGAACGACGGGGAAACTTGCCGAGAACATGGTCGGAAACCACCAACGAGGGTTCAATGGGCGGCGACGGTGCTGGAACGCTGACAGTGAAAGACAGGCCGGACGGCGACAGAAGGTCTCCGCCGTTTGGCATCATGCCATTTTCTTTTTGGTTTTCCTTTTCGCTGGAATCCGCGCCGTTCATCTCGACGCCGTCCCCAGACCCCAACACAGCCGTCTTCTTTTTCTTCCCCCTCTTCCCCCTCCGTCCCTTGCGCTTCGTTCCCGGCAGCGCAGATGCATCCCCATCCCCATCTCCTTCACGATCACTGTCGTCCCCGTCATCAGCACCAGCATCAGGAAGCGGTGGCAATTCTTTGGTCTGAGGGGACAAAGGCGCAGGGGTGGGCTCGGGTACACGAAGCGTCGAGGAGACGGGCTCCACCACAAGGCTCGTCTCCGCGACCTGGCCCACATCCACGATGCTCCGCGATCCCAAACTCGCCCGCCCGCGCACGCGCCCAACACCAATCCAGAGCCCCACCGCCCCAAGCAGCAGCGCGCACGCCACGCCCTGCCACAACAACGCATCCTCGCCCACGTGGTCCCTCTGCACCGGATGCGTGTAATTGCCCACAAGCGCGCTGTCGGCGGACACGTTCCCGACGCCGTCTACCGTCGCGTCGAGCCCCTTATTCGCGTTGTTGGCCGCGATCTCCCACGGCATGAGCACGCTCGGGACGCCGTCGATGAGCCGCTTCATGCGGTTCTCGGGGCCGTCCCCGTCGCCGCCCTCGAGCGGCCGGATCCCCACAAGGCAGCGCCGGTCGGTGTACAGCGACGTGCGGTCGAGGCAGCGGTCGTCTTCGGAGCTATAGTCGCGCTCGCGCATAGCCTTCTCGCGTTTCTTGCGCGCCTCGGTGATGGCGTCCAACTCGCCAGCCAGCTCGCCCTGCGCCTCCTCCTTGCCGCTCGGTGCGTCGATGAGCTTGCCTCTGTTCTTCCGCCCGTCGCTGAAGACGACCAAGGGGAAGCGGTCGGGGCTCATGGCGAAGAGGCTCCCCGTCTCCTCGACCATCCCGATGTACGCCGACTCGAGGTGCGGGAGCTGATTTATCGACGTCGCGTGAGTGAGCTGTGGGAGAATCGCGGATAGCTGTGGCCGCGGCTGAAGCAGCACAAACGTGTTTGGAGGATGCTGGTTAGGGGTCCGCAGGACATCGAATATCGCTACACTGAAAGAGTAGATACAGTTCAGTGACGGCGATGCAGTAGGGAACATGGACGCACATTGGGTTGCTGAACTTATATGCCCAAAGCACCGACTCGGAGCCGGAATTCTGCTGTGTCTCTCCCCGGGCTTTGAAAGAGATGATTTCGCCATTGGGGAGACTCTGTATGTACGCATCGTCCTTCGTATTCCGGTACGACGCCTGAAGAACGTTGTCTTGGTTGTTCGGCCCGTAGGTCGAAAATGAAAGATTCTGCACAGGGATCCTGTGTTTATTTGATGGCCGCGTGTGTATTGTGATATGATAGTCTAATGTTCGGCGTTATTAAATCCATTTTTGTCGCATTGGCGAACAACGCACCTGTTCTTCCAATGAACACCTCCGTGGGCTTGGACATCTGCGGCTTGGTCCCATCAAGCTCGTCCAAATCTAGCTCGTCCTCCCCGTCGCGCAGATCCTCGAACGGATCCCAAGGGCACTCGGAGTCGATGGTGGCCTTTATGTTCCCCGTCTCCAGCTCCACAACCAACAACGACGTCTCCTTCCGCCCAACAAAAACTCGGTGATCATCCGCAGCCTGGAAGCTGAACGGGGACATGTCGACCAGCTCCGACATGGAAAAAGGGAAGCGCTGGAGCGGGCTTGACGGCGTCGCCATAACGTATATGTCACCCGACTGGGGCTCGATGATGTACGTCTCCTGGTATGCGCCGTCGTCCGTGAGGTCCGGGTCATGGTCGATGTGGCTCGTGCGAACGAGAGGCGCCAGTGTCGACCCCCGCGAAACGCTCTTGCTAGACGACGGTACAAACGACGCCATGGACCACAGAGTGTGCCCCGTCGTGCGGTTGAGGGCGTGGAATTTTCCATCGACCGAGGCCACCAGCACGATGTCCAGTAGCTCCGAATCCCCTAGTGGATCTGGATTGGGGCTCTCCCGTTTGGCGGGCCCAGAAAGCGACTGGACATTGCTCGTGTGCGATGTCCGCAGGTTGACTACCTCCGCGCAGCATGCGAGGAGGAGGGTGAAGAGAAATGCGGTGATATAGAGTAGAGGTGCCATTCAGTCATTCCCGCGAACGGGGACGACCAGGTACAAGTCGATGATCGCGGAGGAGAATTGAGCCTGGTTGTGTGGTTGGGTCAAGCAAAGTCCCAGTCGTGGGTTTCAGTGGGGTGAGATGAGTATCGAAAGGTCTAGCACAGCTGCGCCCAAGTGACGCCCGAGTGACAGTTGAGAAATTAGAAAGCGAATATCGGTGTTTTGCCCTGTTTACACCGCTAGTAGATCCGTCTTCAGCCTCCGCGCTCTCACCACCTCAATACATGGCTGAGCTGCAACCAGGGCCTGTTTTCCCATCGTGCCTTGCCCCTACCCCGTCGCTCTTGCTGGCCTCAATAAAATACCGGTTGCTTTGACTACTCGGAGTTCATGTTCTCCGCCGACCAACCGCCGACTCAGTAATTGCCGCTTACTCGCCTCCTCACTACATAACTTGGGCCAACGTTCAATTTTCAAGTCCTCCAACGCTGTCCCGCTGACCAGGCAATGACCCCTTCGGCGTAACCACAAGTCAAGCGACTGGCTGCCGCGGCCGGTCGTGGGATTCTCGGATTCTCGCTCCAGCCTGCTCCAGCCCACTCCAACCTTCCTAATACGTATTCTTCTTCCGAACAGTCTGCAGCTTGGTTAAGCAGCGCCCAGTCAGCTTCCTAACTTGGACGGTTTTCTCTAGTAGCCGCAGTGCACTATCTATATGTAACCCCGCCAACTTGGCGGAATCCGTCTTGGCGAAAACTGCAGAAGCTTCGATTCTTCCTTGATTCCAAACTTATTGTACAACCCCTTATGATTTATCCCCGAATCGCCTCCGAGCGGCGCGGCCGTCAACGCCCTACGAGCGGCGCGTCAATCAACGTCGCCCCGCCCGAACCCAGGGCGACGAGCGGCTTCATCTCGGGGTAGTCGTCAATGCGCTGCATTTCCACAAGACAGTCCCGATCGGTGTTCATGGGCAGCACCGTCGGATCGTGTCTCCTCGCGTCGAGCCCCTTATTCGCGTCTGTCGGCCGCGATCTCGCTCGGGACGCCGTCGATGAGCCGCTTCATGCGGTTCTCGGGGCCGTCGCCGCCACCGCCCTCGAGCGGCCGGATCCCCACAAGGCAGCGCCGGTCGGTGTACAGCGACGTGCGGTCGAGGCAGCGGTCGTCCTCGGAGCTATAATCGCGCTCGCGCATAGCCTTCTCCCGCTTCTTGCGCACCTCGGTAATCGCGTCCAGCTCGCCAGCCAGCTCGCCCTGCGCCTCCGTGGCGCTCGGCGGGTCGACGAGCTTGCCTCTTTGCTTCCGCCCGTTGCTGAAGACGACCAAAGGGAAGCGGTCGGGGCTCATGGCGAAGAGGCTCCCCGTCTCCTCGACCATTCCGATGTACGCCGACTCGAGGTGCGGCAGCTGGTCCATCGACGTCGCGTGAGTGAGCTTCGGGAGGATCGCGGATAGCTGCGGCCGCGGCTGAAGTAAGACAAATGTGCGCGGGGGTTCCTGGCCGGTGGTCCGCAGGACGTCGAATATCGCTACACTAAAAGGGTAGATACAGTTCAGTGACGGCGATTCGGTAGGGAACATGGACGCACACGGGCTCACTGAATTTATACGCCCAACGGACCGATTCGGAGCCCGAATCCTCCTTCGCCTCTCCCCGAGCTTTGAACGAGATGATTTCTCCATCGGGGAGGCTCTGTATGTACATCCCATCCTTCGTATCCCGGTACGACGCCTGGAGCCCGTTGTCTTGGTCGCTGGGCCCGTAGGTCGAGAAATACAGATCCACGATCGGGCTCCTCTGCGTCTCATTTGCCGCCCCAGTGTGCACCCGAACGCGATATTCTGCGCTCCTGCTTCAATAATGGTTATGATTGTGAGAGGGCGAGAGGCACCTGTTCTGCCGATGAGCACCTGCGTGGGTTTCGAGATGGGGCGCGCGGTCCCGTCAAGTGCGTCCAAATCAAGCTCATCCCCAAGCTCGTAATCGTCGTCCACGTCGCGCATCTCGTCAAACGAATCACCGGGGCCTCCATCGCTGGAGCAATCAGCCCCACTCGCGACCCTTACCTCCCCCGTCTCGAGCTCAAGCATCAACAACGACGTCTCCTTCCGCCCAACAAAAACCCGGTGATCATCCGCAGCGGAGAAGCTGAACGGGGACATGTCGACCAGCTCCGACATGGAGAAAGGGAAGCGCTGGAGCGGGCCCGACGGCGTCGCCATAACGTATATGTCGCCCGACTGGGGCTCGATGATGTACGTCTCCTGGTATGCGCCGTCGCCCGTGAGGTCCGGGTCGTGGTCGATGTGGCTCGTGCGAACGAGTGGCGCCAGCGTCGATGCCCGCGAAACGCTCCTACTGGACGACGCCATGGACCATAGAATGTGCCCCGTCGTGCGGTTGAGCGCGTGAAATTTTCCATCGACCGAGGCCACCAGCACGATGTCCAGCAGCTCCGAATCCCCTAGGGGATCTGGATTGGGACTCTCCCGTTTGGCGGGCCCAGAAAGCGACTGGACATTGCTCGTGTGCGATGGCCGCAGGTTGACTACCTCCGCGCAGCATGCCCGATTATCTGAGGCTGGGGCCGTGGGAAGAGGGATCGGACTCGGACTGGGGGGGTTAAACACGCTCAAGAGATCAAGTGCGAACGCTGCGATGAAGTAGAGGGGGTGCATGCTGGGAATATTAATGCAGGCATAAAATATGCAGAGGGGGTATATGAGGGTCCCATATAATATGACGGGATATCGTAGAGAAGCCTAGGCGTGAGATGTTCGACGTGGTAGTACGTGGCGACACGACCCAGATTCTGAGCGCTAATCTGCGCAGATTGAAAGATGTATAAAAAGGGGGCTTGATCCTGTCGAATGGGCATCGATAAAGACCGAGAGGCGGGCTATTGCATTCTTTGAGGGATAGGATGGGGATTTTGCAGGTGACTATTGGCCTCACCGCAGACCGCGTTCCGCGCCCGAGTCGGAGTCGCGTTTAGAAAAGTGAGCAATTCCCCCTCCCCCTTGCCTTTTCTTACCTGGGCGCGAAGTACCAAGAAGATCCGCGGCGACATCTACGCCGAGCCGTACACTTGCGCGTCAGTCAGCAATGGAACATGAGCCAACGAGAAATTGCAATGTGCAACTCGTCGAGTAGAATACTACCGGAAAGGATCATTCCGTGCCATATATGCTGACAGTGTGGTGTCGGGGACTGCCAAATTCGCAGGGTAGAACTTGGGGTAGAATAGAAGGGTCGAAGTCGGGAGCAAACGGAAGTTGTATGTACGGAAGGTGACGGGATCAATCCAAATTGGCGACCGGGACAAACAAACAACCGCCCACGTCCCAATTTAGGCAAATCCGCGTCGGGTATCGAGTCGAAGCATCGGTAGCTATGTAGAGAGAGATTAACCAGAGCGCGAGGCCGAGCTCGAAGTCAAAGGCATGGAGATGATTGATTCGATTATTACTACAGAATAGCGCACTGAAATAAGTTAGAGTGCAAGGCGGTGATGTATGATAAAAACAAAGAGGGATATAAGCTCTGAGCGCATCGGGAAGAGGCCCAACGACGCTCCGACCCTGGTCCGCCTCGTGACAGGCGCCCCGCCTGCGCCAGGGCAGCGGCTCGGAAGGGTGCTGCCGGTTCTATCGTAGGATCTGGGACGCGCCGAGGCGCAATCCACTGGCTCTGTACGGAGTCATCAAATAAGATTACATGCGGATAGCATCCCCGTCGCTTCTGGGCGCGACTCGTGGCGGCTGGCCGCCCCTCAGCGGAATCATCGAGACACCTTCAAGGAAATCTTCCATTTGCAACATGCACGTCGGAAGCAGCGAATGTAAAAAGAGGTTCTGGAACATCTCGAAGATCTGATAAAAAAAAGTTAAATCTTGCAGTTAGTTAGAGCGAGAGTTCACGAACTTGGGTCCATCCTTCCCGCAGGGCATTGCCATTGCCGTTTACGATATTGAACAAGACCGCAGTCACAAGCTGGCCCTTGAAGTTGGTGCCGAATTTGACCGACAAGTTAGACACGGTGATGGACTGTCCCTCGACATCGACAACAGGGAAGTTAGGAACTTGTCCTGGGACAAAAGGCTGGTGGCCTGCGACGGCGTCGTCCCCGTCGCTCGGACGACGATCAGGCCAGAAAGGCCGTTTTGAGGCTTGGATGGCCAAACGGCGCCGATAAAGAATTACAACCGACCAACTGTGCCATTGAAATTAAAGTTCGTCCGTGCTGGATTCCTTCTAGTAGCAACAGTCATCCCCCAGGAGTTCAGCCAATAGGCGTTCATCCTCGGCTGCTTCTTCAGGCGTAGAAGCTAATGAAGCTGAAACAAGCTCAGACCGGAACGAATGAAAATCGGAA
This sequence comes from Mycena vulgaris, assembly GCA_029204335.1. Lineage (NCBI taxonomy): Eukaryota > Fungi > Basidiomycota > Agaricomycetes > Agaricales > Mycenaceae > Mycena > Mycena vulgaris. Next base: position 370,864 of record JARGYA010000019.1, on the reverse strand, counting down.
GCACTGGACGCACCGCGTTCCTGTGGAGACAAATTATCTTTCCAGGCCTGTAGCTGTTTGGTATACAGAGCGAGAGCCGCCAGCTCCTTTTCAACGTTCTTCTTCGTTATATTTGCTCGCTCTTCCCAGTTCTGCGGTATATTCACGTTAAACAAACAACCAGTAATGTTAGACGTACGGTGCTGGTGACTTTGGGAATGGAAAGCGGGATTATCGTGTCGACGAGTTGATTCATTGAATCCTAAGCAAGATATCGGTCAAGGCCAGAGGGTAGTTTGTGGATTTACCTCAATGATTTGTCTCGCACGGAGGACACGAGTCTGCATCTCTTGCCGTGTCTCTTTGAGCGAGGACTCTTTGAGAGATGCAGCAGAGGATATGAGGGAGTATAATTTGGAATTTGTTTCGGACGACGAGTCGGAGGACGAGGAAGACGACGGTATTGCAGGCATAGTAGCTACTAGTAAGTCAGGGGTCAGGCGTCACGTCACGATGTGACGGTGACCAAGAAGCTGCGCATGATTGGGACAATCCGCGGGTCTACCAACGACGCGACGAACAGGTTTATAGCAGCCTCTCCGTCGATTCCCTGAATGGGATGGAGTACCTGGGGAGCCATTGAGGAGCGTACGGCGTGTCTGATGACGAGAAAAAAACATACCGCAAATTGGTCGACGCGACGGAGTTGTGTGTGTATGTTGGGCTGGTTGGGGCCCGAACAAACAGCAGTAATCCTCTCCTGCCTCTCAACTTTCCATCCAGCTCTGTTCCTTGGCGCTCCTGGCTTACCCGGCGATTGCACCAACCGAATTGGATTCCCGGCCGCCCTCTGTGTGAACTTGGATTGACCCTGAGATTTTGGCCAACTCATCCCGTATCGCGACCTCGTGTTTTCGTGCCGTCCGGATCGTCTCAAGACAGAATGCGTGGCTTTGAAGTTTGGCACTTCGTCTGGATCCTGCCTGTCGTTTCAGCACATATGGAGTACGCAAGCTTGTAACACACTTATCAATTGCTACTATCCACGGGTTAAAGGAACCAGAACCGTGACGCTGTACGATTCTTACCATTGTCTACCTACTCTTCGCGGCTTCCTAATGACGACGCCATGCATTACGGTACCGAGCCTCGCACCTCTCCATTCGCCGGCATGGATCATGGCCTACCAACTGCGTCTTTCATACCGACGCAACCCACTGTCGCCGGTTCACCGATAGCACGCCCAACAGTACCGTGTACCCAGCCCACCGATCGAGATGGCACTGCACATATTCGAGCCTCCGCCACATGCCGCTCGCTTGAACGCCACCCCAAGGTGGCGCCTATATAACGCCTTGATCGCTTTTTGATCCCACTTTCTTGGTCTCGGTCTCGCCTCTCGCCTCTTGCTTTCCCGGACGCCTATAGCGGCCATGCGCGGACTCTCTTCTCTCTGGCGGCGCGATGATTCTCGACCTGCGACGACGGAGCAGGCGCGGCGGATAGACAAGGCCGCCATCGGGGCACCGGTCCTGCGCTCTATACCGCGGCGGTTCGAGATATACGCCGCGGAAGGCTTCACGCGGGACTCCCCTAGCTCGCAGCGATCCGACACGAATATTCTTCCCCCGGGTGTCTTCCCTCCGCCACCCCGACAACCGCCACCCATGGGCTATCCGCTCATCCGCTCGTACTCTCTGCCCACACCCGTATGTCCGCCTCTCTCGATTCCAAGTGATAGCACGGGCTCCTGGGCTCCCCCCGCTGGCCGGGCCAACTCGTTCTCGCCTCTCCACACCGGCATCCGCCGCCCCTTGTCCCCCATCCTCGAGCAATCCTGCGCCTCGCCCGTATCCGTATCGCTCAAGCCCCTCAGCCCGCTCGCAGAAAGCGAAATATCGACGCTAAACCTGTCTCGTACGCCCCGTCTCTCTGTACTTTATTTATCTCAGCGTTCTGACGGGCGTTACATAGGACCCGTCGCGCCGTTCGTCCAGCGCACGCCGAGCAGGGCGACCACTGATGGAACGGTGCCGCCAAGCATCCCGGAGCTCAACCTGGCGCCACCGTTCCCGGGGCCTCACCCCAGCCAGGACGGCGACGGTCCCCCGCGCCGGCCGCCCAGAGTCCTCACCCTGCCGGGGCGGAGCTCGGTGTACGAGAGCGCCGCGGCGGGCAGCAGCACCGGCTCGCTGCACGCGGAAAGCTTCGTCACCGCCTTGGACTCGCCGCACGTCCCCGCCGCCGACTCGCCGCACGTCCCCGCCGCCGACTCGCCTCACGTCCCCGCCGCCGACGCGCCGCGCGACAGCGTGTCTCTCGAGGACACGCACACACACCGCTCCGCGGCGAGCAGCACCCTCCCCGTCCCGTCGCACGAGGAGCACCTGGAGCGCCACGGCACGTGCGCCTCCGGCGCGAGCCTCACGCTCAGCCTGCGCCGCAAGCCGCAGCGGCTCGCCTTCGCGACGCCCGCCTTCTGCGCCTTCTGGCTCGGCTTTCTCTTCCCGCCGCTCTGGTGGGTCGGCGGGTGGTACTTCACGCGCTTCACGGAGACGCCCGCGCAGCGCACGCTGTGGGAGCACTACGTGCTCGCCACGCGCTGGGGCGCCGCGCTGTGCCTCTGCGGACGGCGGCCCGCGAGGGCCAAGGTGAACGGGAAGCCGCTGCTGCTGCCGCGCTGGGTGGAGGCGCGCAACACCGCGGCGTCGCTGCAGGGCATCTCGTACTACTACCCGTTTGTGTCGCGGCCTGCGGGGTACGTCTCGACGGGCGCGCCGCTGCGGCTGCACCGCCTCTTCGACAGGCTGACGCGCTCGCAGCTCGCTGAGGTCAAGCGCGCGCGCGAGGGGCCGCGGCGCATGATCGACCCGTGGATCGAGCGGTGCCGCCGCGCGCTGTGCTACTGGTGCCTGGCGCTCCTGCTGTGCGTGCTCGGGATGATGGGGTGGAGTTTCGCCGTTGGGGCGGGGAAGACGCGGTATTGAACTCTGAAGGGAGACTGGATAGACTTTCGTACTTATCACATATGTAAATTGGATTCCAATGAATGTCACTAGCTTTAAAGCTCGGGTATAGTAGGGTATTCCTGCTATGTATTATACAACAAGGTGCGTATGAAGTAAGTAGGGCAAGGTCCGTCGTGTTATGTTGCGTTGCATGGTTTGGGTATGGTATCATCGTGGTGCGTTAATTCTTCTTGCTGTCGACGTTTTCGACAAACCGCCCGGCTTCGGCAGTGGACTGAGCCTTTTCCTTGCCCTTGCCCTTGCCGCCTCCGCTCGTCATCCATTTCGTGAGCCCCCGCTTGGGCTTCTCGCCAGGGACGATCTCGCCGGGCTCCTTGCCCGCCCCGGGCTGAATCTGCTCCATGTCGGACTTGGTCGCGAGCGCACCGTCCTTCTTCTTCAGCTGGCCCTCCTTCTCCGCCTGGAGCTTCAAGAACTCGTCGCCGCGGATGCGGAGGAACTCCTCGAGCAGCGCGGCGTTGCGCGAGTTGGCCTTGAACGCGGCGAGCGCGACGTCGCCCGCGAAGGGGATGAGGCCCATGAGCGCGCTCGCGGCGTTGTTCGCGAGCATCTTGCGCACGAGCCACGTGGGGAGGTCGGCCTTGCGGGCCTTGCGCACGACGAGGAGGTAGTTGAGCGACACGTCCGCGACGTCGCCCGCGCCGGGGATGATGCCGATGATGAAGGTCCAGCCAAAGCGCATGCCGCAGAGGGAGAAGCCCTTGTCGAGGTAATGCGCGCGTCGCTGGACGGACTTGAGGAGCTTTGCATCGCGCGCGGAGAGGCCTGGTGGGATGTCCCGCTGCGAAATGGATCAGAGTCCGTAACTGAGACCACTGGTAAGCTGCTGACCCTTCTTCTCCGCTTTTTGCCCCGGGCGTCTGTGAACTCCTCGTACATGGGGTCTGCGGGGGTATATTGCTGGAGGTGCTTTTCAAAGAGGGCCTTGCCGGCCTTTCCTAGGAGGGCGTTACTCATGGTGGTTGTGGGGAAAGTGGATGCATGGAGTCGGTCTATTTGAAGAAAATGAGCAGTGGGCGGCAGGCTCCGGTGACATCATATTTCCGATGACCGCTTGCACTGCTCTTCACATCCTCGCTTGTCTTCATCCGTCATCTCACTGGCAGCCTGGAGCACTGTGCCTGCGGGCGGAAAGCATCAACTACAACTTGAAGAAACGTGTCTCAAGTCTTTCAAAGTTCCTCAAGGCTCTAATTTTAAGCTAAAGATGACTCCCGGTTGTTCCTTGCGCTGTTAACATGAAGTGGCTCATCTTCCGTTACTGATTGACGCGCAAGTATATGGCTCGGCCTAGACTTCGTCGCGGCTTTGCTAGTGCTTGTACTCCGTCGGAGTTGATAGCTCAACGGGCGCCGGTGTCGTAAAAGTCGAGGTAATACATGCCGTCGCGGGGGTGAGTGTCGGGAAGACGCGCACGGCGATGTGGGAGGAGGGGATGTGGTAAAGTGAGACGTCGTGATGGTCGACAAGGTCTAAATGCTAACCACATATGTAGCCGCTACCTCGGAGGATGCCAATTCATTACAACGGTTTTGTACTCATTATCCATGATGGATGATATTTCTTCGACTCTCGACCATATGTGCCGGCGATTAATATACATGGGGCGTATCGCCAACCGCAAATCATGGCCGAGCGGCTCATGTAGAGTCACTTGTGGTGAAGGCAATTACAATGTGCCCTCCGTGCGATTGTACATTCGCTATGCGATTCTGTGCGCATAATGTCCTACATGGGTCCAGGATGGACGATTTGAATACAAATGTGCCGTACAGAGATTGAAATATTGATGATTTGTCGGACAGGATAATGTTTGATGCTGTTGGAACGAGAGTATAGTTGGAGTAGTCTAGGGTTTGAAGGAGGAAACTAGCGGGCAAAAATGCTGGACTTTGAAGGCGGTACTTGCGGACCGGCGAGGGAAGCGAGAGAAGGCATCGCTGCGGGCGTCTTGAGAGTGAGAGAGGATAGCGGGGAGGCTGGGAACAGGTGCCAGCGCGGCAGCAGGAGGACTAGGCGTGCTCGCAAGAGTCCATGCACCGGGCATTAGGCGAGGCTTGGGGTCAAGCCGCGGGGCAAAGGTTGCAGCAAAAAGAGGTGGAGACATAGATGTGCTTGAGACCTGGGCGAGTGCGCTGACTGCTCTCCGGATTTGCTTCGAGGCTTTCGATGCGAGACGCTTGATGCGGTGAACGGAGTTGCAAGATTCGCTGCGAGGTCCAACCGTTGCGGTCTCAGCCTGTTGAGGACGAAGTTAGTAGAGGATACCAAACCGGTGTGAAGAACGCACGGGTATCACTGAAGTGCTCCCTTCGCCACCTTCGATTTGTCTGGCACGGGCGTCCGCCTGTAAGGCCCGTACACCATGGAAGAGTGTGTAGGCTGTAGATTGGTTGGAGAAGAACATGAGAGATGGGAGACAAACAACGATGAAACTTGCTCTCCTGCTCCAACCTCGCTTTCTTGTCCTTGTGCATGTCTCCTGCATGGTTTCCCTCCAAACCGAGCCTGATAATGGGCCGTTTGTTCAAGATTATAACATGGCCTAAAAGCACTTACGCTTTGAATAGAACGACCTCTGCAACAGAGATCAAGGGCCCGAAAACGCCCGCAAACCAAGCAGTGAAGTCGGTAGAGGACAACGATCGCGCGAGACCGGCCACGAAGAATAAAAAGAGTTGAGTAGAGACTTGGGTAGAATCGTCGAGCGTGGATTGTGCTCGCATCAGGAGCAGTCGAAAGACGCTTCGTGTAAAGAGATTTTGATGTATCGTCTATACAATCGTCAGTGCCATCTCGCGATCTTGGAGAGACTCCGAGTTCGTACATCATAAATGTCGGACTCAAAGGAATGGACACGCTGTTTCATATAGTAGTAGTAGGCAGTGGATAAAGCCTGTCTCCCGTCGTGTAAGAATTCTACTCGATGCGAGTCCGGCGCATGGTCCAGGTCGGACCAAACAACTTCCGCCAAGACTGGTTCGCTGAGGCTGAATGGCGATATTGTTGCAGACGCGGTGATTGCGGTGATGAGGTCGACCTTGACTTCCGCGGATATGGAAGACATTGCTAGACGGAGAGGGAAGGACTTGGAGGGCGTCGCGGATGTAGATGAATGAGAAGAGGAGAGGTCGCTGGCGAGAACCAGAGTGATGTCATCAATGATCCCTTCGCACGCTCCCTTCGGGCCTCGGAGTACACGCTTTGACCGGCGTGCGTACCTGCTGATGTTAATGATCTCGAGGGCCACCTATTACAGAGCTGGAGGAGACGATTTATTCGAAAATTTAGCATTTTGACCGCACCCGCGGGCCACCCATGGTACAAAACTCAGATGATCGGGTCAAAATCTCACTTTATAACTTCGTTGCATGTCCGCTCCGTGCGCGCTCCAGCGGTGAATATGTTTGAACATGCCAAACACTCGTAACTGCGACCCCTCCTCGGAGGTCAATTTCCTCTTCGGAGAGAAGCATGGTGCGCCTAGTGCGTAAACAGTGGTGAAGATGGCGGCCATGCCCTTCATATGCGTAGCCACTACCTCTCAGGAGGTTGGTCTTTTTTGGTTCCATTCACAATATTAATAATCGTCGTTACAAAACCGAACTTTGTGAACTCCTTCGTGCCGACTTTAGGCGGCCCAGCACGAGAACGAGTTCATGTGTCGTTCCTGAACAGAATAATCAGCCGTGGATACACGAAAGCCAGCGCAGCAACTACTCACACAGTGACCTTGACGCCCTTAGCCCCTGAAAAAACATAAATGATAAGTCATCGGAGAAACGCAAACGACATGCGCATAAAACACATCGCAGATATCCCCGGACCCTGGATTCCCCAGGACGGCGGGAGAGGCACAATGGAAATCGGCTCTGTTTTGAGAGGTGAGGAGCTCCGGACGGAAATCGGCTCTGTTTTGAGGGGTGAGGAGCTCTGGACGGTCGGGCATCATCCATCTGGAAACTCACGAAACAGAGCAGGCGGTTCCTGGATCCGGGCCAAAGCTGGAAACATGGTCCTGATGGCCCGCATCGAGGGTGTATGTAACACTGGTTGGGAACCAAGTCCGTCCAATGTGCACAGTCGTTCGTCCAGTTGATATCGTTCTGTCTCGTGTTGGTTTTTGGAACTCCTGGGCCTGGCTATAAACTCACACAGAAAAATGTACCGATTGCGGTGACGGCCTGATACTGGAGTCAAAAAATTGACGGTGCATGCCCAAGAAATTCTGGCCCTGAAGTGAGTAGACGACGCCGCAGCGAGAATGGCAGAAGACTTGTTGAGGAGCATTCTTCGGGCCAAAGGGGTTGTGATGCCGGAGTTGGTCCACAAACATCCTTACGTCGGGGTGAATATACATCAGCGATCACAATTGCTTGGCAAAGAGGGAGCAGTTAAACGAGTATCGTTTGGATTCCTCCCTCCATGAGTAGATGTACGGAAAGGAAGTCAGGTGCCTGAATCGAGATTTGAGCGAGCCCAATATCGCATTTGGCAGATCCAGAGAAACTGTAGACAGCAACACCAAAGCCCACAATAATGATAACACGGCCTGCTCTGGCCCGACAGTAAGTACATTCATATTCTAACGGGCGGTGTACTTCGCTGGAACGGTACGGATACACGAGACGCGCGTCCCCTACGCCTGCTTTTTCTGCAGCCCCTTGGGCAACTCCTTCACCCAAGGCAGGAAGTCGCGGCCCCGCATGTACGGCCGCAGCACCTCCGGAATGATAAGACCCTGCGAACAACATTGAGACGCGCTCGTCGAAGGGATTGGAAAAATACGCACATCTGGGGTCTGGTAGTTTTCGACGAGGCAGCAGAGGGCGCGCTCAGTGGCGCAGAGGGTTCCGTTCAGCATGTGGACGTAGACCTTGCGCGTCTGGTCCTTGCTCTTGATGCCGCACCGCACCTCAAGTCTCCGGCTCTCTGAAAGACGGTCAACAAGCGTTTTCGGATGGACGCGGCGACCCACGGTAGTCCGTGCAATTCGAGCACGACACGAGCTCCTTGTAGTTCTTCTGGAACGGGAACCACGCCTCTAGGTCGAACTTCTGCGCCGCTGCGAGGTTCAGCGCGCCAGACACGATGCCGACGACGCGGTAGCGCAGGCCGAGGCTCTGGTAGAACGCCTCGCTGTTCTCGATCATCGTGTCGAACATCTCCCAGCTCTTTGCAGGGTCAGTGATCAGGAACTGCTCGATCTTCTCGAACTGGTGCACGCGGAAGATGCCCCACATGTCGCGCCCCGCGGAGCCCGCCTCCTTGCGGAAGCACGTCGAGTAGCCCGCATACTTGATTGGCAGCTGCGCGTCGGGCTGCTCGAACCACTCGTCAGAGTGGAAGGCCGAGATGGGCTGTTCCGAGGTGGCGATGAGGTATTTCTCGTCGTCCGAGCCGATAACCTGAGATCCCATCCCAATTTAAAAAAAAGACTTTGAGGAAGAGAGAGTTGGTGCGCACCTTGTAGAGCTCCTCGTCGAACTGGTCTAGCTGCGCCGTCTTGGCCATCTGATCCTTGTTCATCATAAATGGTGGTTGGATCTTCTTGTATCCTCGGGCGCGTAGAAATTCGAGACCATATGCGATTAAAGCATGGTTCAGATCTATCCCATCGTTCGTCAGGAAATAACCTCGGTGCCCTGCGATCTTGGCGCCTGAGAACAGAAGTCAGTGTTGGTATAAGCTAAGCAATGAGAGCGCGCACCCCGATCGAGGTCCATCGCGTCGAGTCTGAGCAGTACTTCGTGGTGCGGCATTATGCCGGTTCTCGCAGGTGGTTCGTCCGTCTCCTGGACAGGGAACCACGTCCGTAGCGTAACATTATCGTCCTGCCGATCCCATAAGTTTTTGTGCCTGGAAATTTGGATCGATGGACCAAGAACCTCAGTCTGGCTGACAGGCACATCCTTGCCGACGATGTTGCCCACCATGCTCGCCTTCTGCCGCATCTTCGCCTCGAACTCCTTCGCCTCCTTGCGTATCGCGTCGACCTTGACGTCTAGCTCTTTCTTGGCTGCGACCAAGTCATCCGCCGTTTCCTTGGCCTTGAAACGATGCGTCGATAACGGGCACGCCAGCAGCACGGAGAGCGTCACAAGCCCACCTTTTTCTTTGCCGAAATTTCTTTCTGGATATCATTCGCTTCCTTTTTTGTCTTCGCGGCGTCAAAATCCACTGTCGCGTAGTCGGGTCAGCGGCCGGTACAGAGGAGCACTGGAACGCAATGCACTCTTCACCCAATCGGCGTACATCTGGATAACTTCGTCGACCAATTCCACAGAGTCGCCGCGTTTCCGCTGCGACTCGCGGATTTCTGCCGAGTTTCCGCCCTTGCTGTCGATGAAGTGCAGTATATCTAGCGTCATTGTAGTGGGTGGTCGCGAAAGATGGAGGTTACTTTTAAAGCGCGTGTTACATAAGCTAGATGTCTGCTTGTCGAGTCAAGTCAGTCAACTCGAGTCAATGCGAATCTCAGGTGCAGTGCTGGAGAAATCTCGCGCCGGGACTTGGCCGAGACAACATTATTTTTGAAGTGAAAGGCGTTACTCAGCAACATGACCCGAGAAAAACTATAAAATAGGGTCACCTCCACCTCTGAACGACTTGGCCTCAGACTTTCCAACCGCGTCTTGGATTCCCCGTTTATCCATCCTCTACTCCTTCAGCACCCCCGAGGTACTTCCGCGGCACCCACCGCAGGGCGGGAGAGCTTCCTCGGGTCAAGACATCGACTCGTCGGATGTCTGTGGTGTCTGACCCCGACTATCTCGCTATCCTTGCGCGAGGTCTAGCTCTGGCCACCGCCAAATTCCAGCGGCAGGAGGTTCAAGGAACCGAAGAAGCCTCGGCTCGGCGCCGTGGTCGCGTGCTGGACAGTCTCGCGTGCATCCTAATCTCACATCCGAAGCAGCAAGCGGTCGCGGTCGGCGCTGTGCTAGATGGGCGCGCACCAGACGGCGGGATCGTTCTCCTTGTCTCGGAAAACAACCCTCTGCCAGAGACAGTCGAGCACCTCAATGCCGTGTTAGCTCGCCTCCGACTCGGAGCCCTGGAAATCCAGCTGACTAGTTCTCCACCCCTTCCTGGCTTCATCTTCGCTGAGACCACTTCGGAGTTGGAGCGCAAGCTAATCGAGTTGGAGGGTTTCATGATTCACCACGTTTGGCCGAAACTATGCCACCGTTTCACGAAGGACTCCCGGCATGAAAACTTCCTCGCGACTGCCACCGCCGTGTGCGGTGCCCCTGCTAGCGAGCGCATGGATCTAAGCGTGGACGAGCGGAGAAATTTGGCAATCATCCAGACTTTCACAGACCTTATGTAAGACGAAGGAGGTGTCCCACCTTTGTTGAATGCAGTAACTTGCCTCGCGAGAGTTGTTGCCCTTGGCCGGATTGGGAAGCGTCGGACTGTGGAGCGGAAGGACTTGATGGCGGTCGCTCGGCCCTGTCTTTACACAATGGCGAATTTCCTTCGACCGTTAGAGAAGAACGGACTCTTCCGTGCAGCATGGGACGAATTTACGTGATGTAAGTTTTCTCATATTAATTCAATTGAAACTGACGGTTGTACCAGGCCGAATTCTCAGCAAGAAAGGTGCTGTGGCCTCGGGTGATCCGACGACCGCCGGTGAGAACCCGCTCTCTCGTCTTTTTTCTTTCTTTCTTTTGCGAGCACACATGTTTATTACTCCTTAGGAGGTCATCTTGACAGCCAGCAATCCCCCGGGTCGGACTTTCGGATCCGGAAGATGCCAGATCTGCATCGATGGCTCTCCAAAGTTGCCTCCATCTGCTCACACTTTAAGTGCACCGTCAATGCGGCTAGGTCCAACACACTGGGTCCCATGCTACTCAACGTGAAAGTGGAGCGCGTATCCAACAAATTCCCCCTCCCGCGCTCTGAGATTTCTATCGACCGTGAGGGAGTTACGAGCGTTTTGATCGCTGCCGGTCATAAGCAAGACACAGAGAACGACGAAAAAGTCAAGAAGCTCGAGAACGATGTTACTGATTTCCTTAGGCACCTTTCTGAGGTTTATAACGCAGAACCTAACGAGAAAGGAGAGTTCAGTGCGTTTTCTCTCTCTCGCAACTTCGGCACCTTCACTCAGGACACACAGACGTCGAGCCCAAATTGCACACTCACTGTGAGTGCTTGATGTTGACAAGCGGCATCCACGACCGCGCCAAGGCCATCCCCTACATCGGTGTTTCAAAGCTCTCCTGCGCATTCTGCCAACTCTACTTTGCGACGTACCGGGAGGTGACTGGCATCCAGATATATACACGTGGAACACACAGCCAAACCGCCCTTTGGACTTTTCCGCCTTTTTCCGGACCGTATGCCGTGCCCTTCGAGTCCAAGTTTGTCGAAAAAATGCTGGCACAGATTGGGGAGGGTTGGGCTGTGTATCGCGCGCGTCCTCTATCTTACGCATCACAAAGTACCGATAGGATGAAGTGCCGGGTCGTAAGTTTTTGACAGGTAAGAGCATTCTTAATTCACAACCTACTTCCTTGTGCAGTTTCCCGCCGACTCACCAGAACTATTAACCAAGGCCTCGAAGATTTAGCCAGGCGGACTGCTTTATGGTCGGTTGAAGTGCAGGACCAGTAGACGTAGAATCGTGTTGAACGTACATTTATCCACTTGCGAATTCGATAGTTAAACTCGTTGTGGGACGGAAGATTCGTTGGGGCGGTATGCGGAATGAAAACCACAAGATCAAACACATGTCGCGCGTTTTACTGCTTGGTGCCACCTTCATCTTTTCCCCGCCATTCTCCTGTTCCTGTTCCATGACCAGCGCGCCGCCCAATTAGTCTGATCTGCCGCTTTCTGTCTACCCTCCTCCTCCTCCTGTAGACCGCGTGAGCCGGCCCGATCTTCAAGTTCGTCCGTATCAAGCAGGGTGTTTCATCCATTGCAGTTGGGATTTCCGCCCCCCGAAGGTAGTATGTTGTGCTCTGAGGCATGGTGGCGTAACTTATGAATAGCCACCTATAATTTAGCTACATTTCTGTTCTTAGTAAACTGGTTGTTCCAACTGTGGCACCGTGCCAGTGTAATATATCCTGCTCCTCCTTCCTTCCCCTTCGCCGTATCAACCAAATATTGGCATCTTATATTTCACCCAAAATGTGGCGCAAGTAACATCCTCCGGCTGGCATTGGCAGAACGGCAGAGCCGGAGGTGCCGAGAAGTGCCGGGATCAAATTGCCCAATTGGTCAGGCCCGAGACATTCAGGAGAGCATTTATACATCCATCCTTCGACCGTAGTGGTCTTGCAGGGTTTCGTCGCACTGGCACCTTATTGAGCTTATCATGCCCCCTCGGTCGATACCCCGCGCTCCCACCGATCCCAACTACCTCGCCATCCTCGCCCGAGGTCTTACAGACGCCAACGACCAGTCAAAGCGTGAAGAGGCTAAGCGAATCGACGACCCCTTGATCAAACGCCGGGCTCGCGTGCTAGACAGTCTAGCCTACATCCTGGTCTCGCATCCCCAACGTCAAGTAGTCGCCGTCGGCGCTGTGTTAGACGGACCTGGCACCGCTCTCCTCCTAGTTGCGGAGAATGACCCCTTGCCGGAAACCCCCGAGCACCTCGAGGATGTGGTAGAACGTCTCCGTGACATTCGCAGGCTCGAGCCCAACCTGACTGGATCATCCCTTCCCGCGTACCTCGAAGGCACCTCAGAGGTGGAACAAAAAATAGTCGAGTTAGAGGAACTGGTCCTTGACCACGTTTGGGATAAACTAAGCCAGCGTTTCACGAAGGACTCCCGGCATGAAAACTTCCTCGCGACTGCCACCGCCGTGTGCGGTGCCCCTGCTAGCGAGCGCATGGATCTAAGCGTGGACGAGCGGAGAAACTTGGCAAGGATCCAGGTTTTCACAGACCTTATGCAAGACGAAGGAGGTGTCCCACTTTTGTTGAATGCAGTGACTTGCCTCGCGAGAGTTGTTGCCGTTGGCCGGACTACGAAGCGTCGGTCTGTGGAGCGGAAGTACTTGATGACGGTCGCTCGGCCCTGTCTTTACGCAATGGCGAATTTCCTTCGGCCGTTAGAGAAAAACGGACTCTTTCGTGCAGTCTGGGATGAGTTTACGCGATGTAAGTTTTCTCATATTAATTCAATTGAAACTGACGGTTGCACCAGGCCGAATTCTCAGCAAGAAAGGTGCTGTGGCGTCGGGTGATCCGACAACCGCCGGTGAGAACCCGCTCTCTCGTCTTTTTTCTTTCTTTCTTTTGCGAGCACAGATGTTTAATACTCCTTAGGAGGTCATCTTGACAGCCAGCAATCCCCCGGGTCGGACTTTCGGATCCGGAAGATGCCAGATCTGCATCGATGGCTCTCCAAAGTTGCCTCCATCTGCTCACACTTTAAGTGCATCGTAAATGCGGCTATGTCCAACACCCTGGGTCCTATGCTACTCAACGTGAAAGTGGAGCGCGTATCCAACAAATTCCCCCTCCCGCGCTCTGAGATTTCTATCGACCGTGAGGGAGTTACGAGCGTTTTGATCGCTGCCGGTCATAAGCAAGACACAGAGAACGACGAAAAAGTCAAGAAGCTCGAGAAAGATGTTACTGATTTCCTTAGGCACCTTTGTGAGGTTTATAACGCAGAACCTAACGAGAAAGGAGAGTTCAGTGCGTTTTCTTTCTCTCGCAACTTCGGCACCTTCACACAGGACACACAGACGTCGAGCCCAAGTTGCACACTCACTGCGAGTGCTTGATGTTGACAAGCGGCATCCACGACCGCGCCAAGGCCATCCCCTACATCGGTGTTTCAAAGCTCTCCTGCGCATTCTGCCAACTCTACTTTGCGACGTACCGGGAGGTGACTGGCATCCAGATATATACACGGGGAACACAGAGCCAAACCGCCCCTTGGACTTTTCCGCCTTTTTCCGGACCGTATGCCGTGCCCTTTGAGTCCAAGTTTGTCGAAAAAATGCTGGCAAAGATTGGGGAGGGTTGGGCTGTGTATCGCGCGCGGCCTCTATCTCACGCATCACAAAGCACCGATCGGTCGGGTGAGGATGAAGAGCCGGGTCGTAAGTTTTTGACACTTAAGAGCATTCTTAACTCACAACCTACTTCCTGGTGCAGTTTCCCGCCGACTCAAGAGAGCTGCAGACTCTGCTAAGCAACGCCTCGAAGATTTAATCAGGCGGAATCCTTCATGGTCGGTTGCAGTGCAGGACCAGTAGACGTAGAATCGCGAATGTACATTTATCCACTTGCGAATTCGATAGTTTAACTCGTTGTGGGACGGAAGACCCGTTGGGGTGGCACGTGGAATGCAAACCACAAGACCAAACCGAGTTCCGTGTCGCGCGTTTTCCTCCTTGGTGTCACCTTCTCCTTTCCCCGCCATCCTCCTGTTCCTACTCCACGACCAGCGCGCCCAATGTTCAGTCTAATCCGCCGCTTCTCAGGCTCCGTTATCCCGCGTCCAGATCGGCCGTGGGAGGAAGACCGTGAGTGCACCTCGCGCTTTACGTCTTTCATTCCAGAACGCGTGTATTCTACCCTGCGATACGCTCTATCTCTTTCATCTCCCCCTCCTTCTTCCATCGTGCTCGCTAACCCTCGTTCAGCGACGTCGAACGCACCCCATGTCGGCCGCAAGCGCCGCATGGCCGACGAGGACCGCGACGACGACGACGAAGAGCAGTCGCGCCTTAAAAAGGTCCGCGCAGCCGCATCCGATGTTCAGCCGGATGCCTGCGAGAGCTCCTCGACGCCGCTTTCATCGGCCAAGGAGTCCGCCGCCGTGAAGGAGGTCACGCAGGGCGTTAAAGAGGTCGATCTCGAGGAAAAGCCACTGGCGCTCCCCGAGACTGTACCTCTCCCCGAGGAAACGGCGGGCGAGCTCGACGGCGAAGTGTCCTCGACAGCCTCCACCCCGCCGCCCGCCGGCGAGCCCGCAGAAACGCAGGACGCCGTCATCGAGACTGAGACCGCCCCCGCGGAAGCGGCAGCGGAACTCGAGCCCGCCTTAGGAGACGTTGTCTCGGAGCCCGCCGCGGAGGAAACCAAAGACCCCGTCGAGCCGTCTGCAGCCGCTCCCGGCGTCGCCGTCGACGCGCCAACCAACGCGCGCCCCATCAAGAAATTGCGCGCAAAGCAGAAGACCGCCGTGGCCGCGGAGCCGGAGAGCTGATCTGGTAGACACCACCAGGTCGGGAGAGAATACCCTGGAATCTACTATTATTTTTTGCTTGTCTCACGTCCTAACAGGCCGTTGTATTTCATTAAATAACCCGTCTGTTGCTTTACCTCCGTGTATACACGTAGGATGTCCACTAATATCTACCATCCGCCCTTTCTTGCCTTAGGCACTCCGAGTCGAAGCTTGAGAGCGTGCAGCTCCAGCCTCCTAGCAGCTCCCGAGCCGACCAAGGAAAGGGGAAGGTCGGGACTCCGCGCGCAAGACGGCATGGTGGTGGTGGAGAAGGATCAATCAAAATTGAGCTTTCACATCTACTGGCGAACCCATACAACAAGACCTCTTCACGGTTGCACAACAACATGGGAGTCTCCCAGGAGGTCAAAGAACGCGTCGGGCCGGTACCCAATCGCCTCGTCCTCACCTGCGACAAGAACATAATAGATATACTCCTTCCCCGCCGTCCCTCTGCCCACCCCAACCCGGGCTCGCGTGTAGGAGTGGAGGACAAACGCCTCCTCCTCCCCGTCTTCGTCTGCCGTGACAAATATCTCGTCTTGCAGCGGCTCCGGGGTGAGCTTCCAGGCCGCAATCTGCTCGGGTGTGACGGGGACGCGGGGATAGGAGGCGAAGGGCGCGAAGTCGAAGACGGGGCAGATGATGGTGGGCTGAGACTCGGATAGGGGGGATACGGGGGGGGGAGTGCGGGGAGGCTGCGGGGGCGGGAAGAGCAGCTGCCAGGGCCGGGTGGAGGGTGGCAGGCAAGGGCCAGGCCAAGTCGGCGGCGTTGGGGGTAGGCGGATTTTGTTCTCTGCCAGATGCACATTTGAGTACGGAATGGAGAGAGACCAGACGACATACATAAGCTCGGTTCGTACTTTCATAACTTCGGGTAAAAGATATTTTCCATGAAAGTCAGCAGCCTGCGCGCCGATGGTCTGCGCAAGGAACATCGCCGCCGACATCGCCTGGATGTGCCTGCGGGAAATGAAAAAAAAAATCAAGGTGGCAAGGTATTGAGCGTACTCTATCGGCGTAGTGCACTCTTTCGCGAGTGCGGACTTGCTGTCCGCCACACATTTCGCGAGATTGTGCTGATCCGGTCTGAATCCCATGGGCGCCGCGATTTTCGCGCATTGTTCGTAGGCCGCGGCGTATTCATTAATTGGGATTTTTCGGAGGATGGCGGTGTGGTGCTCGGCGGCCTCTTCGTATGTGAACATATCGTGGCCTGCGTCCTGCACGAACTTTGCCTGCTCTGCGGTGAGTTTGCGGGGGGGCATGGCGGCTGATAAAGTCAGGAGATCGTGACAAAGGGATCGATGCCGATGTGACGGCGGCGTCGGTACCCCGCCGCTGGCAGCGCGAGCATTGCACGACGGCCATGTCGTTGGTGGTGGATGGAGATGAGACGGAGATCAATCAAAGACTTGCGACAGCTCTGCTCACTCGCAGTAGGGTACAAAGTGTCATCGTGCATGTTAGGAATGCAGAGGTGTACATTGTAGAAGGAAGAGTGTGTGTTCTACACGGAGAAAGAGATAGAGATTGAACTACGACTTGGTGACAACATATCACCTGTGCCCAATCCAGCCCAAGGCCAGCCTCATCTGGCCATCAACCGGCAGTTAGATGTGGAGACCGCCTTTGGTTATCATGATGGAGGGCAGAAACTAGGTCGTTTATTCGAGTTTCCATTTGCACATTGCAGGAGGAAAGATAGATTAAATTCACGCTTAAGTAACTACTAAACAGAGCGATAGAAGGAAACCCTTCTCAGGGTCGACGCACGAAATGGAAAGGACACTTCGCTCGAAGTACTTCGACCGCGAAGGACGAATTAATAAAGCGCAATGCGGACAACTATGCACACGCACCTATAAAATTCCTTGAAGTCGGGCGTCGGTTCACTTCTAGCTACCATGCGTGATGTCGGTGGCACGAACGATGCAGGGGACCGCGACGGGAACGGGCCTGAAAACGGGGGGCCTAAGAACGGACTTGAAACAGTGGCCAATCATGTTTTAGGTGTCGCGCTGAAAGGATTGCGTCCAAGACGTTGCCTTTTAGGACGGAAATATTGGGGGAGGGAACTTGAGGGAGAAGCTTGGAACTTGAGGAAGACACTTGGAAAGTTAATGAAAGGCTTGAGGAGGACTTGAGGGTATCTAGCCGATATGAGACCGATACAGATGCCGATGCCGACTTGAAGTTTCGAGGACCGCCGGCCCACGCGACATTGACGAGGGCTTGTGGATGGGGGAAGGAGACCAAGCGGGGATGCTCCGAACAGTGGTGGGATGGTTTGCACACAACCTAGTTGGGCCTTGGGATGGCATTGAGGATGCGGTCGACGAGAGGTGCGTGAGCGTGAGGGCGCGCGTCGTTTTCACTCCAAGTCGTTCTTGTGGCGTTGAATATGAGGAACGGGTAGACAGAGCCCATGGGTGAATGTAAGGGAAAGTGTGAAGCTGTGGTAGACGGGGGCAGATGGACGTGGCGAGAAAGAAAACTTCGTCGAATCGGAACAATCGTCGAAAGTCCGAACAACATGCACGTGAATAAGGACGCCGTGCCAAACAAACGCACGGCCCTCCTCGCGCTTGCCTCGCGCTTCAATTGAATCGCATAACGAATACAGCATCAAGGGAACTCACACGACATTTTTTGACGAGGAGAGTTCGAGGGGGATGACTACCTCTTTGGTATCTCTTCTGAGTTGCCAGCGTTGAACTAAGTAGACTCGGAGTCCGAACTGTCTGTCAGTCAGTCGAGTTGGAGACAGTCAAGAAATCCAGCTAGTAAAAGGTGTATTTAGTATTGACAGGAATGAATAGTCCTGCATGCGATCTTTCAAAGATACGGTCTGGATACACGCTGGCTGCACAATGTTGCATTCCAGCTGCCGGAAGACTGAAATCTCAGGTGAGATATGCGGCTGGTATCTATCTGGCTGCTATCTGCGGTTAGCTTGTACGACAGCTGGCCCCAGCGTGATTATCTCGCCTGGTGTGAACCTGCAGACACTTTAGACTTGGGACAGTCGTCTTGCTCGGTGGGATCAGACCAGAGCGACGGATGAGCCTATCGCCGTGCTTGCAAGATTGATAAAGCGTAGGCAGTGGTGATGAGGAGAGAGAATAGGCTTTTTTTATTCCTGGAACCGAGGATCTTCGTAATTGTCTTCTGCGAGTGATTCCAGTGTCTCGAGTGTGATTCGAATGCGATTCTCTCGCCTCGAGTGCTTCCGAGCCTGAGTTCACAGCAGGCTAGGATGTCGTAAGAGAGAGATTGACGCTCGACGTGGTGGACGGGATCAAAGAGCGTCGACTGGTATTTGTCCACGCGACTTGGACCACAACACAGCACACAGCGTCCTCAGCCAGCTCAGGCCACAGAGCCTGGCCTCTAGGGACCCCAGGCACCCAATGTCGGGTAAAGCCCCTCCACGGGGCCCACGAGCCCTGCTGGGCAGCCATCCGCAGCCAGACTCACCGCAGACCCGCATTGGCGCGCCTCCGCCAACGGGCCCCCGCAGTCTCACCAACGGATTCACAATCACTGGCAAACCGAAACAGATTCCGAATGGGCTGGTGAATGGCCACAGTAACACTCACAGCAGCAGATCCCCCGCGGCCGGAGTGCGTTTTTTGAGATTCTCTTTTTGGCTGAGTACATTCAATCTCACTACACGTTTTTTTCTGTATATATAGGCGCAGATAAATGGACACGCGCCAGAACCGCCGCAAGACGAGCCACCGCCGCCCCCACCGCCGCCCGAGGGCATTGCGGGCCCGTCTACTCGTCCTGCTATAGCATTTTCAATCAGAAAGAAGGCATCTACGGTCTCCTCGTTTACCCCGCGCGCAGTCGCGTCCAAAACGCGGCCACAGGACCCAACGCGTCCGCAGGATCACCCGCCGCCCCCGCCGAACGCCCCGCCGCCCCCCGAGGAGGCACCACCGCCGCCCCCGCCCCCGGAGGACGACCCACCGCCACCACCGCCGCCGGAAGAGTCTCCGCCGGAAGACCCACCACCTCCACCACCGCAGGAAGACGCACCACCACCACCTCCACCTCCTCCAGACGATCCGCCGCCTCCCCCGCCCTCGGAACCGCCTCCGCCGCCTCCGCCGCCCTCAGAACCCCCGCCCCCGACCCCGCCGCCGCCAATACACATCCCCTACACGATCCACATGAAAAGACCCGACATCAAGCCACCCCAGCCATCCGTCTTTGCTCCGCCGCCGCCGCCCCCGCCACAGCCAGTCGCGTCGTCGTCGCGTTCCCCCCCGCCGCCACAACCTTCATTACCCCCGCCTTCACTCCCACCGCCGCGTTTCCCCTCTTCCTTGCCCCCGGCGTCGACTCTGCGGTTCGCGCCGTCGTTTCCGCTGCCTCCGACGCTACCACCCCCGCCGCTGGATCTCCCGCCACCTCCACCGCCGCCACCCGCGACACTACCTCCGCCACCCCCGCCGCCCGCGACACTACCGCCACCACCCCCGACACTACCTCCTCCACCCCCGCCGCCTCGAATCAACGACGCGAAACCGCCTCAGCTCGTCACGAAACCTCCAGTCGACGCGAAACCGCCACAGCCCCCCCGCATGAAAACACCTCCGCCCGTCGTCAAATCGCCGCCAAAGCCGACGCGCCCGCCGCTGCCCGCGTGGCCGCCCCCGCCCAGCGCGTACCCCGACAGCGTGCGCTCCTTCCGCGTGCTCTTCGACCCCGCCGTCGACGCGCCGGCCGCCAGCAAGGGCGACGGGAAGAAGGACGCGGGGAAGGAGAAGGAGAGGGAAAGGGACGCGGCGTACTGGCGGCGCATGATCGAGCATGTGCGCGCAAGGGGGAGCGCGGCGCAGGTCGCGGAGCGCATTCGCGGGAAGGGTAAGGGAAGGGAGGTGCTCGTGAGGGTCGAAGGTGAGGTCGTCGGGCCTGCGCCTGTCCTTGCGATGAAGGAGGGGGAGGACGGGGAGGTTCTCGATGTGGATGCGGGAGAAGGGGATGCTAAGGCCGGAGAGGGAGCGGGAGAGGGAGAGGAAGGGGAAGAAGAGGCGCTCTGCGAGGCGGAGGTGGTCGTGTGCGACCCGCGCAAGGCCCCGGGCTTCCGCCGCCCGCCGGTGCTGCGCCCCCCGCGCGCGGAATTCATGGTCGTTGCGTACGAGGTGCGTCTTGCGCCTATTTTTATTGATTCCTATTCCTTCTACCCTCTTACTATTCGCTCCCTTCCTTCCTTCCTTCTTAATTTTTCTTCAATTATCCCCACCCTAACCGCCCTCCCTCAGCACGACGCCAACTCGCCGTCCCCGCCGCCCAGCACGGTCCTCATCACAAACTTCCCCGCGCTCGTGCCGACGGCGCACCTGCAGCGCCACCTCGCCGCGCACGGCGCGATCGCGCACCTGCACCGCCCGCTGGACACGGCGACGGGCGCCGCACTCGGTGTCGTCGCCGTGCGCTTCGCCACCGCGGAGGAGGCACGGAAGTGCGTCGAGCGCGAGGACGGGGCACGGGGCACGATTGCGGGCTGGGGTGGGGGTGGGGGCGAGGCGCAGGCGCGCCGCGCGGTGATGGACGCCGAGGGGCTTGTGCTGAAGGCGCTGATGCGCGAGATGGAGGGGGTGACGAAGCGCGAGCGGGAGGAGAGGCGGAGGCGGGAGAGGGAGAAGGAGAGGGAGGAGAGGGAGCGGGGGAAGGAGAAGGGGAGGAAAGCGGAGGCGGGGACGCCGAAGGAGAGGGACGCGAGCACGCCCGCGCAGGGAAAGCTCAAACCCGCGCACCCGTCGCTGCCCGCGAACCCGCTCCTCCAGGCCGGCGCCAGCGCCAGCACGAGCGCAAGCCCCGCGCGCCCGCCCCCCAACGGCAGCTCCTCGCAGGCGTTCAGCGAGGCGAAGCAGGCCGCCGCGCGCGTCGGCGGCGGCGCCGGGTACGCCCCCCGCTTCCGGGTCTCCGCCGCGAACGCCGTCGGCCCCGCGCCGAACGGGGGCGGGGGCGGCTGGAGCGGGAGCGCGCGCTACAGGCTGCCGCCGCGGCCGCAGAACAGCTACCGCCCGCGGCTGCCGTCGCGCTCGCCGTCGCCGGACCGCCGCTTCCTCGAGGCTGCCACGCGCGACATGGGCCGCGGGAAGGGCAAGGCGCGCGACCCCGGGGAACGGGCGCGCGCACGGGCGGACGCGGTGGCGGAGCTCGCGCGCAACGGGCGCGACCACCTGCGGCTCAAGGTCGACGGGTCGATGGACGCGGTGCGCGACGACGACGTGTGGGAGTTTTGCAAGGGGTTTGCGGTGGAGAAGGTGCGTCGCGGTGCCTTTGCGGTTTTGTCATTTGCTGATGTTTTTGACAGGTGCTGCGCGACCACTTGGATATATACGTGACGTTCAAGGACGGGGGGACAGCGCGGCGCGCGGAGCGGGTGCTGGGCGGGCGGATGCTGGGGTACCACGGGGTGACGCTGGCGGTCGGGTCGCCGCCCGCGCCGGCGGAGGTGGCGGGGCCGGTGCGCTGGGACGACGCGGAGCTCGTCGCGCGCGCGCAGGAGCTGGTGTACAAGGAGCTACGGGAGTTTCTGGAGAAGGACATCACGGACCGCGTGGTGGGGACGCAAGTGCGGCGGATTGCGGCGGAGCAGCGCGGGAAGAGCGGCGGCGCGGGGGGCGGCGCGGGCAGGGAGGACGGGAGGCCGGTGCCGGCGAAGCGCGATCTGAAGAGCTTGTCGTTCAGGAAGCAGAAGAAGGAGGTGGAGGTCGTGGAGGAGCACGAGGAGGAGCGGGAGGAGGAGCAGGTTGTTGTTGAGCGGCCGAAGAAGAAGCGGAAGAAGGAGGTTGTGAGGAAGGCGCGGAAGGTCGTGGAGCAGCTGGATGTCGAGTCGGAGGACGAGGAGGAGCAGGCGGATGAGGTGTGGGCGGGCCGCAAGCGCCTTGCCTCGGAGGATCAGGAGCGAGAGGAGGAGGAGGAGGAGGAACCGTCGCGGAAGAAGCTCAAGCTGGAGCACGACGCGGTGGTCAAGGTGAAGAAACCGGCA
This sequence comes from Mycena vulgaris, assembly GCA_029204335.1. Classification (NCBI taxonomy): domain Eukaryota; kingdom Fungi; phylum Basidiomycota; class Agaricomycetes; order Agaricales; family Mycenaceae; genus Mycena; species Mycena vulgaris. Next base: position 348,631 of record JARGYA010000019.1, on the reverse strand, counting down.
AAGAAAAAGAAAGCCTCCGAGAAGAAGCGGAAGGTCTCTGTCGACGAGGTTGTGCTGCCCGACGAATACGAGGCCCCCGCCGTCGCCAATCTTCGCCTTTCTCCCGGATTCGAATCCTCCCTTTCTCCTTCGCGGTCCCCCTCGCCTCTGTCGGACTCCCAGGTCCCGCCACGGCTACCTACCCCGCCTCCAAATGTGCTGGACGAAGGCATCTGCGAAGACGACGAGGATATTTACTATGCCAAGCTCGTGCTCTCCGGCCTCGACATCGAACCGACTCTCGACCCTCTGCCGCCCCCGCCGTCCGCCGAGCTCGCGCCCTCCTTCCGCAAACACGTCACCGGCTCCGCGCGCACGGAGGGCTTCTACAAGATCACACACGCTGAAAAGATGGCCTACGTCACGCAGTACCAAGCGCGCGCCGCGACGAGCGTCGAGGCGGTCGCGCCCGTCGAGGAGGCCCCGCTGCAGCACGTCGAGTCCTCGCGCTCGAACCGCGCCAACGCGCGCCGGCGCGCACAGGGGCTGGAGGAGATCAACCAGGTGCAGCGCGCGGTCGCGCTGTCCAAGGGCGAGACCACGGCGAACGAGCTGAGCTTCAAGTTCAACCAGCTGCAGACACGCAAGAAGCACCTCCGCTTCGCGCGCTCCCCGATCCACGACTGGGGCTTGTATGCGATGGAGCGCATCTCGCGCGGCGAGATGGTCATCGAGTACGTCGGCGAGGTCATCCGCGCGCAGGTGGCCGAGAAGCGCGAAAAGGCGTACGAGCGGCAGGGGATCGGGAGCAGCTATCTCTTTCGGATCGACGAAGACTTGGTGGTGGATGCCACGAAGAAGGGCAATCTTGGGTGCGTCTGCTTTCTTTACCGTCCGGCTCGTCGTATACTGACCGTGCGGCGCAGGCGTTTGATTAATCATTCCTGCGATCCTAATTGTACAGCCAAAATAATTACGATTAATGGGGAGAAGAAGATCGTAATCTATGCAAAACAGGAAATCGAACTGGGTGACGAGATAACCTATGGTGCGTTGTCCTTTTCTTCCTTGTCCCTCCTGCCGCTGACCTTTGTCTGCTCAGACTACCACTTTCCATTCGAGCAAGATAAGATCCCTTGTCTATGTGGATCTGCCAAGTGCCGTGGCTTTCTCAACTAGAATCTCCATAATCATCGTCGTAAATTTTATACGCTTCTCTTTATTACTTTATACCCTCATCACACCGCATATCTCTTTTTTTGCTTGTATTGTCCAATATCATGGGTTGCTTTCAGTTGTATATCAGAACATTCGCTTGTTGTGACAGTTGGGTCAATCGACCTTTATCCTAGCTAGGCACACCGTGTTGTAATGTACTTGACTGTCTGATTGTGAAGACTGAAGACTTGTATGGCTGTAAATCGTCAATTCTGGATTCGCCGAATTGGGGCGGAAGCGGTTGTTTGTGTTCGCGGCGAACCAATCCGTCGTTCGATCCGACACGTTCATCGAGTCTAGCGGCTTGTTAGGCTCGTCACAGCCTCTATAGGATCACTATGCTATAGAGCGGCTTGTCGCTTCGTAGCGCTTCGTCCGTTTTCATTGTTCCGACATGGCCTTTCTTTCCAGCCAATGTCACTCGGCCTCATCATCGGACAACCTCCAATGCCCCCGGAATCCCTCTTTGATATACTCCTGGTACCATTGGAGTTCTTTTCAGCTCGATTTTACCTCTTGTGGCCGACCCGGTCGCGCAGGTCGAGGGGCTGCTGGTGAAAGGTGTTTCATCCTCAGACGGGTGTGCCCTTGAATTCCGAAGTCGCCTCTAACTATTATCGCTACCTTGGTTGCGTCGAATGTGATTAACAGTAATGTAAAAGTTTCTTAATAATCATAATCCAACCTGTCCTATTCATTTGTGGCTGGCCACCACCACCTCGTCCTCCGATAAACCTAGCTGATAACGCGTGACATTGTCCTCGTCGATGAGGTCGGTGAGGTCGTTGGGGAACGGGAGTCTGATATCCACCTCGGTCGGCGTCACGGCAAAGTAGACGCAGTGGAGCATCCCACAAGAAACCAACCACCTGATCCCGATCCGTGAGACATTGTGATCATTGGAGACGGTGGATTGGAAGATTTTTGCGGTACGCGTTTCTGCGTCGTAGTAGAAAGCATCAAAAGTGGGCTGAGACCCTGATTGGGGGCGATAGAACCCGGTTCGAAGGGTTTCTGTCGTCGTGGGATTAAAGAAACGAGTGAGAACATTGACGCATTTGATCGGGGAGAGCTCGCCCAACTTGAATATGGCGCAGGATGTTGATCCATCGTACCCGATCGCCAGCACAGTCGTCTTCACTCCAGTCTCCCATATAGTATTAACCGAACCTTTATCGCCCTTATGAAGCGCAGTCACGTTCCACGTCCCGCCCTGTCCAAGGAGGATGTGAAGAACATCTTCCAGCATATATCCGGCGCTACCCCTTGCGAAGGGGTTTCGTAGGAAGAGCGAGTAAAGGGTCGCGGCCTCCCATGCTTTGGCCTGAACCAGCTTATCACGCATAAGATGATATACTTCCCGGGATGGAATGTAAGTTGCAAGGAGGTGGCGCGCGGGGCCGGGGGTGACGGCGATGATATGGTGGGATATGGCATCGTCCTCGTCGTATTTAGGATCGTCAGCGAGTAACCTTGATAGTGTGCCCATTGTCATAGAGGCTATTTTTGAGCCCAGGCTGAATGCTTGGACATGTTTGCCGAAGTCGTAGTGCCCATCTTGGAAGGTATCGGCTATGCGAGCGGATGGTGGGAAAACAGAAATAAAGGCTTCAAGATCTTTTTCGGAGCTTGGAATTATATGCGGTTCGAGGGGATTGAAATCGCGTCTGTTGCGTGAATGAGTATACGGAAGACTTGAATCTGCAAACACAATACACACCCGCAAATGAGTTCATTGAGGGTCCAATTTGCCATATGCCACGGCACGGTAACGTAACCCCTTTTGGAGATCCACTTTGTTCGATGCGCTCGGGGAGAGGTCGTCTGCACGACGAAGAGAAACATAGAAGTGATTACTTGGGCGACGGTCTGAACTTCCTCGTTAGAGTCGATTAAACACCAAGTGTCCCGGGGTAAGCACTTCTTAAGAAGCGTTGGCGCAAACCCCATTTTGACACGATAGACCTTTCGGAGTTGCGGATAAAAAAGATATAACACATCGTGTGTCGTTTGTATAATCGTAGTAAGATTGGCGAGGCAACGCAGGACCAAGATGACGGTTGAGAGCGCAGTTTTCCCTATAGAGTAACTTAAGTTAGATCTGTCCATGGAAATGAGACCTTTCATGCATGCACCCACGCCTGGATGCCCAAGATATGCAAATGCCCGACCCTTCCCAAAGAACGGTTGCGCTCCTTGCACATCGTCAAACGGATTGTGATCAAAAGTTGGAGGGTGGGATTGGACAGCTAACGGCAGGATGCGTTGTTGGACGCTTGGATGTATCAGATGTGCGGGCGTGTCGAACTCGGTGGCATGGTTGTAGCATGCACTCTTAGCGTCCTTCACAGCCCAGAGGTATTCCTCCCTCACAAGCAGCTGCTTGTGGCAGTTGATGGCGTCTAAGGAGCCCTCGATACCTGGAGATGTTACCAGTTTGACCACCGCGTTAGGCACGTCCTCGAGATGCACGCGCTGATCGTCGGGATCTCTGACGACTGTGACCCATTCGAACAAGTCCGTGAAGGACTTGGAGAGGCATTCTTGTAGTAAGAGGCTCTGCCATTCGTTGGGATGAGCTTCGGAAACATCGTTGATCGACAGGATTTGAGTGTTAAGATCCTGAGGGGTGTGTCAGTTTCAGTGCCCTACTCAATAGCCATCTGGAGACATACGCTGTCCATTTGAGCGCGTCAGAAGGCGAAAGACGGACTAAGAGCTAGGAGACATAAAGTACTCGTTTGTTAAAATCTAGACGTCTGACGGTCTGTTATTTCTTTGTTTGGCGATTTGGGGTTTCTGGGGAATGTTACCACCATCCATACTAGAGGCTCTGTGTGTACTACTGAATGTTCATGAGTGTTACCAGGACACGAGAATTCAATTCCGACGTGGTTATTCGCGACTCGCGTACGTTGGACGCGTCCAAATTCATTGCAATAGTTATTATGTACAGTCTTTAACGGGGAAGCGAAATTTACGGGGAAGCGAAATATTCGCTGTTCAACGCCTTCGGGGCGTTGTATGTACAAGGATTTTTGGTACACGATACACACGGATAGGAAGTCCCTATATGCAAAAGGATTTGTCCACAGAACCTTCTTGGACCCCGAGAGGTCCAATTCTCTGTTTTCACAATTATTTGCCAAATTTGCTATAAGTTCGGCATCGGGCTTGGTCGTGGAGCATTAAACATTCAGGATTCTGGACACTCGGGGGTTTTCGAGGTCGGGGATGACAAATATAGGCATCCCGAAAGTCATAGCTCATTTGCGGTGCGACAATGGGGCGCATTTCGCTTCCACGTGATGTGACCAATCTGGAGGTTTCAAAAGATAGCTCTCGTTCTCTACCAATACGGCAGCAATTCGCACAGAACTTTGTGCCAGGGGGTAGCCAGGATATCATACCATAGATATATACACAAATTTACAAAGGCCTCCTCAACCATTGCGCGTTAATTGGCGAAATCGCTTGACCGTTTCGCTTCCCCGTTAAAGACTGTACTCATCATCCAGAGCCGAGGATATTTCTTCGACTCTCGACCATATGTGCACGCGATTAATATGTAGCGCATCGCCAACCGCCAAATCATGGCTGAGAAGCTCGTGCCGAGTCTTGTGGTCAAGGCAAATAACAATGTGTCCGCCGTTCACTCGCTCTAGTAATACATGCGATTCGATTCTGCGTAGAATGTAATACATGGGTCCAGGATGGACGATTTGAATACCATGACGTGCCGATACAGGATAGATGATTTGAATGTCGGGTTAGGATGAAGCTTGAATTTGAAACGAAAGTAGGTTTGGAAAGTATGGTCTAAGGCTTTGAGGATTTGAAGGAGAGAGCTAGAGGACAAAAGTGTACAGGGAGCACGCCGCTGCTTGCGGACCGACGGGGGAAGCGAGAGAAGGCGTCTTGAGATTGACGGGGAGTGGGGACGGATCCAGGCATGATGAGGGGTTTGGGGTCAAGACGGGGGGCAAAGGTGGCGGCAGAAGGGGGCGGAGCCATGGGTGTGCGTGAGGCTTGAGCGAGGGCGCCGACTACTCGCTGGATACCTTCGGAGGTTCGGGACGCGAGACGTTTGAGGCCGTGGGCGGAATTCCATGATCCCCTGCGAGGAGCTTCCACGGCGCTCTCGACCTGTGGAGGACGAAGTTGGCAGAGGACACTAGAGGAATGTGAAGGACGCACGGGCAATTCTCGCACCACAGCTCTCCGTTCGCGACCTTGGATTTGCCTGGCACGGGCGTCCGACTGCAGGTCCCGTATACCACGGAAGAGTGTGTAAGCTGTAAATTAGTTAGAGAAGAATAACATGGGAGTGGGGAGACAAACAGCGATGAAACTTGCTCTCCTGCTCCAACCTCGCTTTCTTGTCTTTGTGTCTTTCTCCTGCGTCGTTTCCCTCCAAACCGAGCCTGATACAGTGTAATGGTCAGTTTGTTCAAGAGTACTCACGCTTTGGATAAAACGACCTCTGCAGCAGAGATCAAGGGACCGAAGACGGCCGCAAACCAAGCAGTGAACTCGGTAGGGGACAACGACCGTGCAAGCCCGGCGACGAAGAACATAAATAGTTGGGATGATACTTGTGCAGAATCGAGGGTGACATTCGCCCGCTTGAGTAGTAACGGGAAGACGCTGCGTGTAAATAGATTCTGGTGTATCGTCTATACAAAGTCAGCGCCATTTTGCGACTCTTTTGGAGGGATTGCGAAGTTCGTACCTCGTAGATATCGAACTCGAAGGAGTGAAGACGCTGCTCCATGTAGTAGTGGTAGGCATTGGCCAGCGCCTGTTTCCCGTCATGTAAGAATGCTACCCGACGCGAGTCTGGCGCATAGTCCAGGTCAGACCAAACAGCTTCAGCTAAGATTGGCTCGCCGAGGCTGAATGGCGATATTGTTGTAGACGCGGCGATTGCGGTAACAGTGTCGGCCTTGACCTGGGCGAATATGGCAGACATTGTTAGGCGGGGGTTGGAGTAGAGGGACGCGGGTGTGGATGAAGGAGAGAGAGAAGATCACTGGCGAGTGATGACATCAGTGATCCCTTCGCACGGTCTGCATTTGGGCGACGAGCACACGCTTTGACCGGCGTGAGTACCTGCTGATGGTCTCGAGTCTACAGCGCGGAGGAGACGAGTGATCCAAAACCGTATAATTTTGACCGCACCCGCGAGCCGCACAGGGCACAAAACTCAGATGATCGGGTCAAAGTCTCATCTTATAACATCGTTGCATGTCCGCTCCGTGCGCGCTCCAGCGGTGAATATGTTTGAACATGCCAAACACTCGTAACTGCGACCCCTCTCTGGAGGTCAAATTTCCTCTTCGGAGAGAAGCATGGTGCGCCTAGTGCGTAAACAGTGGTGAAGATGGCGGCCATGCCCTTCATATGTGTAGCCACTACCTCCTTTTTTCATTTCATTTCCCATGATGTACTTATCACTTATTTTCCGGTGGGAAGGAAGGTTTTTGAAGGTGCTGGCATCATCAATTCATGTTTTAGCCCACTCACAACAGCGAACCGGCGCTCCGACCTACACTGAGTAAATTCAGGTGACCTGGCCACGGCCCGCCATCGGGCGTGACCACCTACACAGGTCTTTACGCGCAGTGAGCTTCACTGTATATTTCCTATCGAGATACAAACCCCAAAGCAAATTAGTGTCGATGTCGTCTGCAAACATCCCGTAGGCCGTCTCCTATCGAGGAATTCTTCGAGTTGAATTCCTAGTCCGCCAGGATATGTAATTGTTTCTGCTGTTCCCGCGCCAGGGAGATAATTCATAGGCTGAAGCCGTTTATCCCCGCATGGAGGTAATGTGAAACTGGATCCGAGGTGCGAAACGCAATGCGCTATTTGCCTAATGATTGAATGAACAAGACGCCTCGTAATTTCATAACAATTGTAGCGCGCTTTGCGGCAGAGCCCACTAACTTAGGAGGTAAAATCTTCCATTCTATCAACATTCTATTCTATTTCTTGCAATGCAATAGGTGGATCATATAATTCAAGCTCTGATGGCTCGGTAATTGAACCACAGCTGCCAATATTTCTGCGGGGAGCTCCAGCAAAAACTTGTGCACCTATCTATCCCAAGGGAGGAATTTTATCTGATACTCACTAGGCCCCAACTGGAATCCCCCAGCTCCTTGTCTGCAACACCAGCATTGAAAGTCCAAATAAATTTAGGAAAGTCCAATGATCAACACTGAAGACATCGGGGAGGAAAGTTGAATCTCGCGTAAGAATGCACCATCAATTTGGGGTCGGAGCCATTGAAAAAAAGTAAGTGCCTGTCTGTAATTCTGAATGAAGCCAACATATGTTTGGATAATCATCGGGCTCTGCTCACACCAGACACAAAAATCGCCCGGGAGCAGCGCAAAGACGAAATAGAGAGAGAACACTTTGACCAAAATCCATCCCCAGCACAGTCTGAGAATGCTGTGGGTTGGATTATATGGATACAAGTTTTTCCCGTGGAATGCACGGTTTGTGTGACTAAGGATATAGGGAAAGTGTCAACAAGAATGATAATTAATGGCAGATATGCGTGAGGAGTGGGGAGGAATATCAAGAATGCTGCACCAGCGGCAGATATGCCTTTGACGACGTGTCTTGAGTGGGAACACGAAAGTGATACACGATCACATGCCTTGATGGAACGCGGTTCCTCGTTGGCTCGTTCACGATGGACGCTTGCAACAGAGGCAATTTCTGCTATCCACGTAAACATTGTAGAAACATGATATAAACCGGGGAGATCTTATGCTATAATGCCAGGAATCAGACATAATTATTTCGGAAAGTTAATATGGGTGCTCACATTTGGATTTGGATGTGCGGCGACCGGTCACAGGGGCTGCCGATGTGACAAGGAGCTTTTGTCTACTGCGGACCGGCGTCTGAAGATGTAGAATTCACATGAGCATTCCAGAGGTGTGGGAGGACCGCCAAAGGACTGGTGGAGGAAGAAAATTCCCTTAAAACCGAGGTGCACGTCAGTCATGTGAACCAGGGGAAACAAACAAACCTACCCTGTCCATCCGCTTGCGGGGAACACTCTTGGGGGCAACAACTTACCCGGGACGTTGAGTCTCAGTTGCAGGTGCAACCATATTTCGGATGAGAGCTGCATTAGCTCTCTCTTTCCTTTCGAGCCGAATATAGGAATCTTCCTTAAGTTTAGTCTCATCCTCTTCCTCGGAACTCCCCCTGGTTGCGGTGAACAATGTTTTGAGCTCAGATGTTGCCGTTGCCACCTCAACCCCTGTACCTGTGTGAATGATTGTTTGAAGAGCTAGATATCAGTGCCGTTTTGCTTCCTGAGTCCTGACGGACCTCCTCTGACTGACAGCAAAGTTATCTTACTCTTTGGGAAGCTGTTCAAGATCAGCAGTCTCAGTTGAATCTAGATCAAGCCAGCTTCCAAGGATTTTACCAGATTGAGCTTCCCGACACGGCTGCATGTTGAATTTCTTGGGGCTTGTATACCATCAGCCAGCGCGAGCACTACCAGATGAAATTGAATGTTCTTGAAAGCCTTAAATGAACAAAGGAATTGTAACTCAATTGGCTGTGTTGAGGGCTTAGCTTCAGAAAATCCATCATCTCTGCAACATGTCTGCCTGGTGCAATTCATCTGTGAATGTCTCTACCTATGTATGGGCATTAACTCCAGAGCCGGGTGGAATGATTGACAAGGGTTAAAGCAGAGTTTTGGTTGAATTCTTATCTCATTTGAACAGGAGTGTTGACAACCACTTCGGGGAAGATCAATTGGGATTGAAGGTTTATTTGAGATGCAACTTAAATATCAAGAAATACATGCCCTAGATGTTAGTTGAATGCCAAATACCTTTTATAATATTAGACCAATCAACTCTGGTTGAATTTTGCAAAAAAGTAAATGAAAAGAAAATCGCGCATGAGGGGACTCGAACTCATGCGCAAAATCGCAATGTTTGGCTCTGCTTGCCCGTGGGAAAGCTACATTTTGGCGGACGCTCTGCACCATTAGGGCACTACAGGACCCACTACCTAAAGTTAGTGGGCATTCCAGAACGCTCCCACGACTCATCCTGCTCATTTTCCCCGTCGACGAAAACCAAGGCGGATTTTATCGTCTAGTCCTGGAGCACGGTAGTTTCGGGATTCACCACATGACAATCACCGAGGCGGACACCCCTGGTGTCACGACTGGGAAACAGGTCACATCGTGCCCGCACCCTTTTAGACTGGATCGGCTTAACCGGCGAAGTCTTAGCTTGTCCGGGATGGTGAATGGCCCACCCGCTGAAATGGTTCCCAATTTTTTTGAGCCTGTAGCTTACGGCCCTGAGCTAATCTACTCACACTGAAGTGATTAATTCAAACGAACTGCCGTTTTTCAGCAGCTACGCCTTGCAGCGCCGAATTGATGGCGGGTTCGAGGATATCAGAACAGGGGTATTCCAGCGGGTGCCTCGTAAGACAACCTCATCGATCCGAGGTCGTCAATGATTTCAAGATCAAGATCGAAGATGAGAATGACAAGAGATGACAGGGACAAGTCGCGCTGACACGACCACGTGACCGCGCTTCTTATTCAACTTCAACTTCAACTTGACCGGACGCAGGGACCACGGACGGCATTCCGTTTGCCTCTCCGTTTCCGAAGTGCATTAATGGAAGACAAGGCAAGATTCGATACCGCACACACTTCATTGGCATTGTACCTTTTTGGGTGATTTTTTTCCCCTTGGATCAACCTTGGAATCAAAACCGATCCCAATGTTCACAGGTTCAGGATTTACTGGAAGGAATGACGAGGCATGAATTTACCTTGGAAATTCTGGGGAAGATCCTGGGCCCGTCGAAAATAACTCCGTCGGCATTTGCCAAGCCTCTTTATAAACGTCGGAAGCCTGCCGGGGGCTGTGAAAAGGCCTCGCCCTGCGTCGATCCTCAAGCGGGTCGATGGTGAAAGCAAGGTGAAAGTCAAGTCTAAGATGCAGTTCCGTGAGCGCCTCCCACCCTGGACCGATCTAAAAGCGGGCGAGTTAGCTGACACAATATTTCGAGGCAGGGTGGGTGCTCCCACGGATCCCTGACGTCTCTCTATCGAGCGGTTGACTTGAAGATAACACGCCACAAGTCACCGGCATCGCGCATTCTTGCTTGGTTTAGACCTAGCATCATAACCATATCTCAAGTTCTGCCGGCCACTCTTCTGCCGAAAACCATTCTATCAACTATTACAGTCGGTCAGTAACTTTCATCTAGATCTAGATGAGGAACTGATTGATAATTTCCAACTCTTAATGTTCCGACCGAGCAGCGGACGGTCTGGTGGCACCTCCAATGATTCTGATACATTCGCTCCATTCGCGGCCCTGACTCCCGAAGTGCTTGGTGCCGAGTGCTCCAAGTCTGGTCGTACCTCTGACGAACCATGGTCTGAAGGACTCCTCCATAAGGTTCTCCGCTGCGCAGCACCGACAAGCAAGGATGAGCGGAAGGAAGAAAGTGAAACTACAAGGTACAGTCAATTATGATGACGATCACCTAATTTCGGACGCAATAGGCGTGTGTCAGCGGACCCGACCTGAGCCGCATTGAGCCGACACCGCCTTTGAAGCTTTAGTTCAGGGTCGCCGCGCTCTCCGCTCTCCACAATGCTGCTTCCTCTACAACCCCGCGCCCTCGGCGGCGATGATAATCCTAGCAGCATGTCTCCCTCCACTTATGTACCTTTGTTTCTTCCTGTCTCCGATATACAGCATGCTTACAATTTTCCTTGCTTTTTAGATTCCCATTGCCGTCGTCGTGAGCGTCTTTGCCCTCTTGTTGATACTGGCATGCACCCGCAAGTCCTTCCGCGCACGGATCGCTTCCATGGGAAACGGCGTCGCCGTCGCATCAGGGATGCCTGCTACTCGCGAGCTCACCGCTGAGCAGCTTGCCGGCAGCATCAACCGTGCCCCGGGTGCTCCCGCTCCTCGTACTCGTCGCCCCCGCCGGACACCGTCTCAGATCAGCACCGTCTCGCTGCCGGCCTACATGAAAGAGCCGGGCGAACAGGAGCTCGTCGTCTCGCGCGGCCCAGACGGAGAAGATATTGCGATGCCTGCTGCATCGACCGTGGATGACGAGGAGGACCAGTCGACTGAGGGCCACCAGTCGAACGACCCTCGCCATTCAACTGCGCATGACAATTCGCATTACTCTCCGATGCCGCATTTGGCTACCGATTCGCCGCTGCTCGGGCCAGATCCCCGCGGCGACGCGCCAGCGTATTTCGAGGTCCTCGAGCCGGATTCCGAGCGGGATTCCGAGCACTACCCCCCGGGCATATCTATCGCACCACCAGAACATGAAGACCCGGTCCCCCAGCGTCGCTCAGGTTTCTTCTCCCTCTTCCGACCCGCCCCGCCCCCCGTTCCCGTTCCCTCGGCTTCCCCGCCCAACGACCCGAACACCCTCTCCCTCACGCACACCCGCACTCGCTCAACGACCGCCCCGTCGCCGTCACCGTCTCCTCTTCCTTCCCGCCATCGCGCCTCCACCTCCACCTCCACCCTCTTCTCCCTTGCTCGCAAAAAGTCCTCCGCGTCGCTTTCCGGCAACAACCTCACCTCCCCCTCCATGATCTCCCTGGCGTCCATCTCGCACCCGCTCCCGCACACGCTCCTCAAAACCGAGTTCAGCGCCCTTCCAAAGAGCGGGCTCACGCCGTCACAGCTCAGCCTCATCAGCGGCACCAAGGAGGGCGGGCTCGGCCGGTTTGGCGTGCCATGGGGTGACGCTGCCGTCGCTTACGCGCATGCAAGCGCGAGCACGAGCCGCGTCGCGCTGGGCGAGGACGGCGAGGCGCCGCCGCCCGGGTGGGAGGAAGTGTCCGGCTTGCCCTCCAGTTCGCGCGACGGCGAGGCGTCGGGTTCTGGTTCGAGGGAAGAGGAAGCCTCTGACTCTGGCTCTGCCTCGCGAGAAGAAGAGACCGTAAACTCGGACCCAGAACCGACGTTGGCCATCCCGCCGCGCGCCGATTCTCGCGCGAGCGGCATGTCGACGCAGACCTTCGCGACGGCCGACGAGGGCGCGTCGGAGGACACGCACGGCGACGGCGACGGCGACGACTCGGACAGGGAAATGCGTGTGCGTGTGCACGTGCAGGAGCCCACAGACGCCACCGTGCGGCCGTCGGCGTGAGCCCCACATCCACATCCCGACGCCGTGGCGCTCCACGTTCTTGGTCCGCCTCCATTCTCCATTCATGCCATGGCCATCCCATTTATCGTAGCATTGCCATATCTATACGTATCTACACGACCCATTCCATTCCACTCCATTACAGACCCTTCCCACGCACACGCACGCCTTTACGATTTCGCATTGCGCAACCCCCGCCCCGCCCCATGATTACATGTACTCACTCCCGCGCTGCCCCCTCTGACCTCCGACCCGACCCGGCTTACTTACCTCCACTCACCGCCCGAGTCGCATATGCCTGAGACTGATTGATCCGCGTACTAAAGTTGCTCCGATTCAGTTAATGGTGTTCCGAATCTGGACGGAAATTCGACGACGACAGTCTACAGATGGGTGGATGAATTGTATGTTACGAGCCTGAAGTACACTACTTGTACCTTATTAGATTACCACTTTTAAATCCCGCTGGGATGTGGTCAAGGGTCGATGATACACAAATGGAAGCTAAGGAAAGCTTTGGAACGAGAGCGAAAGTTGTCAAGAGAGACCAAGGAAAGCTGAGAGCTTCGGAACTATACTCCTAGCAAATTGGGTTCTACCACCATCATTCCGCATCTATGTACCAATGTACCATCGACCAGCGTCATTAAACGTTGCGTGTTCCACAAAAACAGATTACAAAATGATTTAATTCGCATATTATACAACAAGATGATATCCGTCCCGGGCGCTCAAAATCAAATCAAAATCAAAATCGACACCCAGCATCATTTTACTCGCCACTCGCTAGGCGAAGCCAGTTTTTTCTGGGTATTGGACGGGTTGGCCGTGAGATGATTGCGGCGGGGTGTACCCGCCGGGGCTTGCGTGCATCGGCGGGGGCGAGGCGGGGGCGTACGAGGAGGCGGGGGTATACGAGCCGGGACTGGCCTCGTGCGCCGCGCCGTACTGGGCGGCGTACGTGTGCTGTGGCTGAGGCGCCCAGTACTGCTGCTTCAGCGGAGTCCCTGAATAACAACTGCTGTGAGTGGGATTCGCAGTGCGGGGGGGGGGGATGGGCACAAACCGAGGTTGCCGGCATTCCAGTTTGCCTTCTTGGTGGACATGATGAGGATGGTGAAGATGACTGCGATACTCAAACCGTTAATGAGGAGTTGGCTGGCGAGGTTCGCGCCTTCGAAGACCGCGAGGCTGGCGGAGTTGGGGATACCGCTCGGGGAGAACATGATCGTGAAGATCATGATAGCTAGGCTCAGGAGGGAGTAGATCGGAACGACAGCGTATAATAGGATATTCGTGATCTGGAGAGCCACCATGATGAGTACGTGTGGATACTAAAATGAAAAACAAGCCAGGCACCTTATCCGGTATCGCGGCGTTCTTCCAAGCCCGCCACAAAAGAGCCGTCGACACGACCACATCAATAGCGGTGAGGATGGCGAAGCTGGTGTATGCGTAGAACAATTGCTGGTATACAATGATTCGATGGTCCAGTTCGCTGGGAAGGAGGAAGTCCGGCGAAATATAGTATCGCACGTTGGTGTCCATGTTGTACCCTTCCGCCGCAGTGCCCAATATAAATGTGAGGCCAGCCAGGACGGCGTGTAGGACGGTCAGCGCGGGGTAATGACCGCCGAATTTTCCCTCCGTCGCAACGCGCAACGCCGACTCCCGATTCCAAATGACGGCGAGGACGGCGAGGAACTGGAGCACGACCCCCCAGTCGTTCAGGAGACTGCTCACGAAGACGAGCGTGGGGTATAACATGACTGGTAGGCTATCTGAGAACGACAGGGCCGGGATGTTGTCGAGGATGACCTCCGCCATGTACGCGGCGTTTGACCAGGCGAAGAAGACGAGCGCGGGGAGGAGGAAGGCATATGGTGAGCGATGACCCCGCGAGAGGAACAATGTGATGAAAGTCCAGATTATGAGAGCGCCAAAGGTGATAGCAAAAATGCAGAGAAGTGCGAAAGTACCCTGAAAAAATCAAAGTGAGGAAAATAAGCGAGGAAATGGGGGAGACTTACTGTAGTCAATGGATCTGGATGGAATCCGTCTGGATCGCCGAAGCTGAACTGGCAATAAGCTGGCAGAATCAGGGAAGAAAGAACGAGAGTCAGGGCGAAAGACATCTTGCACAGCTCGTCAGGGGGCGTAAGGAAGGCACAATTTTTGAGTCCGTCGTCTTAAATGACTGGAATGACTCTGATTTAAAACCAGTCGACGATCGAGATGATTATCACGCTTGGCGATGGGTATCCAAGGCACGTTGTAGTTAAATGCTGAGACATGCTTGCTGGATGAGGCTATATTACTGCTCTATTGAGGGACGATTGACACGATGTCTCGTTATTGACTAGGAAACAAGGGGTGACAGAATGTAACAAGTCGTGTTCTTGATGCAGAAAAGGAATAATTTTGGAATGCCCAGGCCCCAGAGCCTCATTGCGATCGCTTCGAGCCAGGAAACTACTGTTTGGTCCAAGGCCAGTCCAGAACGTCGCAGATTTAAAGGTGCAGCAGGGTTGAGGAAGTCCTCCACATCGAGGGATTCTGGCGGAGGACAAAGAAGGTGGGCCAGAACTGCTTCTCTACGTAGGAAGAGACACTCGGATTTAGAGACTGAAGCGACGAGGCTGGTCCAGCGTGAAGAACTGAGTCGCGATCACTGATTACATCACACCGTTTTCAAACTTTTTTTTGCACTTGTCTTGATTTTTGGCTGAGCGGGTGGGCCAGTTGTGCTAGTGGTAGTCCTGCCCTTCCCTCCGAGTCCTGGCGAGTGTGAGTTCGCCAATTGCCTGCTAATTCGTGCTCATCCTTTTTTAGTTGTTATCCTCATGCCAAAAAAGACGCTGGATGCAAATTTCTCGCATCCTGTCCTTCTCCAGTGCTAGAGTTCTTGGCCATACGCGTTTCCTTTCCTCTACCGCGCGAGGTGGGTCCATATACAATGCTCTATGCGATGTCTGCCGACCTTCCCCCCACAGAATCCGCCTTTCCTCGTCTAGAGCTCCCAGAGCTTCCGCCTCCGGCCTTGGCAACACCCTTTGGCTCGGTACAATCCCTTACGCAGGCGGATTTTAGGCAATATGTTCGGCCATTGTGTCAGCGCAACTGGCTTGTATTCATGGAGAGGCCGAACTTGATTCTGTCCGACCACTCGTTGGCGAGAAGCGAGCACACTGTCCCCATGCTCGGCAAGAAATTCTGGTTTTTGCGGGGTCGCGCTGCAGTTGAATTCCTGGCGGACGTGGTTAAGATCGCAGGCCAAGAGGAGGTGAGTTGCGATGTCTGAAATCTACTCTGCTTATAAAATAAAATAATGCAGCACGAACCACGGATTTCGCTCTTCCTGGGCCGGACGAAACAACATGTCCTCGTACGGACGTACACGTTGCGGACCCTGGGTGATACGGAGGAATTCCTCGCGACGAACGTCGTTCCTGGACTCTCCACCCGGGATCTGCGCCTTGCGCTCCTCTTCGAAACCCACTTTCAGGAGGAGTACGTCGGCTCTGAAAAAGCGTGGCCCCTCCGGGAAATGCTCGAGTGGCCACGCGTGCCTAGTCTGGCCGGAATACGGCGCTGGCAGATGTCGGCCTCCCGTGTACCAGAGACTCCCGAAGTCGATGAAAAGTGGACTCCGTTACCATCAGACATGTCGCCCCTGCCGTCTCCACCGGACCCTAAGGATGCGGGCACGATATGTACCGACGAGCACTTCGACGCGTTTTTGCGCCCACTGTACATGCGGGGTTGGCTCGCCGCGTTTATGCCTATCCTGGGCAAAGGCAAGCTGTATGCCCCAACGCTCTGCCTCACGAGATTTTTCACCTTCGTGAATCTCGCAGCCGCTACTTCATTCATCCGCGATGTCGTCGCGGGCCCCTGGTACAAGGAAGACAACGTGTGTGCTTCTGCTCCTTGCTGTCCCACGCTGACTTGATCCTTTTCAGGCGGAGCTGCATTTCCTCATCGACGCGCACACAGTCCGCGCCCATCTGGTTTACCCGCCGGAACATGACGCGCTGACACTAGGGAACCTTCGCGCCGCCCTTCGCATCGAGCGTCTCTTTCGTGCGGAGTATATTGGCTCTGCGCGGCTGAGCTATTTGCACCCGTATGGCGGGGTGCATCAGCCCAGGAACAATGAGGAACTGCAGGCCACACGAGCGACCCCGATGCGGTCGTTTCGTGTGAGGTACAACGAGAAACAGTCGCAAGAGTAGCCCCCGCATCCGGAGAATTATTTGTAGCCGTCGAAATTAAGTACGTTACATGTATCTTAATCTCATGTATATAGGCTCGAGCCCTCAAGGTCTCAAAGAAAGTAATCTCCTCTGCTCTGAAGTAAATCCATTACAATGAATTGGAATCCTTCTCATCCGAACCTCCCCTCGCTATCAGAGTCTTATTAGAAAGCGGAGGCGAGTGCACAGCCCGAAAGCGAAGAATAGGGGATAAACATGTAGCCCACGCGGTCGTGAGATGGTTGTTCCGTGGGCATGGGACTCGATGCTTGGAGGGATAAGGCCAACGGTGAAGTATGCACTTTTCCCGGCGAGAGCTTGAGCTTGAAGCGCCTGGACCTGTTGAAGGACACCTCATTTCAAGTACAATACGTCATTTAGATATACCAGCCGTTGGTTCGCAAACGCGAGGCCGAGCGAGAATATGATCGATGTTCGTTCGGAAGCGGGACATAGCAAAGTCGTGATGAGTGAGGGTGCGTGACGTGACTGCTTTGTTACTGCACGCGACGGTCACGTGGTTGTGTTTGCCTTTCCTCCCCGCTCCTCGTCCGGTGCGATGAGCAGCACAGACGATCCGTATTCGCCCACCTACGGGACGGCGACATTCACAGGTATGCCGCCCTGTACTTTCAGGGTCGTATGCTCACTCTTTCAGACACAGACGCGTCGCACTTGCAGCGAGCGGACTCACCTTCAGACGAATCGTACACCGACAGCAACTCACTCGAAGAAGTCGAGGCGTCTCTCAACGACCTCGACGACGAACTACAAGACACAGAAAACGCAGTATCCAACTGGTCCTCCCAGCAATCATCCTACACCGGCTCGCCTTCCTTTGTTTCCCTCCCCTCCTTCTCCTCCCCCCCGCCCCAGGTTCATGGCGTCCGCCTCAGCAGGATCACAGAGCGCACAGAGGACTCTCGTCCATCCTCCATGGCCACCACAAGACCCAACCCCGCCACTCCCGCCACTCCCGACTTTCGCCGCTCCCTCCTTGGCTTGCCCTCCCTCCATGGCCGCACCGCCACCGAGCCCGCCGCTGCAGGTCTGCCGCCTCCTGGCCGTGCGACGGAGCTCATCGCCGTCTTCGAGGCCGCACCGGTAGGGGGCCACTCGCGTGGAGCCTCCGCCCCGTCTGCACGCAGCCCCTCGCCGTTCTTCACTTCCGCGCATTCCCTGCACGATCTTGGAAGCGTCGTCAGTAGCGGCAGCGGCAGCTCCTATGCCCAGGGATTCCACAGTACGTTTGGCTCGCGGCCGGCGTCGCCTACAAAATCCGGCCGCGTCACATCCCCCAGCGGGACGACGCCCCTCACGCCAACACGCACGCGTCCATCTATGAGCACGCTGCTCTCCCAGCCGCCTATGAGCAGCTCCGCTGGGAGCGGGCGCACGAGCCCATCGGGGTATACGAGCCCCAGCGCGTTTACGCACACGGACACGCGCACCGATACGTTCACGAACACTAACACATTCACGCCATCCAACACGTACACTGACACGAACACCCGAACTGGCACGACTACTACTCAAACGCAGACCCAAACTTACACGACGACAACGCCCCCCGCCTCGCTCCGCCGCCCGGCGCAGGGCAGCCCACGCTCGCCCCTCGCGTCCGTGCGCAACATCGTCGCGTTATGGAAGGAGCGCACGCCAACGCGGGCGGCAGGCAAGTCGCCATCCGCGTCCTCGGGCGACAGCAAGTCCACGTCGTCTTCCTCGGAGAAAGCCGGCGATGAGCACCCGCTGCCCCCTCTCCCGCTTCCGACGACGCCCCAGCACCAATCCCCCGACACCGAAGGCCTGTTTGCGATGCGCCGTCGTGCGCGCCCCGATGACACCTCGAGTCTGCGCAGCGGACGGACGCCGAGTCTGCGCGGCAGTGGCGTGCGCGGGAGCTTTGGCAGCGGCGCGACTCTCCCCCCGGCCCTCAACGTCGCAGAACTGAGCGCGTACGCGCAAAGCAACGAGGCGGTAGGTGCCATCACATGCCCGTTCCCATCATTTGCTGACCAATCCTTCGTCTTTTCTTCTCTCGCTGTCAATGTATCCCGACGCATATAGCCGCTGCACATCGGCCTCCTCTGGTTCCTCAATGTCCATGCGGCGCCGCCATACCGCTGGCAACGTTGCCAGGCGCTGCTCTACCCGCATCTCCTACTCCTCTCATGGCTCGCGCCAGGAGGCGGTCGCGGTATCGTCGGCCTCGATCTGATCAACTGCACCGCGGTGCAAAGTACGCCTAGTCCAGGACACCCCAGCTCACGGGATGACGTCGGGAGCGTCGCCGCCCGCCTTCAGAGCGGTCAGTGCCATAAATATACCCGATCCCCGCTCGTACTGATGTGCATTAATTTACACAGAAACGGGCGAGCCCGGCGTCGATACGTTGGTGGACCTGCTAGTTCCCTTCCAGATGGTGTATGAAGATGGAGTGGAACGTTTAGCTGCGGAGAGTTTACTCGAGCGTCAGAAGTGGGTTAATCGCATCTGGTGAGTGTCGGTCCTTTCGTCGTTGGTATTAAATTGCTAACATGTATTGCAGGGAGGCCGTACACCGCCCGCAGACCGCCGAGTCGTCCGCCGCGTCATCTGGGGACGCGGACGAAAGCGCGAGTGCGAGCGGCAGCAGCAAGATGGCGCGCTCAGAGAGCATCCGCACGATCCTCTCCGTCGACAGCGCCGCGAGCCGCGACAGCGTGGGCAGCAACGGCAGCCGCAACACGGTGTTCGTGCCGCCCATGGCCGACATCCCGGACATCTCGTCCGCGGGAAGCTCCACGAGTTCGAGCGGGCGCTACTTTGGCAGGGGCACGGGTACAGGCACGTTCACGCCGAGCGAAGCGTGGACACGGACGTACACGCCGACAGGGACGCGCACTGGGACGGGGACGTTCACGCCAACGAGGAGCGAGACGTATACGCAACCGAGCGAGTATTCGCGGACGTTCACTCCGACTGGGACCGACACGCGCACGTATGTGTCCGACACCCAGCGCACGCATTCCTCCGACACACCGACGCACACGTACACGTCCGATACGCAGACACGCACTAGCGACTTTACGCGCACGCAATCTGACACCACGCGCACGCAGACAGACATCCGCCGCCGGCCGTCGCTCGTCTCCTCGCACCATACGGGGACGGTCGACGACAGCGTGATTTCGGGCGGGGAGTACGTGTACCCGGGTGACCCGCGCGCGATTGCGGGACCGCGCCGTGGAATGGGCATGCGCCGCGGCTCGATGGGCGAACTCGACGAGGCGGTGCGTTTGAGCGCGAGCTCGGGCGGGTCCGACGACGTGTTTCTGTCGGCGGATAGTAGGAGTGAAACGGGCAGTACGAGTGGAAGTGGAAGTGGAAGTGGAAGTGGAAGTGGAAGTGGAAGCAGCACAGGGACAAGAAGAAGTGGAACGATGTATTCGCAGAGCGTCGGGCTGCGCACAGGCGCGTTCAGCAGCGCGACCGGGACCTTCTCACTCAGCGGCAGCCCCACTCGCACGACGACCTTCAGCATCGCCCCCAGCTCACTGTCATACCGCGGACCAGAAAGCGCGAGCCTCCTCGGCGACTCACACAGCGACTATTCGGGCTCGACGGAGCGCTCGGACACGTACTCGAGCTACAGCTACAGCTCGGCGTCGGGCTTGCTGGGGTCGCCCTCGGGAACGGGCTCGACGCCGACCAGGACTTGGACGCGTTCCTCGACGCCGCTGTCACGTGCGAGAGAAGTATTACGCCGCCGCCCGGGGTTAGGGTTAGGCGCACGGACCACTTCGTCGGGATACACACGTACAACGTCCGAGGGGTACACGCGCACGTCGGAGTCGTCGGACGATAAGGAGAACAGCACCGAATCGGAGAGCGCTGGCGGCCCCTCGGATAGTAACGGGACCGGAACGGGGACTGGCAGTGGGTTCACGCCGGGAACATATTCGACGAACCAGACTGGTTACGACATCTGCCCATCCTCAGACCTGTCGGTCATCACGACTCGCACATCCTCAAGCGGATGGACGCCACCCTCCTCGTCCTCTTCGTCGTCGCCCCCCTCGTCGGGCTCGTCGTCGCCGCCCCCATCGACTTCGGGTTCCAGCGACCAGTTCATCACCGCCTCGCAGGGCAGCTCGTCTTCCTCGGAGTACACCACCGCGCCCCGCGCGCCATCCTCCGCGTCGTCATACGCATCTTTCCCCACCATCCCCTCGGAGTCTGCGTACCGCACTGCTCCTGAGCCGAGCGATATCGGCGACATCCCGTCTGAATTCGGCACGCCACGCGCCGCGTCGAGCGTTCTGGCCTCTGAGGATGAAGACGAGAAGAAAAGTCTGATGCGCGTGCCGTCGCTCGTGCCGACCATCCGCTCCGAGTCGACCGTTTCGTACTACCCACCTCTTCCGCCGTCGACTGTCTCGGATTACCCGCCCTTGCCGCCGTCGAGCGTGTCCTCCGAGCATTACCCGCCGCTCCCGCCGTCGTCGGTTTCGTCGGAGAGTTATCCACCGCTCCCTCCATCTTCGGTTTCGTCGTATCCACCGCTCCCGCCGTCCTCAGTGTCATCGTATCCACCGCTCCCGCCGTCCTCAATGTCATCGTATCCACCGCTCCCGCCGTCCTCAGTGTCATCGTATCCGCCGCTTCCTCCGTCGACCATCTCTTCCGAGCAGTATCCGCCTCTCCCGGCGTCGACGATTTCTGCGTCTTCTTCGTCCGTTTCGGAGATCTCATCGCTGTCTTTCTCGACAAACAGCACCTCCCTCCCGCATCTCGAGCCCCCGACGCCGTATGAGAGTTCAGAGGAGTCTTCAGATGTCGCTACGCCCATGTCGCTCGCCTTTTCATCTGTGTCTTCCGCGTCCGTGTCGGGGCCATCGCCCATCGAGTCCCGAGCGGCGCCGTCGACATTGTACGAGGCGCCATCCGAGCTGAGCAGAACCATGTCCGAAACATCTCTTACGTCGTCGTCGAACCTCACGCCGCTGTCCCGCGCACTTTCAAGCCTGCGCAGCTGGGGCCGCGCATCTAGTGGGACGTACGAGTCTTCCATCCTTGGGGCCTCGCCCTCCGTTGGCTCCATCGCGCTCCACGACGCGCCCGACACTTCCGGAGAGACGTCTTTCCTTCGGCCGACGGAATCCATCTCCTCGTTCGACCGCCTGAGCACCATCCCGGGCTCGATACCGTCGACGGTGACTCCGCCACTTCCGTCCAGCCTTTCGGACGTGTCGACGCCCTCGAGTTTGGGGTTCCCGAGCGATTCGTCGTCGTCACTTGGAAGGACGTTATCGGTACTTTCGCAGTCATCGTTCATGTCTGACTCGTCTTCCGTGCATTCGTCGGTGTTCGATGGATCCCTCCCGGAATCGGAGCCGCTCGAGGAACCAGCGACCACCAGTTTACTCAGTACGCCTCGCCCGAGTCGCCCACCGGTATGTCTCAACTCTAGTAAGCCACGTTATTTGTACTCATTTACTTCGCTAGTCATCGGCGCCGTCTACTCGCAGTCTTCGAACACCCGAGGCTTCTGGAAGCCTTAGCGTGACTACACCGCGCGGAGATGCCCCTTCGCTGCACTCGGTGCTGGACACCGTGCCGTCTTACCGTACGGCGAGCACGCAGGGCGTCACCTTGGAGCATTTGGCGGACGAGTTGCGCAGGCTCGCTGATATCAGAGGCGAAGAGAACCACGATATTGCGGACAATGTTCGAGCGCTCAGAGATGAGTTGCGCGATTTGGCAGACTTTTTACATCGCCCGATCGCGCGCGCCGCCTCTACTGTGCCTTCCGCACCCTCCCCCATGCCCCACGCTCCTTCTCCCGTGCCTGGCGCACCGAGGGACATACGTGCTACTCCATCCCCTGCTCCCGCTGCACCGACGATCGGATTCCTCGAACCGCCGATGTCCTGGACAGGCGGCCTTTCGCGTTCGTCGAGTAATGCGAGCAGCATCTCATTCCTGTCATCCCATTATTCCGATGACGATTTGGGGTCGCCACGGACTGACTCTCCGTATCCACCTCTACCGCGCGATCTGGATGCCGAATCGACGCCGGACTATTCGCCGGATTATTCGCCGGATTATTCGCCGTCGACATCTTATCGCTATACGACATCAACTCCGCTCCCAGGTACCTCGGAATCGTCTGGGCGGCCGTACCCGCCTCCATCGCCCTCCCCGACCTCTTCCTCCACGTCCACCGTCCGGCCCGCCAACTACCTTCCCATTTTGGAGAATATCAGAGGAACGGTCAATACGTTAGCGGACTCCACTGCCAATTATGAGCCGCTGTTGGAGACTATCAGAGGAACGGTCAATACGTTAGCGGACTCCACTGCCAATTATGGGCCGCTGTTGGAGACTATCAGAGAAATGGCGGACGCATTGTGGCAAGGGCAGATTTCCACCAACCATTCTCTTGATTGGCTACGCGAGCACCATGTTCCCCGCGACACGGAGTTGAACGACAGAATGCGCCGCATTGAGGACCTATTGCAGTCTATCATTGATCAGCCTCCTCCTGCGCCGCAAGCCCCGATTTATATCCCCGCCCCGGTTGAGCCTACAGGATGGGACTCGGACTCGGAGGTTAGCGTCTGGAGCAGCATCTTCCGTAGACCAGAGCCCATTCCTGAAGCACCGATGCGGATGCCCATCCCTGCCCCCGCGCCGCAACGGTCGTTTAGGCAACAGTTGGACGATTTGCTTTCCAGCGCTGGGACCGGGGTGCCGCTCGAGGCTGCTGAACGCCCTCCGACCATCGTTCCCTTCACATATGATGTCGAAGGGCGTGGTATTCGTCCTCGAAGCGGTGTTAATATCGTTGTTCCTCCGCCTCCGCGTCCAATTACCGAACCTCCACCATCAACGCATGGCATGCAGGATCCCTGGCCCCTCCGCCCCTCCCAAGACTTTGGAAATATTCCTCCAGAACCTCCGGAACCGAGTACGACGGGACCAGGACCGGGACCAGGACCAGGACCAGGACCAGGACCGGGACCAGGACTAGGACCAGGGCCTGTGCCGCATCCCAGACATCGTGAGTGCCGTCTATGGCTCGGAGACCCTCTTTTAACCGGTTTAAACAGCCGGACCCACTCCTCCGCCTGTTCGCCCAATCGTGCTGGTAATTTTGTCTCCCATCTACAGCTATTCGCGTCTCATTATTTTTTTATAGACGGGTCAACCAGAGCGAGCGCAGACTGCGCCGGATTTCCGTGGACCGGATACCCAACCACAGAGTTGGTATCGTCGAGCACCACCACCGGGAGGACAAGCAGCAGCAGTAAGTTGACGACGTGGTTTTCATGACCTTTGTTCACTCAGACTTTCAATCGTAGGATCCGCGTCGACGACACGGTGATGTTCCGGGATCTGGGGCCCAGCAGACTCCACAGTTCATCCCCATGCCGGCTGGTCCTGTGGGTGTCACTTTGACTATGTCGTTTGAACATGCCCTTAATAATTTATTAGACGGTTGTGCATCTGCCTCCGGTATTTGACTCTTTGATGGATATTCTCAGGGTGCGCGAATTGCTCAATGGTTTGCACAGTCTGCTGATCAATTTAACTTTGACAGGAAAATCGACTGGCACAGCTTGCGACCGTGGATCAACAGCGCGAGCTTATGCGATACATGAGAGGATTGAATGAATGGCTGGCACGGGATGTACACGACCGTCAAGCTGAACTGCGCGGCGTCGTCGCGCGAGTTGATCAGCTAAGAGATGAAATGCGGACTATCCCGGCCCAAGGTGCTTTCCTTCTTACGTCTATCGACATTATTTTAATCAATTTGAAGGTGCACCAGGACCACCGGGTGGCAGCGATTCAAGCTCGTCGGGTGGTAGCGATGGCCCCCCAGTCGTAATACCCCAAGATCCTCGAGGGCCTGTTGTTATCCCACCGCCGCCGTGGCAGCAACAAGGCCAGTGGCCGCCCGGCTTTCAACCTCAGGGTCCCGTTATTCCTTACAACGTTGGAAATGTTGTTCCCAACGAGGACTACGGCCCTGTCATCCCTCAAAATACCAACACACCCTTCTATCCTCCAAACATGCCTGGGCCAATGCACGGGGGACCAGTACTCTTCCAGCCAGGCTTCCAGCAAGGGCCGGCGTCCGTTATTCCTCATATGCCCCCCGGCTTCATGCCCATGCCGCAACCTCAGCCATGGCAGCCAGAGCAGTCAGGGCAGCCTCCCTTTATCCCGGTCTTTCCCTCGGACCCCCGCTCCCCGATCGATCCTACGGTCATTCCCATTCCAGCGAGCGGACGGAGCAGCAGCAGTGGGAGTAGCAGTGAACGGGGTCGCCGGCGTCACCGACGGCCGAGCAGGAGCGGCAGCAGGAGTAGGAGCAGGACCAGCAGCTCCGGGTCGAGCGAGCGCCCGATCGTGGTGCAAGCACCACTCGGCAGTCAATATGGACCCCCGCCGATGGTCGTTGCTCCCACTCCTTCTGACTTTGGGCAACAGCAGCAGCAGCCGCCGCCGCAGCCGCCCCCACCGTCACAGACGTTTGTAATCAACCCGCCCGCGCCCCTACAGCAGCCGCACCAGCCACCGATTATGGGAATGCCTCCTCCAATGCAACCCACATACATGCCGTCGGCGCCGATTGTGGTCGCTGATTCGCGCCGTAGCCACTCGCGTCGCAGCCGTTCCCGCTCTCGTTCCCGCTCCAGGTCCTCCCGCTCCTCCCGCTCCTCTAGGAGTTCGCGTGGCCGCAGGACTCCACTTATTATACAACCGAGCCGCCAATCTCGGTCTCGTTCGCGTTCTCGTTCATCTCATCGAAGACATTCTCGTACACCGCCCCCTGTGACTGTGATTCAAGGTCCTGGCATGCCTCCCACAATGCCTTTTCCGTCCCAGGCGCCTGTATTTGTACAGCACAGCCGTTCGCGTTCTCGTTCACGTTCACGTTCACCGCGTAGCCGACGTCATACACCACCGCCGCCTGTGATAATGACCGGGCAGCCTACATATCAGCAAACGCAACCTCCGGTCGTTATACAAGGCGGCGGTTCGGGTCGGGGGCGCACTCCTCCTCCCATGATTATTCAAGGCCGTTCGCGCTCACGCTCGCGCTCGCGCTCGCACTCACGGGGCTATTATGACAGATATCCGTCTGATAGACGCCGCTCCCACTCCGGCTCTCGACACCATACTGCTCCCATTATTCTTCCTACTGGGCAGACACCCATAATCCACTCCCATTCGCGACGATCTAGATCCAGGTCCCGTTCGCCCCCCATAATTGTCGGCGGTAGTCGCAGTCACCGGAGTCACAGTCGCCGTTCTAGGTCGCCGAGGCATTACCTCCCGCACGGGATGCACGGGACACCGATTGTCACGCATATGCACTCGCCAAGCCGCCGTTCTCGTTCCAGACGTTCTAGATCAAGGTCAAGATCTCCTCGCTCTCATCCATCAGCCCCTATTATCGTGCCGATGCCGGGTACCACTGCTCATCAGCCTACATATGTCCCCCATGATCGATCGCGGTCGCGGTCCCGCTCGCCTCGACATGGCCGGTCGCGATCCCGCTCGCCTCGACATGGTCATCAGCCTACATATGTCCCCCACGATCGGTCGCGGTCGCGGTCCCGCTCGCCTCGACATGGTACCACTCGCTCTCATCCATCAGCCCCTATTATCGTGCCGATGCCGGGTACCACTGCTCATCATCCTACATATGTCCCCCATGATCGGTCGCGGTCGCGGTCCCGTTCGCCTCGACATGGTACCACTCATCAGCCTACATATGTCCCCCATGATCGGTCGCGGTCGCGGTCCCGCTCGCCTCGACATGGCCGGTCGCGATCTCGCTCGCCGCGACATGGCAGGACCCGAACGCATACACACGGGACAAGAACCCAGTACTCAGATGGTTCGCGGTCGCGCTCTCCTGGGGGTCGTCGATTAAGACGGCCTCGGACTGCTTATTCACGTTCAGTCTCCCCCGGTGGCCACGTACGCTCTCGAAGACCGCGGAGTGTGTCTTACTCGGACGGTTCTCGATCTCCTGGTGGTCGCCGGCGTCCTAGAAGACGTGATCCCGATATTCGAGAATCAGAGGCGCCCCATATTGTGACAGTTCCTAGCCATCGCCCTCCGACAATTGTTCCAGTCGATCGTTCTCACCATGGGGGCCCTACACCGCAGCAGTATCATGGTACGTTTTTTCTGTTGAATAATGGATCGTAATTTGACATGGAGTTGTTAGAGGAGGACCGCGGTGAAAGTTATAGTCCACGGCCGTCGCCGTCATTTATGGCCGATGCTCCATTGCCAGTTCCCGTCCCCGCTAGCCGACGCCATGGAGTGCCTGCCACTGTGTATGAGGGAGACAGACCTGCTACCGGTGTCCCGACGGCGGTACGGATGCCCGAGGAACATGAACCGAGGTACTTCGACCAGACTCAGCGACCGATCACCCCGGTATACGATGCCGCTGGTCATCCCATGTTCCCTGTTGGGCAGACTGCATATGATGCATCTGGACGGCCGCTCACTCCACCTGCAGGCCATCCGATCCCATCGCGATATGAACCGGAGGAGGGTGTGTCGGGCGCTCCTTCCCGAGGGCGAGTTCATCCTTCCGGAGTCCCCCATACCGCTCCAACCATCCAACCGGTTTACGATGAGCATGGCGTACCAGTCGCCCCTCCTGTCCCGTCCATGTACGGCGATCAGGGTCTACCCTACACACCGTCTACCCAGCCCGGGAGACCGTTTACCGAAGAACCTGTACGACCCCTTCCTGGTCGCCCAATATCGCCTGGAAGATATTCTCCTCGTCCCAGTGTCACCCCCTTCCCCGTTGATTTGACTCAGGCGGACGCGGAGCGGGAGCGCCTGGAGCACCTTGCCGAAATGGAGAATCGTCTGCAGGAAGTGGCCGGCCACGCGCAGGATGCTGAAGATCAGCGGGAGAGGGATTTCCGTCGAAATGAAGAAGACAGAGAGCGCATATTCATGGAAAGCGAGGAGCGACGAGAACAAGAAGCCAAAGAACGTCAAGACGCGATTTGGAGGGATATGGAGGGCCTCGGTGCTCCGCCTCGACCACCCCCTTTGCATGGCGATTTGGGAGATGGTGCGTCCATACACACCGTTCATGCTGCTTCAGAAGAGGCTGCGTCCCTTCTCGCCGCCTCTATCAAGGATACTGTCCAAGCAGAACGAGAGCAGTTCGCGCGGGAAAGAGAAGAGATGGCTGCCGAGCGTGCCCAACTGGAAGCAGAGCGTGATTCTGCTCGGGCGCAGCTGATGGAGGAAAAAGAGGCGCGTGTCAGAGCTTTGGAAGAGGAATTGGCCACACTTCGGGGCGAATTGGAAAACGAGAGGCAATTGCGATCCACCGACGACGCTGAAGCTCGGGAACGTGAGCGACAGGCGCTGGCGGACAGCAGTGAGACGCGCGCGCAGTTGGGAGATATTACCAACTTAATCCAAGACCAACGGGAAGCGTGCGAGCGCAAGAAGGAGCTGATGGACCAACGCTGGAGCGAGAAAGAGGACAGAAGGCAGGAGAAGCAATATAAATGGGTCGAGCTTCGGGACATGGTCCAAAAGATTCACGATGATATGGAATCGGATCGGGCCAAAGCAGAGGAAGCGCGACTTGCTGACGAGTCGAAGCCCGGTGCGTTGTGCCTTTCATTCCCGATTCATCGCTAATTTCCTTTCAGGCATCGAAAAAGTCATCGAGGAGCTTACCCGGCAAAATGCCGAGCAACGCGAATTGCTCAACTCCTTGTCCGACAGTAAGATCCTCCACTACCCATCATTCACCGTGCTAAGCCCAGTTATTTAGCTTGGCGTGCTGATTGCACCCGACAGCATGAAGAAACCATCGCAGCTGTTCGTTCAACTGCGAAGGAGCAAGTCGACTTCAATGTGCAAGGGGTAAGTTTTATTTTGGTTTGTCTGTGAATCCTGGCTGACCCTTCGCAGTATCTTGATGAATTCAGCAAAGCTCTCGCTTCGGAAGTACGAATGTTACTTGGCGAAGTGGGTAAACTGCGAGAAGAAAGACGAGCTCTCCAACAGTACGTATATTTTCTCCGTTCCTCGGATCGCTTGCTGACGACAAATTGACCCTTCAGTGAACTCGGATACTTACTCTGTATGAAGGCGAAGTACGGGCCTGGAGGAGAGTTTGAACCTGACTGGTACATCCCTTTCTAGCCGTGCTTCGACTTCCTCTGACTTTTTCATAGGAAACCCCCTCCGGGTGCACCTGGTGGTCCTCCCTTGGATCCTCCTGCTCCCCCTGCTCCCCCTGAGCTTCCCCAAGCCAAGCCAGGTTGGCGAACAGTCACACAGCGGCCGGCCCCTCGCAAGCAGAAGAAGAAGGACGCAGCTCCGCCACCGGCCGCTCCCAATCCTGATCCTCGTCGGCAAGTCAATTCGTGGGCGACTTGGCAACGTAAGACAATACAGCTCTCGCCCCGCCTCTTGCTAATTAATATATATCACTTGGCAGCCGATCCCAATATGCAGCCAACACCTACGTCTCATGAAGCCACTCTATTGGTGCCGGACAGTGCCAGTCCAGGATTGTTCGGACCAAGGTCGCCTCGTGACTCCCTATATCACCGCTAATCTATACCCAACGTTCTATTATATTACGACCCCATCTTACTGACGACACATCTCCATGATTTCATTGCTCAATTGCCCGCCATGTTTTCTTCTGTACTGTGATTTGGATTTCATTGTATCATATATTATAATGCATGCTTTCTTTCTTGTGTCGAGACAACGCCGTTTGCCAGCACATGGAACGGTGGTGGGTGATAGAATGCAATGCTCAAGGATGAACTAGGATGTATGTAGGCAATGGGTGTACTACTTTTGACAACTGTTCAGGCAGCACTCTCGGCTCTCGCTCTGTCTTCAAGTACGGCTTGAAGCTTTTGTGCCAAACCTGGAGTGAGTTGTATTGGTCCATCGGATGTACACAGTCGATAAGACGGCATAGCTGATTAACCGAAGTAAGAAAGTACGGCTTCTCCAGATTATGCGACAATGTCACCTTGATAAGTCTCCAGTTTAATCTGGATTCGGATCAGTAACGGATTGGAATTTAGGGACAGCGAGCAGCACCTTTCCTGCCTGCACAAGAACGGATGCAATTATGTCGTCGGGGTCCCCGATTCTTCCGAGCGCTGGAATATTTCTGTCGTCTATATGCGGCTTTCAAGAAAAGACGAGCGTGGAGGTGAAAACGGCAACATACCATGGATATGCATCCATCCGTCCCCGAGTTGAACGGCCCCGTTGATTTGAATGTCGTCCACTTCTTCCTTCAGCCCATCCTGGATGGCCTCGTGTAACAGGATCCGGAATTTCGCTCAAGACTCGATAAGTAACATGCGCCCGGTAGCAAGAAAAACAAGCTCACGATTTTCTTTGAAATCATTCAGCCCTGCCGCGTCGTCATTGCCTGTAGTAGCAGCGGGCAACCAGCCTAGTACAGTACTTGAACTAGCCGAAGGGGGACTGGACAAGAATGAGAGCGCGAAGGCCGGGAGGCTGGAGGAGAGCGGTGTTGGAGGGTCTACTAAATGGTAGTGTAGATCTGGTCGAGTGAGATCGGTAAATGACGTGTTTGAGGTCGAGTATGAATGCTGCTGGCGAGGCGCATGCCGATGGGAAGAAACATATCGTCGGGTTGGTACAAAGGACGCGGACGAAGACAGACAAGGAGCGTTGACTGGGAGAACTCGTGAACGGACAGCTGCAGCTCTTGTCAGACTGTAAAATCTCGCCTGCATGGACAGTTTACGTTTGCTTGCTACGGCTTGAAAGGGAGAGCGTTGCATCAACACTAACCTTCGTCGTCCGTATTTGGTAATTCACAGGCCCATATAATGACGTAGTAAAGGTACGCGGGTTTTTCTATCTACACCAGACTCACAATCCCTTAAAACTGGACTCACAGGCCGACTGGGCCCTGGGAATGCTCCACATTGAATCTATATACTGTCAAGATCGTTTCGCAGCCAACGGTTTAAATCTCACCGTGTAGGATCGTATTTGGCATAAATCTCCTGCAGCAATTTGTAGTCGCCATAACTTTGGAATACTTTCTGCTCAGAATCGCATTCGTTGAGATCTGAGAAGAACAACTCAGTCAATATACAGATGACATGGAATTAAAAAGCTCGTCACAGAGAGGTAATCCCGGAGACGGAGGTATTCTGAAAATCATTGGATTCATATCGACTCATGAGCAACAACAAAAAAGGAACTGACTGGTCGAAAAGCATGTCGATGCCTATTTGCACGTTTGGAGGTACGTCATCGATCCCACTGTTGAACGTCTCGTATATCTGGACCGCAGCGAATCCACCACTCGGTGGATTAATGATGTTTCCTCCTTTGGCGCGCCCAGCCTGAATTTGAGAGTCGGGAATCGGCGTAAAAGCTAATGTCGTCGTGTTGAAACTGTCGTTGAACGCCATGGAAAAATCGGTCCAATGGTTGAATGCATCCAGAAACAATTCATCGTCGCCGACCAGAGCAGAGGCACCAAAATGTTGAACAAATCCACGATCGTCGCCAAGGCCCAAAGTCCCTGCGAGATATTGGTGAGGAACGAGTTAGATATTGATGAAGGAGAAGGAGATATTACCTGCGACGTCAAAGTAACTCAATGGGCCCAGCTGCGAATTCATAGCAGGAATGCTGAGGAAGTCTCCGAAAATATCGGGAGGTAGCTCGGGGCCATTGTAAAACAGATTCACAAGATATAATGGTATAAGGGCCCCTTGAACAATGATGTTGATCATAGATACCAACAGCACTACAGATATGCGGGGAAGAATTTAAGGCCGAGTCGAGCCACAGCTGCAACACACTGACCGGCTTTAGGATCCTGGACTTCCCGAACGTATCGTGCAGTGGCCTTCAAAAGGGCCTCCGCGGAAGAGTTGTACTATACGAGGATAAATCACAAGCTAAGATTCAAGAACTGTTAAGGCCTCACATATATCGAGCCACCGAAGTAGGTCTTGTTATCTTTGGTGCCGGTGTGGACAGGGTGCAGCTCATAACGAGTGACAATGCCGAACCGGTTACCGCCGCCCTTGAGGGCACGGAATAGATCAGAGTGTTTATTGGTAGCAGTGGCAGTAACCATCTCTCCGGTTACTAGAACAACGTCGAGCTCCTTGAATGTATCCGCTGCATAACCTTGGGATGGACTGAGCCAGGACAAGCCTCCGCCGAGAAGGAGCCCTGTCCCGACACCCCTGCATAATTAGAAGGCATGATAAATCTTGGTCCCATGAGTGGGAGAATTCTTACCCAACACGTCCTGGATTCAGGCACGGATAAAGGAGATGCACAAGTCGAGTAGTACGAGCTTACCTCCGACGGGAGCTACGCCGTACGGCTCAAGAGCAGTAATTGCTTCTTGCCAATGGATTCCGGGTTCCAATATTATGGAGTCCTTTACCGGATCATACGAGGCATTCTTCATATCGGAGAAAATGATCAATACTCCGTCTTGAACACTTTGTAAAATTAGTAGGGGAACAGGAATCGGACTAAACCAAGGGGCGTACGTATTCCAGCCTTTCATAGCAGAATGGGAGCCAGCTTGCACCGCGTAATGTGATCCCGCGTCATATATGGCTTTCATGGCGACTTGAACATGAGAAGAAGCACGCGGGAAGACGATGCAAGTCGGTCGATATTCGGAATTCTGCAGATTCCATGCATTCGTGGCAGCGGTTTCATACTCTATGCCTGAGCACTCGACGAGAGAAGGTCCAAGCGAGAATTCCAGCTGGTTACAGGCACGATGTGCAGCAATACGAGCAGTTCCATTGCTTATCGGGAACAGCGGCGCGGTAGACAGGGCGGAGACGCTAGCAGGAATGAGGAAAAATACCAGCAAAATTGGGGAAAGAGACATGACAAGCGCGGGGAAGACGGCGGGGCGGCTTCTTCAAGTTAGACTCGAAACATATGTAGGTGTCAAGCCTGAGAAAACGTCGGCAGGCGACTGGATTTAGGTTTGGCGAAATTAGACGTTGAGATAAACTAACTAGACTTGGGAGGCATAATCTCGGGGCCCGAGCGCATCTCAGGATCTTCCACGAATCGAATTCAAACGTATTTTTGGCGACTCGCAATCGGGAGAATAAAAAGGTGACCATCATACATGGAGCCGTTCCTGATGCAGTTGTGTGATTCCCAAGCTTCCGAAGAGATGGGAGGAGATGCCCATGGTGCGGCTGCTGTCCGACTTCATGGAGGAAAGAGGAAACAAGCGACGTGACTGTGACATGCCAAGGTCTGAATCGCCCGGCCCGGCAGCCTGAGTATGTCCTGGTCGTTCTCCCAAGCGTTCTCGACGGATTTCCTAGCGTCTCGCACCGGTCTGATTCCATTTCTTCAACAATGCTATCGATTTTGAACCTCCGGGCCCACAGAACTCGAGTCTCGCGTGGATTTGGCCAAAACGACGACCACAACAGCAGATGCGCTGAACAACTTGTCTCTTGACCTTGCGAAGCTAACCAAAACGCTTGCGGATGCTACGGGCTCTTTACCAAGCTATGATCAACGTCAATACGAGTTGGTTCGTGTCCGTTCATTCGGTCTCGTGAAGCATCAGCGTTGAGGCCCATTAGCAACTCAAAGGCCTCGAAAAGTCTCTGGAAGAGGTCCGGGCGTTGCTACCAAAGCCGAAGTTTTCTTTCAAACGAAAAGCTCCAACAGCATCATCCCCAGTTCCTCCCAGTCCTGTTTCAATTACAGTCCCAGAAGCGTCCTCTCAACCGGATTATCTGGCGATATCAACCAATCTCACCCTGTCAGCTCATTCATCGCGATATCTATCTAGAGCATCTTTTCCCTCCGCGTCTCAGGCGTCCGATCTGACAATATCCGATTTGAACAAGTGTATCGTGAATTTACTCCCAGACCTGGCTGGTGAAGCTTCAGCGGAAAGTAACCATTTGGAGATTTCGGCTCTTCACATTCGTAACTTGACGGATACCATACTGCTTCTTCCAATCATTCGGGGTAGCGTCCTACTCCATGACCTTCGTCGATGTATCCTTGTTGTCGGATGCCATCAGGTGCGTTTTCTGTCTCGCATTGTAACCACGGAACTAAGGATGACCTAGTTCCGCATGCACACCTCCACGGGTGTAGATGTGTATCTTTCAATTCCATCGACCCCGATCATCGAGCATTGCTCACAGATTCGCTTTACCTCCTACCCTGCTACTCTTTCTGAAGAAACTTCTGTGAGTATTTTCATCGATTCATTCAATTGCGTCGACCGACATCGTGCAGCCCAATCTTTTTTCCGTTCAAGATTTTTCTCACATTAAAGCCACACCCTCGCCGAATTGGTCTGCAATGCCAAACGAGGCGCTTGTTATGAAGTGGCCGGTTGACGCGATCGCGGACGAAGAGATTGCCGATACATTGAATGCACTGCTACCATAGAGATGATCTTCAAGAAGCCTGGGAGTAGCATTTATATGCCGAAGAGCTGAGGCTTGGGACGTCGTATGCGAGGCAATATGTAACAAGGATCAAGCTTTCGCGCTGTTGTACATAGCCTGTCTGAGGATTTATTCGCTCCAAGATCTAAATCACACAAAGTACAGAAGAGAAAAAAGCAAGGCGAAGCGAAGCTGCATTGCTTATTCTGCCTCTAACGTTGCTGTTCTGGGTTGCTCTAAGGCTGTGCATTTTGCGCTGAAACGAGCATAGCCTGACCACTGAGCGCTTTGTTTTATGATGTTATTATAATTTATTGTCAGTTGGTGCTTAGTCTCTCCGGACGCACTCATTCCTCGCTCGTTATGGCTGGTGTTTGCTTCCCTCTGAGCGTCTGAATTGGTAATTTGACGTTCTGCCGTGCTCGAAGAATGAGTGATCGGCAGAATAGGCCCGTCGATCGGACACTTTCCTTTTCCTTGACTACGACGGCGACCCGCTCTAAAGCGTGTATACCACGCCGCCATTCTTCCGCACCACTTGCCTGATCGGGACGAAGGCTGTTAGTGTTAACGTCTTTCGCGCTTCACTGCCACTGCGTTTATAAAAAGCACCTAGAGGAGATTTCATCGCCGTGCCGCGCACTTGAACCCCAACTCTTCCAGCCCTTCCAAACCTCGAAACTCACAATGTCCGCCGGAGAAGACGTTGGCGCCGCGTGCTGTGGTATTTGCTGTATGTCCTGCACGCCTCGCAGCCTCCGCGACTCTCTGACAGATGATCAGGTATATGCGGGTTCTCTGCCCTGGAGAACTGGTGCAATCTGAATGCGTACGGGGGACGAGGCGGTCGAGGAATCAACGGGTGCTGCGGGTCGTGCTGTAACAAGTCGTTCAACGATGATTCGATGGACAAATGGGACAAGGACAGGGAGCAAATCCGGGAAAAGTCCCAGCCCGCACCTTCAGAGCCTATGAAAATTCCGTCGTCCACACAACCTTCCCCAGAACATACCACTCAGACGGTCCCTGCTGCCGCCGACGCGAAATAAGGTACGCGCGCACTGCAATGTTTTGTTGCCCGCGTTATAACAGATCTACCGTAGCAATGATTCCTGTACCCATATTTCTCGCATTTGGACAAGACCCATACCCCAGTCTCCCCTCTTACATACCACCATCATCATGTAGTCTCGCTCGCCACGGACCCTTGGTAAATTATACACATACACACGTTCCCTACGCGCGGACGAAAAATAACAATACAGTATAATAGCCAGAAGCTAAGTATGGAACGCGACTGTCTGTGGTTCGTCGACCTGCAGGATATTATAATTATGCATGAACGAAGACCACCGGTCGTCCATCGCGCCGCCGTCGCCCGTCATGTCCATTGGATATTCGTGCTGCATCCCATACCCTGGCCCTGGCGCCTCGCGGAACAGGCCCTCCCACCCCTGCTGCGACAGCTGCGGATCCGCGTATTGTCCCACATCGAACGCGGCGAGCGGCGGCGCGGGGATCGTCATCTCCTGCGGCGGGGCCGGTGCACGCGCGACAGGGGCCCGTATCGTCGTCTGGCGCGACGGTGTGGGATGTGTTTCTGGCGGGGAATTCTGGCTTTCTGGAGGTGACGGGGCGGACGGCTCGGAGTGCACGACCGCCGCAGCACGGCCGCCAAAAATTGAGATCTCGTCGTCCGGGGATGCTACGGGAACCGGCTCGCCGAGATACTGCTGCCGTGCGTGGTATGCCTTCATCAGCATGGTTTGTAGGACGGGCTAGATGTGTGGTGAGCACGCAAACTTGGGAGCAGGCTAAAAGACAGACCAGGGCGCGGGCAGCACGACTGCTCGTCTCCGCAGCACTGCGGAACATGCTACACGCGGTCTTGAATTGTTCCAGCGGCGGGGGGTCAAGATCGAGGTTGATTCCGCGGATCGCAAGGGTTCCGACAACAACCTAACGGGTACATTAGATGGCTGGGTTCAAGAAGTCCAAGTGGGGTGCTCACCGCGGCGGAAAACGCCAGCGACCAAATGCGCCATACACGGGCAACTAGTAGCGGTTTTTTGTTAAACTGGTTGAACGTGTCGTCCAGCACAGTGCACGCGGCCTGATAAGCGGCGAGCATCGAGTGCGCGTAGGGGCTCTTCATAGGGTCCGCTGCGTTCTCGATCATGACCTGCGCGAAGAACGCACGATGCAGAAAGAGAAGCACTAGGTGAAGTTGATCAGTATTATAGTTCGTGTAGAGGCTGGTAAACCCACTCAGGTCACGATAATGCGATCGAACGAAACTGTTGGAGATGTGGTTCAAGTTTGGAATCAAAGAAGAGAGAAAACGAACTTCTTCATCGATACTGCTGTTCGCTCATCCACAGGATTGGCCGTAGGCTGCGCAAAGTTTCGTATTCTCTGGTCAAGATGCAGGACTTGTTCGTAGGTCGGGGTCTTGACGCCGAGCGTCGCGCGTACAATGGGCAGTAAGCACTCCTGGGTGGCT
Source organism: Mycena vulgaris (assembly GCA_029204335.1). Classification (NCBI taxonomy): domain Eukaryota; kingdom Fungi; phylum Basidiomycota; class Agaricomycetes; order Agaricales; family Mycenaceae; genus Mycena; species Mycena vulgaris. Next base: position 311,981 of record JARGYA010000019.1, on the reverse strand, counting down.
TTATGGCCCCAAATACCCACTACCCAAAAGATTAAAATCAAAGGCGAATGAGACGTGATCCGAAAAATACGCACAGCCGGTGGGAGGCCCGCCTCCGCCATATTCGCGCTCCTCTTCCTCCGTGGGAAGTTTACAGTCGACGAAAACCGAGAGAATGGTCGGCGGACGTCCAGTGACCGCACTCTGATCCAAAATGACGCGACATCAGACACGGGTTCGCCCCAGAGCAACGACGAGCACCGACCTGCCAGAGAACAGCAACGAGTAGATTCCAAAAGTACACCCGGCGCTCGTACGCCTCCCGACCTTCGAACCGCCACATCGACGGGTCAATATCTAGTCCGAGTTAGCTGGAGGATGTGCATGGCGATGCCATGCTATTACGTACGTAATCCAGTCTACGGCATGTGGTTTAATCAATCGGGCAGAAGTGGACGGAAAAAAAACAATACCGTTAGTGCGACCTGACTGGCCATGTCAAGGAGACCGTACGAGGCTTCCATATTGGATTCTTTGCCACTAAGCCCATTGTATATGCTCATCAAGTGTAATGTCTGGGAGTTGATGAGTGGCGCTTGAGTATCGATAAGGAATAGCGTACTTTGATTGTGACGACCGACGGTTCCGTCATTACAGACTGGAGGGCCAAGGCCGCCTGGGCGAGCCGGTAGTAATGCTGCGCCTCCAGATTGTATGGCTGCAGTTCGAGGTCGACGAGGGCCCCGATGCCGAGAGTAATGAGGAGAACTGCGAGCTCGTGAGGCCCATAGCTGACCCGAACTTGCTTGTAAATCGCAGGAATGAGCTCGTCAATAAGCTGTCGCCGAGATACTATGTGGAACATCCATGAGAGGTGTTCTAGGAACGTGTCGCATAAGAAAATGGCCCTTTCCATAGGCGGGAGAAATGTCTCGATCATTTCTTGGACCGAGGTGCGCGGGATCCCAGGAGGGGTGAAGGGAAACGCTCTGCAGAACTGATTGATTTCGGGTGGAAGGTAGGTCGGATCTAGTTCTCGCAGCGGGAAGGGAGCGGACGTAGGTGATAACTGTGCCTCCATTCCTTTTGCTTTCTGTGTCCAATGTGAGTACAGCACACTATCTTGCAGAAGACTTTGCGACTTGCCAGAAGTAAACTCTATATATGAGAGAGTTAAGAAGGCGTGGAGAGATTTGTGAGAAATTAGTTCTCACCTCAGATCCACCAGAAGGTCCAAAGAAACGTGAACCACCCTCTCCATCGATGTGTAAGGAGCCGAGGGCACCCACGAGCGTCGATTCCTGAGACGGCTCCTCGGAGACTGCTTTGAGATTCAGTGTAGACTCGTCCTCTGGCTGATCATCTTCGGAGTCGCTGTCATGGGAGCTGAGGAGCGGATGTGGCTTGTCCGAATCTGTGGCGTGCAATATTGCCAGGGCATCTTCGAGCGAGTGCATTCGAGCCTCCATTCGCGTCAACTTCTGGTGAAGGTGGTCCGTTGCCGCCAGAACGAAACGGCTTCCCTCGCCTGGTGGAATGGTGCCTGTAGAGGAGGGCATGAGAGGAATGCACAATCTCTGCCCCGAGGGCGCTGACCATTTGGACACAAAGCTCCGCAGCCGCTGCGTAAAGAACGTGGAACTGTTGAGATCATCGCAGACGGAACAGGGGGGGACACGCGCACCGTTTGACACACGTAGAGCAAGGCACAGTCTTGTCGCAGCGGATTTTCAGCCTGCGACATTCTGCGCAGGCGATCTCGCCTCTGATGCGCTTTGAAGCCTTCGAGGGTGCCCTGTTCTTTGCAGGAATGCCATCGAGCTCAAAGATGGTGGTCGTGGAGGGAAGCGAGCGGGAATCTTGGGGGTACGGCCGCTCGTAGGGCGAGGGAGCCATGGTAAACGTCTGAGGGTTGCGCTGCTGCCACGGCCATTTCCTGACTTCTATTGCCAATCAAACCGATCGCGCGTTACGGAATCTTGGCTGTGGCTGTGGACAAAAAATAGGCGATCCTCCTTCGCCGCTTCTTTGTAGGCTGGCCGCGGCGTGTACTAGCGTGTTCTTTGCCTTCCTTTTTTTCTCTTCCAACAGCAGATTCTGGAGACTCGGTTTGCCTCAGCGTTAGACTCAATTCAAGCTTGCCCAAAGTAGTATGCGAAGAATACTCTGCTGCGGACTCGGAGCGACGGAGATAGGATTGTAATTAGAATTCCGCAGCTAGCAGATAATTTCTCCCGGTGGCCATCAAAGGGCTATGCTCGTAGGTAGGGAGCGCGGGATTCAGAAATACGCGCGGTCCCAGTTACTGTGAGGAGTGGGCTGGGAGTGTTTTCGAGAATCAGCCCGTATGCCATAGAGCCTCATTCCCATTCCGGAGGACTTGGTGTACAATTGATTTTTACACCACGAATATTAGAGCTTTGCACGAATGAGCGAACTCCGGTCCCACACCCTTCGAACTGCATTCCAATACCGATCAGGATCCTGCCGCTCATGCAGTACATGTCGGGACCCAGTGAACTTTTCGACCTCGAGGTCGAATGAAGGAGAGGACTCCCTCAAGACGGATATATGTCTTTCGACCGATCTAGCGGGGACCATCAGATCCGTAGCTGAATATATATAGACTCGTGGAGAGTGACTCTCGGTCAGAGGAAGTAACTCCTGGGTTTGGAGACCCAAGTGCAAGCGACTGAACAAATTTCCCTGACCGACCACTGAAAACCAGTTAGACGGGCCCATTACAGAAGGGGAAGAACGCACCAGCGCCACGGACTCGAAGAGCCAGATAAAATATGGAAACTGGAATAGGCAAGATGGCTTTAACCGCGGGGGATTGAACATTCATGGTGAGAGTGTTCAGCATTGACGAATATTCCCCAGTGCCCGGGGCCGAGTCTATTATTGTGGCAAGACGTATGTTTTTTTCAGTGCGAATTTCGCTCGATTCTGACGAAACCATCGAGTGCAAAACTTTTGAGAGAGTTACAAGCTGAAAGGCCCCGCCTGTCGATGTATCAATTGGGGGAGAGCCAGAACGCCGGTGGACATGCCGTTGCTCAGCACATGTAACAAAATACCGCCGGTGAAGCCCTGGCGTGAACGGTAAATCGTGGAGATGAGGTAACTTGCTAGAGGCCGCAGAATATCCTCCTGGAAAGGAGTTGAAGCCCATGAACAGAGATTGCCACGCTACTTACCCGTTTCTCATCACTCATCCATATAAACGCTGGATGTGATTGGACGATGACTATATCCGATGACGCCCAACGGAGTCGATGGTTCATTTCGTACTTCTCCAGTAGATGGATAGGTGCATCCACTTGAAAAATAAAAATAAGTGGGATGTTTTTCGATTCAATAGCTTCGATCTTACTCCATCCGAATAAAATTATGACCCTGAGAAGCCCGCCATATAAGTACCACAGATATTCTTAAGTTTATAATTACCTTGGGTCTTCATTCCAGTTTGTTCTTGTTCTATTGCCGTAAGATATGTGGATGTCTCGTCCCATTTCTTGAAGTTCAAGTGGGGTGTGAACTGCCGGGTCACCTAGCAGGCAAATGCCAGGCTCCGGTGGGTTCCGGTTGAAAAACCCCGCATAAACCACTCAACTCACTTTGACTCGATCCAAAAGGCATCGTAGCCCTAGTTACTCCTAGTTATCAAGGCCAAGTACGCAGCGCGACCTTGGATCTTCACTCCCGTAAGTTCCGGTGGTGTTGGATGTGTGTATTTCTACGAGAGAGAGGTCGTGAGAGGCAGAGTAGCGATTGGTTTCATTCTTGGATATTTCATCAGCTAGGTGTCTTCCGGCAAACCCATACATCCTAACCACTGCGGGGTTACGCGGGTGGGCCAAATCGCCGGTCAGAAGGTCGCTGACGGACTTGTTGGGCGACTAAGCAACGAACGAGGGAATGGCAGATGGAGCAGTGACCCAGGCTATCTTGCTGACCGGTGAACTACAGAATGAACGACGGAAAGATGCCAAGACCGGTCATCGGGGAGTCCCATCGAAAAGATCATGTCTAAAAGCTGAGAATATCGCCGTTCACAAGCCCATGATCAGATATTCAGTAATCCGTCGGGCTGAACATTCAGAAAGAACAGGTTCTGCATATCGAGCGACTGTGCAGTTATATCTGAATCATGATGGATGCGGTTTACTAAAAGCCCATGAACGGAACTTACCTGCCAGGAACTCTAGATCTGTAACAAGATTACCGGTATACGTGGGGCTCTCATCCGTTCTCGTTTTCGACGGGTCAACGGGCCGTTTCTACGGGAACGACCCCGTCCGTAGGAGATTGACCGAGATGTATAGACGGGACGGCTACGAAACGGGTGGACCTGTGAACGGGCAACCCGTACCCGGTCGTAAACGGGTCGACGGGTCGGGGGGTGTTTTGGTACGGTGAGGTGATCCCATTGGAGTTGAAATCAGGGGAAATCATCTCTTGCTGAGCGATCGACATTCTCCGAGATTTTGATCAAGTTGACAAGATCTTGAACGAAGCTGGATGATACCCCACTGCCTCGACGAGATTGGAGGCCAATCGAAAGTCACTTTGCAATGGCTTGCCTGAGTTGCGATTCGACTTGCAGTTGAAACGAGACGCCGTCCAACTTGGATTGTTCACCGTCGCTCGGAAAGTCAGACACACGTCAAAGCACCCTGCAAACCCGAGGCGGTCTTGACCAAGAAGACCACCACAGAGGATGCCTTCGATAACATCACAAACGATGGACTCCCCACCCAGAACCCGCGCCCGCACGAACGTCACGGCAGTTGGGAACTCTAAGGGGCTGCTGTCGCTGCCGCGCCGCCAAATTCGTGCAGAAGATTCAAGCCGATTGGCAGGTCCGCGAATCGCATCCCGATGAAACTCGACTCGGACAGAGGACTCCCGGCTGCGAAGGTGGAGAAGATGGAAGACAAGTACCAGTGGGGCAGCAAATAACGGTGCAACCTTGAATGAACTCTTGTACGTCCGTCCGAGTGGGCGGGTTCAGCAGAGTCGGGGCAGTGGCGAGCTGCCTACTCGCGGACCCCAATATCGCGCGCACATCCGCGGTTTGCCAGCGGTAGGCCAATTTCCGCTTGTAAGATGCATCCGCTGACTTAGTTTACGCAGCTGCCTTGCCCTTCACTGATACTACCGTGTGCAAGACGGTGCGCTGCGCCAGCGTCTCGCCCATCTTGACCGTATCTTCCCCCAATCCGTTTCTCCTGCGCCGCCTTCGACTTCGACCGGAACACTTGGACGTTCCGCCATGGCGATGTCATCTGATCCTAACCCGACGTGTCTTTCGGATGGTGACCACCTGATTCTTTGGGACTCCAAGCCTGAAATCGAGTTCCCCGCCGGCGCTTTGATTCTCATCCCATCGGCGACTTTGCGTCACTCTGTGTCCCGTCGGAAACGGTGACAAGCAAATCTCATTCACCCACTTCACCACTGGCGGCCTCATGCGCTATATTGATAACTTTGGAGGAGGACGACCCTAGGCTTTGCGCCATTGAGGGGTTTGTTGAGTACATTGGATGAATTGCGTCGTCCTCGCACTTCTTACTCCGCTCTACGACCATCATCTCCCATCCGGTCTTCCATCTGAATACTCGATACCGGCTATCCGACTCTATTTGTTGTCAGCTGTAATCTTATAGCTTCAATTACGAGGCATTGAGCAAAATCAGACATAAATTGCGTCTAAAACATCACGTTGGAGCTACGACGACCAGCATTCTTCGCGCCCTAATACTCAGTACTGCTGAAGGAAAGCGGCCGTAGCCTTTTCCGCAAGAATTCCGACGTGACCTACGCCAGGAATGCGGCACTGCCGCACCGGCACGGGACACTGATGCGCACCGAGGTCCGCCCAGAGCCCGCGAGAAGCGATGGGCACGGTGGTTACCATACCGAATTCAGCAATTACCACGCTGAGAGGCGCCTTGACGGACGAAACCCAACGCGTGAACAGATCTATAAAGTCACTGTGGGACCTGGACGTGTTTTTGGGATAGAAGTCAGCGAGGAACTGCAAAAGTGGAGTGGTCAGGTCTCTGATCCTGGCCACAATCACAAGGGCACTCTCTGCTGCGTGGGGCGAGCCTGCGAACGCCGCCTCCAACTGCTTGATTTGGTCGCTACCGGGGCCGTATAGATCGTCTTCACGGAACATGTCAATGATATATCTGACGTTCCTGTCCACCGAAGTGGTGAGGTCCTCTTCTCGCAGCAATAGCTCGGTTGCCTCGTGGTTCCACAGCAGGGGGAAACCGTCAATGAATGACAGCTGCAGGACCGGTTGGCCGCTGTCTTCCAGTAACTTGGCCACAGCGACACCAACAACACTCGACCCCGAATAGGTAGCCAGACGGTAAGGGCCGTTCGGCTGTTTCTGGCGGATTTTCTCCACGAAAAACGCAGCGTGGACGGCGAACGGGGTGGTTGGAGTGGACTGGGTCACTTGGACACCCCAGAGAGTACCGGCGAAGTGGGCTCGGAGGGCCAAAAGAGGGCCAAGTCGTCCGGTTGAACCAGGAAATAAAATAAGGGGTATTCCGGGACCGGAGCAGATTTCAACGATGTTCTCCTCCAATGACGACAAGCTATCGTGGTCTGCCGCCGAGACATTCGGAACTAGCTTAATTTCTGGAGTTGCCATGTCCCCCTCGGTCCCACCCACCAAATGATGGAGGTAGACAGATAATTGTGAGATGGTTGGATGGGCATAAATTAAGTTTTGTGGGATAGCATTGGCCGCTCGCGCCAAAGCAGCGTCCTTTGAAGAACGAAGGTTCTTCGTGATACGGATTCGAAAGATAGTGGCGGTCAAACTAGGGAACTGGTTTTTAGCAAGCACATTGAGCAGCCAGAGGACTAGGTTTCCAACCTATCAAATCCTTGGTGGCGAAGGTCCACCGTTGCTGACATTGTGGTGGAGTTGCACAAGGTTGCCGCCAGTTCGAGCAGCCATTCTTGGATAGCGGTGACCTCCCATACGGTGGGCGGCTGGATTGAATCAACCACATTGGTTTGTTCCTCCACGGTGGCATATCTGCCAACCATGAGCTCGAGTGCGGTCCTGGAATTGCAGTACATACATTGATTCAATCTCTGCAGCGTACAGGATGAGTGCGGCCTTGCGCATAACCGTCCCTTTCCCAGTGAGGGGCAAGTGCTTGTCTGGGGAAGCGAATAAAATGGTCTCTTTGAAAATCCGGCTGAACGCCGGGGCAATCTCATTCGCGTCCTCGATTACGGGCCTGGCGTTGAACCATGTAAAGCCGGCGTTAATTCAAAGGGATTCCGGAACAACGTCGTACCAGATTTTATTTCTGAGCTCCGCCAGTTGACTTGCATTCTGAACATCAATTTGAAGGCTTGATATAGTTTCGATCAGGATCCCAGCCTGCACGCGCTCAGTTCCAAACATCACAGCTCCTGCGACACTGTTTTGGGTTTATATCTACGCCGTGCTGAAGTAATTGAAGTATACTCACTAGGGACTGCTCGTCACAATATCCTCCATGGGAGCAGGTACTGTCTTCTCTCCGGAAGTGTGAACGATTACGTCATCAATGCGTCCGACACTAAATTCAATAATCAGCTCCACCACTATATCGAACTGGATGCTCAACGAACGGTTTCCACAGGTGTTTCTTTTCCGGATGATTTACAAATAGGTCGGAGGTCGCATAGCCTCTAACGTCGTCCAAATTTTCCACCGTCGGTTGGTAATTTTCCCATGTCTGCGGATTCACATGTAAGACTTAATGGAAGAAAATGACAACCAAAAGGGCGCACCAATATTTGGCATTCAAACGTGTCGTCACCTTGAGGAGCCCACCGTACTTTCACGACGTCTGAAACTCGGAACCACGCCCACTCCTTTTCATCTCCCTCACGCGGAATCAGAGTTGAAATCGGGCCAAACTCGGTCCCCCCGTAGAAATTTCTGAGGTTTATACCCGCATCTACAAGCGCGTCCCCGCTTCGCTGGGGAAGTGGGCCACCCGACCAACCCTATTGCCCATAAGCCGCAATCAAACAGCAAAAGCAATAGATGGCTTACAACTACTTTCAGCGTTTTCAGGTACGCCATGGATGGTGGAGAATGCAACCAGGCGGCGAGAAGGGCAGGGACTGCGGTGAGTGCAATGCACTTCGTTTGGCGCGCATGATCAAGAATATTATCGGGCGAGGGAAATATGGGGAGTGCGCTTGGGGATGTTGCAATCGGTGGATAAACCGCAACGCAAATGCCGAAGAGGGGCTGCAAGAGCTGGCAGATAATGCCGAACTGATGGAAGGGCGGGAGTGCCATATTTGCCATGGGCTTTTCCCCAATATAATCCCGCGCTTCTGCAATGGCGGCTGGAAGCAATTTTATGAGAACCAAGGAGAAATTTGATAGTTCTGACATACGGAGCGTAGACCACTGCATGAGTGCTCGGTGAGTTTGCGCAATAGTCTTGGGAAGACCTGTACTCCCGGACGAATGCATATAAAGGCCTATGTCGTCGAGGGAAGCACGGGAAATCTGCTTCGAATAGGGTTGGAATGGAAAATTCGACGTTTCAGCCCCTAGATTGGGATAGATTTGCCCAAGGGACGGAATCTCTTCGATGGTCAAGACAAATTCCGGATCGAACTCAGCAATATGCTTCTTAATTCCGGCTAAGAGAGGTCCAAGCGTGATACAAGTGGCTATGATGCGATGACAGGACGAGTCGCGGAGCAGCTGGAAGATTCCAGCAGCCGAATTCCTAGGGGAAATGGGAAATGGCTGTGTGTGCCAAGTTAAATAGGGCCTGTATAGAAAAGAAACACGTACAACAAAATTAGCGGTCATGAGGCCGACCAGAGTAGCATGATACAACACAGTATCTGACAGCGCAATAAGAGCTACCACCTGGCTAGCGGGGCCTTCGCCTTCACCATTTCGACGGAGGATATTGGCCGCGCGGTGACTGGCGCGACCAAATTCAAGGTGTGTGATGGTAACAATCTCGCTGGATCCAGGCTTTGCATACACGTAAAATGGACCCGAGGGATTCGTCTCAGAGTTCTGAGCAACGACGTGGGGGATGAGCATTGGGCAGGAAAATGAAAATGGGAAGAAGCCTCTTGTCGGTGAGGACGCGGGAAACAGTTTTATATCAGGATCCATCCTGAAAGTCCGAATCGAACCGGGCGCGGTCGAACTGCGCAGAATTAACGAGCCAGAACAAGCCAGAAGGCAATAATATAACATAAATAGTGGCTTAGATCCCCGGGATCCGTCTGTCCTGATGAGGCGGGAAGATGCTGCCAGTGGTAACCAGTGATGCGTTCCGAAATGGACATCCGTCCTGAGCTGGTGGCTCATTTCCCAAAAGCCTGTAGCTAGTGCTGGACTGAAGGAGACACAACTTGGAAACCGCGTGTGTCAGGAGAAGGTTGTTGATCGCCCTGTTCCCCGGTAATTCCCACGGACCGGTGGATGCCGGGTCGATCCCTTTTGGCTTCCATAATGTTCCATTGGACTTTCAACACTTCGCTTGCTTCCGTTCAATATTCCCGCTACCTTTAGGTACGGGTTCTTATAGGGCGCCCCATCAAAGTGCATTTTGGCGGACGATCACATTTTCGTCAGCTTTTTTGCATAAGCACCTATTCTCTCTGCCAAAATTCTCCGGCTTGTTACCAGCCGAGCTGTGTGCCGATGATTGCCGCCGCCGCACTCGTAAACATGCTGAGTCATCACTTTGAAAACGAGAGCTCAGCGATCGCTTCAGTGCCAACCCACACAAAACAAAGAAAAATCTCATCCATGCACCTAAATTACACAAAGATGTTGAACAATCAGAAATCAAGGTAGAGAGTTGAACGGTCAAGTGTAATTTCCCGTGGCCCAATGTGAGCTGGTCGCCGTCGCGGGACGCCCGCGACGGCGACCGAGCGAGCGTTGGGCCATCATTATTTAATATTGATATATATCATGGCCTTGAACTCTGTGCACAAGGAATTTTGGTGAAATTTGCAAAGGTATGATGTATACATCTACACAAAATTCAATCAGCTTGAAAGACCCCAACAATTAATTGGTAGCGGGCTGTGCCGCTTGTCGGCCTTACCCGCTTTATTCAAAGTATCAGCCAATCGGCTCGACGGCTGGCACTGGAGTTGGTTCTTGATCATCTTAGACTGCATCCGTCGTTTGCGGTCAACATGCGTGCGACCTTTTCAATTCACTGTTCCGAGTCCCGACGACGCCAGTTCAAAAGGGTGGAGTTAGCACTGACTTTGAGGTACTGGAACCCAAAAGAGCAGAAAGATGAACGAATGGAAGATGATGTTCCTCTTTACCTCCGCCCCGCTAGATTGCCACGAAATTCAACGAGCTTCTGATTTACGGAAGAAATTTTGTCGGGACAAGTTTGTTGTCCTAGTTAGAAAACAGCTTTCCGTTTGGCAATTCAAAGCACATTCAAAGTAAAAAATATAATAATTCAACAGTAAAATCGTTGGCCCAGATGCATTGCGCAAGACGGTGTCTCTCGGCGCATGTCTTACTATCTTTGTCATCTCTCCCGAACTTGAAGCCCACGTGGAATGAGAAATGTTTTTTCAAGTGGAACCATAAACGAGTGGATTCAGTGAGTAGGATGTGCAGGTATCAAAGTGTAGTAGTATTGGTCTTGATGTCATCTCTCCCCCAATTCGCATCGACCGAGGTGTGAAGAGGAAGATGTTTCATGAAAAGACTGGACAACAAGCCGAAACCACTGATTCCTGCGAGGACATTCCACAAGACCTGGAGTGAGCCAGCAAATGCGTGGCGCACTTCATCCTTCAGAGGCTGCGGAAGATCACGAATTGAGGGGATGACCTCAAATGCAATCTGCGTTCCACCGGGGAACTCGGCGAGAAAAGCAGGAGGGAGTCGTCTGGTCAGTTCATTCTGTAAGACAGTTCCCCCAATTGTGACGCCCCAGATCTTTGAAAGATTAGTCCGAAGCTGGGACTCAATAGATTGGAGTACTACTAACCAGAGCGAAATTCCGTAGAAAGGTAAAAAACGCCAGAGCAGGCGCACTTTGCGACACGGGAATCGGGGCTAGGACGGGGAAGTATGCGGTCACATATATGATTCCCATTCCCACGCCGGTGAGGGCCTGAAAGCCATAACACATGGAACGACTGGAGTTTTCATCAAGGGTCCCAAGAAGAGCGGTGCCCACAATCATTAATATCCACCCGACCCACATCGGCTGACGGTATCGAGTGGTCTTTTGAACAACCAAACTAGCAATGACGCAAAAGGGGCTAATGGTGTAGGATAACCCGAAGCCGTCTACACCTGCTGCCGCCGGGCCGGCGTCTTTGCAGGCTTGAAAATAGATTGAAAGCCAATCTGGCGATCTCAGATGTCAACAAGTATAGAAGAAAATTGAGGAGATTGCATACAGGCCAAGGCTGATAGAACTACCCCGTTGAAAAAGTTCTGTGCATATCCACTGAAGGCAGTTCGGCTATTGAACAACGATACTGGAATCTGAAATTATTGATGTCAAGATCATTTCCTCAGGTTCGATTCGAGCCAACTCACAAGAGGATATTGGGGGAAGCGGGCTTCATAGACAAGGAAGCCCGCCAGGCCCAGAAAGCCGAGGATGAGTGGTACCAAAACTTTGGCAGATGACCACGGAAACTGGATTCCAGCCCATGTGAGCGCAATGACGACAGAGGTGGTTGATGCAACGACTATCGAGTTTCCGCTGTGAACTAGTCAGAGGCACAGTATGAACAATAAATGATGGACCAACATCCAATCCATGCGCTTCAACTTCTCGTGTAGAGGTGTGTTGGGCTTTTTCAGTCGAAGAAAAATGCTGACGAGAATTGCAGCTAGACCACAAATTGGCAGGTTCATGTAGAACAGCCACCGCCACTGGCCCCTTTCTGCTAAAGATCCTCCGATCACCGGACCAGACCCCCCGCCAATCCCCCATGCTCTATCGAATATCTAGCACTCAATTTTGTACGATGCTGGACTGTACTCACAGTGCCATTATGCCATTGAATACCCCTCGTTCTCTGAGAGGAACGAGATCTGAGATGATGATCTGTATTAGAGCGGTTATAGCACCGGCTCCTAGGCCCTGTATAGCTGCCAACAGAGATGGATCAGATGAGAACAATTGTCTTGGATAGAACTCGAACTCACTCCTTCCACCAATCAAAAAGTTCATGCTCGTCGCAGCTCCGCATAAAGTACTGCCGATACAGAACAGGGTTATCCCGACAAGGACAACAATTCTTCTACCAAAGATCTGGAACAGTTTCAGCATCGAAAATCAGATGGATAATAAACCAATGTACCTGGGCGAGACCTCCGCAGAATGGAATAGGAGCTGTTGCGCCTAGGGTGTAGGCAGAGCCAACCCAAACGAACTTGTCACCGCTAAGATCTTGGACGATTACTGGGAGCGCAGTGCCGACGGCCGTCTGCAAAGAAGGTCGTAAATGTGGATCCACGAGGAATTCACGGCCACCCACAAATTCGATTGCCGTTAATAATATGCAAATTGCCAACGACATAATGATACACCAGAACCTCCAGTCGCGAGGGATTTCGTTGTCAACATTTGTCTCCATCTGGAGTGAGGCGGGGCTCGAGAAAGACATGCCATCGGTGAGCAAGGGTGGCGTAGGCCGCACGGCGCTGCCTGAAGTATCGGCCATGGGACTTGAGTTGAAAGACGAAAGATGTCAGCCCTCTGCGATTGAGCATTATTCATACCGGTCTATTCTCAGGTGAACCATCTTGCGAGCTGATCGGTGCGGAGCTATTATCCTGGGTCTTATTATCCCACGTTGTGTGGGTCCGGCAGAGATGATCAAATGATGACTTTTCAGGGTGCAAAAGTTGAGGAGGTCCCTTACACGCGTGTCCGGGAGAACCTGGGAGAAGATCAAAAAGGTATACATATCCATACAACGACACATATCCTGATCTCAGATCTGATTCTGAGATCCGCGCACGTCAAGATAATCGGTCACGTGCCTAGTTGAACTGTGGGAAATTGGTGGGAAACACCTTTAACTTGGGTTAAACGGAGACTCCTTGAAACACTCGTGCTCACGGAGATAAGTTCGCATAGCTCACCTGCATCACCACATTTAGTTTCGATGATGGCCACCTCCACTTAAATACTGATTTACTGTAATACAGCAGTCACTTCCCCGCTCACACCAATGCCATTCAAAGAGATCGTGCAAGTCTTTGTTGGTCTGCGCTACTTTTCTGGTAAGCCACCTCAGGGCCATGATTAGCTTCTCGCATTTCTCAAGATACAATGTCCCCAGTTGTCCCTTTTATTGCAGTAGTGTTCGACCACGTTATTTCTCTTGACGACGAGGTCAACACGATTTGGAACAACTCCAATGTGTCCTGGCATTCCAAGGCAGCATTTGTGGTTAATCGATATCTCACCGAGGTCATACTCGCACTAGTTGTGTACAGTCAGTACTTTACTTTAAGCTGTGGCTCATTTACTGATCGAAATCCATTTTCAAAGCCAGCAGTCATTCGCTAAAGATCTCATGGTAATCGCCCATAGGCGTAGGTGTAGTACGATTATCATTGCACCATTACATTAATGACGGAACCTGACCAGCTGTCGGCGGTTCCTCTGGGTTTACGGAATAACTTGTGTAGTCGTTGGTGCGGCATCACATTGTATTCAGCCTTCCGATCCCTCTCAGTTATGACTAACGATACTTTCTAGTTGTCATTATTATCCGTGTATATGGCCTCTGGGACCACAGGAAAAGTGTAGCGCGGATCCTAATAGCAATGTCCACAGTCTGCCTCTCAACGACGACCATTCTCGGCCTCTTTGCCGTGATTCAATTGCAACGCAAGTAGCCGTTCAATATGCGGACAATCTGTTGATGCATATTCCAGCGCAGCTCACCTATCTTGAACCCCTTCACGCTTGTCGCTTTGGGACGAAGCCGAATGTTATCACGACGATGCTCGGTGTATTGGTGTGTCCATCCCATGATTCTGCCACTCCGCTGAAACCTCTTGCAGTCCTTCTTTGACTTTGCAGTTGTCCTGCTCGTTGTCTCTAATGCTATGAACCGACCACGACACACAGAAGTTCCAATCGTCTCAGAATTGCAAAAAGACGGAGTAGGATTTTTCTTGGTACGCCATCTTTCTTGTTTCTGACGCATATTAATTATGTTCTTGAACTCATAGGCTGTATTCGGTTCCTTTTATATCTGTCCCAAGGTATCCCTGTTTGACGTTGTAATTTTCAGCGCTTCGTTTCGTCGACGTGATCTGTTGAGGTTGAAGCCGTCGGCCCGTCGTCGTGGTATGAAACAAGCAGCAGAACCCTTGTAAAATACGACAATACAATGTCTAAATACTCGGAATGTCGGCCCGTGATCACCTCCTCAACATGATCGTCTCAGTTTTTCAAGATGTGCGTGCCATCTAGTAGCCGAAAATTGACTCTCGATTGAATCATCATAGATGCCTGAGGTCTTTCTCGCTATCACGTAAATATCACACTATAACCCTGCTTGGATCGTCTAACTTTTTAAAATGCAGGACTGTGTGGGGGTTTTGCACCATCATAAACGCGCGGTTGCATATGCGTCTGAAGAGCTTGGCCCTGGCGTGCGCTCATGGCCCGGTAATCATGCTGGAAGATATGTAGGCAGCAATGTATAGTTCAAAGTGACTGTGTGATGTTCAATTAGCAATACCTGTCTGAGTGGAAATAGTGTTATACGACGATTGGACAGTGGCGTTGTTGGATTTGCCACCTCCCCGCTGAGTGCATTCTGACCCAACTTTGAATTTGCAAGAGAGCTTGGGTGCGCTTCGGTAGCGATTCTATGGATCATTTTAATTGGTGTTGAGATAATGGACGGTTTGATTGGCTGGCAGCATGGGTTAAATTCCTAGGCAGGTTAGGCTGATTTTGACTCGGGGGATGACTTCCAAAGTCGCCAAATTTTATATCAACGGCACCAACACCGATTACAAGAAATGCAAAGTTCGTGAATGGAATCCATAGCCTAATCAGTCTTGACTTTTCCGTTTTAGCCTGACCGAAAACTCATGCCTTGTTCCCATGCGCATATCAGGGAGGTCACTCCCCGTTTCACCATATCGCCGCTACCTGGGAAGGCGGGTACATTGGGCGGCGCTTGGAAGAATAGGGATATATTACATACCACGCGCCGTATCGTTGCTTCGCTCGTATCGCTCCGCTCGTATCGTTCCGCCCGTATCACTCCGCTCGTTCGGTGGCCATTGAAAGGACCGTGATGGTTGTCTGGATCTACTGATTTAGGGTGGAAGAGGAACATGTGGAAGGCGGTTCGTTTTTTTTAGGTTCGAAAATTTCCGGAAAAATCTTGTCCAGTTGAATTGAGTTGAACCGCTCTTTGAGGAAGGAGATGGTCCTCACGGGGTCCAGCGGGAAGTTTCGCGGGTGGAAACATGAAGGAAAGAGCAACGCTTGACAGATTTTGACAGACGCCGTTGGGGCGATTGATGGCGAGAAGATGTTCTCCCAGGTTCTCCCGTTCCGAAAGGCCCGCCGGAGTTAAATCAGTATTTCATAAAGACCATCAAAAGGAGTTACTTAAGTAAGGATCTGTCCAACGGACGGCGTTTGAACGGCGTTTCCCACAGTGTTCGCCCGAACGGTGAAGCCTTCAGACCCTGAAGGCCTTCGGGGGGCCTTCATGAAGGCCTTCAGAATTTTCGGCAGAATTTCGCGCCGTTCCGAAGGCCTTCAGATATCACGGGTATGTATTATGTAATTTTCGAAAATTGGCGTCCTCCTCCCACCGGTCGCGCCAAGTCATGCCAAACTCGTTGCAGGATCACTTCTGGCGGGGTGAGAAACAGACTACAAGCTACTACAAGAACTACTGCAAGGCCTGCGTCAAAAACCAGATGCAAAGTGTCAGTGCGCCGCTGGCTGACATCACCATCAGCGCGGGTGATTGAGGAGGAAGAGCTGTTAATGCAGGCACTGGCAGAAGAGTTGGAGGACGATGTCCCCGACGATGGGGCCATAGAGATAGATTCCGAGGACGAGTATCATGCGTAATTTATTGAATTGGACTTGTCGAAACGGCTGTGTCAAACAGCGTGGGAAAATCAAATGAACCCCTTCGCGTACCCTTCACGCTGAAGCCTTCACCCTTCAGAAGGCCTTCACAATCTGGAGACCTGAATTTGAAGGCCTTCGGGCGAACACTGGTTTCCCATCTCTCATCCTGCGTGAACCGCCCGGTACTTATGTTGAAGTCGAAGCCCGTCGGCGCACGTCGTGGTATGAAACAAGCAGCGGAACCCCTGTACACTCCGACAAACAAATGTCTAAATATTTGGAGATATCCGGACTCGGAATACCTCCTCAACACGGTACACAAACCATGTTTACAGATTACGATGGATCTCGCATTCAAGTTTAGTCCTGGGAGCAACCACGTCTCACATATAATTGTAAAACTCCTGTCAACCCGTCACTGGATTGCGAGTTCTAGCTGATCCGACTCAACACGCGTCCGTTCGGATACACCCTCAAAAGACGTCTCCATGGGATTTTAGCAGCGGACGTTATGGACCCGCAAACCATACTTGCCCAGAGCAACCTGTTCACTCGTGCCGTACATGACTTTCGACTTACACAAGAGCAACGGCAGGAGATAACCCACGAGCGAGCAAAGGCTATTGCATTGTCGTTCGGTACGCTTATTCACACATTCATATCTGGCATGCAAACTTAATTATCCCGCTCATCAGACCTAACAGTTAGCGACATTCTGACATGCTCCGAAAAGTTTTGGGACTCTACTTTGCATCCAATCAATACGGTCGATGGCGCCGCGACTGCACTGTGGACGATTCACGTGAATCTCGCATGTGGTACTCTCACTCAGTATGCGGCAAATCACCCTGAGATACATGATTTGTGTCGGAAGATCCTTGCCTTCGATGTCACGTATGTATTCATACCTTTGTGCTCTGCTTTGGACTGAAGAACCCTCCAGAGCACATTATATGCTGACAGAAGTGGGCCACGGCCTCGACTCTCAGAATATCGAGACCACGGCGGAATTCCTCCCCGACGGAAACTTCGAAATCCACACTCCCAACCCTGGGGCAGCCAAGTCAGCTGTCACTGTGTTTGGAAACCGTCATTCTCATTCTCAACCCAGATTCATGCCGGCCAGTATACCCGTAGGAGGCGTGCCAAGGATCGCGGTAGTAATGGCGCGGCTTATGGTCCAGGGCCAGCATTACGGTATACGGCCATTTGTCGTTCCTTTGAACGATGGAAACACAATGCACGAGGGAGTTTCATGCCGGTACGGCGTTCCTTTGCGCGATGCGATGTACAGTCTGGAAAATTGACGGACCGAATCAGCGTCCTCCCGAACCGTTCTGGAACTCGGCCTGTCGGGCATGCAATCACTTCCTTCAACCGCGTTAAAGTCCCGGCGACTGCGTTTATTGGCGACATCAAGTCCACCCTCAGCCCCAGAATCCAATTCTTAACGAGTATTTGGCGTCTTGGAATTGGATCCGCCACCATGGCAGCACTCTGCATCCCTTCCCTCCGAATCGCCGCGTACATCGTTACTCAATACGCTAAACGACGCACAGTGACTGATTCTCAAGGCGTGGTCACCCCGATATTATCGTTTCGCACGACGCAAGTCCCGATCCTTCGCGCGTTAAGCCAAGCGGCTGTTCTCGAGGCTTTCTACAAAGAACTCCGGCCTTATTTCTCGAACACGGATCATCTTGATTTATCCACGGTCGTCGACATTCGCAACGGTCTTGGCGCCGTATTTAAAACCCTGTCGATTCACCACTACCGTGATTCCAGTATCACGTTGACGGACCGGCTGGGAGCGCGGGGACTGTTCATCGAAAATCAACTTGTCTCGTTGGAGGTGGGTTTTTATATATAGCTGAGTTCAGTGGTTAATCACGCTAAATACTTCAGATGGAATTACGAGGAATGACGATTGCCGAAGGCGACGTAACTGTCATTTGTATCCGTGCGTTTAATTTTGAGGGGTATAGCAGCTGGTCGTTGACTTCTTTCAGGGCTTGCAAGTGAGCTGCTGCTCGGTCGCTACAGTCTACCCGGTGCACGCTATCCAGACTCCCCTTTGGCAAAACACGAGCAAGCCGTATTTGACGAAATGAGGGAGCTTTTGAGATCGATAAACAGCCGGCATAGGTCCCAAGTTTTCAACCGTCTACTCCTACCGCGCTCCGTAGGCCTGGTTCTTGCCATCGGCCAGCGAATGGCGTACGAGGCGGCCGTCGACGCGGGGGTGGATCCTTTGCTGATCAACCTGTACCGGACCGGTGCAGTTATCCAAGATCTTGCGTGGTATGTGGAGAGTGGGATTTTATCACGCAAGGATGCTATGGCTGCTGATGACATCGCCCTGACCCACGCATTCCCGAAACTCGATGAGTTCTTGGAGGACACCGGGTGCGCACCCTACATCCATGCACCTATTATTTCAGCGTCGTCTTGGGATAATTACGTTGGGACCCTTCCCTTACTCGAAGACGCAAGCGCGAATCTCCCGTCGCTTGAGCGTTCCAAACTGTAAAATATGTGGAATCCTGTCTTCGTAATTAGCACTTGAAACTACGATTTTCCGTCATCCCCGTTATTTTAGATATGCAGCAGCCCCTCAAGGCCTCAATTGCCAAGTTCAGGATGCTGTCGGGGACGTCCCGTTCCTAAAAAAAAATAGGGAAGGAAAAGGGAGACAAGAACAGGGCAATGGACGGCGCAGGTCGACATTGATCAGAAGGTAGTTACCAACGGGATTAATGAAATCAAAGTTTAAGACAAGGGACACATGTTCAAGAAAGACACCAGAGGATAGTGATGCCCGCCTAAGCGGTGTTCTGAATCTCCTGCACGATGTACTCCTAGGACGCGCACTCCGGGAGGCCCCCTTGGAGACGCCGTAGGCGAAGCGCGGTTTAGGCGACGCCTTGGCATCAGCGTAGTCGGGTTCAGCAATTCCTTGTCGAACTTAGATTGTGTGCCGTTGTGCTGAGCCTCAGGCTCCGGGAACGTGACGCTCTTGTGTAGCCCCGCGCCGCCCTCGTCGGGGCCGTACGGCAGCGGGACCTCCCAGAAGCCCGCGGCCTTCAAGGTCGCCGTCGGCTCTAGCCCCGGGCCTGCAGTAGAAATCCACATCTTGTACACGGACTCGCCGCGCAGCTTGCCGAGGAGGTCCCACAGCGCGAGGGGCCGAGGGCGAACGACGCTGATGGGCCGGAACTGGTTTCAGGAAACGGAGTTGGAATGACTTCTGGGCCTCTCGGGGCGGCAAACCACCGCAAACTGGTTCGATTGGATAGAGGCCGCGACTCAGTAACGACCATTCCCAGATCTCCGGGGTGTTAATTCAAAGGCATTTCCCGGCACGGACATCTCGGAGCGGGAAAACATCGGTCACGTCCGCATTCGCCGCATTTCTGGACATCGAGGGCGACTTTCTCAATCTAATTTAAATCAATTCCCGAGGCGGGCTCTAATCTTCTAGACCGGAACGTCTGTCACTCACATCCCGTGAAGATCATATCCAGCTGGGATCTGTTGTCTTTTCCACGGGTGGCAAACGAGTGTGAAATCCGTTTCTTTTGGCGGGAAGTGCGAAGATTCTTCCCCCTTGTTGATTTTTTGCGGCGTTATGCGTAAAATGAACGGCCTCAGCCAAACTTGACATTTAAGATCTGATGCAATGTCGCCGCTTGTCAGGCCCAGAGGTTTGCAAGCCAAGGACCCGGAGACATACGCGTGGTCCAACCCTAGTACAAATCTACGACAAGATCTTCGCTTCGCTTTACACGCTGGTTCATCAAAGGCTCTCCATGTGATAACTCCTGGCCAGCAATTCATGCGATGGGATAGAAGCTCTTGTTTTATTTTTAAGCGCACAGGAACTTTGGGACCTGATATTGTGGGAATCTATTTCTCGCCAACCTATATAACATGAATGCGTTTTCTGATTGCCCTATACTTCTTGAAGATGGTTGCACCTGTTATTCCCTCCTTGGCTGACACCTTTGGTAAGTAAGCTCATGGTGTCAATCGTCTGGGTTCATCGTCGTCCAGGCGCAAGTCTCATCGGGTCATGGGTTGCGGCCACCACATATGGCATCGCTACTTCGCAGGTATGTGTGTCTGTCTCGATTCAAACCTCACTTGTTTAAGTGTAATCTTATTATCCAGGTCTTCTTTTACTTTTCCGAGTACCCCAAGGACCCTCTGGGGATGAAATTCACGGAAAGTCCCCGTCCTGGCTCACGCACTTGTATTTAATTGGTTGCCCACAGGTAGCTGTTCTGTGGTATGAATTCAATTACAAGGCGGACTGGATATAACTCCGACATCATTCAAGGGTTCTACATACTCTGCAGGTCGTATTCAGTAGGCAGCCGCTTCCTGACATACTCCGGGAAAGATTGATCAGACATGAATCAAAGCATGCGACGCAGTTTTCAACTTCCTGGTCAGCATCGTTCGATTCAAGACAGACCCCCAGTCATCATCCTCTGAAACCAGATTGTGCGCGCATTCAATCTCGACGAATTGCTTCAAAATATCTGGTAAGCAACAGACTGGCTCTATGCTCCAAAAGATGCTTAAGATCACCAGGTCGCTAAACGTGTGGACCTTTCATTTGTTTTTATCCAGAAACCCATTCTTTCGATAGCTCTCCCTCACAATGCATGCAAGTGTTTTATGTGTGAATACTGGAACATCGTCTAAAGAGACTCCCAGCTCGTGATTGCGTTGCTGGTGATGAGGTAACAAATTATTCCCCAAGGATCCATTCTGGCTAACGATTCTATCTAGCTTCTTCCTGAAAATCGTGTTCCTAGGCAGGTGTAAACTCCTAACATTTTTTTTCTCTCATCGTTGATTCAGCGGCCCAACCCAAATTGCGTTGGTGGTTGGCGACATTGAACGTACGGCTCCGCCCCGTTATGCACATCTCGCACCAGAAATAACAGCCTTTGCAGGTGGTTGCCATCTTACTTCATGCCGGTGATTATCGCTTCCATGTGCTCGGATTTGAGCTAAATTTCTTCACAACCTGGACAAGCATTTGGAATTGGTTAGATATCCCGTCTGCCTTTCCCTCCGACTTTTTTTAACGCCGTCGGTGATCCTAGAGACGATTTATCACTTGTGAGAATAAACTCGATGCCTATCCCACCTTCTGAGCGACAGAATCAAGGTTCCGAGCAAAGGATTTGATAGCTCTTCATACTTTTCAAAAATCATCGGATCTTCCGATGCTTGGAACTCAAGTCGCCGCAGATATTCTACTTGCTTCTTCGCTATGCTTTGTGCTTCACCGTCGACGAACCACCATTAAAAGGTGAGAGAGCTCATTTGTCTCGGATTTTGCTTTGATCACAACGAACCAGGACAAATTCAATGCTCAATGTTCTCATTATCTATGCCATAACCCGTGGTGTGATCCCTGCGTACGCGACGGAACTAACAGGTCTCTCTGGAGAAACCACTGAAAATAATCCACAGCACGGCTGCGCTCGTGGAATTGTTGGTGGTAAGTGATTGTTTGTAGGTAGTCATCGGCTTGATTTTTCATTCTTTAACAGATGGTGGCCAAACCCAATGTGTTATGGTATGCCGGGGCAGAATTTCCAATGGCTGGGTGTTAGTTAATCCGTACTGTCTCTTCCTCACATCTCAAGCCATTTTTAGTCTACGTCAATGCCCTCCTCGCCTCGGTCAACTCTCGGCACCGTATCATGGACGAAGGGAGTCGTCTCGTGTCAAATTTCGGGCTATCAAACATAACTAGCAACACCACCACTAGCAACCCAAGGCAGTTTGCGAGGCCCGTTGTGGCCATTGACCATGATACCCACACCTTTGAACTGAAGGACACCCGCCATACTGTATGTACACTCCTGGACTCGGATAACGTCACTCTCACTCAATGTTAATTTGTAGACCATCGACGTGTGAACGTCTAGAACGTCTAGAAAGAGAAACTCGCATTCTTCCATTTTAGTGGGATTGGCGGAGTACCAGTGTCTATTCTCCCATGCCCGAAATATCGGATTTTACCCTGGCCGTGTTGTATTTCTTTGCTCTTCATTTTCTGTGCTGGAATATATGGAACATGTCTCCCTTTAGACAATTTCTTCTTGAAACCATTGATTCAACGTCTCGTGTCTCTCCTTCCAACTCATTCTCTTCGCGCGAGCTCCTGATGGCTCGCTGGCAATGTGCACCACACTTGAAGACCGAGACTACTGTGCCGTTTCTTTTCCATAGTGCACCCCGGTCACCCCGAGTTCGCCCACGGGCATGAATGCAGGTACAGGCTGCCAGTGGGAAAGTTCAGTCCCCGGACGGATTGAATCTCGCGAAACCTCATACCTGTAGCGTCGCAAGCGTCTGAGGCGCCTCGTCTCTATGGTTTTGGCTGGTTTCGACCGTAGCTGTTATGTATCAGATTAGATAACCGCTTATTGAACACGACTTATTTTAGGCGTTGCAAAAATAAAAGCTGGAACAGAAAACAGCAGTGTCACAAAAGAGACAGTTGACATCGGACTTACAGTTTCGTGCAAAGATGCATGCTGGGGATCGTGCTTCAGTCCTCATGAAACTGTTCCCGAACGTCGCCGCCGCCACCATACGTCGGACCCCCCGAGCTGTTAAAGCTCAAGCCTTGAGATCAATCGCGGCGTGCCGGGCTAAAGACAAATTATAAACCCGACTGAGCCTTCCTTGGTTCGATGATATAATCTGTGGAACAATGATTCAGATTCAGTAGCGCTGTCCCATCGAGATCTTTATCACGCTTAAGCACGGTGGACCGCGCAAATCCCTACCTAAACTCAGGCGTCTAGGAGCGGAGATCGATTAGTACCGCGGCTCCATCAGCCAGAATTAATCGTACTCCTCATAGCCCATCTTAAAGGCGACAGATGAACGTTGGGCGCCGCGCGCTTATCCAGAAAACGTTGACCCTGACATGGGAACAAAGTGGATGGCCGTGACGCACGGGGAACCAACTCGTAGTATTTATATTGGCCCAGTCCAGCAAATCAGTAAAGTGCCCCTTCCGACCCACATACCCCGCGCGCGCCAATATACCTGCATAATATTTAAAAAATGTCGCGCCAGCCCACCCAGCCAAGTGAGTGCCGCACCACCGTGTCCTGTTCAAGGCTGACCACCACATCCGAAAGCCCGCGGCGGCGAAGGCGAGAAGGAGGAGTCCTACCCGCGCGAGCTCGGCAAAAAGTACATGGACAGCGCCGCGGAAGAGGCCGGCTCGCAGACGGTCGACTACCTAAAAGAAAACATGCAACCCATGCTCGACGACGCCCAGGCCCAGATCGACGACACGAAAGAGCAGGCCTTGGCAGCGGTGGACGAGGCAAAGCAGCGGGCCCAGGACGAGCTCGACGTACGCAGCAGCCCATCAATGCGACGGCGAAACTAATTTAACTCCATGACTAGGCGCGAAAGCAGCAGGCACAGGACGAGCTGGACGCTGAGAAGGCCCGCGCACAAGCGGCAATTGAAGATGCACGAGCTGTAAGTCACGGGCTGTGTTGTAAAGAGACTGATCTGACAATTTCTGTTGGCGATGCAGAACTTCTTCTCGAAGATCTTCGCATGTTGCGCGTGAGGGGCCGAATAGATGTTCGTCGTCTAATTTATTGCATTGGAATCGGAGCAGACATAGTCCGACTTCATAATAACGTTTGGTGAACTGAAGGGTAGTTGTTTCTTGACCTTGGCTTCCCTGCTCTTTGTTGTATGTATACCCCCAAGTGAACCCCGGAGACGAAAGCGAAGAATGAAACTGCCTAGGCAAGCCACTGTGTCTATTGCACAATTGAACATCGATACCACTGCAAGGTCACCTCCTCTTCCGGCGAAATTTACATGAACTCTT
Source organism: Mycena vulgaris (assembly GCA_029204335.1). Taxonomy (NCBI): domain Eukaryota; kingdom Fungi; phylum Basidiomycota; class Agaricomycetes; order Agaricales; family Mycenaceae; genus Mycena; species Mycena vulgaris. The sequence continues at coordinate 287,966 of JARGYA010000019.1, read as the reverse complement.
TGGCTGCTTCTACTAATGTCGTGCCGTCTGGTCCAAAGAGCGCGCCAAAGACTTCGTTGAATGCGGGGAAACAATAGACATATTTCGGACCCGCTCTTCCAACACCTGAATGTAAGTTAAGTCATCTTGCTGCAGGGGAACGGCGAACGAGGGGTTTGACGAGCAGAGTTGAGTGCCGAAGACGTCCTCGATGAATATGTTTGCCAGCGGGATAGACGCAAAAGAGATGTTGTTGTTTCTGAGGTAAACATCGCGTAAAGTGGATTTCCATCCCAGTCCATAAAGAGGTTTGTTTCGGAAACCAGGGTCCCAGACTGGGGGCGGTTCCGAATGGACGTGTGAGAGGTGCGGCGCTAAAGCCAATTTTTCGCCGCTATACAAATTTGAAAATCAAATGAGACGAATTCGGCCGTCGCAATAGCTATGGCCTCCAGCAGACTTTCCGCTACCATTGACAGAGACGCCTACTCGAAAAAGGAGATAATAATCCAGGTAGGAAGGATAGACAAGAAGTGAGTCTGTAACGCGGCACGTGGGTGGGGGCGCAGATGAAGAGTGCATACATGGTAATGTATATCCAAGTTCCGACAGATGATGTAGTAGAGTTCCGATAGATAATGTAGGGAGAGAGGAGATGTCATGGGATGTGCGTTTGTCGCGTCAGACCTTGCAGCGGCGGCCGTGTTGGATCGTCTCCGAATAACGGCCTCGAACATCCCAGGATGAAGATTGCCGCTGCGGCCGGTCGTCGCGATCTTAAAGGGACCTGAAAGCATACGTTGAATCCAGCGCACAAGAGTGGCAACAGACGGAGGCGAAAGCTAAAAAATGAAAGTACCTACGCGATCGTAGAAGTTATCCTGCGGCAAGAATGGGCAAGAATGAGCAAGAACTTGAAGCTGTTAGTACTCCAACTTTGTCAAAAAATCCGACTCGAACTCGCCGGAAGCACAGCTTTGAAGCAATTGCGTTGACTCCGTTCGCTCTCAGTCTGCTTCTCGGAAGGTAGTAGCGTCTCGGATGTGAGCGAATTGGCAGAAGGAGATCTAGAGAGCGCAAGCCAGTCCCGTGCCGACAGGTGCCGACTTGACCCGAACGCGGGCGGCTACAAAGCAAGCGCTTTTAGCTGCGCGCTAGCCCTTGCGCTCCACCACTTCCCTGGTGTCCAATTCAGTTTCAAGTTGGCTTCGCTAACCTCACACACAGCAGCACTGAGAGGTCAAAACGTTCCCGTGCGGCAATTCCTTCAGAACCTAACGCTCCCCTCCGAGGCTCCGACGGTTTCACCCTATAGCTCTATTATCAGAGGGGTTCTATTGTCTCTTCCCTTACAGCGGACCCCCTACCCCCATGTCCCTGCCAAGTCAAACTCCTCCCTAAGCCTCTCTAAAAATAAAATCAAGTTGGATGTTGGACGGACGTAGAGCGCTAAGCGTTGAACGAGGCCCAATATCCAACGAAGAAGGGACGCTGCTCTTTTCGAGGGTGCGGTCTACGAATACGCACTGTTGCCGTACATGTTCACCACATTCCCGGCACAAAAAGAGTAATTGACACGATGAATGTGTTCGATCGGAAATTTTCGTGATTCAGGGACGTCTGTCCGAAAGAGCATATAACAGGGACGACGCCCCCAACTCCCATCCAACCGTTCTCTCGCTCTCCCACTCCCACACAACCTCACACTCGTTATTTGAGCCATGTCGCACTCCCAGCAACCCGGCGCGACCCCGCAGATGTGTGCGTGGCTCCTATGCAGCTAACCTTGCCCCCGTCTAACACACAGAGCAGCGGAGACAGGCCGGCCAGAACCAAAGCACGAGGACTCACTCATGAAAACCGTTGGCAAGAAGTACGCCGGCGGCGCAGCCAGCAAGGCCGGGGGGCAGACGGAGGAATATATTAAAGACAACCACGAGGAGATCCAGGCCCAGGCGACCGAAGAATACGACGCCGCCAAGCAGCGCGCCGAAGCAGGTCTGAACGACGCGAAACAGGTAATATCACATCTCTGATAGGCACGCACGCGCTAATACCATGCCAGACGTGGGCCAAAATATTCCCGTGTTGCGCTTAGCTCGCTTGTAGTTTCAGTTTCACTCGGTACTTGGGCTTATGGGGCGAAATTGGTATACAGTACAGCATGAATTACATCTATGAAAACAATTCCAGACGATCATTGCTTACAGATGAAGGAAATAAATACTAGTCGCATTTACATGCCGGGATGGCCATGACCATACTGCGGCTGGGCATTGAACGGCATATTGTTGTAATACGCCGTCGTCTGCGCCGCGTGTGCCGCATGCTGTGCCTGTGCCTGAGCCTGAGCTTGAGCTTGAGCCTGTGCAGTATTCTGCATCGGCGGTCGCGGAACGAACATGGAGGGCACCGGGATGCCGTACTGATGTGGTTGTTGCGGTTGCTGGTTACTCCGCGACTGCAGAACGTTGGGATGCTGTTGTTGGTGTTGAGGTTGTTGGTGGCGATTCGGATGCGGAAAATTGAAAGTGGGCGGAGGCATAGAGCCAGGCGATGGATTGGGCACAGTACTTGTCGTCTCGGTGAAGTAGGGATGCGAGAGAGCGTCTGCAGCTGAAATCCGCTCCGAGGGATCGAATTTCAATAATCGTTCCAGGAGATCCAGAGCTAAGTACGTATATTTTGTTAGTCGACGCGGAGGATAAAATCGGCAGGGATAGCATGTACCTGCTGGTGAAGCTTTAGGTAGGACCTGGGCGAGGTTCACCTTGGGCATAGGCGGGAAATCCTTGAGCACGATTTCCGGCTGACATCCAATGAATATGGGAGCAAGAAAGGGAAATGATTCGACTGACTGAATCTTTGAGCATCTTCGCAAATTGCTGGTGCGAAGGAGTGCCCAATATCTTCATGATATGCAGAAGCTGATCGTTATTGTCTTTCCCTCTGAAAAGAGGCACGCCGGAAATCATCTCCGCGAAAATGCAGCCGCACGACCACAAGTCTATTGACGTGCTGTATGTCCGAGAACCGAGCAGTACGTCGGGAGCCCGATACCACAGCGTCACAACCTTCGGGAACGTTCAGAAAACCAGATCTCGATATCGAGAGACGCGACCGACCTCATTCGAGAAGGTGTTCACAGGCACTCCGAACGCCCTGGCCAGACCAAAATCCCCCAGCTTCAACTCCATCTTGCGATTGATCAGCAAATTCTGCGGTTTCAGATCCCGGTGCAAGACCTGGTTTTCGTGGCAGAAATTCGTCCCCTTGAGCAGCTGGAACATGAAGCTCCGGACGGTGGCGGGATCGAGGGCGCCGCGAGTTCCGTGCTGATCCATGTATCGCTTCAAATCTTGCTCGCAAAATTCGAATACGAGAATGAGCTTTGTTTCCGTGTGGATAACATCATGGAGGCGGAGGATATTGATGTGTTTGAGCTCCTTGAGCAGCGAGATCTCGCGGATGGCCGTGGATGGCGTGCCTTCCTCGGCGTCGAGATGAATCTCCTTCAGCGCGACGATTTCATTGGTCGTCTTGGATCGGCCCTATCACTTAGATCAGCGATCAGAGAGCGAGCCGGACGGGATATAATGGCGTACTTTGAAAACTGTGGCGTAGGTACCCTCCCCTGGTCCAAACGATATTAGTAGACCTCTGACGAGGAGGATCGCAATAGGGAGGCTCGCCTAGCTTCTCGAGCTGAATCGCTAGAGTGAGTATGATCTTCTACGCACAGGAAGTCGCCTAACTTACCTGGATGTAGTTCATTTGAGCCATGCCCTCGACCGCGAGTTATCACAAGTGCGCCCGATGTCAGTGATGATAAGGTGAGTGGGGGCGCAATGAAACGCGGGGTATATAACCGCGCGATTGGTGACGAGTCTCAACGAGGTACGAGTACCACAAATTGGCAAGTCCGATTTGAAGTCGAGCCTGTCCAGTGTCCGCAATTAGGCGCCCAATCCGGTCATATGATCCCGTGGCTGCAATACATGCGCAAAGAACGCGATCGGGTCCGTCGCGAGTCACGATGGTCTAATCAAGTCTAAATAAGGCAATTTCTCTTTTTGCCCATTTCCAGCGACAACTGACTCACATTTGTGAGCGCTGAGCTTTTCGTGATCAACAATGGCCAGCCTAAAAAAATCGGATCAGGATTTCGCCGTGTGGGTTAGGTCTGAGCGCGCGCTTCCGCCACCAAGTCATGCCCATCTGGAGGCTTCACGAGTTCTGGCACTGCTCATGAGTCTGACAGGGGCTTTAAAGCTGTTTCTGTCGATCAATTGGCGCTGTTCTGCTGCCATAAAGCCACGCTTTTACCACGTCGTCCAATATTATCACTTCCGGTTCTCAAAGCCAAAGTGCTTCGAATAACTCCTGAATCAGGTGGCAGGTCGCGAGGGACGATTGATACTGATCTCGTGTTCAAATCAGTTGCAGTTGAGTTCTTGAAATATCTTAGTCGCAGAATGAATGAGTGGGGGTTACATTATAAATTTATGATATCGCTACAATTGTAAATACATTTGGGTCTGAAGTAGAGGGGATGAATATCTAAAACATAACCCACGAGATGCTATGAAGTATCGGGATCTCAAGAAGCATACATGTATAGTGATCGTAGTAGAACAAAAAGGGAATATGACTCGGGGCGGCCCAATCATTTGGACTCATGGGAATAATAGCCAGTTGCGCCGCGCGGGTCCGCACGGACTGATGAGGTTGGGCGTTGCACGGAAGAATGCTCTGGGACCGGTGACGGCTGTGTTTGCTTGGTCGCCGCCGCTGGAGAGCGAGGCCAAGACACTGTCAGGAGTCCGTCTGAAAGGGAAGCGGTGATACATGATGTCTGTGGGCAGCATAAGCTTATAGATTCGGTAAGGGTGGGGAAGTAGAGGCTTACATCTACACCAGCGGGTAGATGGAGGGCACGACGGAAAGGGCCGTATCGTAGTTCCTGGCGGGGAAAGAGCTGGGCATCCTCCGGAGACGCTTGCGAGGTCTGGGATGAGTCTACATCCATGTCGCCAGTCTCAGCCTGGGGATTTCCACGCAAAGAGGGATGGGTGCGATTTAGAGGATACCGGGCATGACGGGTCCCCTGAAGCAAGAGCATCCCTTGCCTCACAGAAATAGTAAGGTCGGAGATTTTTACACCAGGAAGCTCAAATGTGGCGATGATATTGGGTGAGTCGGGGTCGTTAAAGACTTCCATCCTGAAAAATGATAAGAATTCGTTCTCAAAGGGACACAACGTTGGAATATTCACCTAGCCCGAAAGTAACCTGTGGGATTGGGAGGATCTACGACACGAACTCTACCGAGGCGCATAGCTTCGTAAAGTTTCATTAGAGCTCCTCGTGCTCTCTCTCGCGCTGCAGAATCTTCGCCAGACATTCTTGAGTGTTTGAGGGTGCGAGCAGGGGACATGCAGTTGGAGGGAGGGGCGGCAATTGTAGCCACCACCGATCTCGCTCCTTTTATAGTCCGCCGGCAACTCCCGGCGACTCATTCCGGAATGTACGAGAACGAGTCACGACGTGAAATATGGACAGCTGCGTAATTTCGGCATGGACACACACCATGATTCAACGGAACGCTGATCGGACAGCGGAACACTAAGCCTGCCAGACTGGAAAGCGCGGCGTAGTAAGCGCTCGTAAGCGCAAGCCCGAGCATGGCTGTGCTTGCACAGAGTTTCCACAGAGTTTCCACTTGACTCGACACAGCTCGACATCCGCAGCAAATGCGAATGAATATGCATGTGATAATCCGCTCCGCGACAAGGAGAGGAGGGAGCTCATATGCTGAAAAGCACGGCGTACAGGGACACGTACCGGAGTCTAGGCAGTTTGTGAGCTCCGGCCGCGCAGCTCATTCTCATGCAGTCCACGAAGCCCGATAGATTCGGAAGAGTCCACGTATGCCTTGCGTATGCCTGCCCGCACAAGCCCGCAGCTACGGGCCCGTCCGTCATGGAGGACGCGTCGGCCGACAGCCATCGAAGATTAGAAGGTCGCTGAAGAGCCGACGCGTTTCGGCCATCCGTCCGGAATTTACCAAGAGAAAGGCCTTTTCAAGTTTTTGGACCCAATGGTTCGCGTGAAGAAAGAAAGAAAGCCTCGTCGGTGAATCGGACCGCAAGTGTGCTGGTGTTTGGTGTTTGTCCGACGTCCGAAAATTACTCGATTCGGAGTGAAACTCGCTGTCTCACTCCTCAACTCTTTCTTTTGCCACTCGTCGACACCATGAGCAAAGTAGTATTTGGCAAGTCGCAAATCATTTCCCCGCGCATTCCTAATCCGTAAACAGTTGGCAACGTACCTTACACCATGGGGGAGGATGCGCTTATAGATGTTTTCAAGTCAGTCGGTCAAGTCGTTGGATTTAGGTGCGCTCCAGTCTACCACCACCCACTCTTCTCTGAATCTCTCTCTAGACTTGTCTTCGATCGGGATACAGGCAAGCCGAAAGGCTATGGTTTCTGTGAATTTGCCGGTATGTACATCACTTTCTCCTGTGACCTTTATCTTTGCTCGTCTGACCGCGGCCCTTTTCAACCTCAAAATCCAACCATCAAACTTGCCACTTCTCAAAACTCACCACTTAAATTCGCCCGCAACCCATCCCGAATCGTCCTCAATCAACCGCGCCCTTGATATTCTGGTTACCTTGTTCGTCCCGTCCGAATATGCACGGTCGATGTACTTTAGATCATGAAACTGCTGCCTCCGCTGTTCGAAATCTGAATAATACCGACGTGGGAGGTCGGCCTTTGCGAATAGATCTCGCCGACTCGGATCCCTTTCTCGAAGGCAAAACTACTGTGAAGGGCGAACTCGTGGACGGTGGCGCGCCAGGCCCCGCTGAGCCACGATCACAATGGCGTACCGGAAATGTGAACCGTGGCCCAGAAGGGAGTGAAATCCTCAGTGCCGTGCCGCCTGGGATGCCCTTAGCCCCCGGCGACAACGCTCAAGAAGCAATCACCCGCACCCTCGCCAAAGGCATGAGTGAAAGCGACCTGATTGAAGTCCTCGCTCAGATGAAGGTACTTGTCTTTTGTATGTCTCCACGCTCGTTTTGTCATGCCTCTCTAGGCATTTGTAATTACCCACCCGAAACAAGCCCAGCAGTTGTTTATCCATAACCCACAAGTAGCGTATGCGACCTTCATGGGACTGATAACGAGCAACATTATTCCGGCTGACGTCCTCCACCGGATGCTGGAAGCGAGCTCCCAGGCGAGCGGCCATCCCATGCCTCCAATGCCTCCCCCGCACCTCCAACACGCGCCCCCGCCTCACAACTTTGCAACCCCACCGCAACTCCATCCACAGCACCAACCGTATCCTCCTCCTCCGTCGCGATTGCAGCAGCCCCAGCCTGTCCAGGGTATGATGCCTCCAATGGCAGTCCCGCCTCCCGCGGCGATGTTTGGCCACCACCTCCAGCCAACGCCGCCCGGTATGCAACCCATGCCGCCATATTACCGAGCCGGCCCTCAGGGTCCTCCGCCGCCTCAACAACAACAACCGCAGCAACAGATGCCCCCGCAACAGATGCCCCAGCAGTCGACGTTCCTGCCGCTCCTCCAGATGCTCAAGGGCGGTGGAGGCGATAATCCCGACGCGCAGGTACGTCCCAGCTCCCCACATCCGAACGGCACTCATCTTACCACTTACAGGCACTGTACCAAATCGTTTTGAATTTAACGCCGACGCAGATCAACGAGCTTCCTCCCCTCGAACGAGCTACTGTCGAATCATTGGTAAGCACCCATACTCCTTCTCCACGCGCAACGGTATTAATCTTGATGCCTCAGCGACAAAACCTTACCCGGGGTCCATGAGCAGATGCGATTTCGAACGGTGCAGTGAACTCGATATACATATTGACATGTTCATTCTACTTAATCCCGTCATAAATTACATTCATTGTAAATGTACGACCGATTTGGGACGATCTAAAGCTTGTTGTTCAAACTCCGACTCGTCTTCAACGCAAGCAGCTTCGTCGCGAAGTCGTCCAGCGGCATCATCTCCGCCCGGACTTTGCTCCCAATGTCGTCCCGGTTGCGCACGTTCACGGACTGCGTGTTCATCTCCTCCTCTCCGACGACTAAGGGGGAATTTGGTCAGTGATGTGGTACGGCGAGCGCCAGTGTACATACCGAGAATGAAATTGTACTGCGCGATCTCTCCGTTGCGGACCTTCTTCGGGAGCGTATCGGCGCCGTTGTCGACGTCGGCGAAGAGACCAACCGACTTTAGCCGCTCGCAGACCTGCGACGCGTAATCTTTCTGTATATACAGTCGTTAGAAGCCCATCTTGGATAAAATACCCAATACGCACGTAAGGGACGGCGACAGGTATGACGATGATCTGGCGCGGGGAAAGCCAGAAGGGCCTAGTAAGGGCAAAGAATCAGAGATTGACAGGCAGCGGCGGCTGAACGAAGTACCATTTCCCAGCGAAATGTTCGGTGATGATGGCTATGAACCGCTCGAGACTTCCCAAAATCGCACGATGTATCATCACCGGACGCGATTCAGGGTTGTTAGTGTCCTCGCCCCGGAACTTGAGGTCGAAACGTTCGGGGAGCTGGAAGTCCAGTTGGATGGTAGCGCACTGGAACGAGCGACGTAGACTGTCCCGAACGCTGATGTCGATCTTGGGGCCGTAGAAAGCGCCGTCCCCGGGATTGATCTCCCACTTCCCGGGGTATTGTTTCTCAAGCGCTTGTTTAAGTTGCTGATTGAAAGTGTCTTCATTCGAAAATACGGAGCATTAAGAAAAGACGTACATCCTCGGCGTAATCCCAAGTCTTGATCTCTCCCAGGAAGTTATCGGGCCGGGTGGACAGCTCTAACTGGAAGTCCAATCCAAACGTTCCGTAGACGTGCTGCATGAAATCAAACAGTGCAGAAATTTCCTCCTCGACCTAAGGCACACGGTTAACTTCCAATTCGGCGGGCCGGAGGAGGAACGCACTTGGCTCGGCATACAGAAGACGTGAGTGTCGTCCTGAGCAAATCGGCGAACGCGGGTCAAACCTGTCAATGCACCGGAGGCTTCATTTCGATGGATGATGCCGAATTCTGCCATTCGGATGGGAAGTTCTCTGTAGCTTCGGTCTCTGGACCCGAAGATGAGACAATGGCCAGGGCAGTTCATCGGCTTGAGGGCCCATTTCTCCTTCTCGATGTCAAGGGTGAACATGTCGTCTTTATAATTTTGCCAGTGTCCTGAAGTCTCCCAGAGTTTGCTATGGAACATGTTCGGCGAGATGACTGGGATTCGAATGAGTATCAGAATGGAACGTCTTGCGGCCGACTGACCTTCTTGGTATCCCCGTTTGAAGTACTCCGACTACAAAGTTCTGAGCACTTAGATGGGTAAATAAACGAAGCACATTACCCGCATAAATTCAAGGAGCGTGTTGTATATCCGAGTGCCGTGCGGGAGGAAAAAGCAACTGCCGGGACTCATTTCATTAAAGAAGAACAGCTCTTGGTCCTGTCGATAGTGGTCAGAAAAATGTCAGGCGGGACTGATTTCAGTTACCTTTCCAATCCGTCTATGATCTCGCTTCGCAGCTTCGGCAAGGAACGCCTTGTATTCTGTGAGCTGCTTTTTGTCCGGAAACGAGATGCCATAGATTCGCTGGAGGGAATCATTGGTTGCATCACCCAGGAAATAGGAAGAAGAGTTCTAGAGAACATTCAACATGAATTCAAGATAGAATGACAGAAAATACCTTTGTGACCATCATAGCTTTGATCTTGCCGGTGTGGGGGATGTGAGGTCCAACACACAGATCAACCATCGGTCCGCAACGATACACAGTTGTCGAGGTACCGTCGGGCACCTTGGTCTCGATGAGATACTTCTTGTATTTGTTGTACTGCGAAAATCATTAGATCAAGTTGGGGGATACGGAGGGCGCCCATACAGCAAACATTTCGAGCAAAGTTTCTTTCTTGACCACAAGCCGTTCAAATTTTTGTTTATCCTTGACGGCGCTTTCGGAGAGCTTTTCCAGAGCCGGATAATCCGTAGCAGACACAGGGCTTGCGAAAAGGCGGGTGAGAAACATGTCTATGAAGCGGTCTAGTAGACACACCGATCCTCTATCGCCATTTCGTAGAAGAATCCATCGTCTGTCGGGGGTCCGAGGCATAGGTGACATCCATAATGCCGCTCAGCGGCTTCGCCCAGAACATGGGCGGAGGAGTGCCAGAAAACCTTCTTTCCTGTTCGCCAATCAATCCAGGCCAGTTTACGGTCGGATTATCAGCATACCTTCCGGATGCTCAAAGTCCAACAACTCGAGTTTGCAGGGGCCTTCCAAGGGACGTTCCAAGTCCCAAAGCTCGCCGTTAACCTTGATAGAACGTTTTGAGTGAATGTAAAAGCCAATCAAATGAGACGCACCTTGGCAATGACGATCCTCTCAGACAAACTCTTCGAGACCTCCTTCGCGACGTCCATTGGGCTTGTTTCCCAGCTCTTGCCTTTGCGTTCTGATCCATCTGGCATCGTGACAATAATTTCATCGCGTGGTTGTGCTGAAAGAGGCGCATTAGGAGATAAGACTTGGATCGAGCGGTAATGAACCCACCCTTCACGAATTCATCGTGTTCCGCCTTGAGTTTCTCGAAAATCTTGAGACGATGATCGAAGAAGGCGGGAGGAGGTTGCAGCTGGCCGATTCCCTCAGTATGCTGGCATCTCCCTCATCGAGAATCGATGGCACACCTCTAGAGGAAATGTAGATGCTGCGGCGGGTTTTGCTTTCTTTTCCTTGGTATCTTTAGGCTTTTTGGCGTCTTGTGCAGGCGCATGCGGTGGTTCGGATGAGGACGCGACGGGGGTAGTCATTGTTGTAATCAACACACGAGGTGTGTAAGGGGATGAGAATGGGACGTGGCAACGACGAGACTGCAAAAATGGCTGAATTCGAGTGAGGAACTTTCGTCCCAGCATATAAAAGTGAAACGTGACTCGATTCAAGTCCTAGTCACCGACAACTTGCCGTCAGAACCCAAGTCAGACAACAGACTCGATGTTCAGACGAATATTCTGACTCGAATTATAATGTACAACACTAGTCTATGACTCGGAGCTCGCTAAGTTCCACCAGGCTCAACCCTCCAGATTTTGATCACGCCTGCGCGATCTCCGCTCACAATTCCACCGCGGAAGGGCGAATCTATACAGGCCAGAGCTGTAATAACGTCCTGGTGCGATTTCAACAGATTCTGTTGGTTATGGGTAATCAAGGACATTCGTTGCGCGGGCCGATTGCTCTGACTGCCAGAAGCTGATGAGCTGGGCCATGTCTCCACGTAAGTGGAAGCAGTAGGCGAGGAAGAGGTACTGCGAAGAGAGAGAATCAGAAAGCTTTTGGAGAAGATGGGATGGAAGAGTCACCTAAACGACGGCTTTTCATGTTCTGATTCGAGGCCGCTCAGTACAGTCGTACGTTCTAGCCGACTTAGATCCCAGAGTCGAAGTTTACGATCCTCCGACCCTGTCACCATGAACCCCCTGCGGCCGTGCCCAGAGTCTGGGCCTGTATCGGCCATGTCCGATCTATGTACACCCGTAGGGCCACCAAAATCGAGACCGACAACCAAAGCGCGGACATCCGGCGCTGGAGGAGGAAGTAGCTCATCCTGGAAAGTGCCTGTAGATGACGGTCGAGGACGCTTGCTTGCCGCGTCCACGGCGCTTTGCCTTGAATGGACCAGAGCTGCAATAGCAGCGGCCGGACTTATGTCAGCGTCGACGCCGGTAAGCTCGTACGGTTCTGGGACCGGCTCTGTTTCGCCTGAAGTTCGGGTAATAAATGTTTCCACGAGGACTGCCTTCTCGATATCCCACACTTCTACAAGATTGGTGAACGTCCGTTCCGTTGTCCGTTTTGAGGCCTCCACCGTGACCATGACCCACTTGCCCCGCCCTTTTGACGGATGCACGACACACTGATGTATCCGGACGAATCTACCCGTCGAGGCGACACCCACATGCCAACTCTTCAGCAACAGGCCGAAGCGCCGATCCCAAAGTGTCAGCACGCCTGTGGAAGTCCCTACGACGATCCATGACCGTTTGCGATCAATGCAGAGGCAAGTAATTGGACCGTAGTGGCGCGGGTTTTCCATGGTTTGTACCACCCGCATTGTACGGAGGTCGAGGATTGTTATGATCGAATGAGTAGTGGCATAAACAAGATTTGAGGAGGTATCTTATAGCGAGCGAACTGTCAGTTTATAGCTCGGGCCGGTACGGAAAGGCTTACCAGTGTTGTAGTGGGTCATGCATGTAATATATTCGCCTTTGGAGGAATGCTCGACCTGGTGCCCACGCACAACCTGTAGTTTGTTGTACTTTGGCAGTGCACCACCTTGGGTTATATGAACTCGGACAACATGTAAGCTCCCGTCGTCGGCCGCGCTCGCAAAACAATGAACACCCTCGAGAATGCATACACACTTGACCCGAGCATGATGCTGGCCGTAAGTATGTCTGGGTTTACTCGTGACGTTCCGCTCTAGCCGTGCAGTATCCCAAACTTTCACAGTCTTATCGTCGGATGCCGACACGAAGAACATGTGGTCGGGAGAAACCGCGAAGCTCGTTATAGTATCCGAATGTGAAGTCAGATGGGCAACCAAAGTCGCTTCGGTCTGTCGAGTGGTGCCATCTCGGGGTGCGAAGGTGTGTCTAACTGCATTTCTCCTACGGACGGGGCCTTCATGAACCTTGGGACCGAAATCATGCTGCAGCTCGCGGTTATTGTCGAGGTACAGATTCTCCAGCAGATTGCTGATGCCCGCCTCTTGTCCATCTGGATGATTTGTATCAATGGTCGATGAGCTTCCACAAGATCCATAACTTACCGTAGGTAGAAATGGGCATTAAGGACGGAGCGCGTTGGCGGAATGGACCACGGATGGTCGCCGACATGGACATTGGCGACGAACGCCCAGACCGTTCGGGAGATCCATCCGAACGTAGCTTAGATCTGGTGTCCAGAAGCCCCACGGCGGTCATTTTGGACGACCCGACCGCCGGCGCCGCTTTCTGGCTGTCCGCGCCACCAAACTGCATTCGACTCAGGGGCCGAAATGTTGTCGAGTTTGCGGTAGATACGACCGAGTCCGTTGGACTGACCGGTCGTTCGATCGGGGAAGAAACCCCAACGGTAGGGACGTTCGGCGCCGCGGTCATTGGTGAGAGCGCGCTTCGTGGCTCGCGAGGAGGCGTGTGAGATGGAGCGAGGGAGGAACTAGAGCCGTTGATAGTGGCGAGTCTCCTGCGGAGGTCCTCGAAGGGCGCTCCAGCATGGTCGGCACTTGCGATGCGACTCGTCGGGCTTAGTAACGGGGTCCCCAATGCCGACGGTCTTCGTGCATGTGAGAGACCACGCGAAGAACGGGGTGCCTTGAGGAACACTGTTTGAGGCACCACACCAAGTTTAGGGAGTTCTATGTCGCCGATAGTCTTCAGGTTCTTCTCCGCCTCTTGCTCGAAGCTCAACCGAGAAGCAAAGCTGGTTCATGGTCAGAGTGGTGCGACTGATGACTGTTCGAGCACGAACCTAGAGATAGCGTTGGCCAGTTTCAGGATATAGTCCCTCATTGCCAGAAGTTTGGTTTCTTCAGTGGAGGTCATACCGAGCTGCTGCAACTTGGTCAATTGGGCTTCATCTCTGCGAAATAAACATCAGCAAACATGGAAACCGAGAGATATGCGACGCTGACTCATCAGACTTGGGGTTTCTTGATATGGTACCCGTTTTCCTAAGAGAGACAACGCTCTCCCGCGGAGATTCAGTTTTGGTGGTGATCCGACGCTGCCCTCGCCAGAACGTGCTTTTCTCCGCTTTCATTGCCCATTGTACGGCAGCATCAAAAACTTGCCGAGAAAGCTGGGGTAAGATGAGTGTTAAGAAAGAACCAGAGAGACAACAGTCCATACCGGGGGCTTCATGGCGGTCAGTAAACTCTGCTCATCGATTATGACTACGTCCGACTTCAAAAAATGCCGGAGGGACGGATAGAGGATACACCAAACATCGCTGGAGGGGAGATGTGAGGCAGCAGACGCAATGAAAGCGGCGGCGCCTGCTCAAGGAAGTTAACCACTGATTTCTCTGAATGACCACACAAATACCTTGGCGTATCCACATATTTGGATGGTACAAGAAGCCGAGAGTGGCACTCATCAATTCCCAAATACGCATCTTCTGAAATAGGCCGAGTTCGCACAAACTCGTCAAAGACGCAAGGACCTTGGCAACGACAGTCTCTTCCACGTCTAGAATATCGCCGTCAGCAAAAGGGATAGGTCCAAATATAACGTAATATGTACCAGATAACGCCTGAATCATCAGCGGCAGAATGTATTCTTCCAGACTCCTTCCACCAGCACAAGCCGCGACATCTACGATGCTCTCAAAGAATGCGTGGCGCAACAGCCAGTCGCGATCATTGAGATACGTGATCATGTGACTAAGTAGGACGTCGTTTGTCTTCTGTCTCCCTAGGAATATGCACATCGACGATATATCGTGGAGAACGGCCCGTTTAACGACGCTGGACGGGTCCATCAAGAGCGCCGAAAGATGCTCTTGGATGTTACCCTGCAGGTCTTGCATACTCGCCTCGTACGAAACCTGTGATACGATCCAATTAAGCTAGGGAAAATAGCAGTGCCATTGGAATTCACCTCAAAGCGCGCATGGTCATACTCTTGAGCCTCAGGCGAGAGTTTGAAGGTCCCGTGGGCCTTCAATGCTTGGCCCATCTCCAGATATCTAACAGCAGTGTCCGCCAACTGGACAATGCATTGCGCATACGTGCAGCGGACTGAGACCTCAGGGTCCTGGACGACATACTTGATGTTGGGGATAATGTATTCCGGGAAAATAGAAGCGTTCGACGGCGTTATGACCGTTACCATCATGAGCTGTAATTCATGGATTAACAAGGAAAATAAAGAAGAGACGGATGGATCAAACGCACCACCTGGATCATTGTGCGCATCGCCGCGGAACGGACGGTCGCGTAATCATCGTGAAGAAGCTCCACAACGTAAGGGACCATGCGATCCAGTTTGGCTTCGTCCGTGAGATGGGAAGATAACGCTAAGAAAACGTCTAAAGCCCGAACTTTAGAGCTGGGAAGGGAACAATTGCGGATATTGGCCGTCACCAGAGCCAAAATGATGAGAGCTGGTCCGTCTACAAACAAAATGTCAGGCGTAAGGTCCCGCATGCGCGTTGAGATTACCTTCGGCAGCGCGCGGGCCAGACTGATGAGCGCCTCGGAGTTTGGAGTCGCGATTAGGAATGTGTAACTCGACGGGAAGAATGTCCTGGATCATGGCTAGTTAATGAAAGCTGGATTGGTACACAGCGATATAACTGACCTGAAAAGGTTTGGACATGCTCGTCGATGAATTATACTCCACCTTGACATTCATGACTGTATCCTCTACGGTATCAGGGACGAGGTAAGGCTCGACACTTTCGTAATCGGACCATATTCTCTCCATCCTGTGATCCGAATCGCTGGGAAGAGCGTCTGGCGGCGTCTCTGTACCAGGAAGCCCAGTGGGCAGAGCCAAGGACGAAGTGGGTCGAATAGTCGAGCCGGATATCGATGGTGCAACGGAAGCCGGCGTGGCTGCCGTCGACGGAGCCATAGATGAGAACGGTGGATTGGACGGAAGATCGTTGATGGATGAGACGTAGTTGTGCAGGAACGAGTAGAACGACTCTGGAAACACGGTCCCGCGCGACGTATGCAACAATGTGTCGAACGACGGTCGCGCGGATGGCTCGAGGTTGATCATTTGTTTAATGACATTCTACTACCCAGAATAAGGATGGTTCGGGGTATCGAGAAGATATATAGTTGCTCACCCTAACACCTTCGTCTTCAATGACGCCCAGATAGCTGTCAACGTTGTACTCGCCCTCTCTGTACTTGAAGAGTTGGCTGAGGGTGAACAGCGGTGCGCCCTCCAAGAACAGCTCCGCAATAACACATCCGGCACTGAAACAGTCCATGGATTCCGTAACTTTTCCATCCCGCTTTCCTTCGTTCTCATCCATTGCAATCTTGGACTTCTTTGCACTGATTTCTGGATTATTGGCGGCGGTATAGAACCGTTCAGGTGCAATGTAACAGGTGCGTCGTCCCGACGTGTCAAAGAAAAAGGAAAAGTCGGAAGGGTCGTCGAGTGGTAGGTAGGTGGGTTTGTAAGATGCAAAGTCAGACAAGTAAACCCAGTTCCAGGAGGTCACTAGGATGTTTTCCGACTTGATGTCTCCGTGAGAAACCTTGCGATTCCGGGCGTCTCGAAGAGCATTCAGAAGTTGAAAAGCAATCCATTTCTTCTCGATCATACTCAGAAACGGTCTTGTGCTGTACATTTGCAATGAGACGGGAGCTGGAGGAAAAGGCTGTGAGACTCACCTGATACGGTCATAAAGGTTGCTAGCTATCCACTGCCTGATTATATATCCAGCCTTGTCAGTCTCTACGAATGACTGGTAGTTGTAGATATTGGCAATGTCCATCAAGGCCTCCCGGTCCGCTGCAATAAATTAGAGGGATTCCAGGCGTTGTCAAGATGGTCCTACCTTTCAGCCTCCGGTGATAATTTCTCAGCGACAAACCAGGGTCAGGTTTGATGAACATCTTTACGACCATATATCCATTGTGGTGGCGGCATTTCACGGTTTTAAGGAACCGGGCAGAACCCAAACTAAGAGGGGTGTTACGGGAGGAGAGACAGGAGATAAAAAGCGACGCACCTCTTCTCATAGATTATATCCGTCCCCAACTCGGTCACAAACGAATCAAGTGCAGCCGTAGTGCGTGTTAACGTCGAGCCAGACTGAGTATTCCCCATTGTTTCTTCCGAGGTGTCAAATACGACAGAGGATTTAGAATGTCGTGGAGCATGAACAGAGGGAAGCAGTCGGGGCTGCGGCAGCCAGAGCTGTAGCCCAAAGAGGGCAAGATGCGGTTTGTGTGACTGAGGCGTGGGTTCCAAACATCATGACGTAATTGTCGGTTTCCTTGCAGCAATACCACGTTACATCTGGAAGATGACGGGCCAGGAATTGTTTCAACGATGATGCCCCAGTCTTTGGCCGCGCTCTGTGGACGAGACGGCACGGCATTTGGGGAAGCAGCAAAAGAGGTCATGCAGATTTTGCCGGAGGCGACCTTTGGTATCGATGTTCAATCATGTCTTGACATATATACTGCCGCCTCGCAGTTTCGTTTCGTATAAAACGTAATAAAGTCCGCCGCTCGCCTCGTCATCCCCTTCAACATCCCCCCCCCCCTGCGTCACCCTCTGGGCCTGCAAACGGATGGCTAATCGATGCAGTTCAGCATCAAGAGTTGCCGAACGCAGCCCTGGGATTCGGTGCACTGCAGCTACCGTCCGGAGTCATCTAACTCTCCGTCTGAGGGGCACATGCTTTCGGTTTCGTGCGGATGGCGAGGGAGAGATTGTCTCTCAGTAATCCGAGTTGCTTCGTATGCTGTTCCTTTTGTAAAAGAATTCCTTAGTTCGCTCGCTCCTCCTTCGGCGGCTGAAACGATAGCGCCAAAGATGGCCTCCACGTTCTCCAGAAATTTACTCTGGCCATATCCTGGATTTAGATTGCTGTCGAAATGCCGCTAACTGCCCTTAATAATGTGGTTTCCTTGACTGACTTTAGGTAAAACGGAACTGAGAAGGAATTCCAGGGGGATGCGGGGCACTCGGGAAAAAATTGGGTGTCGGCCCATTGTGATTCAGGACCTCGGACATTAAGTACGATGTCTTTTGAAGACGAGTCGAAATTTTGGCTTGTCCAGTTTTGACAGAGAAAGTGACCTGAGAATGGGTTGGCAGGTGGGCTGTCAAGAAATCCAGATGATTCGAGCGTATGGAGGACGCGACATACACGTAAATAAAGGAGGGTCTGCGTCAAGTCTGCGTTCGCGACAAGTTCACGATTCGTGCGCGATGTTGTTTACTGTTTGGTAAATGATGAATTCACGTGCACAAATCTTCCTTGATCATCAATTCTCACGGACTATAATGGGCGACGAACTTCAGCTTTGACCGCTGTATCGTACGTGGCTGCATAATAAGTGCCCACAGAGATCTGGGGAATAAGCTGCGATAAGATACAAGTGCGTACTGCGTATTCCGTCTGCAATTGGTCATTAAATAAAGAAATCGAAGGACGGAGGAAGAAGCACTTAGCATGGTCAGAAAAGTCTCATGGTTGATTTATATTCCCTCCAAGAACCTGCGGGACACACACGGTAAAAGACTCAGATGATTGGGTCGGAGTCTCCCCTTATAATATCACGACCAGCGGTAAATAGGTTTGTCCATGCCAGACACTCGTAACCACGACCTCTTCGGAGAGAAGCATGGTGTGCTTAATGCGTAAACAGTGGTGAGGATGGATTTTTTAGTCCATTAGCAGTTACCCGTGCTAAGCAACGGAGGTAGTTGAATATATGTATCAGACGTTCCTGAAAATCGGCAACAGGTAATTTATTTTACTCAATCTTTGAAGACGCCGGTCGTCGCGAACCTTCGATTCACTCCTCGCAGCCTCATTGACAGATACAATACCAAGATATCCTAGGGGATATGTAACACATTCTGCAGAAACCTCACACATTTGCAATAAATAACAGGTGTTCAGTCTTGATTGAGCTCGTTGCTGTACCAAGGTCCAAGGTCCAATTTTACATGTTAAGAATCAGTGGTATTTTCAGAGGATTGACCTGTGGTAGATGTCAAGGCCCAGCTATGTATCTAAGCATCTGGCTCCTATAACTCTCCCGATACCTGTCTTGCCACCGAGACTCATGTACCTCGTATTCGAGGTCTAGTGCGGTTCAGAGCTTGGGTCTAGCAAGGGTGAAATCAATAGTCCGGGGTGACTCGCAAAAAAATATGTACCGCAACCAGGGCCGGATTTCAAACACTGTTCTCCCGTCAATCCGTCTTCGTAAAGTTTGGGCTCGCGATCTAACTTTAATAATCCCTCAATCATGCTGCCGAGTTCACGCTGCCGTCGTGCCCGCTGAGCAGAAGAACAGCGTGGATTTATGGATTTAGAGCCATGGGGCTGAAAGAAATGCCAAATAGTGAATGGGAGTGGGGCTTGTATTTATAAAAACCGTCCCCTTGTTCTCCTCCTCCTTCAACTTTTTGTTTCTCCCTTTTTTTTGACCCAATGAGCGCCTTTCAAATTCACTCTGAGGCTGGCATCATGTGGTAAATGTTACAGTGTTCGATCTACTAGTAATGGATCATGTACCTTTCCGGCATTTCTTTGAGGCCTAATCGGAGTACCACTGACTTCATCGGTTATCAATGTAGACTGGGAACAGTTAGCTACCACCTGCATCAACGATGCCGTGGGTGACCTTGATCAGGAATGGCTCTGGCCCAATGGTCTGAGCAGGAGACTTGGGAAGCAGTGGCCGCAAATTAGGAACTTGTTTGGTGTTTATGGGGAGACAGAAAGCTTGGAACCGCACTTGCAGTGGCCAACTGAACAGTTATAAATAGAAACTCAACAGTCAAGTGGAGCAGTTGAACAAATTTCAACATCTCGGTGCAACTGTGGAGCAAATGGCATCGCCCGGAGCCCAGCGGCCAATCAAGTAGTCTGACATTTGTCTTGTCTTTTCAAGGGTCCTCAGTTGTAGTAGTAGTAGTAGTAGTAATTTTATACACAGCATGGTCCAAACACTGAACACTGTGTTCCCAAGGTTCTCCCAGCGCGCACAAGCTTCTCGCGCCTTCGCCTTGGACTCCAACCCTCCGGCCTGACGAGCTATTCGCTATCAGAACATCTATCAAAGGCGGGAGTAGAGGGAGCATAATAAAATCTAGTCAGTAATCACGGGCACCTCGATTGTGCGTACTTGGTTCTGATTTACAGGAACTTGCGGCCACCAATCCAGTGTTCCTTGTCCTAGCAAAAGCTGAAATCAACGTAGTTTTTTCACCAGCCTTTTTACAGCTAGCACGTCAATCAATACATGGGCGGGTGGACGTCGGAGGATGGATCATGGTTGTATTTTCCTGTTTCAGCCTGCACAATTGTAATATAGATATCTCTCGTAGACAACGCTCCAGGAGATGGAGCGCGTGTACCTCGCTTGTTGAAATTTCCGTCAGCCGCAGGCTTGCCCGCTCTCGCCAGGCATGAAATCGATTACAAAACATGTCTCGCATCTTGGGCAGATATCATCTCTTTCCAGTTGATTTCCAGCTCTCTTTCTCCTTCTTTCTTGGGCACAGGAACTCGTAAAAAGAACACCTGTGGTCGGAATTAGTCGGATCAGTCCCGTTCTGAATCGGATCATTACATCATGATTCAACTTTCCTCCCTCGTTTGCCTTCACGGTTCACCCTCCCTCACCTCGGAGTCGGATGACACCTCCTGCCTTGCCGCGATTCTTTCAACGACGTATTTCCCCGGAGGTCTCTGTTTTGTGAATAGGCAACGGTTTCACTGTGGCGGCCCGCCGCTCGCAAACTCGTTGGAACGAACTCTGGGGAACAACACGACAGAGTCGGGTATCATTACGATGTACCACTGGCGACTCCACCCGGGTGTAGACGGAAACAGTCCCAGTCACGGTTGACGGCAGTGTCGATGGTGGGTAAGGGAACGAACCCTGATCCTCACCGTCCTCCAATTCCCGAAAAGGAGGTCTAGCCTCTAGGGTTGAATGCACAACAGTTTCACGTTCCAAACTGTGGGCGTTGTCTAACCAAATAAAGTCGACCACTAGCACTTCGAAATCGACGAAGAGATTTTATCCCAGTCTTTTAAATGTATTGCTGTATGGATTCAAGAAACACCTCCGTGTTATGATCTTCCGAGACGCCCCCCGAATCCCAATTCTATTCAAGAACCCTGGTTCATTCTCAGAAGTCTGACTTTGTAGGTCCAGGCTGTGGGTGCTTTCACAAAACGTGGCCACACTATCTCGCCGACGACTCCCCGCCGTCATTTTCCCCTTCCATCACTAGCTCACGGTTACAATTCGGTTACAATTCGGTTACAATTCACTTGAGCGGGGACTACGAAAGTGGAGAATTAAGATTTGTTGCAAGCTATGCATTTCTCGGATTGGTTCGACGAGTAGTCTGGGAGAATCTGAAGCTGTCTTTCTCGGTACTCCGTCGATTAAAAGAAGCGGCTTGCCCTGGTGTTTTGACCCTGTGCGCGTATCATTCTGCGGCGTTCCCTAATCCTCATGCCTTGGCTTTGAGCAAAGATGCATTTGCTGACATGGATTGGCGGCTTGCACAACTGTGGCTTTAAACCGCACATTCCTTGGCGGAGCTTGAACGTTGATGAATCATTCCTCATCTCTTTAATTTCGCCCAGCTCAACTTCCTTCATTAAGTATGCGGTCTTAATTACTCATTTCGGTAAGGCCTCAGTCATTAATCTCGTCGTCAGGCTTATGGGGGCCCAATTTTATCTTTCTCCGATCAAGTCCCGCAGACACCTGCATGCTAGGTAGATTGGGCCAGTATGCTCCGATAATCGTGCCACAATCACAGCGGGGGTGACATTATATCCTCGGACGTCGGCGTGGTATGGTTGACGTGCGGAGAGAGAGGTGGAGGATGACGAGAAAATAAACGCAAGGCGAACCTTCGGTCTCCGGTCCAACAAACACGAGGCGTGTAATTTCCATCCTCCTCGGGAGGGCCGGGGAGGTGCCATAGCAACATTGAAGGGAGTACCAATCTGAGACCATTATCTCGACCCACACTGTGGGTGCTCCTTACAACTCCGGGCTAGCATCAGAGAAGAGTCTCGCCAAAGGAAAATGAGGAAGTGGACAAGAGACAAGATTGATAGAGATCTAGAATAATACAGTGGATGGATTGGGTGGTACATAATGAATGGACGGATACATGGATGCTGAGCGCTAACGACAGAAAGAGGTGCGAATGGACAAAAATGCAGGAGAATGAGGAAGCCGACTAGAGCGCTCGGAGATCGCGAAGAATATCCAGATAATTCTCCTCTACCCATCGCTCCCCGCCTTTCTCTCGGATCCATTTCCGTGAGTATCGTTTGACGGGAATGGTACGATGAGCCTGCTCATGCGTCAACACCAAGGAATATTCCTCGTCATCGTCCTCGCTGCCAGTGTCGTCGCCGCTGTCGAGTTCCAACAACTTTTTGACCGCGACGACCGTCTGCGAGTACACATCTATCCCCTTCACTTCGCCGAAGATATTGGCGTTTTCTCCGGGATCTGGGAATAAGTCAAGCTGCACGGACTCGCCGAGGTGACGGCGGAGTTTCGACATGCGCTTGCGCTGTGCGGTCGCTGGGGAGGGTGGCTCTGGTATTGAGGGTGTAGGGGGAGGACTCGGGAGCGGGGGCGCGGGAACGCGTAGCTCTAACGCGTCTGGGGATGTGTTGAGTCGAAGGGATAGCGATGCGAATCGGCGCGGTGCCGGAATGGTAGACGGCGCGCGCAAATGTGTGTTGGATTGAACGACAGGTGTCGGGGGTCCAAGGGGACTCGCTGGGGTGACAGACACGGAAACCCCTGCTTCCGGTACGCACGGGAGGGGTCGCAACGACGCATGGGAGGTTTGACGGCGAGGCATCGGCGGGGCAGATTTGGGAGAGGGAGGGATGGGAGGCAAGGGGCGTATTTTTCGGCCCGTGTCTGCGCCGACGTCTATGCTGATGGGGACAGCGCCTACACGGCGCGTGGTCCACGAAGACGACGCGAAACGTGAGTGGCCTGGGACCGGTGTGTATGCTGCGACCGTCTCTGTGCACAGTGTCCTGCGGCGGGGGACGTTGAGGGGTGTCACAGGCTGCAGAATGACTGGCAGAGGTCTGTTGAACGCGAAATCCGAGCGGGGCGACTGTACAGACATCGGAGACAAGGAAAGATATGGGGAGGTTTTAGCAACCACATTTTTCTTGTCTTGTAATTATAGGGTCCCATCGGTTAAAACGCGATCACGGCACGTCGCGGCAACGAGGACCCATTGAAAAGCCCATTAGGACTCAGGAACGTAACCGCAGTTAGGCGAGATCTAGACTGCCGAGCCACAGTACCGGCGGCGGGACAGGTTAGAGCTGAAACAGGCTGAAACGCTGTCGAATTACACGAATTTGGTCAAACAGAATCCTGAATTCAGATTTGGGGCTCCCACGGAGGAATTGCAGAGACCGCCCAGCAGGGCAAGCAGCCTGACGGCCGGAGCCAGCCAGAGACGGTACCGCCGAATTGCAGCAGATTGCAGCGAATTGCCAAAGCAACATGGTAAGCGCCCGCACTGATCGATCGTGATGGTGCACCGCCACTGCCTTCTGCGATTCTGCCGAGCCTTTAATTTAAAATTTTCGGTCAATTTCGGTGGCATCCGGAAGACTAAAGTACGCAAGAGATTGCACTCTAACGAATGAAAATCTATCAAGTGCTGGTATTGCAATTCGGAGAAGAATCACATGGAGCGCCGCTCCTTGTCTCATTCGGGACAAAAACAAAAAGAGCAACAAAAGAATGCATTCCTAGGGATGACATGTACACCTAGACAATCCGCTGTCGATAAGCCCATCACTCCCGGATCCCGAGACGTATCATTTGAGCAATGTTTTCTCCCTGTCCCGACAATAGATCAAAACAAGCAAAGATGGTTGTGAGATTTTCGCGTACGCAAAGAGCCAGAGGGTCTGCGGGTTGTTGTACGTCTCTTTGGTGTACGGGAACCGGACTTTTTTCATCGCGATTAGCAGATTAATGGAGGGCAACCGATGGCGGCAACTTACATTTCGGGAGCTCAGAAACGTAGGCTGTCAAATGAGCCAGTGATTAATTTGTATGACGCAGAAACATTCAACCAATATCCGCACCAATGGGCTGCTTTTCATTGAGGAAGCTCCAAGCTTTGAAGGAAAATGAGTCTACCGACAGGAGATTGTTTACTGTACGAACCTGTCCTCCAGTTGTGGCGCATGTCGCCAGACACCAGCCTAAATGGAATAATGTAAGTCCTGTATCACTCGGTTCAAAAAAGGAGAAGCCTACAAGTCAGCAGGGGCGAGAGGGTCCTGCAGAAATTCAATGAATACGGGTGCAGCGGAGATAGCAAAACCAACCCACGTCCTTGAGATTGGCGGTTTTCACT
This sequence comes from Mycena vulgaris, assembly GCA_029204335.1. NCBI lineage: Eukaryota > Fungi > Basidiomycota > Agaricomycetes > Agaricales > Mycenaceae > Mycena > Mycena vulgaris. The sequence goes on along the minus strand of JARGYA010000019.1, from coordinate 263,744 downwards.
TCACTGTCCAAGTCAAACCTGATGCAGGACTTAGCGAGTACGCTAAGTTTTCGCGATGACCGCGTACCATTCGAGGACCTGGTTGCCGGCCATTCCTGAGAACCATCAATCACGTTGCTGGCGACAGTGGGCGGTCAAGCGGCGGCCGACCTTTATACTCGACGTTCTCAAACGGCTTCCCGCCAAAGACGGCGATTTTCGTCTGGTGCCTCTCGAACATCAGCGTCGAGAACATCGCGCACGTCGAGGCGCAGTTCCCATTCGTGACTGAAACTTTGGTCAATATGGCAACCAACGCCAAGGCGGTTAACCGACCTATCGCAACATTTCTGATGGCGGGATTCATCATTCAGTCCGCTCGGTTAGGGCTGATGGTAGACAAACTTAAGATCAAAAGGCGGGGTGTCGGGCATCGGCACGTCGAACGATAATTCACAAGTGTCCTGGTAAACAATGAGAAGAAAAGCGTAAGATAAACGACGTCACGAACGTGGAACCGTTGAGAAGTCGCGTCGACCTTGCCGTTTATCACGACGGGCACATCCGGCGTCATGTAGTTGTAGTCGGCGGGCATCTCCGTTCCATTCAAAAACGCGTCTACCGGAGAAATGAGCAAGCCGTCTGCGAGGGGCGAAAGGGCAACGTACAGTTGTCCGCTGTATAAAAGCTGAACTGGAAGTTCAGCCCCAGCTCGATGTCCGACGCGACGATCTTCCGGGCAAGTGGGTTCGCGCGCGCCGTGGACTGGAATCCTGGGTCCCCGATGCTCGGACCGGCCAAGTACCTAGGGTTATGGTATTTAGAGGCTGGATCATGCAGCCTAGACTAACTATGAAACTCGCCTATGAAGGAACTGGCCGAGACACACGAAACCGCCTGCGGAATCGCATATTCAAATTCAGCGATAAGGAATTGGTCAGGTCCGCACCACCGTTATTGGACAAGTCGATGATGAGTTTCGTGACGCCCGCAGCCTTGAACGCGTCGATGGCCGACACCGTATCCGTCTGGAAGCCGTCGAAGTCACCTTCAAATGAGCCGATGAACATGACGCCGGTTTGGTTGCCGGGCAAGATGTACGACTTCATAACACCCTCCGCACCGCCCACGGTCGGCAGCGTGGGCTCGAATTGCGAGGGAAGGCCCACGGCACTGCTGTTTGACTTGTCGATGATATTCGCTTTGGGCTGCTTGCGGAATTTGGGCGAAGCATTGCCGGTCAATCCTGCCGCGGCGCTGACTTTGAAGTCGACGCCATTGGTGTTTTCGTTGGCGACGCAGTTGTTGGCCCAGCTGAAGAAGGGTGAGGGGATAATACTCGATGCATAATAAAGACAGGCGCACTATGAAGACTGGTTCGTGAAAGGTGCGCCGGCGAAACTGGCAATGTATGGAACAGTGACGGTCTCGACTTTGGTCGAATTGACGGCAATGAGCTTGAAAGTCAAGGAGGTTTGCGCAACGCCGGTCGGGCCGGCGAGGTCACCTGAAAGCGCGTTTTCAGACTCTCGTTTCCGAATAGAAGGGATAGCGTACCAAAGCGCTGGGAATAATCGGCACCCGAGAGTCTGTAAGAAGAGAAGACCGAGTTCACGCGGACACCGTGGTCCAGGTAGTTTCCTGAGACTGTTTTGGCTATAAAGTCCACGTAGTCGTACGCCTCCCGCCCCTCAATGGAGATGACTTTGGCGCCTGCGAGCCGCTGCCAGTCGACTGTGATGAGGTCGGTGAAGTCGGGGCCCAAGAGAGTGACGAGATCGACCAAGTCCGGAATGATGTATACTCCCTGCACGCCTTTCACTTCGAGGGATACGATGGGTGCGGGCAGCAAATTTTGGAAGGACGTGTAGCAATCTGGGAACCAGCCTAAGGGACGAACATTGTTGTCGAATTCTAGACGCAGATTTAAAAGATTTGTACTCACGAGTGTGCCCATCATTTAGCTCCGTTATGAAATTGTACAGGTCAACATTGAAGTCATAGTCCGTCTAAGGCAGAAGCAGCACATAAGCTCGAGATTATCCAGATAAACATGCATGCGTACCGCGTATTTCGTCGTGTTGATTTTGGCCAGCCCTGCGCGTATGTTCGTTGTACTCTCTTGGAATGGCGGTGGCGAGTTGAGATAAAAGTCCTCGAAGGTGAAGAAGTCGAAGACGCGCGCGATGTTGTCGGTCAACACGTTCTGGCGAAGGGTCTCGTTGAAAGGGAACGACTTGAGGCAGGCCAACGCGTCAGCGGGATGAACGAATGTCTTTCCCGCAATAACAGTACAGGGGTCGCCGGCCGAAGGTCGGACAGCTAAAGAAGGTGAGACAAGGGCAGCGAGCGCCGAGAGCAGAAAGATGGAACGCGACATGCTCTCCGTCTTCGGGGGAAGGGGAGATACTGGTCTGCGTCGCCGATTGCATTTTAAGTCTAGTATGCTCCCAAATGTTGCCGTGGATCCTCATCAGCGATAACATGATGAACTTCTCGCGCGACCACATGGAAGCACCCACAGGCGACGGCGTGCGACGGCTCGAGCGCGAGGAAACCCTCGGATTTATAAAAGGATCGATATGTGGGGAACTCTCAGCTTTAACTGGGGCCTCGTCCGGACGTGATGCATGGCCGCAGACTCGGAATCACCGTCTATTTCCCGATTTGATGGTGCGCTCGTGGAGTTCATTAGGGGGACAGAGACGAATGCGCAGCCGATCACACTCTGAGGACAAGGAAACGGTAGATGTTAAGTAGATGTATTCAATTTTTGGAGGTCTTCGCGAGAAGATGATGCCCCATGATCGTGTATACCTATAGTCAAGAATAAATGGGGTGTGTGGAGTGCGAAGAAGATGACTTACTCTGGTCTCTGATGCAAAGCGAAGACGAACGCCTGAGCGAAGGCGCAAACCAAGAGTCGACTACTTACATACTGTTGAGGCAAAAACGGAGATGCGGTCCCGGGCCGATTACGCCGTTCATTCTTTTTCCTGGCTCCCGCTTCCACCACACTTTTCTCCAGCTCTTGCGACTCCCCTGCATACGCTTGGGCAGAACTCCGGCGGACGACGGGTACTACATAGGAGGTCCCACTTACCCCAGCCACTCCTGTATGCGGCATCCATCCCGGCGGGTGTTTACGGACGGGCCACGTTGTGAAGGCTCCCCCCCTCCAGCACACGTCTGGCGTCGATAGTCGCTCGTCTAATGCCATACTAATGGAGTCGTCTGTGGGTAGGAGTCCAGACTAGCTCTGCGGGGCGGAATCGAGGTTTCCTCAAATTGGGATGCACGAACTCATGAGCACCGCGCATTGGCGTCTGCGTATGTGGCTGAAATTATCTTCCTCTGCGAGCGTCGCCACGAAACCAATTGACCCACGCTACACACCCCGCTCCCAGCATGTACAGCTCGTGCAGTCAGGAGGAGGAGGAGGAGGTTATATTACCGCGGTGGTCCCAATGAAGTGTCTCAGAGTGTTTCAAATTTATTTATAACAGTAGACCGATTGAGTAACATGGATTTCCAAATGCGTACTTCAGTCTCCTTGCTGCGCCAAATTGAAACATTTGAACAACACCTTCTCGTGAGCGCGTGAGCAACTAGTATTTCTCAGAATCGGGACAGTGCACAGGAGACAAATGCGACGTTTTAACGATGTTTGTTAGTCGATACATGCGGCCCGCAGCTCTGCGGGATCAAACAACTCCACCTCTACTCCGTACGTCTCCCAGTAGTCCTCGTAGAATAATGCTGGGGAAAGTCTAAATTTCGGTACAGTTTCTTCGCGTTGGCGTTTCGATTGCACCACGCGCTGGAGGGCGCTGAACACGGCTTCTAAGGCGGAAGTCGCAGGACGTAGTGTGAGGGTTACGAGAAGGGGCCACGGCTCCGATGCCGGGCCTAATAGGCCCTCGAGGATGTGTGCGGTGAAGCATTGTTCAATCAGGGTGAGAGAGGACAGCGGGAAAGAGCCGGGGCGGGGGCGGATGTATCGCCACTGGGTCGCCTTCTCGTCCACACCCGTAGCTATTGAAGGAGAGGGATTTCAAAGCGGGGAAGGATGAATCAGGTAGACTCATCGGGTTGAAGAGCTCAGAAATGTCGTGCCCGTGAGCGCAGTCGATGGTAATATCAGTCAAGGCAGGAGTGTCGAGTACCCTAAATACCCTCACGAGAAGATGGTTGCTGCCGTGGTTCCAGAGTAATAAATGTAGGGACTTGAGGGACGGGATGCTAATGCGTCCTATAACTTCTGGTCTGTGCAATACGTTGGTGTCCAGATACAAATGGACCAACGAACGACATTGTTGTACCATGGCGACAAAAAGGCGTTTGCCGTCGAGTCCATCTACTTCCTGGCCTCTACGCAACTTCAAATGCGTTATAGATGTAGCCCACTTTGGGATTGGAAAACGGGGGGTGAAACCGTCCAATTTGAGAATGCTGAGGTGAGCCGGCTGTCCTGAAGCGAACATCTCCAGGGGAAATGGCCCTGGTAGCAGCTCGTCACGGTAGATTTCCAGGTGCTCCAAACAAGGAGCCGCTACATCCCGGAACGGGTCCAACATTGCATTGATCGAGTTGACCGTGGACATAATACCCAACCGCCAAATTCGATGGGTGTGGGGTAAAAGAAGCGCGATGTGTTCCGAGAGGATATCGGGTTCGAGGCCGAACTCGCGTACAGTGACCCAGATTTTGGACGCCCGGGAGCGCTCAAGGTAGAGTTTGAAGTTTTCTACCGATCCGTCGAGGTCCAGGTCGGCCTCGACGAGCGTCCAAAGTTCAGGGGCGCCGATAATAGCGGCACGCAAGTGGCGGCAAACATGGGATAGGGTCGATTCGGATTTGAACGCACCGTCGCGGTCTAGCCAGAGCGGGAGCCGATTCTCTTGTCCCGCAGCAGCAATTGCTACGAGAAGCTCATTTGGCAGAGAGAATATTTCGGGAACTCGAGGCACCAGTGGAATTACGGGGGTCTCTCTCGGATTGTTCATGATTCAGTGAGTGGAGAGAGCTCGAGGCCTCAGTGCACAGCCACCAATATCACCTTCGAAATTGACATGAGACCCCATCCCTGTTCTCTTCGGCTTTTTGTTCCTAGAAGCGCGTCTCGTGTCCAATGACCTGCGTCGACCCTCTTTCTTCTGAGCCACCACCACGATGAGCGCTGTACGCTTTTCTCCATCGATTTGTGGCGTCCTCTCATCCGATGCACTATATAGCCTCTCGACCGCCATGATCCGGACTGTAGCTGCGAAGTGAGCCTTAACGACAATATATCTTCGCTTTCGTGACCCGTTTGGCAGGACCCCAATGCACGACTCACTTCCGCCACCCTCGATGAGCTAGTTGAAATAAAAAGCAACCTTAAACCTCTCGAAATGTCCCCGGACGAGATCGACGAGAAAGCCACTCTAGCACTACAGTACCTGAAGGCGTCCGACATTCCTTCCCGGGATAAAGGGTGCTGCAGCCATGTGCTGAGTCAATTTCATGGTGCGCACCCTCCACCACCTCCCTACCTTTCAGTGACCCCTGGAAGCCCACTTTGCGCTGTGCACTTTAGCCAACATCTCGTATCTTGTGCGGCCAGCGCCCGATTCTCAGTTTGTAGCTCGTTTGGTGGAGGCATGGCCCGGCATATGGGAGTGGCTGGACTATACCTTCGAGAACTGGGTCATCTCTCCGCTGTTTCTTGACCGAAACAATGCCAACAGATATCATGCTTTTCAAGGCATAATCATATCTCTCCGCAGTTTTGTGAAGATCCCCGCGTTGTGCGAGCTGATATTGGCTGCTGGCGGCGGTAAAAAAGCTTTCGTTATGTTGGGCTCGTGCTGGCTGTACGAGATCGAGGACGAGTTCAAGAACGCATCGAAAGACAATCCTTTCCTTACCGCCACCGAACCTCTCTTGGATCTGGGCACCTTCAAAAGCAGTTCGCCGCCGGATGTATTCTTTGGCTGCATCATGCCAAGCACCCAAGATGCAGGAAAGCCTGCGAGGGTTGCGCTGGATCACCTCGCATGGTACCTCACCAACACGTTTTGGAGCCCCCCCGCCATCTTTATCCTTGACTATCATATTCGCATGGTCACGAAGATGAGCACCGCCTTACCATATCTGAACGCGCTGCTAGCCCAGCACTCCGTGCGCACGATCACCCGGATCCTCGTCTCCCTTACGTCTGGACCCTACGATGCCATCACCGCGCCCGGCATCGCCCAGTGCATCGATTCCTGCGTCGACTATCTCGAGACAACCCTTCCAGCAGCCGATGGCTTCGCCTGGACGACACACGCCGTGCAGATCGGCCTCATCCCCGCAATGCTACGTGCCCAAACGTGGTTTCCTGACATGCCCGACGATTCGGAAGTCCAGTCTACGCTCATTAAGCTGCTTCGGTTGCTTTCGCTATACAGCATGTATCCCTCTCTCCTGCGAGTCCTGGTGAGATCCCTGAAGCGGACTCGCGAGCTCCGCCTCCCCGACACTATCAGGGACAACCCTCCGGTTTGGACGGCATACGTGGAGCTCGAGGACCTCGTCAAGGACCGGAGCTCGCTCTTTGACGCCGATATGATCATCAGATGCCAAAATCCAAGTGTATGTTACCACGTTCCTTCACCTCTTGGTAGCTGATGCTGTCTTCTAGTGCGGGAAGATCGACACGCATAACGATTTCTCGAGCTGCAGCAACTGTTTCACAGTATCATATTGCTCCCCAGAATGTCAAAAGGCGCATTGGAAGGACGGTCATCGCGTCGACTGCAAAACACTGACGGAGCTACGGCAAGGTGTGTTTCGTTGTTGCTGGTACCCAATTCGTCGTGTTCATGATAGTATTAGAGGGTAAAGCGCCTTCGGTCAGCCCCGAGGATTACGACTTCGCGACCAAATTGGTCATCGAGGAGGTCCGACGGCGCAAGGAGGAGGTCATCCGAGTATGGAAAAAAGAGATGCCGGCGCGGACCCCGGTTGTTTCGGTGAACTACTTTTTGGACGATCCGAAAGGCATCCTGGTTGCTGGGAGCCCAAACAAGTTCCCTCCACAGGGGTACTCGGAGTTCCGCCAGGTTCGAGACATGTGGGAGAATGTCATTTCCCAGGACATTCATCGCGAACATATCGTCATTGGCGCGTATCTTCCCCACGGCACGACCGGCAAACTGCACTTCCTGTGGATGGGCATCGGCGCCGAGCAGACCGAAGGAACTATTGTCGAGAGACTGATCAAAACCGTCGAAGATATGTGAGATTTTATTTGAATATTTCCTTGTACAATGTACTTCTCTCTGTTTCTGGAATATGTACCACGACGAATGTATTGTAGTACCGTAACGATGTAGCGACTTTATGTATGTTGGACTAGCCGGCGAATTTGAATGGTATTCTTGTTGTTAGGTTTTTTGGAGGTAAATGAAGGAACCCGGACGTATATGATACATCCAGATGAGCTGTACAGTACCAGAATAATGATACAGATTTTAATATGGAATGTAGCTAACGTCATCAGCTGTATGGAGGCGGAAGGAGTCCTGCATCTGTTAACTGCCCTGTACCCAAGCGTATGCCACCATCGGAGCCGACAACAGCGTCAGTCGAAATTGGAACCCTAGCTGTATGAGTGTCACCAGTCGGCGGGCGTTCTTGGCCTTTCCTCACTGACCCCGAGCCAAAGGGTGTGATCTCAGTGTAACGACTCAATCCCGATTCGCCGCTATTGCTCGGCGGTTGCGCTATAATCATCGGTCAGAAGAGAAAAAGTTATAAGTTAAGAAACGTACATTCTCGCCTCGACCGCCGCCGAAGTAAGAAAGCCGCCAACATAATAGACACTAAGAATACAAAAGCCCCCAAACTTGAACCGATTAGTAAAGGCAGCTTCGCGTTACTCGAAGCCTGATCGGTCGCAGTGGTCGCAGCGGCAAATGTCGAACTCAATGGCAAAATCGCCGCGGAAGGATCTTCGATCAGGATAAAGTCGAGATAGTAGGGGTTATTGCTCAGCATGCTGCCGAAGAGTGTATGGGTTGCGGTAGTAAGGAGAGTGGAGTTGTAGAACTGGAGCACAGGAGTCGAAACCGCCTCGAAGTGGGCGACGTATTCGAAGCGGTCTTTATTATCCACCACGTACACAGATCGTGGCACGAGACTCGTGTTGGTACTGGTGGGATGGACGCCACCATAAACCCAGATTGTGCTTCCTAGGCGCATCTTCAGTCGACGACTAGGAGGACAAATGACATACACACCTGCGGAAGCATTGAAGTTAAGGTTGAAACTCTCTCCATAGGTAGATGTCGTGCGTTCCATGCCCGCAGGGCCCGGTGTGCTACTCCATCCCTGGGAGTAGTTGATTCTGGAGTCGGTGCTTTGAATTTTGATTAGCGCCATTCTCTAGGGATCAGGTAAATTTCAATTTTGCTTTGACCCCGAGCTAAGGGCCTACTTACATTCCAGCTCTAGCGCAGCTGAGAGAAAGGGTGGCGACAATTGGACAGCATGAGCCATGTCGATTGTTAGGGTTATAATTATGAGACCGGGATGATTGTTCAAGCTCCCGGTGAGAATCCCGTCTCGGGATATGTTGAGATATCCTGAAAACGGCAAGAATGCTCCGTTGGTTGCTCAAAAAATTAGGAGAAAGCTATGTTTGGGATATCTTGGAATTTTGGGTGTTGCAATCGTGACGAAGAGAGCCCGTAATTTGGGTAACATTTGAGAGAGTATGGATTGAAAGCCGGCTGGCTTCCTGAGACTTTTGGCACTGGGTAGACCCTTTGCATTTATTCGCGTGAACCTAAGTTTTTGCAGTCGTGCGAATTTGAAGGCCGTGCGGAGAAACTCATCGCAAAAGCGACGAGTGGTTGCCGTGGACAACATCCGCGGAGCCGTCGACGACTCCCGACGTTGGCAACAGTTTACAAGGCAAAGGGACGGAAAGAACCGAGCGGAGTTTCAAATACTTGAATTCAGGAAATCCAATCCAGATAACAATACAGAGCTAGATAACAACGACATGATACGGGAGAGAAAAAGTGAGTAGGACCCTTATGAGTTACTGGAATTCCCCATGCGATCGTTTACACGCTGGCGATGCAGGCGATTCTTCAGATGCACCTCGTAATTTGACAGAGTCTCTTCCGGGCCAGGCTGATACAACTACAGGGCTATGAGAAATTACGAATAGCGGGTGAGAATGTAAGGCACCTTTCCGGGACAGTCTAGGCATTTGATACGCCATTCCGGGGAGCTTGCAGAGTTAACTTTCCGTAGAATTACTTCGAATTTGTCATTCTTCCACTTCGCTTGCATTGCGTGCATTGCATTTGAAAGCCATTGAGGAGGCTACATAAAAACCATAAGCTACTGCTGAAGGCACTCTATGGGGTGCGGTAACTTACCCGAGTTGCCGCTCTTGGAGGAGTGGCGGCTCCGTCCACGGCGGGCCCAGATCCAGAAATGGGCGCGGAAGGACCAGACGTGGACGCGGATGGTTGAACGGGTGATGGTACTGCTGGTGGTGTGGGAGGCGGTGCGACAAAAGAGACAGGCCCAGAAGGAGGAGGTGGCGGGGGCAGGGGTGAAGCAAGAGGTGGGCTAGAGGTTTGAAGGGGGATCGAAGCCGAGGCAACGACAGGCGACGGGGTCGGCGCAGGCTTAACAGGCGGAAGATCGACGGACGGGAGATTAACGGGCTCGGGAGGTGGGGGTGGAGGGGGAGCGGGGGAGCGGGCATGGTTGGTACCATTGATCTTAACCTTCTGCGCAAGCGGCGGCTCCGACGCGCTTGAGGTATCCGAGACGGGGGAAAGATCACGCGCGGGAGATTGGCGGGATGGCCCTTCGCCGCTATCTCGCGGGGTTTGAGGCTCCGAAGTGTCCGCCGGTGTCGCAGGAACGGTCCCACTCTGTGCGCGCAATGCCGCCGCCCCGCCTCTTCGCTTAGCTAATGTCTTGGCAATCTCCGCTTCTCGTTTCAGGCCTGCGTGGTATTCTAAGTCCGAGTTGTACTCGACTGGCCGCGGCCTCCGGTGCCTGTGCCAGTACTTGCCTAATAAAGAAGTTCACAAGGACGGACATCATCTGCGACGAAATCACGTACCACAAGTACCGCACTGCGACTTGTCGCCCAATGGACCCTTTCGCCGCCCTACCGCGATGCTTTCGGGACATCCACAGTTGGAACAGTGCCACACGCCATTGATCACGTTCCGACGCTGGCCATCCGCGAACTCTTTCTCCTTGGTTTCGCGCTCAAGCTCCTTGGCACGCTTCGCAACGACGATCTTGCCGGCCCGGCTGTCCGGCGGCACGACATTGCTCGTTGGTGGCGGTGGAGGGTCGTTCTCGAGAGGCGCAGGAAACTTGGAAACATCCGCCGCAGTCGAAGTTATCGGCGCAGGAATCCGTGCGCGCGGACGCAGCACTGTGGTGTCATACGGCGGGGGCTTGAAGAAGCCTTTTATCGTTTTCTCCTTGATCACGAGGGGCGGCGGCATCGGGACTGCCGGCAGCGACGACGGCGTGAAGGTAGGCCCACCATTCTCGGACGCGACCATGTTGGCGATAGTGAGCGAAGCCGCCGCGGCCGCGGCTCGCCGGGACATCGGGGCCGTTGCGGCGGCGGCGGCAGCAAGCGTTGCAGCATCCAGCTCCGGGAATCCGATAGCGGGTGTACGGTATGTACGGATAGGGTCGCGGTCGGGCAGCGCAACACCACGACGTCCACCTCTGTTCCTCTTCCGCCGTCGGTTGAAGTCCTTGTCCCGCTCCTTCTCGTGGCGCTCGAGCTCCCCGTCGCTGAGATAATTGAGCAGCGGTGTGAAAGCTTGGACCTGGTCCATCGCGCGCGCGCCGGCCGACAGACCCGGAAGAAGTGAGTTGCGGAGCTCCTCATCCTGCACGGGTGTCCCATCCGTCGGGTGCCCCACGAGGAACAGCGATTTTTGATAAGTTTGTACCTGCTCCCGAATCGCGTGCGCGATCGCAGTCCTAACACCGTGATATGTTTGGTGGCGTATCCGACGACAAAACCAAGTTGCTCACCTGAATTCGCCGCCGAGGCCCAATTCCTTGGTGTAGATCTCCGCAAAGCCCTCGGGCGACGCGTCGACGTTGTCGAGGTCCCATTCAAACTGGTCATCAAGCTTCATCGACCCAACAATGATGTCGAGCTGCCGTCACAAGCACTCAGCGCCGTCGTCGGCAAAATGATGCGTTGATCGCTCACCCGAATCAAAATACGCATGTCATCGTGCAGCGCCTTCTGGTCGAACGTAAACTCCTCCACCGACATCGGGCGCTCGTCCGCCGCGTCCATGTCGTCGTCCTCCTCTTTGACGACTTTGCGCCGCTTGTGCCCCTTGCCGCGCCCCGCACGCACGAACCCGTACTCAGTTCCCAGGCGCTTACGCCAAGCGCCCCACCACGCGGCGCTCTTGCCCTCCAATTTCCCCGCGTGTACCGTGTCCTCTGTCACCGCCAGGTCCCAGCTGTCCCCGTCATAGTTCGCCGAGTGCGCGCGGTAGTCGCTCAGCTGGTCCTGGATCGTCTTCGTGATGACGGCATGGTACGTCGGAGCGAGGTTGTAGTCCTCCACTACCGTCTGCGCGAAGTGTTCTGGGCTGATCACGGGGTCTGCGTGGCGTTAGAGGGCGTAGAGAGAAAGCCGCGATTAGAGTACACGTAGGCACACGTACCATTCAAATTCCACACAAAAGTATCCCGCATTTTGTGGTGCTCCACATCAAACTCGAGCCGGATAGGCACGAGCTGTTCCGGCCGGTTCGCATCCTCGGGGTCGATTTTGCGCGGCCTGCAAATGAATGAATAGAAATGAGCGCCCAGAGCCTCGCGACGAATAAATGAGCCGAAATACGCACAGCCTTATCCCCTCTCGCCGCGCGCCTTTCCGACGCCCTCCCTCCCTCTCCTTCTTCCGGTACGGATACCGCACATCGAACCCCTCCCGCCCCTTCAAGAACCGACTCGCATTCGTATCGAGCGTGCCCTTCTCCCACCACGGCACGTTCCGCGGCCCGAGCATCTCGCGCACCTCCGCGCCCATGCGCGTCTTCATCCCGCGGAAGAGCCCCTCGTACGCGCGGTCCTTGGCCATCCACCCCTTCACGTCCTCGACCTCCTCCGCGTTGACGGCAGGGATCGTCGTCAGCGACGTCGCGAGCGGGACGATCGTCACGCGCGTGACAGCCGGATTGAGATTGACAGAGGCGGGGAGCGGCTGCAGCGAGGGCATCACGGGTGGCGGCGGCGCAGGAACAGGCGCGGGGACAACGGGAAGCGCCGCAGCGCTAAGCGCGGTGACTTGCGGAAGCGCCGTGGGAGGCAGAGGCGCTGGTTCCATGCGCGCGGGGGTCCCGGGCTTCATGGGCGAGGCGGAGCGCGGAAGGCTCGGTTGGCGCTGCGGAGTTTGCATGCGTGGAGGCTGGCCCGATTGCGGTCCAAAAGATGGCTGGCGCTGCGGTGTCCCATTCGACGAAGAGGGACGCGTAAACCCGTTTGTCTCGGGGCCAGACGCGGACGACGAGCGCAGTACGGATGGCGGCGGGCCCATCGCGCTGATACGGGGCGACTGCGTTTGCGCCTCGGAAGGCGCGAGCTTTCGTTTCGCGCGATTGTAAGGGGATCCGGGCGGGGGCGAGCCCTGAGACGCGTTCGCGTTCTGCTGAGGTTGCTGCTGCTGGGGCATCCCTTGCGGGCTACCCGTGAAGCCGGGACCAAACTGCGGCGTGTTCTGCGCTTTTCCCTGCTGGAAGCCGTTTTGTTGCTGGCCTTGTTGTTGTAGATTCGAATGTTGGGGCTGGTAGTCGCTCCCGCCGAGGCTAGCGGTGCGACTTGGTGGACGCGGGCCCATTCCCATCGGGCCGCCGCCGCCACCCATTCCCATACTCATGTTTGCGGGGTTCATACCCATGCCCATATTCATGCCCATTCCGCCGCCGCCGCCCATCCCAGCGCCGCCGCCCATGCTCTGGGGCTGGTGCATGCCCATCGCGGCCCCGGGGCGCATTCCTGCCATGCCCTGCGCCGTCCCGGGCCGCTGAGGCGGCATCATGCCCATGGCCATACCCGCCCCGCCGCCACCCATCCCCATCCCCATTGCGCTCCCGGGGCGTTCGAAGAATCCCCCGTGGTCGGGCGCAAAATGTTGCTGCTGCTGTTGTTGTTGCTGCTGCTGTTGCTGCTGATGAGCCTGCTGCTGGATCTGCTGTTGGCGCAGGGTCGTCATTACGTTCTTCATCGCGGCCTGGCGCTCGAGTTGGTTCATTTGGGAAATGTGTTCGCGCGTAATGCCCATATTCGCGAGTATTTGGAGGACTTGCGGGGTCATTTGCTGGGGAATGGGGGCGCCCATTGGGCCGGGTATGCCGGGTCCGTTGTTGTTCATAAGCGACGCGGGGTTCATCGCGCCACCGCCACCGAGATGCATACCGTTAGCGGCGGCGGAGAGCGCGGCGGGATTGAGGCCGCCGTTCATCATCATCATTTGTTGTTGCTGCATTTGCTGCTGCAGCATGTGGTTCGGGTTCATCATGCCGCCCATCCCGCCGTTCATGAGCTGCGCGGGGCTCACGCCTGGGCCGTACTGGCTGGGCTGCTGCTGGCGATTGTACGACGCGAGCATCGCGGGGTTTATTCCCTGGGGTGCCTGGGGGGCGAAGCCGGTGTACGGTCCGCCCCCGTTCGAGTTCATGTCGGAATACGTGGTGGGGAGCCCTGAGGGAAAGCATAAGCAGTGGGTGCGGGTGGGGAGGATGTGGGAAGGGAGAGATAAGGACGGGGGAGGGGGTTACGTGGGCGGTCTAAGCGCACCTTTGTGATGTGGGGCTGTTGTGCTGTGTGTTTTTCGGGCGTGTGCAGGTCAGCCAGGCTGCTTCCCGAATCGACGGTCCACCCACACAGAATCAACAAGGCAGAGGGTTTCGTGTGGGGGTGTCACGTCACGTCACAGCACAGCCTTGTGCGCTAGTCCCCGCCCCACCGTCCATCGCGCTCGACACACACAAATTCGCTCTGCAAAATACCCCAGTCTTCCCCCGCAGCGGACACGGAGGCAGATCGCAGATCGCTCTTTTCGCCGGCTCAAGCATGTATATTTACCCCGTCATGTCATCCAATCGCCCTTACGTCCAATCATCATCCTGGCTCATCTACCTCGTTTATTAATACTCCCGGGAATATCATCCATCGACGAGTCCACACGCCCGATTCTTATACCAAGACTCCCGATAACGGAAAATGCTCTGCATCCGCCGATTTGTCCTCGCAATTCGCATCACGGCGACATGAGGTCATGCGCCAAGCGACGACCCTTGAACGTCGATGAAACGCTAAGAAATTAGTCGGTGTCTCCAGAGTCACAAGCCGAAAAGACTCAAAAAAAACACGGAGAATCAGCTGCTGGCTGCACTCCCTCCCGCCTACGCGGTCCATGGGAATATCATGTCGATATGTCGACTTGGCCGAGGCGCACATCAGTTGATAGAGTTTGATAATCGAAATCCAGAGCTTGCGAGTTGGTGCCTGGCTTGCCTGGGCGAAATCCAGTGTGAGAATTGGTCGGTCCTGAGTGAAATCCAAGTGAAATCCAATAGCATGCTTCATCCTGCGCGACGAGAGAAAGAAGGACCGAGTCAGCGCGAGGGAAAACGCCAGCGCAGTCGGCGTGGCAAGTCGCGGACTTGTCGGGACCGGGAGATTCGAATCAAACCCGAGGACGAGTGGCCGTGCACAGAATACTTACATATTCGCGGGTTGGAGTAGGTTGGAGTCCATAGAAGCACGGGGAGCAGCGACGACAGGTCAGATGCAATGCGAGAGGTGCCATGAAAATGAAAGCGCGAAACCACGGAGCGCAATTCAGTTTCGGCGGCTGTTCCGCGTCGGTTGTAGACGGGTAACATAAACGGCGCGAGACCCGAGCACGAACCACGAGACGAGCCCAGCATCGAAAAATCCCCAGCAGCGACGAGAAAAAGAGAACATGGTCGTTGCGGGAAGAACAGGCGGGACGCAGAGCATCGAGTCGCACACCCGCGACCGAGCAATAAGTAGGCGAGATGGCAATAGCAGGGATCCTCCGTTGAGTTATAGGGGCATGGCATGACGACCGCAGAAAGAAGGTGAGAACCAAGGTCTAAACCAGCTTCCGACTTCGAATTCTCAGTCGTTCCGAATTGGCACTGTCGCTGGTCCGCGTAGCGCCCACGTGAACGACGCGTAGAGATTTGCCTTTGCGAAATTAGCCCGAGCAAGGAACGCGTTATAAGAAGAAGAGGTGGGTGTGGATGTGCTGCTTGTCCCCAAGTGCCAGAACCAGGATTTTCTGTGGAAACCGTAAGGCGGAGGGTTATTATATCGCGGACCAGGTCTGCTCCATTGAATCTGGAGGGATCCGTGGACCGTGGAGTTGCTGAAAGGCACATCAGGACGGATTCGGCCTTGGCAGATTACGTACACATCTCCCACTGCCAGCAATGGGCGTAGAGACGGTGTTGCCCACGGCAACCACTAGTACTTGCGATAAACCAGTTTCATCGCACGGCCTTCAAATTTGCACGGCTGCAAAAACTCAGGTTCACGCGAATAAATGCAAAGGGTTTACCCAGTGCCATGCAAAGTCTCAGAAAGGGCCGCCTCTCAAATGTTGCCCGAACGACCGGCTGTCTTCGTCACGATTGCAACACCAAGAACTGAGGTGGACAATCAACGGTAGCAGTCTCGGGACTTGAACAATCATCCCAGTCTCATAACAATCGACATGGCTCATGCTGTCCAATTGTAGCCACCCTTTCTCTCAGCTGCGCTAGAGCTGGAATGTAAGTAGGCCCTTAGCTCGGGGTCAAAGCAAAATTGAAATTTACCTGATTCCTAGAGAATGACGCTAATCAAAATTCAAAGCACTGACCCCAGAATCAACTACTCCCAGGGATGGAGTAGTACACCGGGCCCAAAGGGCATGGAACGCACGACATCTACCTATGGAGAGAGTTTCAACCTTAACTTCAATGCTTCCGCAGGTGTGTATGTTATCTGTCCTCCTGGTCGTCGACTGAAGACGCGCCTATGTAGCTAGGAAGCACAATCGCGGTCTATGGTGGCGTCCATCCCACCAGTACCAACACGAGTCTCGTGCCACGATCTGTTTACGTGGTGGATGATAAAGACCGCGTCGTATTTGTCGCCCCCTTCGTATCGGTTTCGACTCCTGTGCTCCCGTTCTACAACTCCACTCTCCTCACTACTGGAACTCATACGCTCTTCGGCAGCATGCTGAGCGATAACCCCTACTATCTCGACTTCATCCTGATCGAAGATCCTTCCGCGGCGATTTTACCAGCGAGTTCTCCATCTGCTACATCTGCCGCTGCGACCACTGCGACCAATCAGGCTTCGAGCAACGCGAAGCTGCCTTTACTAGTCGGTACAAGTTTGGGGGCTTTTGTACTCTTGCTGTCTATTATTTTGGCGGCTGTCTTACTTCGGCAGCGGTCGAGGCGAGAATGTACGTTTCTTAACTTATAATCTTTTCTCTTCTGACTGCTGATTATAGCGCAACCGCCGAGGGATAGCGGCGAATCGGGATTGAGTCCTTACGCCGAGATCGCGCGCTCTGACTCGGGGTCAGTGAGGAAAGGCCAAGAACACCCGCCGACTGATGGCACTCACACGGCTAGGGTTTCAATTTCGACTGACGCTGTTGTCGGCTCCGATGGTGTCGTACGCTTGGGTACAGGGCAGTCAATAGATGCAGGACTCCTTCCGCCTGCCTACAGCGGATGACGTTAGTTACATTCCATGTTAAAATCTGTATCATTATTCTGGTGCTGTACAACTCATCTGAATGTATCATAGGCGTCCGGGTTCTTTCATTGATCTCCTAAGAACAAGAATACTGTTCAAGTTCGCCGGTTAGTCCAACATAAAGTCGCTACATCGTTATGGTACTGCAATACATTCGTCGTGGTACATGTTCCAGAAACAGAGAGAAGTACATTGGAAGTACAAGGAAATATTCATGTAAAATTTCACATATCTTCAACGGTTTTGATCAGCCTCTCGACAATAGTTCCTTCAGTCTGCTTGGCGCCGATGCCCATCCACAGGAAGTGCAGTTTGCCGGTCGTGCCATGGGGAAGATACGCGCCAATGATGATATGTTCGCGATGAATTTCTCGGGAAATGACGTTCTCCCACCTGTCTCGAACCTGGCGGAACTCGGGGTAATCCTGCGGAGGAACTTGTTTGGGCTCCCAGCAACCAGGATGCCTTTCGGGTTGTTCAAAAAGTAGGTCACCGAAACAACCGGGGTCCGTGCCGGCTTCTCTTTTTTCCGTACTCGGATGACCTCCTCCTTGCGCCGCCGGACCTCCTCGATGATCAATTTGGTCGCGAAGTCGTAATCCTTGGGGCTGACCGAAGGTGCTTTACCCTCTGATGTGGAAAAGTTGTTCGACACTGCAGAGCTCATTGGAGGTCTTAAATAGTTTTTGCCTCCCATTTATTTAAAATTGCGCACTAAAGTAACGTGAAGCTTGTATCCCGACAAATGAGAGAAATAGAATCCTCGTTGGCTGAATATCCGATGTAATTCGAGCGGAACATACACCTCGAACTCGCGAAACTAGCTAATAAGTATCGGGATCCGACTGTCCAATATTACGCCCAACACCGTGGACGCTGTAACAAGCCTAGACAATACTCGGGGAAGGCCAAGGGTACGGCGTGGCTGAGTACCCCGGTGCCGGCCCCATGTCAGAAACGTCCGATGCACGGACAGGTTGCCTCTCGGCTTCCAGCTCCCGTATCCGCACCGTCAGCGACGTGATCCTTTGTCTCGCTGCTTCGAGCTCTGCCCTCAAGTCTGGCTGCTCGATTTCCACTCCTCTCGGGCTCTGTAGCGCTGTCAAGTTGGGCACAATCTTCCCCTCCCCTTCCTCGACGTCCACGGGTTTTGCTGAACGACGCTTCTTGGATCGGTGCCCTCTAATCCGGAGAAGAAGCATCCCAAGAAAACTGACAGTGAGCACAATGTCAAAAACCAGAAGGACTATGAATTCCGGGGTCCTGTTGTTTAAAGTCAATGCGGGGAATTACTAGGACGGCAGACTATTGACCTGGATGCGCATACTCTAATTACTGTCCCTTCATTCCCGAGATTAGGAGTGGTATTGATTGTGGTAGCCCCACCGACATTGCCTGAGATGACAGTGCTTGCATTGTTTGCTATATCGCCTGAGCTTTCAGATATCTGGCCAGTATTGCAATTATTGGTGACGTTCCCCAAGTTATTGTTGTTAATATTGTTGCAGTTCCCGTCCCCGTCCCCGTCCCCGTCCCCGTTCCCGGCGTTCCCGTTCCCGTCCCCGTTCCCGTCCCCTTGGCCGATGACATTATGATTGCCACCTGTGATAATGGCTGAATCTATAACGGAGTTGGGCTGTTCCATGACTTCCTTTTCCCCCCGTCACTACCTGCACCCTGAGTCAATGAGAGGGGAACTCACGGACGGCTCGAATGACGTTGTAGGGGTACAACAAAAGTGGAGCGCGGGACTGTCTAGCAGCCCACAGTATGTATGACCAGCAAGGAAAGCGCGTGAGGGCTACAATGACTCGAATTCCTTCCCTTGAATTTATTATAAGTCGCTATTTTCGGATGACGATCGATTGTAGTGAACTTGCGACTTCCTCGCCAACCTAAGAGATGATCGGGTTGGAATCAGGAAACCGTCAGATTTTCTGCGTGTAATTGGCTTCGATTTAGATACATTCCTCCGTCTCTCGCACGAAAAGACCTTGGACGTGAGAGTCGAGACACGACAAGGCAGTCAGCGCATCATTTTCGAGGTCGATGGTTGATAAACGCGGACTGAAAGTGACGGACTGCTTCTGAACGGAGAAGGAGCAAACGCTTTTGCGAAACGCACCTCGGGGCGATCATTGAGGATCCAGTAGACGGCATTGGAGTTTGATCATCATCCCGGTAGATCTCAACGCCTCAGGCTCAGTGAATAAGGTCCAACTTGTCGATGCGGTTCTTTTTGTGGTTATGTGCGATAGGTAAATTTGGGTGGCATCGACATGAGAAACTGATGTACGCAGATGATAGATTATATCATAGTCATCGAAGTTGGTCGCCAGTGCCCGTGAAGCTGAATGTTGACGAAGGTGATGAAGGGGGGACCCTGGAAATTGCGTACAACCCATTTCTCGACGGAAATAAATGGAAAGACATGTCGAACGCACGCTTGCGGCTCGGGCTATGTGAGGGGAACGCACATCCTAAGCTGATCTACGGTCCTATACACACCACCAGTGGTCACTAATCAGAGAGAGAGAAAAGAGAAAGCCGGTCTCCGTTGAAGGATGGGGTCCGAGAACATGGAGGTTAAGGTCAAACAGGGGCAGGTGGCTGTGCCGGCCAGGCCTGGCCTCTTGCTCCTATCGCCGTCACTAGTACATATACTACCCTCGAGCTCAGGTCAAATATTTCGTGCGATGGAACAGAAAAAAGCACCGATTTTTTCTCTTCCCACCGAACTCGTCGTAGCAATCGTTGCTACGGCCCAAGATGATCGTGTCCCAGTCGGGCTCGACGAGATTTTCAAGTCAGAATGGACCATGTCGCACATCTGCCGCCGCTTCCGCAACATCATTATCAGCGCGCCCACACTCTGGACGCTTATTGAAGCTGACTTGTGCTCGACCGGTTCCGTAGAAATATTCAAAATGTACCTCGAGCGCTCGCAGGGGTGCAAAATCTGGGCGACCGTACGCGAGGACGGCCTCAAACGACACGGTATTGCGGAACACCTCAGCCATATCTTCCCGCATACTCCTCGCATTCGGCGGTTGGATATCATGGGCACGAACAGCTCGATGGCTGCGATGCTAGCCTCATTCGGGGATGTAGCAGTTCCCTCACTGGAATGCCTGCAGATTAAACGCGACGAGGAGTATTCCAGCTATCCCCTGTGGCGGCTCTTCTCCGCAGGACCCCCCATCGCGCTCACTTCTCTCAAATTGGTCGGCTTCACCCCCGATTTCCCTGTGCCGCAGTGGACGGCGTCTCTGACACATCTGGAATTGCGGAGAGGCCGCGACGTAGAGAACTCGGATGAAAATGGCTTCTTCATGGAAATCGCCAGGCAATGCCCTTTTCATTAGTCCATTTTCACTTCGACACGACCGACGTCGACTTCGACAGCCCTCCGAATATGGCCCGAATAAGCATCCCCTCCCTCATATCCCTCCACATAGTAATCTGGTCCGACCACGCCGCTCCCATGCTGGCGGAGATCGTCGGTCTCTTCGACACTCCTGCGGTGACAGATCTAACTATCGACTACGCTCACGGGGACCAAATTTCCGTGCTCTTCGATTCGACCAGTCTCCCTAATGTGATCTTCCCCGCCCTGACCTCCCTCTCCTTCGTCGCCAGGGGATGCCGTTGCGAGGCAGAAGGGCCTTTCTCATCCCTCCAGCCGATACCGTCACCCCCGCTCCGGCTCTTGCCCGTGTTGTCGTCGCTCACGCTCATCAACGTGTGTTTTACATCCTACATCATCGAACAAATCCTGGGACCGACCTCACAGCCGTGGCCCCTTCTTAAGACCGTCACAGTGTGTCCTCGTGAGGACATTGACATCTTGCCGACTGTTTACAACACTCTCCGGACCGCAATAGACTCGAAACGCCAGCGCGAGCAGGCGATTCCCAAATTCCGGCTTTCTCCAGGACTGTTTTGCGAAGACTACTGGGACAAGAACGGGGTGGATGTAGAGGTGTTTAACCATGAAGAGATTGTTAACGCCCTCGGGTGATGTCCGCGCGACTTCTGGTGCAGAAAATAGACATGGTAGTTTATTTAAAAACACCTCTCCGCATCTCAAAGTCTTACCACACATCTTCTACACAGTCAGCCGGAGGCGCCAAACTCCACTGGTCGTCCAGTTGCGCACCGACTCATAGTAGTGTGGTCACGGAACGATGGTAGTGATATTGAATCCGAAGATGTTTAGGACATTAGATGCTTGTCCATAAGCTACCTATTGACTGACATTTCACGTTATCAAAAACGATACACGGTTTATGGCGACAAGGCGACGACCCATGTTGCTCACAACGCCTCAAGGCTCACGATGCTTAAGTCACACGAGGAGAATGTCAAGCAATCGATATTTTGTTTCGGTGAATATCAAGATGTTTTTTAAGTGACCCAACGATGATCCTACTGAATTGGCGGGAGGGGAGCATCAGGCACCTGTCGTGGACACAGGTGTATCGTGGCGAGGTGTTGCAACAAGGCGACGTCGAGCAGACGAGGGTGTCGTGAGGCGAGGTAACTCGTCTGCGTGAAGATTTGACAGAGCGTCGGCGGTGCGCAAGCCAGCACGGTGAGTCATTTACTCTGCAAGAAAAGAGGAAATGAGAACGCGAAAACTGAGTCTGAGCGGGAATGACGCACTGGAACGAGCTCTCATCTTTCTGCGTTTGCGCCGGAGCCTGCGGGATCTTTTCTTCTTCCACTTCTCTCTCATACTGTGAGGAGGGTCAGCTAGAGGACGATGCGAGTGAACGAATGGCCGTACATGTGAAGTTGATGAGAGAAAGAGAACTGGACGCCGTGGAAATGATCTGGCCGTTATAACTATGCAGTCACAGTCACAGTCATCACGTGCTGATGCTGCCGCATCTGGCCTTGCCTTTACGCCGTCACGCGATGGGCAAACGAAAGCGGGTGCCGCCTGCATTGCACGCTGAATTGTCCGAATACTCGTCCCTCCTACGCGCCCTTCGCACGAACGATACTCTCGACGTGACAAAGCATATCGTCCTTCCGCCCCACCGAAAACCGAGCAAGAGCAAAGGCGGCGAGGCGAGCTCGTCGGCGTTGGACGACCTAGAACCCGCGCCAGACGCACAACCCGACGACAAACCAGTGGAGGATGTACCTCCCGAAGAAGTGGGACCTCAACCCAGGAAGAGAAAGCGCGACACATGGACACGCTGGCCCCTCCTCGTCAAGGACGTCCATGTCCCCGAATGGGGGCTCGAAGACGAGGTCGAGGCGCTCATGCGAGTTTGTCTGCGCGAGCACCCCCGTCCCGCGGTTTTGGAATCAGCCGACGCAGAGGAGCCAGACGAGGCACCACCCTCCCTGCCGCACCTCACACAATCCGCGTCCAACTTTCTCTCCTCAATCCTCGCACTGATAGCCCTGCACACCCCTGCACGGTCGCAAAGCATGCAAGACCGCCTCAACATCATCGGATGGCAGAACGTGCTCGAAATTGTGGCGGCCTCCGGCGACAAGGCCTTGGTCGACGCCAAGTACGCCTCTTCCTACTTCCCTTCCTCACCTAACGCCAATTTCACAGCATGATGACGAGCGTCAAGGCGCGCATGGAGGCCATCTACACCCCGTACAAGAGCGACAGTTAGTCTCTCAATCTCTTCCCCGATGCAGTCTTCTCAAAGCACACCAGTCGTCGACCGCGTAACGACACGCGTCGTCAAATCGCGCGCCGCAGCCGGATTAGACAGGGCAGAAGACGCGATTTTCGTCATGGCGCGCCCGAATCGACGTAGGTGCATCCACAGCTCGATAGCGCCTCATTTAACTCCTCTGCGCAGCACCGAAGCGCCAGGAGATGGCGATCGAGGAAGATGTCGACTCGGACGATCTCGATGGCTGACTGTGGGGCTCTGTTTCCTACCAGGTACGCGTTGCGCGTGTTCTCGCCAAACGTATACTGAACTTGCCCCCAGATTACATTACCCTAGACATTGTACATTATCGGCACATAATCGTTTAATCCGTCGAAGTTTAGAATTCAGGTACTTAAGGTACCCTCGCAGCCCGCAATTCCGAGAGCGCTTCGTTGATAGGAAGGAGTCTGCATTCACGAGGGTAGAGGAAATTAAGACACGTTGTATTTAGTCCCTCTCGACGTCCTTGATCTATGCTGGGACATCTCCTTCCGAGTCTTCGTCCAGCATACTGAAAGAGAAAACGCTGAATCATTCTGAATCCCGATTGGGCAGATGAGCCTCCGGCGGATCAATCTGCCAACACAGCGCGTCCCGCCGGAACCGGCGACTGAGTGACAGCGGCGGTCTCCATTTGTGCTCTATCCTTGTTGTAACCTCCGTTCGCAGTCATGAAAAGAGCTTCAACGTCAACCGAGAATCCAACACCCAAGAGGACGAAGACGAGCCAAGCCTGTGCCTCATGCCGCCGCCAGAAAAGTCGGTGCGAGATCCTCGATGTGCCGGGAGCTGGCAGCTCCAGCAGCGCAGTCGCTATTCGCTGCCACCGCTGCAAAGTTCTGGGTGTGGAATGCTCCTTCGAGACTTCCGATCTCATCCACTTCTTGCCAAAAACACCAGCACAAACTTCCCCGCCGGCGGCGTCGCCCAGAGTGGCTGCGTTGGCAGGGCCCAGTCCTCCAGAAAGCTACGGTGGCTTGAATACCCTTGCCGCAGTCGCCTCCTCCAGGCCCAATGCGGAGCCCGTCCCAGTGAATCCCATGGCAATGCTGCCGGAGGATCTTGTACCAACAGCAACGACTCCAATATGGGGATGCATAAACCGCGTCGACTGGACTGCTACCCCGATGCTCGCAATTCAGGAGCTCGTCCGGTGTCCGCGAACCGATGCAGGCCTTGAAATCGCTAGCGGTGGGCGGTTGGAGGATATATTAAGCCCACCAGAGATAACCTCGCTTTTGGAGATGTGCGTACTGTTTCCCATCTGTCAAGGAGAACGAAATGCTAAAGCGGGGATATAGATTCGAGAATCGATACACTCCATGGCTGTGTGCCCAGCCCGGCTCCTTGGAATGCACCAATTCGTTGCTGGATATAGTACGCTGCACGATTGCTTCACGACATTTGGCGCCCCGGACTCGATCGGCAATTGCTCCGCGGCTTCAAAAGCTCACAGAGGACGTTTTTCTCCGAGAAATATTCAATCCCCAGCCCGCGCTCGAGTCGATAAAGGCGCTTCTGATACTCTCCGTGTGGGCGCCGATCTGCGGTACTGGCGCTGAGGCGCGGGATGGACGATTACTCATTGCCTCGGCCGTCAGCATGGCGATGAATCTTCACCTTCAGAACGAATCAAAACGTGCGATCGGTCTGCGAGCCGACAAGGACGGATTAACCTCAGACAAGCAAGCAGAGCTCGATGATTCTATTCAGAGATGGCGTTTGGTAAGTAGTGCCCATTTCCCTCCCGGATCCCGCGTTCTGACTTCCGGCGTTCGCAGTGGATGTATCTTTCAACATCCGAGTCAATGTACACCTTTCCTGCTTCGCCCATTTTCTCGCTGATCCCATTTGTCAGGTTGTGCATTGGGACTGGACGTGCGCCTGTCTCACACATTTCGCAGCTCGACAAGGATATGGCAAGTTTGGCAGCGCTGCCGAACTTCACTCTTCCCGCTATCCGCGATATTCGCCTCGGACTCAGCGCAAAAATGTTCCAGATGACTGAAATTGCGCTCAAAACCCGCCTGAAGTCTGTTGCCGACTTGAGCGCCTTCTTCCACACAGTGAATGGCTCCAATTATTCCATGGAAGGTCTTGGCCGACTCTTGACCCCCTTGCCCGGTGAGATATAGCCTCAAGAACGATATCTCTCAACGCTCATCTTGTGTCAGTCGTTACCCAGCAGGACTCATTTTACTCGCAGATGCACCTCCTACAATATCATTCGTGTCGACTCCTCATGCTACACCATGCTCTCCGTGAAACTCGGACGGTCCACGAGAAAGAGATGCCACTAGATCCCTGGTGGAAAGTCACAACAGAGGGCCAATGTCTCTCTCTTTTCTGGGGGCGCACCGCGCTCATCTGTGCTGAAGCCGTACTCTCCGCATTCCTGGCGCAGTCGGACTTGACGCTCATGAGCTCCGCCCCAGACAACGTCTATGTAATGGTCGGCTTCGCCGCGACGTGGATGTTTGTGTCCAACTTCTCCATCCACCAACTCAGCGGTAGCAAGATGGGCGGCGCGAGCGAGCGGCTTCAGGCCATGACCATCGACCGACTGAAGCAGATTGCGCACGCGCCAGACCACTCCGCCGCGCGCTGCGGGCATGTCCTCGCCGCGCTGCTCAGCGCGTGGGAGCGGCGCCAAACCCGGAGCAACGAAACCGATGCGTACCACTCTCAATACTATACAATGGACATGCCGTATGAGTGGCCCTTCCCCGCCTCGGCTTGCGAACCAAGATACGATAACAGCACGGACTATTTGAATGCTCCGGACTACACGTACCCGGAGGTCGCAGAGGTCGCAGATGCGAATTCTGATTTGTTCATGGACGACGCCTTTTGGACCTCCTTCATCAAGAATCTAAACTCGGATACTTTTGTTGCACAGAATTCTGCTATGATGTAATCTTTTGGACTACGGATTCCTCACGACCGTATTGTACATTGTTTCCCGCAGCTCACATCTCGCCGTCCGTCTATTAGAAGCTGTAATATTACCAGGGCCTTCTGTTCAAAACAAACAGGCAGCGTTGCAGATGAACGAATACGACGTTTGTCAACATCTGCGCGAAATATCTGCAAGCGTTTGATTCAGCTATTTGTTGTATATCTATTGTACATGTCAGTGTGCACTCGAGGGGAGCGGTCGGATTAAGAACTTAAAGTATTAGTAGCATGTCCGTTGGGTCAAACAACTCCACATCCACCCCATTCTCGTCCTAGTATGATTGCTCAAACAGAATAGGGGAAAACCGGAATTTGGGAATCGCCTGCGAGTCCGGCCTCATCCCACTCGCCATACATTTTCGAAATTCAAGACTTCATTTTCAAGTGTCCCCACAAGGCGCTGCTCGACTACCACCATTATTGTCTTGCTCGACACGGTTGAGTCAAGTCGGACCTCTAACAAGCTCCGCAGGGTCGAACAATTCCACATCCACGCCATTCTCGTCCCAGTATTTGTGATAGAACACTGGGGCAGACAATCGGAGCTTGGGAACCGCCTGGTCGCGCTGGCGTCTCGAATCTATTGCGCCTCGGAGAACGCTGCCCACATCATGCAAATCGTTCTTATGAGGACATATGGTGACGGTCCCAAGACGAGGCCACGGTTGTGACGCCAGTCCCAAGATCTGCTCGACGATGTAGGATGCAAAACACACATTGACGAGGGTGAGCGACGACAGCGCGGGGAAGAGCCGAGCCGGTGGTGATGGTATCGCCAGGAGATTTAAGATGAATCCGTTCACTTTACATGTGCAGCCCAGGGCGACGAAGGAGAGGGAGGTCAAGGCGGGGAAGGTCAGATCAGGCAGACTCCTCGAATCGAAGAGCACACTAATTTGGTACCCGTGTACGTAGCCGATAGTTAGGTCTGTCACCGCAGGAGTGTCGAAGATACAGAGGATCCCCACCAGGTGGTCTTCGCCGTTGTCACCATAGACCATCAGGTGGAGCGATTGGAGGGAGGGGATGCTCATTCGAGCCAGATTTGGAGAGCTGGGGAAGCTGACCATGTCAATGCGTAAATGAACCAACGAGGGGCATCGTGTGGGGATAGCCATGAAAAAACTCCTTGTATCCGAGTCCTGTCCCCAATTTCTCCACAGGTCGAGATGCGTCAATGAGGCTGTCCATTGGGGGAGGGGGGAAGTGGGGAAGAAGCCGTCGATTTTGAGACGGGTGAGCGCGATGGGAGGCCCTGCGGAGAACATCTCGAGGGAGAACTTGTCGTCCATGTCGTGCACTGGTACCTGAATCTCCAGATGCTCCAAAGCGGGAATAGCAACATCCCGAAACGCCTCCAACATCGCAGCGACTGAGTCGGCTCTAGAATCGAGGGCTAATCGCCAAATCCGGGAGCTATGAGATATGATCTGACTGAGGTCCTCCGCAATAAGGTGGCCGTTGCGCGCGGTCACCCATATTTTACACCCTTGCGAGCGCTCGAGGTATAACTTGGAGATTTCTATGGAGGATTCGGAGGAGAAGTCGATGCGAACGACCGTCCAGAGGACGGGCGCATTAATAATGGCCTCGCGGAAGCGACTCGAAACATGGGACAGAGTCCATTCTAAGTTGAGTGCGACGCTGTGGAAGCGATACGACAAGGTTGTAGCCTGTTCTAGTTTGAGTCTCTCCTCTGCCTGCCCTACAGCGCCGATTTCTGCGAGGAGCTCGTTTGGAAGGGAAAGGATTGGACTCATTCCGGAGATTGCAAAGCGGTTGAGAGAGCCTGGCACCGCCACTGCACAGGGCGACTTCCTCAACGCTGACTTGACGCTGCCTCAACGTTTCCTCCCTCTTTCACGCTTCTTCCGCGTCGTCTGCACCTCGTCCTCCTCCCAAAAAACGGGCTCTGCGCAAGCGTCCTCCGTCAAGAATTCTCCGTTCATCCAACCATCCCGTTTGCTGGGTTCTCAGAATACAATCTTCAATCCGCAATTTTCAAACCGGAGCTGCAAGCAGCAAGCTATGTAGTGAGAGTCTCAAGGATTTCATTGCGGATACGATACCGCAAGGCCATTGCACCGACTCGCGTCGGGCGATCCGCTGCAAAACCAACTCTCCGAACCGGGATGCGAGGCGGTTTCGGTTGCAAATTTATTTTAAAGATCTCAAAAACTGCTCGAATCCATCCCTTGTACATGACACAGAAATGCTCAATTGTTCCTCCTTCGCATTTTCGACGGTGCCCACCCGTTGAGACGTACTCTTCACTCCGCCCTCACACCATCCTTCTCAATGCCATCCTCCATCGAAACGATGCTGACGATAAGCGTTCGACGATCTACTCCCCGCCTATACCCATTATCCCTCTCGACGCCGCCTTCCGTCGAGCTTGCGCCGCTGTCAGTCACATGGACCTGTCGGGCGCGACTGTGAAGGACATGCCGGTCCTCAAGATGGACAGACTCGAGTCCGAGGACCAGGCTCCCTTCCCCCGACATCCCGTCGCCCCCGCATCCTGAGGTCCCCATGTCTTCTCGCCTTCGCACCGCCAGCCGCCGGTTGAGAGAACGACTCGGGCCCCAGTCGTGTACGGACGCCAGCGTCGTAGGTCTGGATGGATAGACGTGGGTCCGAGGAACCAGGCCACACTAAGCTCCCTTCCTCCGATTCCCCGTCGCCCCCGCATCCCTTCCCTCGACCCTCGTTTCCGCTGCCGCCCCCCGTGTCGTTTCCCCCGAGGATCTCAAGTGAAGACGCCGACACGGGCAGCAGCTGCGTGCAGGACGTGTACAGGGATGGATAGACGGACTCCGAGGAACCAGGCCGCACCAGGCTCCCTTCCCCCGACACCCCGTCGCCCCAGCATCTCTCGTACCGACACTTGCCTTGCCAGCTGATGACGAAGACGACGACGATAGCCACACCTCACCTCACCTCCATTTCCGAAGGGACCACGACGCGAAGACCAAGATGTGCGGCCGACAGGGATGCCTGGCCGACTCGCACGCCGCGGTACGTGGTCGACCCGACTCAGACCGACGCTGACCCCACGGGCGGACGCGCTTCGACGCGGGAAGCGTTACCTGAGCAGCCTTCGGGATGGATTTCGATCTTGGTGTGGTGATATCGTGGTCAGTTTTTCTACTCTTTGGGTAATTTGGTCGACGCTCATTCCCTTCCTCCAGGTTTTGGGATTGTCTCCGTCCGCCCGTCTCGCCGCCTTTCCCTCGGCGTTGACAGCTACCCCACGCCGACAAGGCACTCCACCCTCGCCGGCATCACCCTCCTTCGTACCACACTCGTTCGCGGCCTTCAGGTTATTCATCGTCCCCGTCCGCCCGTCTCGCCAGCTCCTCGGCGTTGACACCCGCACCACGCCGACAAGGCAACCCACGCCCGCCGGCACCACCCTCCTTTAGCACACTCTCGTTGTTTCCCACCCAGCCGCGCGCCCCCGTCGACCAGTCATCACCGCTTCGCCGCGCTCCCCACCTCCGCTCCGGTGCTCGTTTCCCGCCGGTGGTACTTGCTCGCTGTATCTCGCACAAACGAGACCGCTGTCCGGGCCCCGCCGACTACTCACCTTGCCTTGTCGATCCGGTCCCGGCGCGTTGTTTCGTTTACGTCTTTAAATTATTTGTGGGGTTGCCACGGACTCGTGCTCGAATATATTTATTGCCCAGCTAGCTGGGTATTTTTACTTATCAATTTGCGCGCTCTGCCCGAGTTCAAGTTGCGAGGACGCGTCCTCAAGACGCGTCCGACAACCCGTGGCCGCGGATTCGACAACACGTGGTCGCGGATTTAGTGCGCACCGCCACTGATGCGCCTTGACCTTTGCCATCTTCACCATACAGCAGTCAAATGTGCCCGCAGCGACTGCCAGTGAAAGTGTCGATGGGCCAGCCCGCATCCATCGTGGAGCTTGCATCAACGAGTATGAATCCACGGCGGCCTCTCCACTCCCCCGTTCTCAGACAAACCCATTTCGAGGGCCGAGGATGTCGTGCAATCCAAAACGCTGCTAAAGGGCTTTCTGCAAGAGGGACAGCACATTTTTTGAAGCTGCCCGTCTCCCGCCGTCTCGGCCCTCCGTCTTGTGTACCCGCGCCCGCCAAATTGAGGCGCACCGCCACGCCCCCTATTTCTTTTCAAGACCTAAACCACCATGCTCGCCGTCCCGACCCCAGTCTTCAGCAAGTCGAAGGATCCCCAGCGCGGGCCCGCCACTCATACCACCCCAGCGCCCGATATCACCGCGTCCGAGTGGGCGAGTACGGAGGAGGGGCGCAAGGCTTTCCGCCGGCAGTTTGTGTTCAAGAATGTCGCGTGGGACGACAAGATAGCCGGGGGTCGGGGCGGGGGTGAGGGTGGGGAGGAGGAGGAGCCGCTGGATTACGTTGTGCGGAACCACCGCCCGTCGGTGGGGTGGCTCGAGGCTAAACGCGTGCGTTGCATATACCTCTCAATCGTATCCATTCATCTTATGAATTTGGCTTGAACTTAGGACGAGCTAGCAGCCATAATGGCGGACTTCGACCGCCCGGAAGCGGGCGTGGAGCGCGAAGACCTTAAGTTTGCGCGCGGCGCACAAGCGACGTACCTCGTCGCACTCAACCAACAGCTCGCCGCGCCAACGCCGCCCGGCGGGGAGGCCTACGACCGGGCGGACGAGCTCCGGCAAGGAGGCGACCAAGGCGAGAAAGATTCTTTCGGTGATGCCAATAGTACTAATGCAAGCTCGGAGTAGGCTTCGACGCGGTGCTGACGGCGCACTTTCCAGAGCTCTTGAGGATCTGTGTAAAGGTCAACAGGCTGCGCCAGGCGGTCCCGCCGGTTCGCGACGACCAATGGGTGACGCTCGTCAACCGGCTCATCTCGCTGGCAATAAAGCCTTTTGAATGGGCGATTCTCTCCGAGTCCGCATCCGAGTGAGTACTAAGTTCTGAATTGAACCGGATAATATGCTTAACAACGGACGGTGCAGCCGCCCCCAAGCCATGCCCACCTGCTCCACCGCATCGCCGGCGCCCGCCCCCCTCTCCTTCGCATTCCCCCGTACCTTCACCCCCACGCGCGCCGTCCACATCTTGCGCATGATAACCGACCACCACCTCCTCACCCCCCGCCAGCAGCGCGCCCTCGTCGCGCACAAAAACGCAAACTACACCACCGGCGCGGTCGTCCCCGTCCTCAGCGCGGAGGTCACCGCGTCGCTCGCGGACCTTCCAAAGGCACAGGCGCAGAGCCTCTACGCGGGCGTACAGGCGGTGGGGATCTACCGCAACCTCGGCGAGGACCGCGCGATGCTCACCGTGTCCATCGCGCACGGGTTCGCCTTCCCCGCGGCCACGCGCCGCGCGCGCACAGGAGACAGGCCCGACGTGCGTGCCCTCCCTTCCTTCTTCCGTCCTCCAGGCTCATCGAATGCCGTATTTCCTCGTATCCAGCGCGTCCTCACCCTCCCCGGCGGCGCGCCAATCGACCTCGGCCAGCTCGGCGGCGCCGTCGCCCTGTTCCTCATGCTGCACGCCGCCGTCGAGACGCACGTCCTCGCGGCGTTCCGGATCACCGCCGCGGAGCTCGTGGAGTGGGCGCCGTGGCTGAGCTTGTGCTTGGGCGATGGGCCGGGGGAGCGGCCGCCGTGCGTGAGTGTGCGCGTGCCGGGGGTGGAGGGGGGGCCGGTGGTGGATTGGCGCGTGCGGAGGCTGCCTAAGGGTGTGCTTGCTGAGCGCCAGCTTAAGAGGAAGGCGAAGCGGCGGGAGGCGGCTGCGAGAAAGCGACGGCGGAGAGAGGAAGAGGAGGAGGAGGAGGAGGATGGGGAGGAGGAGGAGGAGGAGACGGAAGACGAGGTTGAGGAATGACGCGACGGTCGAGAAGCGAGAAGGGTGGGCGTGCGTTGGTGGAGGAGGTCACGAAAGAAGATGAAAACGGTGGCGCGCAAAACCAAGTATTATTGACGTCTACAACGAATCGATTCTTTTGGGAATACGAAAACTACTTGAGTACCTAAATGATATTTCCCCCTGCCGCTGGCGTGTATCTGTCAATCGCGTGTATAAAGCGGACGGCGGCGGGTGTATGATACAAGACGTTACCAAGAAGTTTTATGCAGATCTGTCGTCCGCGCGGGGACATATATAACACGCGGACGCGCCTCCTCACCTCCCTCCCATCCCAAAAAGCATCTCACTCCCCACTCACAACACCCAGGGCACCACCGCCCTCCTCTCTTTTGGATACGCGTCGCCGAAGCGCTCGCGGTACCACGCGTGGCCGCGGAGGGCGCGCGGGATCATGAGGAGGACCTCGGCGAGGACGAAGGCGTAGGGTGGGGTGAGCGGCGGTCGTGCGCGCGCTATGGAGGACAGGGAGAGTGATGAGATGGAGGAGAGAGAGGCGGAGAGGGAGGAGAGGGAGGGCAGCGGCGCGGCAGCGAGCGCAAACCCAAGCCACTCGAGCCACTCGCAGAGGTAGTTGGGGTACGAGACGAAGCGGTAGAGCAGGCCGTGCGGGATCGCGTAGTGCTCGCCCGGGGGTGCGCCATCATCCTTCTTATCCTTGGCGCGGCGGCGCAAATTGAGGAGGATCTCGTCGTGCGCGATGTTCCCCGCGAATCCCGCGGCCCAGAGCGCGAGGCCGGCGTAGAAGCGCGGGGTGGACACAGGCGCAGAGGGGGACGAGAGGAACGCGCCCATGAGCGAGCCGTTGACGAGGTTGAAGACCGTGGCGCAGAGGGGCACGATGAGATGCGCCTTTGAGCGCGCGGGGGTGCGTAGGGGGGAGAGCAGCGCGCGGTTGAGGTAGTGCAGGAGGAAGGCGCCGGCGAGGGTGTATTGGCGCGTCGACGGGGAGGAGGGAGCGCTGGCAAATGCGTAGAGGAAGCAGATGGGGGAGACGAGCTCCATGGCGATCCAGGCGCGGATGCCGTCGACGAGGAGGATGCTCGGTGTGGACGGGGTGAAGCGGCCAAAGGGGGCGTCGATGAAGTGTTGCAGCGGTGCGGCGAGGACGGCGGTGAGGGTAAAGTAGTTGAGCGTGCCGCGGTACAGCTGCTGCGTCGCCGCCGGGGTGAGCCCGAACATGGTACTAGCAGGAGGGAGATGGGATAATCGAAAGCGTTGTTTTTAAATCGTGGAGGGAGACCTCGAATTCAGGGATTCCAACCCAACGCAATGTTAAATATCTGAAATTGGGGTTTGGGGAAGAATCGAGGGTTCGCGCTCCGTGCTCGTCAAGGTGAGACTCGGATGTGGTCTGAAGTCAAAAGTCTCCGCGAAGTCTCCGTAGCGAGATAGGGAGCAACGTAAAAACGAAGCTTCAAGTTGTGCGTTGGTTCTGAGCGCAATGAGATAGCTCGAATAAGTCCAAATTCCGAAATGGAGCAATCCAGACTATCCACACAGCAAAGAAGAGGGATGACGGGCGGGTAGGGTACGCGGGACGGGCGAGGTTCGATTTTCGATGGCTCGGGCGGCGGTTCGATTCTGTCAGCACCCATTCTATTTTTAATCAATATTCCGCCGTAAATATGCATGAAATCTGGATGTATGTACCCATATCCCGCATGCCGACCATCATTATTGGGCATGAGGCTGTGTTTTCCATGCAGAGCTCCTTCCCGGTTTGTATTCAAATTTACAAATCTTTATGTGTGCCGTGTGTGTTGTGGTGTTCACAACATTGCGCACTTTTTTTTGCAGGCCAAATTCATAGCTGTGTATCTTAAATCAAGGTAGAGTCATAGATTAAGTATTTGTGGGCCCAAAAGTATTTAGGCTCGCACATCTGCGCAGTAAGAACTTGCAGACGACAGGATTCTCTTCAAATCTGTACACTTTTTATACTCATAAAATCTCCAGCAGCCCATTCAAAATTCCTCGAGATATTCAGGGTATAGTTTAGAAGTATACCGGCAGAGGATTATGTATAGGGATGGCTGAACAACGGAAAGTTTGGCAGATCAAATTTATTACTGCACAAATGTGCGAGCCTAAATACTTTTGGGCCCACAAATACTTAATCTATGACCCTACCTTGGTTTAAGATACACAGCTATGAATTTGGCCTGCAAAAAAAAGTGCGCAATGTTGTGAACACCACAACACACACGGCACACATAAAGATTTGTAAATTTGAATACAAACCGGGAAGGAGCTCTGCATGGAAAACACAGCCTCATGCCCAATAATGGTGGTCGGCATGCGGGATATGGGTACATACATCCAGATTTCATGCATATTTACGGCGGAATATTGATTAAAAATAGAATGGGTGCTGACAGAATCGAACCGCCGCCCGAGCCATCGAAAATCGAACCTCGCCCGTCCCGCGTACCCTAGGCGGGAGAGAGAAAATGGCGCGGTTTTCTGGTGGACACACATCACGGATCAAGAGGACTTGTCGAGTTTCCGCCTCCCATCAAATTACCCGATATGGAAGATTTCTTCGGCAGCCTCGGCATGGCAAAGTTTGAACGGTACAAGGTTATCTACGAGGTCGTTCAATGTACCTTAGCACAGCATAAGGGATGCATAATGCTTAGGACAGTTGTAGCTATAACTTTAGTGCATAATATAAAATTATTTCCTGGATCTGCAATAAGACTTTCTACTTTTGACTCGAAGTCGAGCGGGACCCTGTTCGCAGGCTGCAGGTGTTGTCAAGAACACCTCAAAGCGTAGATGGATATGGCTGGTGTACTCAGGCTGACGGAAGGGCGGGCACGGGGGAAAGGCGGGAGCGCAACATACATATATAAAAAGCAGCTGTCGCCCGCTCAGACCGG
This sequence comes from Mycena vulgaris, assembly GCA_029204335.1. NCBI lineage: Eukaryota > Fungi > Basidiomycota > Agaricomycetes > Agaricales > Mycenaceae > Mycena > Mycena vulgaris. The sequence goes on along the minus strand of JARGYA010000019.1, from coordinate 229,481 downwards.
ATGCCGGGATGCCGATGATAAAATCCCGTATCGGGTAATTTGATGGGAGGCGGAAAGCCAAGAGTGGGCAAGAGGTCTGGATCAGCCAATACTCCCACGACCCCCAAGGCAACTCAAAGCTGCGACGAATGTGTTTGCACACCTCAGTCTCAAACTCTCCTAATAAAGGTTCTGAAAGTACCTGCATGTATTTCACTTTGAAAATAACATTTTGCAGGGTCCCCACTAAGTAGGGTGGTGAAACAGCTTGAAGCTGCTGCCGGCGATTAATATTGCCGCTTGCTATTCTCGCACCTCTTGAATCAAGGCCCTGCTGCCGTTGATCGATTATCATGAACTTCACGGTCCCCTGGTTCGAGTCTAACCCTCCTCTTCTATCGCTTGCGCTTGGTGCTCTTGTGCTTCATCACTCTCTCCCTAAGCTCGCGTCAGCTCTCGCGTCGTGAAATTACCCCTCTTCACGATCCAAGATTTTCTTCCGAGGCGTCTCTCGCACATACCCACTGCTACCACAGGGAAAATTGGGTGCTCTTTTTCCGGCCGCAACTGGAGTCATTTTTCTCAGCGGAAAATTCTGCTTGGCTGGTTAATGGAACATGTTCCATTAACCAAATCGTGGACTTACGAAAACCTGGCTCTCCCGTTGTAATCAAAATGGCCTACTCGTGCATTTTTCCAAGTCGCGGGTGCCCACCACTTCATTGATGCGCGTCTCGTTGGTCGCTTAATATTTTGATCGAAATCCGGTCCAAGCGCATCATCGCGGCTCTTTCCGGCACTGCGGCTCTTGCGGCACCTCCGCTTCTTCCGCTCTCTCATGTTCTCGTTTATGCACCTCGCCGCGCCCGCCTCCAGCGCCTCCCCGCGCGTCAAGCCCCCGCCCTCCACCACCATCATCCCCGTCCCCTTCTTCTACGCACCCAGCACGACGGCACGGACGAGAACCTGTTCATCCTACTCCACGGCGACGGCCGCGCGCTACGCGGCAAGTTTGCTTCCATAGACAGACAGTCACTGGTCTACCTTCTGAGTATATAATATATGTTACGAGAATTTTCTCTCATGTCAAACGCGTACATGCGTCCTGAATCAAAACCCCTCCACGATCCTCACACGGTCCTCATCTACATATCAACTAACCACTCGACGGACACTCTCACCTTTGCGGTGTTCACGACGCGTTCCGCAACGACTGTACGGAATATCTGGGGAATGTGTCAAGCCTGCAGCAGGAGCCGATAGGTTCGAGTTAGTGTACCTCCAAACTACGACGATTTCAGCTTACGGGTACAGCACGGCAGACCTGTCAGAAGCATGCGGGAGTGTTGGCGGGCTGTGTCCTTACGTGAGATGCCATCACTGCACACAGCTTTCTTTCTTTGTACTTGACGACGTCGGATCGGACGGAAGAGTGTCCAACGGCCACCCCACAGCAGCAACTATGTCGGACAATGCTGACAAGGCCGGCACGCAATCCCTGCCAGTGTCAGATAATGATAGGTGCGACAAGTTGTTACCCAAATCTCATTGAGGATCCTGACTCGTGAGGAATACTACAGGCTGATGAACATTCTTCAAATGTGCTTCCAAGACCTCATTACGAAGCAGGAGAGGCAGAGTAAGGAGCAGCAGGAGCAGGCAAAGAAGTATTTCATCCATTTTTTCCCTTGAATCCATCTGAGTAAATATCCCCCAGGATTCAGGAGGCTGTTGAGGCACTCAAGCCACAGGCACCGGTCACGGACGAGAAGACGACATTCTGGAATGCATATATGAAGCTCGCTGATGAGCATGACAAAGAGTTTCAACAGAAGTATGGCACTGACCTTGACACTACCCTTATTTTTGTGTGTACCTTGCTGCTTCATTTGATTCTGTGTATCTTACATATTCAGTCTGGTCTTTTCTCGGCCGTCACCTCAGCATTCATCCTCCAAATCGAACCACAACTTATGGAGGTCCCAGGCCCCGTGGCCATTATTGTTGGGGCTCAAAGTATGCTTTACATCAGCCTGTTTACCACTCTGCTGGCGGCTCTGCTGGCGGTTATGGGAAAACAGTGGGTCATGTACTACCAGGCAGCTGGTAACAGAGGGACCATTGAGGAGCGTGGCCTGGAGCGCCAACGGAAACTGGAAGGCCTACGAAAATGGAAATTTGATGCCTTCTTGCAGATGCTCCCCCTCCTACTGCAACTCGGACTACTGCTATTCTGCACTGCCCTGTCCATTTATTTGTGGACTATCAATCACTTTATTGCGATTATTGTCTGGGCCCTCACATCAGTTGGATTTGGCTTATACCTATCCCTGCTTGGGTCTGCCATCATGTCTCCGGATTCTCCCTTCCAGACGCCACTTGCACCTCTAGTGACCCAAACATTTTTGGCCACCACCCGGACCCTCAAAACCAGCTTGGCCATGGTTCAAAAATTTATCCGGGCTATGTGGCATATCCTTCGTGTTCCCATGGGTTTGGCCGCCGGACTCACTTTTTGGGCCACCATGTGGATTCTCATCCTCCTCATCCAGCCTATCTGGCATATCTGGTATACACCCACAGCTGTCCGACTTCGTAATTTCACGCGGTCTGTTTGGGCATCATGGACCCGCTTCATCAAGTCCAGGACACCTACTCTTCCTCAATTTCGAGGTGTATCAGATGCATTTCCTTTGAAAAGTGCTGCAGCCACGTCATTGGATGCTTATAATAACTGTTCTATTGCACCACCGTCAGTGGAAGTACCAGCGGTGTTATGGACTCTCGAGACATCTACAGACCCTTTGATGATCACTGCCGCTGCCGGGATAGCTGGTGAACTCCAGTGGCCGGTTGGTCTAGATCTCGCCTCTCCAATGGCTCGGCTGGCAGAGACCTTCACCTCATGTTTTGATTATTCAACTACCCACACTATGTTACGCCAGGGTATGGTGTATCGGGCAATCACCTGTGGTCAGGCATATGGTTCCCTCAGAGTCATCACTAGAGCAGGTGGGCGTGGTTCCGCATCTGAAGCCAAAAACCTCAGCGGTTTTTCGTGGGATGAAACCACCCAAGGTACACACCATGATCCTGTCCAGCTTGCACGGCTATCCAGTATAATCCGAATTCTTTCGGAGCAGCCCAGACTCACCAGCGAATGGCATACTTTGCAATGGGGATTGCATGTCATTCCCTCACTCCATTTCAAGTCAACCCAGGACATGGAATATTTCCTTGACCAATTTCAACCAGACAAACTGCCGAACCTCGATCAATTGACCTTTGCCAATTATCTCTGTTGTCTGAATTCCTTTTTTTCGCCGTTGGATTCTCGACTCATGGTCCAGAAGGACAAAAGGTATGTACGGCCAACGAATCGAAATTCATTTGATCTTATGGGGCGACAGTGTTTTCCAAAACATCCTCATAATTCAGCTCTTGAAGGCTCTTCAAAGGGGCTCAATTGCCTCTGGCACTGTCGCGAAAATACTTAACACAACTGGCCAGTTGTGGAAAAAAATGAATGGCCGGGAGGATCAGTGGAACTCTAATGTACTCAAGGAGATATTCCGATTGTGCAGTGATTTTCCTCGGCACGTAGGATGGCTCGATGTGGTTGTCTCTGCGGCGACAGTGGCCAGAGCTGAAGATATCATGTTTTTGGAACTTGGTGAAGACCGAGTGCGGGAAAAGCTCCAGGTGGACTGGATATACCCGGCACTTGAACATGTTCAGCAACAATGGAAAGAAAACCGGAAGAATGGAAATGACGACGAATGGGATACAGATACCGCGGTTGCCGTTGACGGTCTTTTACAACCATTGACATGTATTTTCCCTCTCCCTGATGCGGTTCCGCTGGACTCCCTTCAAATCATATTGCGGGCACTGTCCGCTCCCGGGGACATATCCTTCACTGCCTTCCTTGTTTTGTACCATGCCCCAAATTGGTTCCTCGCTCCCGACCTGCAAGACATCATGCAGGCATCTTCGGTCTGGCATCACCTCGGACGTGTTGCACTCCAGCATCACAATTTACGCTACTACCGCGACTATGCAGAGTGGTACCTACAAATGGGCACCAGGATTGCACACGTCCCGGGTTGGAGGCCTGTCATTTACCAAGATCTCACCACATGGGTCACGGCATGTTCCATTGTTGTATGGGATGGCTGGAAAACCAAGTTGCAGAAACAAGTTCTTGATGTTGTACGAAGCATATGGGTCCCTGATTTCTATGAACGTCGCGCATTCATGACTGACGGAGAATGGGGTTGGGCCTTGGCTCTCAGATTGCTCTCTAATGCTTGGGAGGAATTTGAATTTACGGCCCCACCCTCGCAAGAGCTCATTCCGTTAGCCCGGTATACAATATCTACCGCATTTCAAGTCGAATATTTCCACGACATCTGGGGTCCGAACAATTTCCTCAGCACTTCACGGACGGAGTTTTCATCCAAACTTGGAACCTCACTCGCACAGGCCACGAAAAACGCAATGTATATAGCGGCCGGGAATAATCACGCATTGCAGCGAGTGGCAGAGTTCCTGGAACGCCTAGGCTACGCAATCGGGACCGAATTCGAGCTGGCGAGTGTAATCAGAGGGACAAAAGCGTACAATCGCTTGAAGAAGTTGAGAAGGCGTTACATTTCGGAATTAGAGTCTCTGGAAGAGTCTTTAAAGTTGAGTGCGGAAAACGGTGGTTGAAAGGGCGGTGAATATTCAATGATTTTTTATGTAGTTCGATTTATTCTTGGGGCAACCCAGGTTGATCTATATTTGAAGCAGAGGAATATAACCGGTCCAGTGAATGAGTGCGTAGCGTACTCATGTAAGTTATTAAGAGAGAACCACCTCCTCCGGATTCCCCAGAGGTCCCGAGGACGAATAATATGTGCACGAAGCTACAGAGATGCGATTGTTGGGATATATAAGCTAGACGGGGAGACTATGGCCAAAATTATTATAACTATTTTTGGACTTGCGTTCGCTAAAAACGGGAAGTTTATTAAATGAGAACTACTAATTAGCAGCGCTTGAGACCGGGTAACGTTTCATAGCACGCTCGGGGGAGCAGGGGAACAGGATCGGGCACCAGCAGAACGAAGCCGAATTGAACGCTTCCCAGAATCGTGACGAAGGCGTTACAGAGCAGAGAAAAATTGGTGGACTAGATGCAAAAGTTCGTGCAATGCTTTCTTACAAGGAAGAAGGAGGGTTGATTCGTATTTGTCATCGCGACACCTCGGCTTCTTCCGGTCTCTCATCATGTTCTCGTTTATCCACCTCGCCACGCCCGCCCCGCGCGTCAAGCCCCCACCCTCCACCACCGCCATCCCCGTCCCCTTCTCCTACGCGCCCAGCGACGACGGCACGGACGAGAACCTGCTCATCCTGCTCCACGGCGACGGCGACTTGCACGTGCTCTTCAACGGCCTCGCCCGCCAGCTGCGCCTCCCCCAGACCGCCTTCCTCGCCCTTTGCGCCACGGACTTGGTCCCCGGCGAAAACGTCTTCCTCGACGCCTTCACTTGGTTCCCCACCGTCTGGCTCAAGGGCGAGCCCCTCGCAGACCCCTCCCCTGTGCTCACCCTCCTCGCCCGCGTTCTCGCCCACCTCACGCGCGACTGCGCCTGGCCCCCCGCGCGCGTGCACCTCTTCGGCTTTGTGCAGGGCGGCACCCTCGCCACCGAGTTTGCGCTCAGCGTAAGCGCAGACAACGCGCTGGGCAGCGTCGTCTCCGTCGGCGGGCCGCTCCTCTCGGACCCCACGCGCGCAGAGGACAATCGCTGCCCCACCCCGCTGCTCGTCGCGTTCCGGTCTTCAACGTCTTCAACGCAGTATGTCACCCCGGCGGCCCTCGCGGCCCTCCGCAAGGGCTTTGCGTCCGTGCGCGAGTACTTTATGCCTGGCAGATACCAAACTTTGCTCATGAGCGAGCCCGAGTGGGAGCCGATCAAGCGCTTTTGGAGCGAGCACCTCACGAAGAGGAGCGCCTCACGAGGAGGCGCGCGGAGGGGCCGTATGAGGTGTTGGGCGGCGATCCGGCGTGAGGGGGAGTAACGCGAGTGGGGGCAAGAATACTGGAGGGCGCCGCACGGAGTGTGCGGACGCAGGAGCGCGCCACGGGCCTGCTTTTCTGGGTGCGTCGGGGACGCGTTGTGCCTCGTTCGCGAGATGGGATCTATGTATCCGCCTTGAGACGAGGAAGAAGAGCGGAAAATGTACGACGAATGATTATCGCCCCGCTCCATCTCCACCACGACGCTTCTTCCCCCCCACCCTCCTTCGCGTTCTCCCTTCCTTCCTTGCGTCGCGATTTCGCACACCGACACCAGCACCAGCACCAATCCTAGTACAACCTCCAGCAGCGCGGAAAGGAAACGTCGGAGGATGAAGATGACAGGAGGCAAGTCAAGGCCAGAAGTTTTCCGATGCAGAACGACGGCAATTTGGGGTCTCGACGCGCTCGACACTCCCCAACACGCCGCGAAGATTAGAGAATTTACTCAAGCATGCATTGTAGCATTGTATCCCTGCTATGCCATGAAATTTTTATGCATCTCACCAATCCTTCTCTGCTCCGCAACGCCTTCCTCGCCATTCCGTCGAGACAACGCCCGTTCCTAATCCTCTCACCAATCGCTCTCCGGTCAAACAACTCCGTGCTCCTCCCAGTTTCTTTCTTCGGCGGATGAATTGGAGGTCTTAACGTGTTCAACGGCGACACCTCATCTCCTCCCCCCCAAAATCCGTGTCCGACTCCCCCGCCGCCTCGGCTTCTTGTCCGTAAATAAGTATCCTTCTCCCCCGCCCCACCTCTGTACCCCTCTCCCTCTTCCGCTTCCTCGCCAATACCTCGGCGCTCGCTCCCCCGTGAAGAGTCAAGACCTCCGGCGCGGGCATGTCGCGCGTGTAGGGTGGGCTTTACGGGTGGGGGTATGTGTCACGCACGGTCCCGGGAGCGGGGAGGCGGAACGCGTGTGCGGAGAAGGGATCGGGGAGCCCGGGGGGGGTGCGAATGCGCTGCGCAGCTCTGCAGTTGCGCTCCGCGGATCCGGACGCGCCGTGCCTCGCGCACCGGATGGCATCTACCGCGCTACGACGAAGGAAATAATGTACGACGGATGAATACAAATATTAATATATCGCGCCGCCCAACCTCCTTAGCGTGGGGCTGGGGCGGCAGGCAAAGCTCACGAGTAGGTCATTTGATTACGACGGGAGAGCCAGGTTTTTTACCATGTCCACGATTTGGTTAATGTCGGGACATGTTCCATTAACCATTTGATGGCATTATGGACGCGAATCCCGAAATGTTCCCTTGGAACCACGACGAGGCGCTGTCGCCGCTGCGGCGCCCGCTCAACCGCTATAAACCGAAATGGCGGCGAGTCGGGCGGCATTGATGCGTCATCACTGTTACGGTGTCGTGACTGATGATGTTATTCCCACACTCTCCCTCTTGCCACCACCATGTTCGGATTCACCCGGCGGCGACGCGGCGGCTGTACCGCGGCACGCTCAACTACTTTACCCTAACTGCCGTCCTCGCGCACCGCTCCAGCACTTCATCGACGCCCCCTTTGGCCGCTTCACCCCGCCCACGCCCAGCATCTTCCTCGTCGACCGTGACGGCATTCGCGCCTGGATCTGTGCGCCTGGTGCGTCAACTACAAATGGTTTTTATTAACCGACGCTAAGCCGGACTACGTTCCGTAATTTAACCAGACCTCTTTCGCCCAAATCCCCCAGCCCCAAGGGCCATTCGTTCCGTTTGAAATGACATTCGGCGATCTCCATCAGAGGGAGCCTACGCCCAGGTCAAGAGGCTACTACTATTCATTTCGCCTCGAGTCAAACCCTACATCGTATATCACAGATACTTCCACTTGCTGATATACCCTTTTTGTAGGTTTTATACCGAATTGGTTGAACACAGAGAACGTGTTGATCAGAGGCAGAACGGTCAAGAACATGGGTAAGATCTGCAATTTCTATCAGCACATTGCAATGGATATGTTGAACTCTTGCTTTCTTTACCTGCCCGAACTGCCAGTCGGTTGAATTATGGTCAGGAGACTGGTACCAATGAATGACCAATTCCGTGTTGAGCACGAAGAATGCCCAGATGAGAACGATCAACACAAGTATGACCAGCAGTCGGTAATCAATCAGAGGTCTGGGATTCCCGTATGCCGTTGACTAGACAGGCAGGATTCAATGATTAGGTGTTTCCCTGAACGAGAAGAGACTTACTTTTCTATGCAGTGTCATCTTGTTCGGGCCAACTAAGGGTATGAACTCCGGGCTACGGACAGGCTCTTGGATGGATGGCGCAGACGGGACTCCGCCGTCCAACTCTTGCTCTTTTCGGATCGTCCTCTGTATTTTTACCATATAATCCCTGACCGTTATTATGGTAACTAGCACGGAAATTAAGCCGACGATACACCAGCCAAAGATCCGCCCGTTTCTCAATGCAGAAAACGGGCAGAAGATGACGGCGACGGCTTCCTGGTTGCATTCTGGGTGTTGTCCGAAGCTGGGGGCTTTCCCAAGGACAATGAGAGCGAATGCGATGACCACGTAGCTCTGTACGACAGAAATTTGCTGCAAGACCACTGTTTCGTTGGAGAGACGGATACAAAATGCGAGCGCGAAGGTGCTGGTCATCCAAGCCATCGAGAGAAGGTATGTGATAATGACGGCGCTGACCGTTGGTCAGTAATCAGCATTGGGCGTTCAAAGAAAGGCGGACACCTACTCTTGGAAGCTAATCTCGGGCCGCGGCTTCAGCCCAAGAATCAGACCAGTAACGGCCATGGCAGTGTTCGTGGCCATGAGAGTATACAATGCCCCCGTGATTTCTTCGAGCGACCCCGAACGTACGGAAAGACAGCCTACACATCCTGTCAGAAGCGGAAGGCCCCGGCATGCTAATCGTCGCACCGAGCAAGAGAGTCTGCAAATAATAGGATATGCGAACCCCAGTCCCACTGATATCCGAGTTCAAAGTGTGGGCACAGGACATCGAGGGGAAGTTCAGACTTGACCCAGGTAGCGCCCTGCGTGGCTTTTATAGACATGACTTATGTTCCCGTCAGATATAAATATTCTTCAAGGATATCTGCGTAGCTTCTGCCGTGATGCGTCATGCCGAGGACCTGCAGCCTGAGGTCGAGAATCAAGACCGATTTCCCTCACTCGAATGATCAACTTTCAAGTGAGGCTTGAGTGAGGCGCGAACGGCTGCTTTATTGTGTAACCATCACGGATGCAGGTGCAAACAATCAATTAGTGAGACGCGCGTTGATCTCTATCTTCTCCGATTCTGAAAATTTCTTCGATTCACAGGAATGTGGGTTTTTCATTGGATGAATCAGGAACTTTCACCCACTTACCCATATCTGAGTCATGAGTTGCGACATGTGCCAGTGGTTGACGTGCGGTATCGAACTTCCGGTATCGAACTTCCGGTACCTCGGCTTCAACGTACATACATAGAGCAATTACAGATATTTCCGACAATCCCCACGGAAAGAGGCCAATCAGTTAGCAATAGCCAGGAACTCTTTTCCCCCTACCCTCATGGTCCCACCAACCACTCGACCTGGACCAACAGCCTCAGGCTCAAGGGATCTCATTCGCATCGAGGCAACAGCTGCTAATCTTGTTCCCCCACCTCGCCACTCCCTAGTCCTGAGCCATGGACCAGGATTGACCCTTGTTCAAGCCGTGGACTATCTCAGCAAATATGTGGAGTCACATGTAACCAGAGTATTTCCTGGTCCGGATCGATTCAAGTCACGGATTGAAGAGTTTTTCGGGAACAATGATCAAAGGGAAATAGCTCTTGATGAGCTCTATCGGAGCCCGAACTGCTCATCTGGTCGCCTCAAAAAATTGCAGGATCATTGTCATGCCCTGCTAAAGTATGCTCGGCCAGAGTGAGTGTGATCTCTTGCAACTTGTTCTTACGCTGATATGCCCAGGTCTCAAACTGTCGACAATCAGCTCATCACCTTCAAGATGTTGGTCACATTGATCACTCGATATCCTGGCATCAGACATGCGTTAAAAGCACACAAAGACTTGAGAAAGGCATCTGCAACCGATCCTTCATTCAATTCTGTCTGGACACGACCACATCAGTCCTGTGGTGAAGAATGGACATTTTATCGGAATTTTGCCGTGTTCTGCATATCCGACAAGGATAACGAGGCAACAAAGGTTGTGGAGGCCGAGCCCCCCAGCAAACTCAGCCGCTTAAAATTGGATAAAAAGTTGAACAAGGTTCCAATTGAGACATTACTTGGATGCTCTAGGTCAGTCTCACTTGTCACACCTTTAAAAATTCTCTCAACAGTCTCAAGATCTGGACCCAAATTTGATCTTCCCAGACTCTGCGCTATTCGATATCTTGCAGGAATTCTGGAGCTCCCTCGTTTCTGGAGACACTTCCTTCCCAACACTGAGCCCACCAGTGCCAAACAAAAACCTGAAGAAAAAAAAGAACAACAGCGGTTCTTTCATGTACTCTCCGACTTGTGCAGCACAATATTTCAGCTCATCCAGGATACGGAGGAAGATGAGACTGCTACAAGTGTCACTCTCTCTCCTTCGATGATTGCCGGCTGCATGGCTGTGGACATCCTTTCTTGCTCGATGTTAAATGGGCTGATTTGGCTCCGTAACCTCAGCAATTTGCCTCCTTGCCCAGCTTCCTTGCCGGATATTGTCTCCCGGCTCTTGAGGTACTTCTCATCTTCAACGAAATTGCAATACTGACTTTTCACCAGCAGGACAGCCAATTATCCTAGGGCTTCCGAGCCTGCCTTGGAGGTCAAAGCCATGCTAATTCTTACTCCAAGTCCACATAATGGTGAAAGTGCAGATGATATCTTTGCTTGGTTACTTATTCCATATTTAGACCCTTTGTCCCCTGGCGACATTGAAACTGAACAAATCAGTGGTGAGTGTAGATTATGGCAACAAAATAGTGATTCATTTGGCCTGCAGAAACAAACCATGCTCCTTCATCTACTGGTCCAGAGAATGGAAATGGCATGTGGATGGGTCCGGGCAACCACCTCTCAACCTCTTTTTCACTGGCCACAATGAATCCCCCCAGGGACAATCAAATCGACCTCGATGATCCCCTCTGTCCCGGATGCAAGCGCCCTGCTGTAACAGAACACGGTGGTCTCGTTGTTGCCTTTGGGTTCGTCCTGCCTCCTCTCTCCCACCAATACTGACCTGTTTCATCAGCCAATCCTTCTTCCACGTCGACTGCTTCAAATGTGCAAAGTGTGGAGATCAGGTCACGGCGGACACAAATCTCCTCTTGCTCTCCGATGGTTCACCTATTTGCGTGAACTGCTCATATAGCTGCACCATCTGCCACAACCCTATCCTCGACGAGGCAATTATGACCGGCGATGATTCATACCATGCCCACTGCTTCAAGTGCAAGGTCTGCAAGAACCACATTGATGAACTAGTCTTTGCCAAGACCAGCCAGGGCATCTACTGCATGAAATGCCACAATGAACGCATGATAAAGATACGGAAACACAACCAGAAGAAGGCTGAGCGCGAGAAGGCCGCAGGTGTCCATGGGCCGACAAGCTCCCGGGACCGTGATATTCGCCAGCATTCTGAAATGTCTACAGACCGCATAGTAGGAGGTCTTGGTGGATCTGGTGGTCGTGATATCCATGGTATGCCTCATCCATCAGGTTGTTGACATTACTCAGATTCCACAGGCGGCACAGGAGAACATGGTGGATCTGCCAGTGGTGATCAAGGAGGTGGTGCTGGTGGTGCAGCTGGGGCACCACAGATTCCTCCCTTTGGTATGTCTCATCCATCAGCATCTAAGCATCATTCTTAAAATTCTCCAGACAGTCAATGACGAGCTGGCAAATCTGGAAAGCAACCATACATGTCCGCATCAATAGCCTGTCCTTTCGAGAGTGATTATTCGGCCAATGAAACCAACTTTTCTCAGTCTTCTGTGTTGTAAAATTGAAGAGGAGGATTTTTTACTGCATCATGTATTCATCCGAGTGTCTGGAAATAAATTTGGAGAAATGGGTGGCACGGTACTCCAATTGTAACTTGTGTCAATGAATAATTTGAATCGGAAAGAGAGGCGGGAGACGTCATCATTTGGCCAATGCAACAGTTGGAATGGCGTCGACATTCAACGATGGTGTTGATGTGCCATGACCGCAATGACTTTGAAAATTCAGTCAACCTACAGGCGGTTAAGGAAAATGACTTGCGAAAATTCGCGGAAATTTTGCCAAAACATGCTAACAGATGCTAACACGAGAATTAGAACTTGCTCAACGCGCCTGAAATTACCATCAAACGGTTAAATAATGGAACATGTTCCATTAACCAAATCGCGGACTTGGAAAAAAAAAGGTCTCCCGTTACTTGAACCACTGGAATTGTTGGGAACCGTAATGGCCGTCTCCTCGATAGCTGCGGCAAATCGGGCGGCATTGATGCGGCATCAAATGGTAGACAGCTATTAAGGTTCCCAACAAGTCCAACGGTTCAAGTAGCGGGAGACCTTTTCCCTGCGCGAGCCAAGGGCCACGGCCCTCGTTTTTTGATGAGTCCCGATTTGGTTAATGCCCCTATTTTACAAAAATAAAATTTACACCATTTTCCTCGCCAGTAACCCTCTCAAGAGTGATTTTTCCCGAGCGTCATATTCATTATCGTTGATAACAGACAGTTTCGCTGTCTTATCCACCCGTTTTTTTGGTTTTATGCCAAACTGATTGAACGTAGAGATCATTTGGATGAGAGGCAAAAGTGTCAAGAACATTGGCAAGATCTGGAATACATGAGCGCATTTCAATCCCATCCAACGCTCTCTCGCACCTGACCAAACTCCCACTTGGGTACCGAATCATTTGAAGTAGGCTGGTACCAATGAATGACCAATTCCGTGTTGAGCACGAAGAACACCCAGATGATAAGGATGAACAGAAGCATGGCCAGTAAGTCATAGTCGATCAGAGCGCTGGCAACACCGTAATCCGACACCTAGACAAGCGGGATCTAATGAATAATATATTTGGTTTAACCAGATCCAACTCACTTATCTCTGTAGCGTCATCTCCACGGGATCGGTGTATACAAAATGTGAGCTAGGGACATGCTCTCCGCCAACCTGTGGCTGAGCGGACGACTCTCCTTCCTGTGACTGTTGCTTTTCCTCTCCTCCCCGTAGCGGTGCGGTGTAATCCCAGACCGTCATTGCCGTATAACCAATGAACATCAAGCACACAATGCAGCACCCAAAAATGTGTCCGTGTCTCAATGCGGAAAATTGGCGGAAGACGACGGCAATGGCTTCATGGTTGCATTCTGAGTTCTCTCCGAAGCTGGAGGCCGTCGCAAGAACGGCAAAGCCGAACGACAGAACCACATAGCCCTGAATAACAGACACCACGTGAATAATCTTCGTCTCATCAGAGAGACGGTAGCAGGAAGCAAGCGAGGCGATGACGGTGATCCAACCCAGCGAGAGAAGATATATGATGATGACGGTGCTGTTCGTTGGTCAGCGAGCGACAAGACTTTCAAGGAAGGAGCTACTCTTGGAAGCTGATTTCAGGCCTTTGCTACAGCCCAAGAATCAGGCCAGTAACAGCCATGGCTGTATTCGTTGCCATGAGAGTATACAATGCTCCAGTGATCTCGTCGACCGACCCCGAACGCACGGAAAGACAGCCTGCGCGGAGTATCGTGATCAGAAAGGAACGCGTAGTTACCCCCGTTGGCGTACCGAGGAAGAGGGCCTGCAGATAATAGGAGATGCGGACCCCAATTCCGCTGATGACAGAGTTCAAAGCGTGCGTACAAGATGACATCGAGAGAATGTTCAAATGGGAGTGCGGCGTTACTGCCAGTCCGACGCTTCGAGGGTGGCTTTTATTTCCGCGGCAGCAATCCCCTGGCAGTGTGCTGGCACCAGTATAATGAATATGAGGATCGGAAAAAATCACTCTTGAGAGCTTTACTGGCGAGAAAAATGGTGTAAACTTTATTTTTGTAAAATAGGGGCATTAACCAAATCGGGACTTGACAAAAAACGAGGGCCGTGGCCCTTGGCTCGCGCAGGAAAAAGGTCTCCCGCTACTTGAACCGTTGGACTTGTTGGGAACCGTAATGGCCGTCTCTTCGATGGCTGCGGCATTGATGCGGCATCAAATGGTAGACGGTGTCGTGACGCAACTGATGATGTTATTCCCACACTTTCCCTCTTGCCACCACCATGGTCGGACTCACCCCGCTGGCGTCGCAGCAGCTGTACCGCAGCACGCTCAACTACTTTACCCTCACCGCCGTCCTTGCCGCACCGCTCCAACACTTCATCGACGCCCCATTTGGCCGCTTCACCCCGTCCACGCCCAGCATCCTTCTCGTCGACGGCATCCGCGCCTGGATCGCCATGGAGCTCGTCGCCCCCCTCTGCTTCCTCTACGCCTTCGCCAGCGCACCCTCCTCCCCCACGACGCGCCAATACACCCTCGCCGGCGCCTTCCTCCTGCACTACCTCAACCGCGCGCTGCTCTCCCCCCTGCGCACCCCCGCGCGCTCAAAGGCGCACCTCATCGTGCCCCTCTGCGCCACGGCGTTTAACCTCGTCAATGGCTCGCTCATGGGCGCGTTCCTCTCGTCCCCCTCTGCGCCCGTGTCCACCCCGTGCTTCTACGCCGGCCTCGCGCTCTGGGCCGCGGGCTTTGCGGGGAACATCGCGCACGACGAGATTCTGCTCAACCTGCGTCGGCGCGCCAAGGATAAGAAGGACGATGGCGCACCCGCGGGCGAGCACTACGCGATCCCGCACGGCCTGCTCTACCGCTTCGTCTCGTACCCCAACTACCTCTGCGAGTGGCTCGAGTGGCTTGGGTTCGCGCTCGCCGCCGCGCCGCCGCCCTCCTTCTCCTCCCTCTCCGCCTCCCTCTCCTCCTTATCCTCACTCTCCCTGTCCTCGATAGCGCGTGCACGACCCCCGCTCGCACCACCCTACGCCTTCGTCCTCGCCGAGGTCCTCCTCATGATCCCCCGCGCCCTCCGCGGCCACGCATGGTACCACGAGCGCTTCGGCGACGCGTACCCAAAGGAGAGGAGGGCGGTCGTGCCGTGGGTGCTGTGAGTGGAGGTGGGAAGGAGCGCACGGGGGTAACGGATAGCGGCTTTCTTGGTAGCCCTCGAACGGACTTTCTTGTATCGTACACCCGCGCGCCCGCCGCCCGCTGAACACTCGCCACCCGATATACGTACCACCAGCAGGCGGAAATACACGCGCCGTAATTTAGGTATTCGTATTCCCAATGATGCAATTCGTAGACGTGCATAATACATTCCCACTCTCCGCGCCGCCGTTTTATCTTCGTTTGCTTCCCACTGCCGCACCAACGCAGCCCCCCCTCTCTTCTCACTTTTCGAACGTCGCGCTTCACATCATAGCTGAGAATCCAGATCCGCAAGCCTTGTTGAATCAACTTCATCCAGCCAAGCCCACTCTATGCTCTCATTATCAACCGGCTTCAAACCTCATCGTTTATGTTGCTCTCATACTTGACTTGGTAAGTATGTCCCTGCTTGCTCGCAACATCCATTCGCTGACCTTCAGTTCGTTGTGGCAGGAACTGAATATGATCCTTTTATTTTACGTGGCATTCACGGCGCACGGCTTCAATCTACTCCATGTAATAGCCTACCATCTCGAGGCACGAGTCCATCCTATGCACCGAGACTGAGTCCGCTTCCAGTTGACCGCGGCGCGTCCATCTTCAGTACTCCTATACCCATACCGCCACTAATATTAATATTACCGACTTGATCTCCATTCAGTCTATGCCCCTGCGGTTCGATCCTAATAATGTGAATGCAACGGCTGTAAGCAAGGCTTGCGTTGCCATCGAGGCGGGAATTAGACTCGCACTGAGGCTTAGACTGAAGTTGTCAAACACAGAACCAGCGTCCTCGTGATCCCGCGCACCGTCCGTGTACCCTATTGCTTATTGGTACCCGGCTGGCCACGGAGGCACGCGGACTTGCGCGAGTCGGGTGCCCGACTTGCCATCAAACGGTTAATGCAACACCTGCGCGAGCCAAGTGCCACAGTCCTCATTTTTTTTTTCAAAGTCCGTGATTGGAAGATGTTCCATTAAGGGCGCTCAGAGGCATTGATGCGCCACGATTTGGTTAATGCAACATGTTGCAACAATCGTTTGATGGGCTTTGGCTGAAGCGCTAGTCCTTTTGATGGCGCATCAATGTCCCTGAGCGCGCTCAAAGATGCGATTCAATAAGACATTGTTCTCCGCCCCGCCGTTTTTCTTTTTCCTCCCTACCTCCTTCAGCAACACCCGCCCATCTCTCTGCTCGACCGTCGCGTCAATCGTCGCACCTCAGATCATTCCTCGACCTTAATGCATTAACCGTTTGATGGTAATCTCAGCAGGTTCGAATTCGAGATCTCCTTCCAGATATTAAACCGCAGAATGAACGAGTCCAAGGCTTCGGCTTCATATAGATGGACGTTAAAGGGGTCCAAGGTCCGGGACAAAACACTCGAGCGCGGAGAGTTGTGCCAACGGAACGCGCCACTCCACTCAAGGGCAGCGCCAATGCTTCCAGCGGAAACTTCAACGTCAAACAAGCGAATAACGCCTAAAGCCACGATCGGTATTGTCAGTCTGCCATTGGTAGGCACATACAATTGCATCCAGCCCAATGTCGACTCCATCGTTACATCCACCGACATGCTCGTTGTACATTGGGAGCGCACGTGCGAGCTGGCTGGGTTGAGGAAATGTGGCTTTGATCGCGGACATCATGATGAACACGTACCGCGATCCCCATGGTCGAAAGGGCTTGTGCTGCAAAAGTGGCCTGGTCAGTCTGAGAAGTAGAATGACTCTGTAAGCGTACCGCCGCGGCCGCCAGGAGGACTTGGTTTGAAGAGGTCGCATTTAACACAACCTCGCCGGCATCTTGGGTCTGGTATAGGCAATTTCAGCGATAAAGATTTTTCAAACCATCGGATGAGTACGGACGACCGAATGAAAGAACACTATATAATCCCGGGTTATCTGATCGAGAGCCGTTTTGCTTGGAAAGTCCACAGTGTCTGCTGCACATACACTTACTTGGACGAGGTTGTTATTGCCGTCTATTACATACTTGACTGAGAAGCTGCGTCTCTTTATTTGCTTGGCCGCTAAGTTGATTGAAGGAATTAATGATCTCAACCGGAGAGAGAGCGGCGATGCGTCTGAAAATACGGGAACAAGGAGCAAAGCTTTCGCGACTTTCATCGTGTGCGTTGGAGTGGGAATTCAAGCAGCGTCCCCTCTAAGCTCTTATACCCGAGCATTATTTATCCCTGGCAATAGTGTAATGCCCGATGGAATGTCAGACAGATGTCCTCGGTACCTCGCATGCGAGAAGCTGGAGTCTTGCGTGATGTATGAGAATTAACGAGGTTCATTTATCGAAAGCCGTGGCCGCCAAGAAGGAGTCCCGAGGACCTGGTGATTCGTTCGTGGCCAAGCGAAGATGTTATCTTGAACAGTGACCCAGGGCAGTTCAATTCTTACGGGACTCTGCATATTAGCTCGTCAAGAACCGCCAGTCTGCCCAGGCGATACAACACATACCGTTGCCAGATTCCCCAATCCAACATATTATGTTGAGCCATTAGCCCGTGAATATGGGAGGAAGATCTGGTGTAGCTCAGAGGCACATTCATGACACGGTTCCTCCGAGTTGGAGTCGTGTTGATGAAGAGAGAGAAAGCCGTGATTCTGTCGCTAGACCCTCTCTGACTCGGAGCTGGGCAATAACTTGAGGATTGGTTGGAAGTCCTCGTGAGGTTTTCCCGACACCCAGCATTAAAAATTTAAAACGTCGGCCGAAAATATGGGCCGAGGATAGAGTGAAGATCGGGAGCGCTGACGATGGCAAGACCTGCATGGCCGCGGATGCTAAAACGCGAGGGAACAGGTCAGTTTACCTGGTTGTCCGCGAGCAAGTCGTCTTCTTCGGAGGTGACCCGGAAGCAGGGTCGATCCTGATGCCGGCTCGGCACCGGGTTGGCGTTTGCGTCCATCATCTCGTGGGCTTGCTCGTGGAATGCTCTGGGTTGTCCCTCATTTGCTCTTTGAGCAACCCCAAACAAATATCGAAACTTAGCCTCGAGAGCTTTCGACTTGCCTTCTGGTCTCCTCCCTTTGCTCCTACGCTTTCGGAACTGCAGAGACTCGGACTTGCGACATCGCACACTCGCTGCTTTCTCGGCGCCCCCGACGTTGTATCTATCGAACGATCGTCTGTGACAGTGTATATCCTTCTTGTCCCATTCCACCGGCGACCGTGTCTCTCTCATCTTCAGGAGTTTCCCATCGGTGGCTCCAAAAAGAACCATGGGGTTCACGGATTGTCGAGCCTGGGCAATCCTCCTGTCTTTTCGTTTGGGTGGTCCTGGGCCGGGATGCGGTTCTTTTCCTCAGTGAAGATTGCTCTGGTGTACTCACTTTTCACTTCAATTTTTTTGTGCTACCTCAGACGACGGTCCCGATATGTTTTCTTGTTCGCTGCACCATTGAATGGGTCCTCCGCGCCGAAGTTTGTTTTCACTCCGATTTGACTTTGATTGCATGATCTGCTTCATGTCCTTCAAGTTTCCGACGATCCGTTACCTGGAGCCGCAGAACATGTCGCACTGAAGCAGCCTTCGACACAGTTAACACCCACTTCAACTTACTGCCGCATGTATTCAATTTACTCTCAGGCCTTGAATCTTGTGGAGGTAATTCAATGCCCTCAATGTCCCTAACGTTATGACGGACGCTTTGAACACAGGTGCCCGCCCACTTATCAAGTTTCTTGTTGCCTACTTATGCATCATCTGAAATAGCGGATACCGTGCTACTCTGGCCAGGAATTTATCCCGTTTCGGTCCCAGCCTCTCAGATCCATGTGCCCTAAAGATTACGGCGACGTGATTAGGTAGGTACTTGTGGTGAGATCGAAATTCAACCATTTCTTGGCTAGGTAGGGTTGCAGTAGGTTATGAAGTGGTCTGGCGCACACGGGCCGAGATAGGAGAGATCGGGTGCGGAGTGGTTTTCATCCGAATTGGGTACCCGCGTTTCATCTGTCACGGATTCAGGTTGTCTTACTTCCCACATATAAAGTAGATACTCGCCCCCCCTTTCCCAATTTCCCTACCTTTTTTTGTCACCTTCATTTTTATATTTCCTTCCTAACATCGCCATCCACATCACCAATGGCAGGTACAATTCCATCCACCACTTCCTATCCCCTCCCTCACGCGCAACGACTCCGCCTCATACGGTCGACGCGCAAAGTTGAATCGCTTCTCGGCGAGACGCCTTTACTTGGTGTCGACGACTCCTCTCGTCCCCACCGCACCTCACGCCCGGTGTTAATTGTACGGCTGCCGAGCGTCTCCGTTGTTGCGGCGATCCACTCACCGCTGTCGCCCACATCGGGCATCAGCTTGAACTCGCCAGCCTCGGCATCTGCCCCCACTTTGGTTGCCGAGGACGATGCGACGCGCAGGCGCAAGAGCTTAGGAGGTCTTTGAACGCAGTGACTCTCCGACTGCCGTCAGGCAAGGCTCGAGAGTCGGAGTTCCAACTCGCTTTCAAGTCTCAAGAATTGAAAGATGGATCCCTATAAAAGCTTGTTACGGTAAGTATGAGCTACCCTGAGTCATTTTGGACCCTTCTTGCCGTTTGACCCTTTTTATTTTTATTTTTCATTCATTCGAGAACGGTTGTCCAATATATCTTCCAATGGGGTTAGGATGTGCCGGCACGGAGATGGACGGAGACCTTTCTGCTTCGACCAGCTTCTACCGTTGGTCTATGTTCAAGGGTCTATGGTTGGGATCCGCTATCAGACTGTCCAGACTCAGAATATTCGCTACCAACTCAAAAGGACTCCGTGGATCGACTCGAGACAAGGGTTTCATGATCAAAACGAGCTCGCTACTAGTAGGAGCTAGATTTCTACCCTCTTCCTCGTCCTCCTCGATGACCGAATCGCCATCCGCAGAAAAGTCGAGCGTCCCGGGATCTCTCGCGCGCTGGAGGTTCCGCTCGGCGTACACGGCTCTGCGAATAGAGCTCGAGGGGACCAAGGGCTCGGCAGGTTCGGGCTGTGTTTGTAAAGGTTCACATGACGAAAGCGCACACCATAATTCGTCACGCAGAACATTACCAATGCGACCCTTACCAACCCATGGCTTACTGAGATCGCACTTCTCACCTCAAGCCTTCCCCTATTTCAAGCGACATCTTGCTATTAGTGGGCTTCAGAAACGGCAGACTCCCCTCGCTGTAACTCGTTCACTTCGCACTCAGATGGCTAGCCACGTCTACATCGACTCCACTCCTAAAGAAGTCTCCTCAGCCCCCGGGCTACACCTGATCACGCAAAACACCCCCAACGGTCAAGCGACGCAGATCCTCCTCGAGGAGCTCGAATCCGCGTACGGCACGCCGTTCACCACCACCGTCATCGACATTAGCACGAACGAGCAGAAGAAGGAGTGGTTCCTCCGGCTCAACCCCAACGGGCGCATCCCCGTCGTCGTCGACAACACGCGCAGCCCGCCCTTCCCCGTGTTCGAGACCTCTGCGCAGCTGCTGTACCTCGCGGACCATTTCGACAAGGACCACAAGTTCAGCTTCGCAGACCCGCTGGAGAAGAGCGAGGCGGAGCAGTGGATATTTTTCTGGCACGGCGGAGGCGCGCCGTACCAGGGTAATTTGAACTACTTCTCGCGGAACTCGCCAGATAATGAGTGTATGTGTCTTTGTTCTCCTCCCCTTTCATTTCATTTCAATTTCCTCTCATTTAATTTTATTTCATTTCCCAACCTCATCTATCGAACACGCATGCTGATATAGATTCCTAGTCGGCATCGCCCGTTTCAAAAACGAAACCCTCCGCGTTTTCGGTGTGCTCGAGCTCCGCCTCAGCGGCATCTACGCCGCAGACAAGCAGCCGCGCCACTACCTAGTCGGCGCGGGCAAGGGCAAATATAGCATCGCGGATATCAAGACCTGGGCGTGGATCAAGTATTGGCCGGCCCGATTTACGCAGGACGAGATGAAGGAGTTCCCGTATTTGCTCGAGTGGGTGGAAAGAATTGCAGCGAGGGAGGCGGTGAAGCTGGGCATTGGGGAGAAGTACGCGAAGAGGTCTTTGTGAGTTTACGTCATATCAAAATCGTCATTTCTGTACCGATAGTTCTGAATTTTTGAAACCATGATTGTCGATTTACAGTAAACTTTGAAACGCGAATCAATGTTAAGGGAGAGGAGTCGCTCAGACTTTGGCACAGAGCGGCTTATACCGCGAAAAGCAATCTTTGGAGGACCTCAGATGACTGTTGACTTACGGTGTTCGCACTACGATCGATTTTCCACTCCTGCGGCACCCAGTTACACAACCACAAAGCCATTGGGCAGCTGAGGTGCAGGGAACCCAACGTGAAATTGAATACTCCCAGGAGTACGACACCGTATGTATCCGATATTTTGTATGTCGCAACTCGTGACTCGGATATGGTTAAGTGGGTGAAAAGTTCCTGATTCAACCAATGAAAACCCACATTCCTGTGAATCGAAGCAATTTTCAGAATCACTGGCAGAGAAGGTGGAAAACGCGTCAACGCGCGTCTCACTAATTGGTTGTTTGCAGGGATGGTTACATAATAACCCAGCCGTTCGCGCCTCGCTCAAGCAACACTCAAGCCTCACTTGAAAGTTGAGTATGTATACGCAGACATCCCTGACGAATATTTATATCTTACGGGAACATAAGTCGTGTCTATAAAAGCCACGCAGGGCGCTACTTGGGCCAAGTCTGAACTGGCTGTCTTTCCGTACGCTCGGGGTCGCTCGAAGAAATCACGGGGGCATTGTATACTCTCATGGCCACGAACACTGCCATGGCCGTTACTGGTCTGATTCTTGGGCTGAAGCCGCGGCCCGAGAGTGCACCCGATCCAAACCCTATCCTGGGGATCTCTACCTTCCGACCCTAGAACCCTAGGTGTTTTGTCCCCTAATAACCTAACCAACCTAACCAAGCAATAGGGACAGTCGGAGTAGACAAAACCGGGCGGTTCTGGGTCGGTTCTGAGGCGGTTCTCAAAATTGAATTTGCATCAGAACCGTGTGAGAACCGACATCAGTTTTGGTTTCGGATGCGGTTCTGGATGCGGTTCTGCGGTTTTGATGGTCTCAGAACTGGAACCGGCTCAGAACCGCCTTGTAGAACCTCCTCTGGAGGAGGTTTTGAGACGGTTCCGGTTCCGGTTCTCAGTTTTCATTAGCTTTTTTGTGATGCTCGATAACCTTTGATAAGAGACCCGGAACCGCCTCAAAACCGCCTCGAGAGGGTTCTCGTTTTCCCACGACTGGATAAATCAGAACCGTCTTGAGAACCGACGATGAGAACCGCCCGAGAACCGGCTACTCTGACTGTCCCTAATGACAATCAAGTTGAATCTCTTCTAGCTTTGTTAGCCCTCCCCGTGTGTTCATCTCCAAGGTACAACTGGTCAGTTGCATGCGTGTTCAGGGTTCAAATTCCAAAGACAACGGCATGCAACAGAAGCGAAACCTCTAGAAGGCACTCATCGCTAACGCCAACCGCGAAACATCAAGGGGCATCATTTTCGAGGAATATATTCTCTGCCCCACAGCTTGGAGTTTTCGTTGCGATGCCATTGTCGTGGCCGAATAAGGCAACTATTTTGCAGATCTGGAGTTTAAAAACGCTGAATAACAGCCCAACCTCACTATCAACTTCCTCTCCTCAAACTTAAACCCTAAGCATGTTCTTCTCTCGTCGTGTCATTTACACCATCGCCGCTGCGCTGGCATTGGTTGCAGCTGCCGAGGCGCGCTGTGGAGTGAGTTGACCCTACCATTCTCCTTTAATTCGGGAATGAACCGTTTCTTGCAGAACAGGGGACTTCCCGATGACTGCCCCGACGTAAGTCTCGCTCACTGTTGACTGGTGATGTTCGTTGCTGATGATAATCAGAACTCCTGCGGCGAGTTGGCATTCGGGTGCTTCGCTTGCGACTCTGGGAACTGCTGAGCAAAAATAGGTAAGTCTTCGTCGCCTTTTCTTGAAAAAAACGTTATGAAATGATTCAGACGGATTGATTTTCAATGAATAGCCATGTCGTTGTTCGCAGTTGTTCGCACGTGGCTGTCAGATCGCACTCATGCAATTGAATTCGTAGAGTGAGGTTACCATGCGCGTGGGACAGAGGATTCTGGCCTATTACTGGGTCGCATCGCTTCTCGACTCCCTGGTTGCGAAGGGAGAAGACCTTCCTTCGTGATCCGTTCCATCTATGCAAGGCCAAAAATAAATTATCAGGGAGCTTACGAGGAGCGACCCTTTTGTCACTCGCTATAACCAGGGGGAGCAACGTCAGACAACCCCCGTGCCTAGTTCGATTCCTGCTGCTCCTCCAGCTCCCGGATCCTCTGTCGGAGCACCTCATTCTGTCGCCCCAGATCCACCTCCCTCGTCGTTTCTCCGGCGGTGATCGTATCGTTTGCTGGATAATGAACCACGGACTCGGACGCGACAGGCGCTGGACGATGCTGCTCATATTTACGAAGAGCCTCTTGTTGCTGCTCCGTGGCACGCAACTCGTTCGCAAGATATCGCTGCCGTAAAGCAGCCTTTCTTTGGGCATCTCTTGAGTTTGTCACCAGTGGGTCCGACTGGGTCGCGGTTACTCTTTTTCTTCGTGCGAGACACAAAGCGCGGGCTCTCACTCGGCAAGGACGCGAGCTCGCGTCTGAGATTGACCATATCCACTCTGGCGGCCGCCTCCAGCGAGTTTTATGCCCGGACCATGAACGTACGATGGCGTACATCGGCGTACGCCGAGGGATATCGGACTTCGTCGGATCTGTTTCGGATCACTGATAAGATAACGGCTGATAGCGGAAATCAGTAATCGCCGCTGATGTCATGTGCTTTGGACGCCCCTATCCGGCGTATTCCGGTGGCTCTTATTTTCCTCATATACATCCGCTGGAATCTGTTGGCATCCGGTGAATTCCTCTGAAGAAGTCTGAAGATAATCAAATTATGAAACGGGTGAATGCTGAAGAAACCGTTGGCTTCCGGTGTGCACGTGTGGTATTTCTTCCACTTCCTCGTCTATCCATGATGACTGCCGCACCTGGCGACGTCTCGTCCATCTCCGAATGTCTCACCAGTATCCCACCTGGCCCTATGAGCCAGCTGACGCTGAAACCCTTTCTCATCATCGCCGAAGCTCTCGGAATAACAATCATGACAAAGGGACCTAATAAAAAACAGTCCCGGACATCAAAGTCATCCTGAATGGAGCCCTAAATGCCCCAAAGTTCGCTGCCAACGAGGAATTCCAGAAATTCCCCACCTACACACGGCGTCCCGGGAGCGCTGGACCTGTCCAGAACAGCGCCGACAAGGCTAGGAACGATGTCTTGCAAAGCAAGTCGGATCAAGGACCAGCGACAGGGTAAGTGATATTCCATGCGTCGAAATCATTAAGACTCGTGCTCATTTATCATTCAGAGCTCATAAGAAGCTCCTTAATAACATGGACAAATCCGATCCGCCTTCGCAATTTAAGCACCTAGGTAGTGGCATGAAAAAGGAAGACAAGGATGCTCAATGGGTGTGAAGCGCAGCTCCGACAGATGTCCGACACAAGCCATGATTTCTGTGTTCATGTTTTGGTGTTACTCTACAAGGAGTTGATGGACAAGAAGGTGGCGAAGAAAGCACGATTCTTTTTGAAGGAGTTCTGGGCGAAGGTTCAAAGTTTGGATTAATTTTCTTTTGTAATAGATACAGTGGATTCCGATGGCGGTCGGTGGGAATCATCTGCTAACAATGTGGAGCCAGGTGGAGCACCCGAGTTCATCCGGTCGACAGTTTGTCCCGATGTTGAATTGTTGAATATGGCTCCACGGCAATGTCCAGATGTTCGGTTGGCGGTGAATCTATTGTTAGGTCGCATTTAGCAACCTCTCGAATCTCCTAAGGTGTATCACATGGAGTAAGTCAGCATGGCCCGTAGGGTGTATTGACAACTGTCTGTGTATATTACAAGTAAGAGGATTCGATCCCGATTACGTACTCTAGTCGGTCTTAAATACGGGGATCAGCGCTAGCTGATTCAAACAAGTAATTATATGAACAAATGTCCATATATAATTAAGATACCCCATAAGGTATTCATGGGTGTGGGGTCACTGGGATAAATCCCTAACATTCTCCCCTGTTAGATTGAACCCAGGGATTCAATCTACCAGATTGAAGAAATGTTTCTGCCGAAACTTTCCGACAAGAAAACTCTCAACAGCTCATTGCTGAATGAATTATGCAAAGAGGTCTTTGCGGATTTCAAGAAATCCAAGATAACTTCACGAGTGTGAATGATAAATATCGGGTTAAAGCCCTGCGGTACGAGGCATAGGATCTGCTGATCCATACAACAGACAAAGCTCCATCTACCGTGGATGAAGAGGGAGTGGTGGCGACCACAGCGGGATAGGCGGTGGTGCGTGCGGCAGCATGAACGGTGGCGCGTACGACGGCCCAAACAGCGCCAAGAATGGTGAGAGGAAGAGCGACGTGGATGATTGCTGCTGGAGCAGTTGCAGTACATGTGCTCGATCGAATTGATTTCAACTCGAGGGGAACTCTGCGCAGAGATGGATATGAGGTCGGAATGAGGTGCCGATGGCGCTTGCGACACCCTAGATACAGGAGCCCTGCGCGACTTGTCGCGTTCTCCTCGAACATCCTACTATCATTTCGTACCGGTGTCTCCAACGCGTCAGTCCGATCCCGATTTTGTCTCCTCGGAGCCTTCGAGTATGCCGGCGAATCATTGTGAGAGTGCCTCTGAGCCCGATTAATTAATCCAAAGCATAGCTCAAGCGACGGCGAGTGCGAGATGGGAGGAACACGGGGACTTGTCGAAATTTGCGCTTGTTTATCTGCACGCTCTTCCACATCGCTGACGATGCTCTCAACATCCTGACAACTGGCCCGAGCCAAGAATTTTGACATCATCAGGGGAATTTCCACTGCATCCCCATTGTATACTCTCAACTCGGGCAAAAACCCAAGCCTCTCCGTAAACTCGCTCTCGCAGTCCGAGTACTGCATTGGTTCTGCCAGGACTACTGTTACGAGCCCTCTGTCCTCGATACACGATGCCCGGTTATCCACCAGCCGGATTGAACAACCCTGCACGGCAGCGACTGAATTGGGTAACTCCGCGTCGCCCACATTTAGCAGAGCTTGCTGCTGCTCAACTCCAACAAAGGGGAGCGCGAAGTATCGCGTGGCTGAGCTGTCAATTGCGACCTCGAGTACAGGAAGCCTTTCTTCCTCCTCACGGCGACGTTGGCGAACATTCCGTTTCATGAGCATATTCCAACTTGCGTTACTGTCTGCAGATGCGTATCCGCTGCGGATACGCTGCATGCCCATTGAGGTGAGATTATTCTCATCTTTCTTTAGGTCTACGGCATTCGCGGCTGCCCGACAAACCTCGAACTTCAGGTTCGGTGATCTCGAGGTTACTCGAGATTTCACATGCACTGTTATGTGCCTCTCGTGACCCTCAATTCGGGAAAAATCCCGCCTCGATTCTGCACGTCCTTGACCAGGTTGATCAACTATTTCCCAGCGGTCTACGCTGGGAATGCTTAACAGCTCTGAGCTCTCTATCTCCCTGAGGAGATTATTCTCCTTCTCGTCACTGTCCACTTTCGATGGTACAATCTGAAGTACTCAAACAGCGTAGGCAGGAGGAGAGTCTTCCTCCCTGAGTGTGTACTCAGAACATGTCTCGCTATCGCGCATCACGGCGACATAATTAACATACTCATCTCGAGTATATTCAGTACACAAGCCTCCCCCATCCTGAAGTTCAGGGCTTGTTTTATGAAAATGGCAGAAGTGCTCTGCCATCCGGAGCTGCGGACAATACAGTGCTTTCGTCTCGGATGCAGCCGCACGCCCCTGTATTACTTCGCTCAGGTAATGAGTCATATTGCTGCATTGTACAGCTGCGCGGAATCTTATTCCTCCCCCATCATGACCTTTAGGTCGTGTTGAGCCTGAGGCATTAACCTCGCGACAATTCCTGTCTGGTTCGACAATACTCCGCTGCCCTTCAAGAGCAGCACTGCTTGAATTAGATGCAGGTAATAACATACATGTTGGTACATTAGATGAGGAGTGACCAGAAGAGTAGGACTAGGACTGCCCCAGTCCTATGAAGTAGGACTCAGTCCTATTGGCGTAGGACTCAGTCCTATGGGCATAGGACTTGCTGCCGTAGTTGACAGAGTTGATGAACATCGCTTCTGGTGACAGGCTGTCAAAGGTCGTAAGCTGAGCGACACCGGCTGAGTGACAGCCATAACTTTAATTGAACCACCATCTCGGCTAGTGCCGGGTCTGAAATGCGGTATGTTTTGATTGTATTATACCATGTATAATACATTAAATACCCCAGAGCCCCCAGAGGTCATGTATTTAATGTGTATTAAATGGGCAAACCACTCCAAAGATTCCCCCATCCTCCGAAAGCCCAAGTAGCACAACAAAAATACATTATGCAGCGAAGTGCACCGGTAATTGTGAGGCGCGGCAGGGCCCGGCTCGTCGGCTAAAACGACCACGTGATTGATTTAAACGACTCATTTTCGCTACCATTCATCGTGCACGGAGCGGACAGCATTGAAGCTCACCGCCATGAGCACTGCGAAACGGAACAATTTGGGTGCCGATTTCAATCACCCGGATCCGTATGAGATCAAGGACTTCGAGGCAATGGAGGAAGGCGAAGATGAAACTGACACTGCCCCTCCTCCACTCGTCATTCGGCGCGCTAACCTGCCCAGCTGGGAGATTGAGACCTACATCAACCTAAACACCCAAAAACTTGCTTTGCTCTTCACCTCAGATCAGAGAAAGCCACAGCCGCCGGTTCCCGCGGCGGCTACAAAGCCAGCGAAGGCTCCTAACGTGAAATGGTCAACGGAGAACACCGAATGGGATGCGACGGCGTGGTAGTGTATTTAATACATGTTAAATACATTAAAAATGCCATTAAATACATGTTTTATACATTAAATACATCAAAAAAATTGGGCCGGCGGCGCCGGTATTTAATGCATTAAACAAGCCCTACATTGGATACATGGGCCCGCTGCGCGGCCAGGAATCATACATTGTATAAAACAATCCAGACCTGGCACTAATCTCGGCACACACACTTATTTTGGGACACGGGAAAACTGAGGTTGGAGAAGCAAGCTTGGCATGATTGGGTAACTCAACGAGGGGAGATTGACAGCCAAATGAAGGTGTTGCGAGCGGGACCATTGAAGGGTGTTCAAATCAACCGGAACCAGCCAGTAGCTGCCCTGTCAGATACCGCAATACCGGGTGAGTAAATTATTTTGTGCAATTTATTGTTGTTGTTCTTACCAAAAGCAGATACAGAGTCTGGGTTGTCTCTTGAGCTGTCAAGTATGAGTGAGAGTGTTGTGTTTTCACCCTATACTGACCGGACATCGAACAGATGATTTAAACAATGATTTAAACAACGGCCAGGCGGAATTTTTCGATGAGGATATGGGCCAGCTTGAGTATTTCCCCTCAGACTGTAAGTTGAACAGCTTAGTTGGTGTTCGGAAAATGAGCTCAAGCAGATATAATTTCCGGCAATTCGGCACTCAACTATCCTCTTCCATCTTCTGCGCACCATCCTGGGCCTTTGGAGTTGCACTGGAACACAGCTTTTGAGCTCGATCCTGCACTTGAACCAAACTATCATGGTAAGCACACTTTCGGTTATGAGAGGTATATATTTACTTGGAAATAGCCCTAGGAGGGTCAGATTATGCTATGGCTGACTACAATGGCTCTGGATCGGACTATGTGCTTCCGCTACCGCCACCATCACCGCCGGTTCAACCCTCTGACACTTCCGCCCCATCTGATACTTCCAGGCCCTCTCGCACCCGACGTTGAAAGTGTGAGCAAGAGGTTGATCCTGCAAATGAAGTTGAAGGAAAGCGAAGTAGAACAGCATCGAGGCGTGCAAGAGGCGAATAGTAAATACCAAATGTTGATGGCCAATAAATGTAACATCACTTTACTTACTTACAGCTGTTTTCATATCTATGTGGAAAACATAAGAAAAATGAGCCCATGCAGCGCTTGGAGAAGCCCCAAAGTCACTTCTCTACCTTTAGATACATTTACTTTGCTCTCAATATCTTTGTATACCAGCAAATGGCACAATTCAGGTTGTGATGCTAAACTTAGGGGCCGTGTAAACCATTAAACGGCCGAAACTTTTGTTACGTTTTCCGCATAGATGAAAACTGATGTAACGATGTCGAGAGTGCACAAGCGAGAGCGATTGCCGCTCCCATATTAGTCACATTAGTGTCCGCATTGCTTCACATTTTAGCCGAAGAAATGGGATTGAGTCCTATTTCACAGGACTGAGTCCTACTTCATAGGACTGGGGCAGTCCCAGTCCTACTCTTCTGGTATAGACTCACATTAGATTTACCCCAATTCACGATGGTGGGTTGGTGCTCATTGTACACCCACGAGTTCAGCACAGCGTGCTCTGTAATAGGAACTGGTGGTTCCGCAACGTAGCTTCGGCTGTCATACACTGAATAGTCCTTGCGGAGCATCTTCGACGCTCCGCACAACCTTGCCGAAACTCCGACATCATGCGATGGAGTATTACCCTCCGGGTCACCCGAATGGTTCGCAACAGGTGCATTTGCTGTGCTGCCGGGCGACGCACTGTCGCCATGTTGCTCTGTTTTGAGACCGAGCACCAGCGTTTGTGTTGACCTCTTCGGCACCTTGAGCACCGGCGCTGCACGCTGAGAAGGGTCGCTCTCGACCCCATTCGGTCGGTTAATCCCCGACACCTGCGCAGACAGGAGCCCCCGCGATGCGCCGGCCCGATTGTGTTGCTCTCCTCGTGTTGCACGCAAGGTATCGTAGCGATGAGCAGGGTTTCCTCCTCCTCGAATAGCAGCCGAATTATTTTGGCCAGGAGATCTCCTTACTTCGTTAGGCTTTCTCTTAATATCCCGCTTCGAGACAGCTCCCTGCAACGCAATGATTCGTTTAACATTGCGCTGCCATACAGCGCGGCCGTGGTGCGAGCTTTGTGCTCGTTGCGGATCCGACAATACTATTGGAGCACTGCTGGACACACGCAATAGGTGAGTACTCAAACGTGCGAGCGTCGCCCCTGACGCGATCATGTCCTGAGTGCTCTCTGGAGTCTGCCTGTACGATAGCTCTCGTTCGAGCTTAAAGTTGTTGGGCGCAATCTGAGCACGCTTGAGAGCGGCGAGCCTCTCGAGAACGGCCGCCTCAGGTTTGCCGCGTTCTACTGCCTGCTCTGACACTGGCAGCCATGCGAGGTGCTCAGTGGATCGCCCCAGCTTCTCTGCGCGCGGATACGCGTCATAGCCTCTCTGATTATTGTCAGAGCTCTCGTTATCTTGTCATCGACAAATGAATGCTGCATGTGCAGCCACTATCCCGGGGTTGTCCCTAAGATTCATTCACGGATGATAGTCTGCATTAACCACCGTGTAGTGGATGGCCATGTTGGGGACCGCGGACGACAACCGGTACAGATTCAAGGTAACACTCGAGTCACCAACTTGCGATGTTTCGCCTCGCATCGATGCGTGCAAGGCTCCCTGCGTACCAATAGAAATGGTCACGGCAACAGGAGGTAATGGGCCATGGCCCGAACCACCAGCGGATGGCAGCGGCATCGTTGATGCGCTGTACCCATCCGTTCTTGTATCCGTGAACTCTGGTGCACAAGAGCGGGGAACGGGCGTGGCCCTTCGTGTATTCGGCATCAAAGTGCATAGGGAAACGGTCGCCGTCGACGTTGACGGACAAAGTGGAATGGCAGCATCGCTGTGCGATCGACTGCGAGTCGTGGGGAGTCCCAACGAGAGGGACGGAGTTGCGGGCAAGGGTTGCGCCACACGACATGACGGGGAGGACGGAGAGGCACAGAGATGGCGAGGAATAGATGGCGGATAACCAGACGACTCGCCTAGGTATCCCCAGCGCGTCTCAATCCGTTCATTCAGCCTTTCACCGCACTGGCAGCTTTGTGCCTTCAAACCCCGCAGATCTTGGAAGTCCTTCAGTGGGTGTTCTTGTATTGTTGCTTGCTTCCAAGAGGTTGAACCAGGTGGCAAAGTCATCGGATAACCGGGATACACGGTTACAGTCTGATTTGATTCATCCTCGCGCAGCGATGAACGAGGGAAGAGAGAGATGCTGGTTGTTTGCTGCTGTTTCTTAACAGCATCTACTACCGTGTCGCGCTTGACAGTGCACGTTCTACTCAGGGTCTCCCTGATAATGGAGGCAGAAAACCCAGCCTTCTTTAGAGATAATTCTCTGTATTCATATTCAGATTTGTGCATTTGCGCAACCTGAATCGATGATGTGATGTAATCACATTTATTGACTTTGCTCCCGCGGTCGGGAACACTTGATTCCGACGCGTACAATCGGCTAGATCCTTGAGCAGTCTCTGCTCTTTGGTTCTCAATGAACACAGCAGGATCTGGCCTCAAATGACGAGGGCAACAGACCGCCCGCGCGGCTTTCACGACACCATGAATCATGACTGAAGAATATCCTGCCTTGTGCAAAATCAATATCTCGCACTCGACTCGGAACTGGTGCTTTTCTGCACATGCCGATGCTGATGTGGCATTCACATCACATTTCTCAATAACATTGACTTGCTCCGGTTGCGAGATTGCACCGCTGGGCGCAGCTCTGCTCAGTGCAGCCGATTGATTATTGGCAAGCATTCCGCGCTTATCAGAGCGGTGCTCTTCCACACGATACTGTGAATTTCTCGGAACCAAAGGTTCCGACGTGGCCTTGCGCGGTGCAAGATCTGAGCGGAGGACTCCCTCCGCTATCGACACCTCACGTTGACTGGCGGGCAATCTTGCCCACCTCGATGCCCGATCAGCCGAGCTCTTGCTCAGCGCTTTAATGGACTGTGATTGGAATCCATTGATGGTCGATGGGCCATCGGGCGTCGCGGTCGCAGTCAACGTTGACCACGACGGAGATGCACTCCGATCTCTCTTGATCAGTCCGATCCGGATCTCTGACGGACAATCTCTGTCGCTGTTCTGCATGACCTTCACAGGCTGTCGTAACGGCATCGCTGATGATGGCGATCTCGCCGTTGGTGGATCCGCTCCCGAGGGAGCTAACGCCCGAGCGCTTGAGAGCGCTCGTCTTTCCAGTTGGCTCTGGCTAAGAGTCATTCTGAAAACTTTTCAAGACAGTAGTTTTTTTCGTCAAAAGACAAAGGGAAGTCCGTGGGACTTAAAAAAGTGTTAGGTCCCGTTTAGCAACCTCTCGAATCTCCTAAGATGTATCACACAGAGTAAGTCAGCACGGCCCATAGGGTGTATTGACAACTGTCTGTGTAGGTTACAAGTAAGAGGATTCGATCCCGATTACGTACTCTATGTCGGAAAAATCGTGAAAATCACCCGTGTTATAATGTCATTTTAACCCAAACCAATCTTGTCAGGCCTTATAATCACCTTATAAGGCCTTATAAGGTCACTATAAGGTGGTTATAAGGAAGAATGAATCGTTATAAGATTGGTTCGTGTAATAAGGGATGGTAAGTGCTTATAAGCAAAAATGGGTTTTTCTGACATAGTCGGTCTTAAATACGGGGATCAACACTAGCTGATCCAAACAAGTAATTATATGAACAAATGTCCATATATAATTAAGATACCCCATAAGGTATTCACGGGTGTGGGGTCACTGGGATAAATCCCTAACATCTATCAAGCGAGGTTTGTCTCTGGCCACACAGATCGGACCGGCCATCCGAGCTCCATGCTGCCGTCAACTGCTCCAGTGGAAACAGAAGATGATGAAATGTTGAATTTCCCCACCGAACGCTGAGTTCCAAAATGTTGAAATGTTGACTTCACTTCTTGGGTGGAATTACTTTCAACTGGTCGCATGAAGGCTGCAGTCAGAATATTTCGGCATAATTAACTTGCAATTACAGCAAGGTAAATCATTCCATTGGTGAGATGAGGGCAAGTTGACTGAAACATGAGTCAAATAAAAGAGGTGCTGTAATGCAAAACTCAACCTCTCAAGTTGCGCCCGGGGAGGAGTCTAGGAAGTCGCTGGGTTGAAATACAGGTAAAACCTAAGTGATATGACATGAATCCAAGCCTTTTGAATGAATCTGACAACATGTCAAGGATGCCCAATGGGAAGGGAAGAGGAGAAATTTATTCACAATTTCAGTATGGGAGAAACAGGGAAGGATGAAGCTGTTCCAGCCATGAGGCTGTGAGGAGTGAACCGAAGGTTCACAACGAGCGGCGTGTTTACAGCAATTGGCAGTACCGAAGGCGCGAATCGAAAAATTGCCGTTTTGGGCATTTTTTGATCCCCGCGACCGATTTGCTTATATCTCCACGGCTATTGCATGGATTGACCTGAAATTTAGCTAGATAATTCGGTCTAATTCAACTGCAATTAGTAATAGAAATAGACTAGGGAAAATATCTTAAAGTGCACTGTTTGTCACATCAGGTGTCTCAAGCAATGAATCCAGACTACAAAGCTCAAACCCAGTCTGAATGAGCTGATTTTCTAGAAGGATATACTCACACATACATTTAGTAAGGTGATAGAGCCAGAAATATGAATATCCCCTATCCTTCTTGCCTCTTGGCACAGTGTATGCATCCAAATCAGCTTTCCTTCTCTATGTGTTGACTTGGTTCTTTGAGTTTTCAGTATGTGCTGATGCCAAAGGCCGAGTGTAAGAAGGTACTGTAGACTGTAGTCATACATGAGAGAGAAAAAATGTGTGTCAATGACGAGCCACGACTGATGAGATCATGGTCACTTGATGGTGGCCGAGAAGAACACGACGATTAGCGTGTACATGTGCACCATCGCAAATATTGCTGCGTAGCATTGTGGAAGAACTCTTAGCGGCCACCTCGGTTGTTTCTTCACTTTATTTGACTGAGAACTGGCGTAAACAGAACCAATTCTCTGTTTGTTACCCAAAAAACCTTGGCAAGAGTCATGAAGGACAGGAAATGGTATATTCATATTTCTGGCTCTATGACTTTACTGAATATGTATGCGAGTACCCCCTCCCAAGGAATCAGCTCGTTCAGACTGGATTTGAGCTTTGTAGTCAGGATCCATTGCCTGAGACACCTGATGTGACAGATGGTGCACTATAAGATATTCTCCATGATCTTTTTCTATCAATAATTGCAGCTGAATTAGGCCGAATTATCTAGCTACATTTCGGGTCGATCCGTGCAATAGTCATGGAGATATAAGCAAATCGGTCGCGGGGATCAAAAAATGCCCAAAACAGCAATTTTTCAATTCGCGCCTTCGGTACTGCCAATTGCTGTAACCATCAGAGATTGCGAGATCGGATTCGTACTTAACGTGATTATTCTGTAACTTTTGGTGCGGCCGCAGCGTAGCACGGGATAACTGTTAGTGGCGTATAATACACCGTAACCTGGCGGACTTATCGGATTTTTCTCATGGTTCCAACGGATCGCGTTATATTCCAGCGGGGAGGACGGCAGATGGCGCTGACTCCGATACGGCGGGATCCAGTAGATTATTTGAGTGCCGCCGGCGGATTCAGTGTTCTACCTAAGACCTAAGGGTTAAGCGAAATTAAGGCTTACAGCAATTGGCAGTACCGAAGGCGTGAATCGAAAAATTGCTGTTTTGGGCATTTTTTGATCCCCGCGACCGATTTGCTTATATCTCCACAACTATTGCACAGATTGACCTGAAATGTAGCTAGATAATTCGGCCTAATTCAGCTGCAATTAGTGATAGAAATAGATCAGGGAAAATATCTTATAGTGCACCGTCTGTCACATCAGGTGTCTCAGGCAATGGATCCTGACTACAAAGCTCAAATCCAGCCTGAACAAGCTGATCCTTTGGGAGGGGGTACTCGCATACATATTCAGTAAAGCCATAGAGCCAGAAATATGAGTATACTATTTCCTGTCCTTCACAACTCTTGCCAAGGTTTTTTGGGTAACAAACAGAGAATTGGTTCTGTTTACGCCAGTTCTCAGTCAAATAAAGTGAAGAAACAACCGAGGTGGTCGCTAAGAATTCTTCCACAATGCTGCGCAGCAATATTTGTGACGGTGCACACATTGTACATGCTGATCGTTGTGTCCTGGTCGCGTCCTTCTCGGCCACCATCAAGTGACCATGATCTCATCAGTCGTGGCTCGTCATTGACACACATTTTCTCTCTCTCTCATGTATGACTACAGTCTACAGTACCTTCTTACACTCGGCCTTTGGCATCAGCACATACCTAAAACTTGAAGAACCAAGTCAACACATAGAGAAGGACAGCTGATTTGGATGCATACACCGTGCCAAGAGGCAAGAAGGATAGGGGATATTCATATTTCTGGCCCTATCACCGTACTAAATGTATGTGTGAGTACCTCCTCCTAGAAAATCAGCTCATTCAGACTGGGTTTGAGCTTTGTAGTCTGGATTCATTGCTTGAGACACCTGATGTGACAAACAGTGCACTTTAAGATATTTTCCCTAGTCTATTTCTATTACTAATTGCAGTTGAATTAGGCCGAATTATCTAGCTACATTTCAGGTCAATCCGTGCAATAGTCGTGGAGATATAAGCAAATCAGTTGCGGGGATCAAAAAATGCCCAAAACGGCAATTTTTCGATTCGCGCCTTCGGTACTGCCAATTGCTGTAAGTCGTACTTAACTTAAGGGCTTAACGGTATGGAGGAATTTTCTTAAGCCTTAATTAAGGGTTATGTGATTGCATTACATAATGTGATTGCAAATTTGCTCGTCTCCGCTCGTCATCGTGCCATGGCTCTGAAAGGCAGATTGTGGAACTTCTTCCATGAAGGGGAAAACAAAAACGAGCCCCACTCCAAGGCTTACTTTTTGGCCGGGCTAACACTCACTGTCCCACCAACACTGACACAAGCAATGTTGATGGAGATGATTCGAAAATGGAGGACGAGGCCAACAATTTCTGCGATCTTTTGAACGGCCCATCCTTCTGGAAGAATCTCCAGACTGTTGCTGACAACATAGAACCGATTTGCTACATAACCGACATTTACCAGGGGGGAAGATTGACAAGACACCTCAACCCCGTTTGCACAGGAGGAGGAGCGGTTGATGGAGTTGCTAGGCGAAGAACCGGACGATGGTGAACTTGAAGGCTCTGGGGACGATTATGAGTAGTTTACCATGCTCCCTTGTTTGTTGTAGCTGCTAAAATTGCGGCAAAAAAAATTGATTTAAGGCCTTAATATGGCCTTAATATGCACCCTTAAGTAGATCTTAATTAAGACCTAAGGCCTTAACAAAAATTTCTAGCCTTAATAAGGCCTTAAGGGAGAACACTGGGCAGATTATGCCGGACAAGACAATACATCTGGCATACAGAAGAATACGCTGTGGGATTTGACGGAATCCGGCGGGTTTGAATTTAGACTACGATTCGAGGTCCCGTCGCTGCACTCTCAGCTGATGAAAAATAGATTATTACTGTTTTGGCATACGGTGAGATACGGTGTACGGGGAATGGCGTCAAGGGAGTTCACCGTACGCTGGCGCGTACGGTGGAAGCCGGTGGATCGATGTCGGCAGTTCAGCGAACTCCGGTGTACAAGACCGGCGTTGCCAGTCCGCGCATATTACTGCCAAGAGTAGGTGATCGTCTTTCCTTGAACGCCCAATGCTGATTACATATACCTTCTCTTGATGGCTTGGATGACCAGCACCTTCGCACTCGCATTTTGCATCCGTCTCTCCAACGAAACGGTGGTCTTGCAGCAAATTTCTATCGTACAGAGCTACGCGGTCATCGCATTCGCCCTCATTGTCCTTGGGAAAGCCCCCAGCTTCGGACAACACCCCAAATGCAACCACGAAGCCGTCGCCGTCATCTTCCGCCCATTTTCCGCATTGAGAAACGGGCGCATCTTTGGCTGGTGTATCGTCGGCTTAACTTCCGTGCTAGTTACCATAATAACGGTCAGGGATTATATGGTAAAAATACAGAGGACCATCCGAAAAGAGCAAGAGCTGGATGGCGGAATCCCGTCTGCGCCATCCATCCAAGAGCCTGTCCGTAGCCCGGAGTTCATACCCTTAGTTGGCCCGAACAAGATGACACTGCATAGAAAAGTAAGTTTCTTCTCGTTCAGGGAAACACCTAATCATTGAATCCTGCCTGTCTAGTCAACGGCATAGGGGAATCCCAGACCTCTGATTGATTACCGACTGCTGGTCATACTTGTGTTGATCGTTCTCATCTGGCATTCTTCGTGCTCAACGCGGAATTGGACATTCGTTGGTACCAGTCTCTTGACGATAATTCAACCGACTGGCAGTTCGGGCAGGTGAAGAGAGCAAGTGCCAAATACATCCATTGCAATGCGCTGATGGAAATCGCAGATCTTACCCATGTTCTTGACCGTTCTGCCTCTGATCAACACGCTTTCTGTGTTCAACCAATTCGGTATAAAACCTACAAAAAGGGTATATCAGCAAGTGAAAGTATCTGTGATGTACAATGTAGGGTTTGACTAGAGGCGAAATGAGTAATAGTAGCCTCTTGACCTGGCCGTAGGCTCCCTCTGACTCTGGAGATCGCCCAATAACATTTCAAATGGAACGAATAGGCCTTGGGTTGGGAGATTTGGGCGAAAGAGGTCTGGTTAAATTATGGAACGTAGGAATAGCCCGGATTGGCGTCGGTTAATGAAAAACATTTGAAGTTGACGCACCAGGCGTACAGATCCAGGCGCGGATGCCGTCGACGAGGACGGATTCTGGGGGGGAGGAGATGAGAGTGTTTTGGTAAGAGGATTAGGAACGGGTGTTGTATCGACGGAATGGCGACGAAGGTGTTGCGGGGCAGAGAGGGATTGGTGAGATACATAAAAGGTTCATAGCATGGCAGGAATACAATCCTACAATGCATGCTTGAGTAAATTCTCTAATCTTCGCGGCATGTTGGGGAGTGTCGAGCGCGGCGAGACCCCAAATCGCCGCCGTTCTGCAGCGGAAAACTTCTGGCCCTGACTTGCCTCCCGTCGATCTCCGTCCTCTGATGTTTCCTTTCCACGCTGCTGGAGGTTGTACTGGATTGGCGCGGGTGCTGGTGCTGGTGTCGGTATGTGAAAGCGCGACGCAAGGAAGAAAAGCAGGCCCGTGGCGTGCCCCTGCATCCTCACACTCTGTGCGGCGCCCTCCCCCCACTCGCGTTACTCCCCCTCCCGCCGGACCGCCGCCCAACACCTCATACAGCCCCTTCGCGCGCCTCCTCGTGAGGCACTCCTCCTCATGAGGTGCTCGCTCCAAAAGCGCATGATCGGCCCCCAGTTGGGCTCGCTCATGGGCAAAGTGTCGCCGGAGCAGGCGGGCATAAGGTACTCATGCACGGACACAAAGCCCTTGCGGAGGGCCGCGAGGGCCGCCGGGGTGACATAGCGCGTTGTAGACCGGAACGCGACAGAGCAGCGGGGTGCGGCAGCGGTTGTCCACTGCGCGCGTAGGGTCCGAGAGGAGCGGCCCGCCGACGGAGACGACGCTGCCCAGCGTGTCGTCTACGCTTACGCTGAGCGCAAACTCGGCGGCGAGGGTGCCGCACTGCACAAAGCTGAAGGATTGCATGCGCGCGGGGGGCCAGGCGCAGTCGCGCGTGAGGTGGGCGAGGACGCGGGCGAGGAGGGCGAGCACGGGGGAGGGGTCTGCGGGGAGGGGCTCGCCCTTGAGCCAGACGGTGGGGAACCAGGTGAAGGCGTCGAGGAAGACATTTTCGCCGGGGACCAAGTCCGGGGCGCAAAGGGCGAGGAAGGTGGTCTGGGGGAGGCGCAGCTGGCGGGTGAGGCCGTTGAAGAGCGCGTGCGAGTCGCTGTCGCCGTGGAGCAGGATGAGCAGGTTCTCGTCCGTGCCGTCGTCGCTGGGCGCGTAGGGGGATAGCGGTGGTGGAGAGCGGGGGCTTGACGCGCGGGGCGGGCGCGGCGAGGTGGATAAACGAGAACTGATGAGAGACCGGAAGAAGCCGAGGTGCCGGAAAGAGCCGCGATGATGCGCTTTGACCTTAATACTTTCGTTTTGGATTTAAACTCCCCGCGAGCGAACGTAAGGTTCGTTCTCGCTGACTCTCCCCATTCAGATCGCGTTCCCGTCGCGTCAACACGCTAATACCGCGCCAGCAACAATTTTAAATCAAGATTTGAACATGCCGCGGCGCGCCCCGACTTGAATCGAGGGTACGCATATTTTCTGTCGCACTATGTACACTTTAATCTCTCACCTGTTAGTTTCAGTCTGCTGACTCGAGCGCAGCGGATTGAAATGCACATTTAACCAACTCGGGGCCGTTCAATTGTATTTTATCTGCACAGCATCGAATTGTAGTTCAAACCGCGATTCGGTCAGTCTCACTCCTACGAACCAGATTTCACTGACCCGTGACTCGCAGGTACACCGCTGCAATTCCCCGCTTTGACCTCTGCCGGTTCGATGCCCGCCAGGCACCGATTGCACAATGCAGATCCAGGGTAAACTCGACCCTAGATACATCGAGATCTACCTACCACTTGTACCAGTCCCGCTAATCCCATTTACCTGCCTACCTTCGGGACGGGGAGACTATGGCCGAAATTAGTTTTGCTCGCGGCCCTCGCAAATCTTCCCTAACACAGGTGACGAGCTGGAGGTTAGAATATGCAGAAACGATGTGGTCAATGAGGTTTGTGTGTGAGCGACTCATCGAGACCGCGGAGAGTATTTTCGAGGCAAGTGGTTTGAAGTCGGTAGATAATGAGAGTATGGGCGATATACTGTGTAAAGACATACCTGTTTTTCGCATCTTTTTGACCTGATTTTGGGCCAAAATCTAATCATGACACCTTTGGTATCTTGCCTGCAATGTCAAGTTCTGTTTACATCTTTCAGCACTTCCCTCACACTTTTCCTGTGTTGTATCTCTTCACTCATGCACATCTTTCAGGTCAGTGCAGCATCCTTTACGTGCAAGTTCCGGGTAGAATCCCATTTGGGATTGATAGAAGTGATGGCATCACCTCGGCACTGTGGCATATCCTCGGCCTCATTCCTTCTGCTTTTGCCTTGATTCTGCTGGCGTCCTGGGGATGTGGAGAGATGTATTTCAATGCCTACTAAATCAATATAGGCTCCGTGGGTTCAAGAAGTAGCAAGTGAGGTCAAATTTCCTTATATGCAGTTCAATTGTCCTTAGTTCAATTCCACTTGTTTGCATCGTTGAATATTCAATTTTCGGAATTGGCACGTCTGGCAGGAGATACTAAACCTGCCCCTACCCGAATAAATCTCGACATACCGGCCAAATATTATAAACTACCTTCACCACAAATTCCGCGCACCTCGGCAATCTGGCCAGGACGACCGGATCAATGTTCAGATCAAATGCATCAACTTGCCCGAAGAAAAGGGTGCAACCTGACCTGTGAAACTTGCAGGCCCGCAAGTTGAACATAAATAAAGTTGCAAAGTTGGGAGTTGCATGCAAAAAAATCTGCAAGTCTGCAAGTTGCATGATAAAACAGTTGCACGCGTTGAGCAGGAAGTTGCCGTGAAATTTCCTGGATTTTTCAAGAAGTTGTCGACAAGAGGTTTTTACACAGTATTTATGCCATATGAGAGCATAGATTGGGCTTGGCTGGATGAAGTTGATTCAACAAGGCTTGCGGATCTGGATTCCCAGCTATGATGTGAAGCGCGACGATTGATGCGATGTTCGAGAAGTGAGAAGGGGGGACGTGCGTCGGTGAGGCGGTGGGAAGCAAACGAAGATAAAAACGGCGGCGCGGAGAGTGACAATGTACTATACACGTCTACGAATTGCATCATTGTGATATGAAGACGAAGTACTTGAGCACCTAAATTACGGCGCGTGTATTTCCGCCTGGTGTATTGCGCAGCGTATATTCAGCGGGCGGCGGGCGTACGGGTATACAATACAAGAAAGGACGGCTACCAAGAAAGCCGCTATCCGTTACCCCCGTGCACCCCTTCCACTCACAACACCCACGGCACGACCGCCCTCCTCTCCTTTGGGTACGCGTCGCCGAAGCGCTCGTGGTACCACGCGTGGCCGCGGAGGGCGCGCGGGGTCATGAGGAGGACCTCGGCGAGGACGAAGGCGTAGGGCGGCGTCAGCGAGGGTCGTGCGTGGGCTACCGAGGACAGGGAGAATGATGAGATGGAGGAGAGGGAGGCGGAGAGAGAGGAGAGGGAGGGCGGCGGCGCGGCAGCAAGCGCAAAGCCGAGCCACTCGAGCCACTCGCAGAGGTAGTTGGGGTAGGAGACGAAGCGGTAGAGCAGGCCGTGCGGGATTGCGTAGTGCTCGCCCGGGGGTGCGCCATCATCCTTCTTATCCTTGGCGCGGCGGCGCAAATTCAGGAGGATCTCGTCGTGCACGATGTTCCCCATAAAGCCCGCGGCCCAGAGCGCGAGGCCGGCGTAGAAGCGCGGGGTGGACACGGGCGCAGAGGGGGACGAGAGGAACGCGCCCATGAGCGAGCCGTTGACGAGGTTGAAGACCGCGGCAGAGAGGGGCACCATGAGGTGCGCCTTTGAGCGCGAGGGGGTGCGCAGGGGGGAGAGCAGCGCGCGGTTGAGGTAGTGCAGGAGGAAGGCGCCGGCGAGGGTGTATTGGCGCGTCGTCGGGGAGGAGGGTGCGCTGGTAAAGGCGTAGAGAAAGCAGAGGGGGGAAACGAGCTCCATGGCGATCCAGGCGCGGATGCCGTCGACGAGGAGGATGCTCGGCGTGGACGGGGTGAAGCGGCCAAAGGGGGCGTCGATAAAGTACTGCAGCGGTGTGGTGAGGACGACGGTGAGGGTAAAGTAGTTGAGCGTGGCGCGGTACAGCTGCTGCGTCGCCAGCGGGTTCAGTCCGAACATGGTGGTGGCAAGAAGGAAGACTCAGGGTGGGAACAAGATCATCATCAGCTGTGTCACGACGCCGTCTACCATTCAATGCCGCCCGACTCGCCGCAGCCATTGAGGAGACGGCCATTACGGTTCACACCCAAGCCGGTGCTAGATTTTGTGCGTGTGACACCGGCCGCTTTCCACGCTATTCTCTGTAGCCCACGGGCCTCGGCCCCTCCTCTTTTCTTTATTTTTACTTCTACTTATATATCCTCACCCATCGCTTGTTACTACCTCACTACTGCAGTCGCTCACATAGCACTCTCTTCGCGCCCCTACTCTTATGAGTACTACTCCGAGTCGCTATTCCCGCTAGCTACCTCAATGCCGTATGTTACTATGTACAAGTGCCACATGGGCCCCTCGGGGCCCGCGCGCACTCAAATGGATCTTGAATTGAATTGAACGGTTCACACGGTTCAAGTCCTTTTTTGGAAATTAGACTTGGTTAATGGAACATGTCGATCAACAAAATGATGGCGCATCAATGCCCCTGAGAGCGCGATTCAATAAGACATTGTTCTCTTCTTTTGCTTCCCTACCTCCTTCAGCAACACCCATCTCTCTGCTCAACCGTCGTGTCAATCGTCGCGCCTCAGATCATTCCTCAACCTCGTCTTCCGTCTCCTCCTCCCCATCCTCCTCCTCCTCCTCTTCCTCTCTCCGCCGCCGCCTTTTCGCCGCCGCCTCCCGCCGCTTCGCCTTCCTCTTAAGCTGGCGCTCAGCAAGCACAGCCTTAGGCAGCCTCCGCACGCGCCAATCCACAACCGGCCCCCCGGCACACCCACACTCACGTGCGGTGGCCGCTCCCCCAGCCCATCGCGCAAGCGCAAGCTCAGCCGCGGCGCCCACTCCACGAGCTCCGCGCTGGTGATCCGGAACGCCGCGAAGACGT
This sequence comes from Mycena vulgaris, assembly GCA_029204335.1. Lineage (NCBI taxonomy): Eukaryota > Fungi > Basidiomycota > Agaricomycetes > Agaricales > Mycenaceae > Mycena > Mycena vulgaris. The sequence goes on along the minus strand of JARGYA010000019.1, from coordinate 186,338 downwards.
GCGTCTCGACGGCGGCGTGCAGCATGAGGAACAGGGCGATGGCACCGGCGAGCTGGCCGAGGTCGATTGGCGCGCCGCCGGGGAGGGTGAGGACGCGCTGGATACGAGGAAATACGGCATTCGATGAGCCTGGAGGACGGAAAGAAGGAAGGGAGGGCACGCACATCGGCCCTGTCTCCTATGCGCGCGCGGCGCGTGGCTACGGGGAAGGCGAACCCGTGTGCGACGGCCACGGTGAGCATCGCGCGGTCCTCGCCGAGGTTGCGGTAGATCCCCACCGCCTGTACGCCCGCGTAGAGGCCCTGCGCCTGCGCCTTTGCGAGGTCCGCGAGCGACGCGGTGACCTCCGCGCTGAGGACGGGGACGACCGCACCGGTGGTGTAGTTTGGGTTTTTGCGCGCGACGAGGGCGCGCTGCTGGCGGGGGGCGAGGAGGTGATGATCGGTTATCATGCGCAAGATGTGGACGGCGCGCGTGGGGGTGAAGGTACGGGGGAATGCGAAGGAGAGGGGGGCGGGCGCGGGCGATGTGCCAAAGTAGGTGGGCATGGCTTGGGGGCGGCTGCACAGTCCGTTGTTAAGCATATTATCCGGTTCAATTCAGAACTTAATACTAACTCGGACGCGGACTCGGAGAGAATCGCCCATTCGAAAGGCTTTATTGTCAGCGAGATGAGCCGGTTGACGAGCGTCACCCATTGATCGTCACGAACCGGCGGGACGGCCTGGCGCAGCCTGTTGACTTTTACACAGATCCTCAAGAGCTCCGGAAAGTGCGCGGTCAGTACCGCGTCGAAGCCTACTCCGAGGTTGCATTAGTACTATTGGCATCACCGAAATAATCTTTCTCGCCTTGGTCGCCTCCTTGCCGGAGCTCGTCCGCCCGGTCGTACGCCTCCCTGCCGGGCACCGGGCAGTGGGTGAGCTGTTCGTTGAGTGTGACGAGGTATGTCGCTTGTGCGCCGCGCGCAAACTTAAGGTCTTCGGGCTCCACGCCCAGTTCCGGGCGGTCGAAGTCCGCCATTATGACTGCTAGTTCGGCCTTCAAGTCAAGTTCATAAGGTGAATGGATACGATTGAGAGGTATATGCAACACACGCGTTTAGCCTCGAGCCACCCCACCGACGGGCGGTGGTTCCGCACAACGTAGTCCAGTGGCTCCTTCTCCTCACCCCCGCCCCTACCCCCGGCTATCTTGTCGTCCCACGCGACATTCCTGAACACGAACTGCCGGCGGAAGGCCTTGCGCCCCTCCTCCGTACTCGCCCACTCGGACGCGGTCATATCGGGCGCTGGAGTGGTACGAGTGGCGGGCCCGCGCTGGGGATACTTCGACTTGCCGAAGACTGGGGTCGAGACGGCGAGCATGGTGGTTTGGGTCTTGAAAAGAAATAGAGGGCGTGGCGGTGCGCCTCAATTTGGCGGGCGCGGGTTTCGAAGGCGGAGGGCCGCGACGACGGGAGACGGGCAGCTTCGAAAAATGTGCTGTCCCTCTTGCAGAAAGTCCTCAGCAGCGTTTTGGATTGCGCAACATCCTCGGCCCTCGAAATGGATTTTGGGCCTGTCTGAGAACGGGAAGTGGAGAGGCCGCCGTGAATTCATACTCGTTGATGCAAGCCTCCGCGATGGATGCGGGCTGGTCCATTGACGCTTTCACTGGTAGTCGCTGCGGGCACATTTGAATGCTGCATGGTGAAGATGGCAAAGGTGAGTCAAGGCGCATCAGTGGCGGTGCACTGAATCCCCGACCACGTGTTGTCAAATCCACGGCCACGGGTTGTCAAACACGTCTTTTGAGGACGCGTCCTCGTAACTTGAACTCAGGCAGAGCGCGCAAATTGATAAGTAAAGATACCCGGCCAGCTGGGCAATAAATATATTCGAGCACGAGTCCGTGGCAACCCCACAAATAATTTAAGGACGTAAATGAAGCAACGCGCCGAGACCGGATCGACAAGCCAAGGTGAGTAGTCGGCGGGCTCGGACTGGTGATGACTGGTCGACGGGGGGGAGCGGTTGGGTGTGAAACAACGAGCGTGAGGTGAAGGAGGATGGTGCCGGTGGGCGTGTGTGCCTTGTCAGCGTGGGGTTGCTGTCAACGCCGAGGAAAAGGCGGCGAGACGGGCGGACGGAGACGACGACGACAATCTGAGGGAGAATAAGCATCGCATCGAGGACGCTGAGATGAGAGAAGAGAAGACTGACCACGATATCACCACACCAAGATCGAAATCCATCCCAAAAGCTGCTCAACCAACGCTTCCCGCGTCGAAGCGCGTCCGCCCGCGGGGCCAGGATCGGTCTGAGTCGGGTCGACCACGTACCGCGGCGTGCGAGTCGGCCAGGTGTCCCTGTCGCCGCACATTTTGGTCTTCGCGTCGTGGTCCCTTCGGGAATGGAGGCGGTGGCGGTGAGGTGAGGTGTGGCTGTCGTAGTCGTCTTCGTCATCAGCTGGCAAGGCAAGTACCGGTACGAGAGATGCCGGGGCGACGGGGTGTCGGGGGAAGGGAGCCTGGTGCAGCCTGGTTCCTCGGAGTCCGTCTATCCATCCCTATACTCGGCACATCCATCCTGCACGCAACTGCTGCCCGTCTCTGCGTCTTCGCTTGTGGTCCTCAGGGATAACGACACGGGGGCGGCAGCGGGAACGACGGTCGAGGGAAGGGATGCGGGGGCGACGGGGAATCGGGGGAAGGGAGCCTGGTGTGGTCTGGTTCCTCGGACCCGCGTCTATCCATCCAGACCTCCGACGCTGGCGTCCGCACACGGCTGGGGCCCGAGTCGTTCACTCGACTGGCGACTGGCGGGGGCGAAAGGGAGAATGAATGCCGCGCTCCAGATGCGGGGACGACGGGTGCTCGGGGGAAGGGAGCCTGGGTGGCCTGATTCCTCGGATACAGCGTCTAAACAGCTGGAGGTCGACATGTCCTTCTCGCAGTCGCGCCCTACAGGTCCAGTCGACTGACAGCGGCGCAGTCTCGACGGAGGGCGGCGTCGAGAGGGAGATGGGTATAGGCGGGAAGTAGAACGCGTCGGCGTCAACGTTTGACGCAGCAAATGACAATGACGCTTATCGCAGTCTCGCTGGAGGACGGCATCGAGGGGATGGTATGTGGGCGGGGTGAAGAACACGTCTCAACGGGTGGACGACGTCGAGAGGAAGCCGGTAGAGCATGTAATGGCGGGCCCCTATGCGAGGCGGGCGAGTGTGACAGTCTCGAGGGCATCGGAAAGGGGTGGCCTACGCATAGGCATAGGCGTGGACTGTCAGCGAACGGCGCGACTCTGACAAGGCTGGTTAAGCATTTGTGTTGTCAAGAACGATGGAGGGCAGACTATCACTAGGCGAGACCAACGGTCAGCCACCCGGGAAGAGGATGCCTGTGGGCGTGGGGAAGGAGCGGCGGGATGCCCGAAGGCGGGAGTCGCGCAAGGGCGAGGAGAATGACCGCGAGCGTGATGCTAACAAGGAGGGTTGAGCATTCGTGTCGTTGGGAACGATGGAGAGGAGAGTACTCACTGAGCGAGGCGACGCACGGGAGGATGCCTGAGGGCGTGGGGAGTGAGTGGAGGGATGCCCGAAGGCGAGAGGATGGAGGAGACGCCCAAGGGCGAGCTGAAAGAGTGCACATTGAAGGAGAGTGGTGGTGGTGGGAGGCAAGAGAGGTGGGGAATGAGCGGAGTGTTTGTCCATATGTTCTTCGACTTTACCACTGCCAGCCGCTGACCGTGTCAGCCACTTGCGAACGTGCCAGTATCGTCAGTAGACAAGTTATATTGAAGCTACAGCTGCGGTTCCAAGCGAGATGGACCAAAGCAGTTTTGAGGTCCTTTGAATAAAAAATGAAACCGCGTCGCGGGAATCCCGGTCAGCGAGTCTTTGGTTATGGAGCGAATTACTCTACGCGAGTAATGGTGCACTCAGGTTACTGAAGTTATACGAGGGCCGAAAGAAGTTCTGAGACCTCTAACTAGCTTGCTACTTGCAGCTTTCGTTTAAAAATTGACCATTGAAATGCCACATCCAATTTGAACCTCGTATTCTTCGGCGAGCCCAGGAAACGGGATCTTGGATGAAAGGATAATTCTTGACGGAGTCAGAGTGCTTGTGAAGAGCCAGGCTTGTGCCGATGGCTCAGTATTGTTGCAATGTGCGAGAAGTCGGGCGAGGATCTTCCTGCAAAGAAAAGCAGGCGGGAGCTAGGCTCGTTGCAACCTCTATAGCTTTCTACGTCTATGCCATCCTCAGAGCCCTCCAACGCGCTTACTTGGACCAGACTCTGCATATCTGGTCAGACTCTGAGTATGCGATGGAGACAGTAGCGCTCCGCGGCCCGGAGGAAGCCTCTCGCGGCTGGAAAGGCATCAACGGCGATTTGTTTAAAGACATCGCTACGCTCATCAAGGCCCGTCGTGCCCCGGTGGTCTTCATTCAGGTGAAGGGTCATAGCGGCAACGTCCACAACGACGCGGCTGACTTGCTTGCAAAGCAGGGAGCTCAGAAACCCCGCACGGCGGATCATACCCCGGTAGCGGTGCCAGCACAATTCGGCGCTACGCTCGATGGCGGTCACGAAATGATGCCCGACCCTAAGGTATCCCACCGACCTCTCGCGAAACCCCAGAAAGGTGACTCCCGCCCATCTGGTGCGGGCCACAACTCTGCGCTGACAGCACATCGCGACCGTCCAGCGCTGCAAGCCCTCCAGCTCGAGCATCGTAAGAGACTTCTCGAGGCAAAAACGGAACGGGACTTCTGGAAAGTCGCGAAGGGCATGATGGCCCCTAGACAGCCGCAATCAGGCTTCTCTGCTGAGGTGCTGAAAGATGTATTCGTCACACGTATGAATCCTGTATCCCCAGTCCCGGAGTCGTTTGATACAGCGCGACTCGATCTCAATCACGCGCTGAACGAGGCCATGCCGGAGCAGACGGTGGACACCAGCCCCGACCTCATTTTCTCCACTCCCTTCACAGAGGAAGAAATGGAAGACGCTAAGGACCATCTTCGCCAGCATCCGCCAACGAGCGCTAAGGGCTACGACCAACAGAGCTACGTGGATGTGTGCGACCTCGAAAATGAGGATCTATGCACATTGGTCAACCGATGCATCCACGGCAACGAAGCACCGTCCGTCTGGCTCCTGACAGTGCTAATTGGACTGCTAAAGCGGGGCAAGCCTAAATCGGACCCGAATAGTTACCGCACGATCGGACTGGAGAGCTGCTTTTTGAAACTAGTCACCCTCCTGATCCACATGCGCCTCACTAAGTGGTGCATCGCCGTCGGAATGCTACCGAACTCGCAGAATGCCTTCCGCGAAGGTTATCATACCAATGATAACATGTTCATCCTTCGTTGCGCTATTGACCGCGCCCGAGCTCTGGGAGTACCCCTCTACGTGGTCTTTGCTGACCTGAGCAACGCATTTCCCTCCACGGACCAAGCTACACTTTGGCTGAAAATGCGTGGCGCGGGAGCGGGCGGTCCCATATTCGACTGGCTTCGAATGCTCTACAAGCGGATGGTTTACATCGTGAGACACGAATCAGAAACATCGACAATGTTCCGCGCACTTCTAGGGATCCTCATTGGAGATACAACCTCGCCGATCTTGTGGACCTTGTATCTCTCGGACTTCAAACTGCTTTCAGATGCAACCGCGGACATTCTACTCGCTGGGATATTCATCACAAACTTGGAACAGGCCGACGATGTTATTCTAATCTCGCTCACTCCGGACGGCGCCCAGAAAAAGATGAACGCACTCTGGAAATGGTGCAGCATCAACTTCATGATTATCAACGCTATCAAATCCCTGTTGATGATCTTGGGCTCCATCCCACGGCTATTACCAGTCTTCCGCTTTGGCAACGACACGGTTAGCATCGTTAAGACCGCAAAATATGTGGGCTTCAACCTGAACTCCACGAAGAGGAACATCTTCGAGGATCATTACGCAAAAAAGGCAAGCAAAGCGAGAGCTATCGCCGAGACGCTACTCGGCTTAGAGTCGATGGTCGGAGTCCTCCCCGTGTGGGAGGCGCGCAAACTGTATATGGCGCTGGTTGATCCGCACCTCACGCATGGCTGCGAAATCAGTCTCGACGTGGATCTAGACCTCCTCAAGCCGCTGGAAGATGTACAGAACGACTTTCTGCGACGGGTTCTAGGCGTAAATAAGCGCTCCATGACAGCCCCGCTGTTCACCGAAACGGGTCTCGTACCGCTGCGATTCAGGCGAGTTACAATGGCATTGACGCACCTGAGATACCTTGCTACACTCAAGAACACGGACAGATATGTCAGAGTGGCGGGAGACGACTCAGTGCAACTTTCAGACGAGGGGAAGGCTTCGTGGGCAATGGATCTGCGTTACGTGATCCACAAATTGCCGTTCAACGTCGCGCTTCCAGAGCTGTCAACCATCACCCCCCAAATGGTTGACACAATCATCAAGTCTGTTAATGCCGGTCTTCGTGCGTACCTACAATGGTTCATCGACGACCCTAACTCTCCGAAACTGTACCTCCTGCGAGGGAGGCTGGAACCGGAAAAAGACTCTGCTCCAATACAGAAGACGCTATGCTTCCGCCATTACCTCAACGTAGTGAACCCGAAGCATCGGAAGGCATTGACACGCCTTCTTCTGTCAAGCCACTGTCTCGCCCTGGAACGGCTACGATGGGTTGAACTCCGACGCCCGCGTATTGACCGCAACTTGAGGGTGTGCCGCTTCTGCAAAGCCGAGATCGAGTCACCAGAACACGCACTGCTGGAATGCACGGCAAGCGCGGATCTGGTGCTACTGCGCAACGATTTCATGGCACGCATGAATAATGATACCCGAGGACTTCCCGCGCTGAACTCGATGGCGGCGGTGGACTTCTTCACGCTGATGGTATCATATAGGCACACTATCTCCCTGGTCGCAAAGTACGCATTCCATGTCACTGAAACTTTCGAAGCTACTCCTATGCATATTCCAGCATTACCTCTACATTGGATGATACAACCGCCGGTTACTGACTAATTTCTTTTCATGCTCCCTCTGCTCCCGCTTTTGATAGACGTTCTGATAGCGAATAGCTCGTCAAGTCGGAGGGTTGGAGTCCAAAACGAAGGCGCGAAACGCTTGTGCGTGCTGGGAGAATTTTGGGAACACGGTGTTCAGTGTTTGGACCATGCCGTGTATAAATTTACTACTACTACTACTACTACGTGATCTTCTGAAGACAGTCGTTCAGGGTCACTATGCTATAGAGGCTGGAATCTACGAGTACTACCGAGTACGAGCTGCCTCGGAGTTTGAAATTAGTGATGGCTTGATGTTGGATGATGATTGGGACACCGTTTTCTTGGCTCAGGGTTTCTGATGTGTTAAGCGTGAAGCTCAGATGTTTTTCTGGTATCATTTCCTATGGATAGGAAGGTGCACAAGGTATTTATTGCGCAGGTTTCTTGGAGGGCCAATTGATGTAGTGATGGAAGAGTGATGGCTCGGCGCTCGGGTTTTGTTCGGATCTTTATTTTCAAACTCCGAGGCAGCTCGTACTCGCCCGTACTCGTAGATCCAAGCCTAGGCGGGAGCAGCGAGGAAGGAAACGGAGTTGAAACGGGATCAAAGTGTTCTGTGGCGGTGCTAGGCTCAAACTCTTTGCTCTCTCTTTGCAATCTCCGGAATGAGTCCAATCCTTTCCCTTCCTAACGAGCTTCTCGTAGAAATTGTCGCCGCAGCGCAAGCAGAGGAGAGATTCGAACTAGACCGAGCGTTAGCGTTGACGCATCGCTTCCACAAGGTCACATTCAAAACAGAATGGGTCATGTCCCACGTTTCGCGTCGCTTGCGCGAGGTCATTATCGGCGCGCCCATTCTATGGACGGTTGTTGCAGTGGACTCGGTAGAAATCTCCAAACTGTACCTCGAACGCTCGCAAGGGTGTAAAATCTGGGTGAACACGCGCGACGCCGCCGAACCCCTCGTGGCGAACCACTTCAGCCACATCGTACCCCACACCCCTCGGGTTCGGCGATTGGCTATCGATTCCACACTCGACTCATGCCCTGCGCTAGCCGCGTTCAGAGATGTCGCTGCCCTTGCTTTGGAGCATCTAGAGATTGAAGTCGACGACACGGACCCCGAGTGTCCCCTAGAGATGTTCTCCGCAGGCCCCCCGATCGCCCTAACCCGTCTCAAAATCTACGGCTTCTTCCCCCATCTCCCAGTGCCACAGTGGACATCCTCATTGACGCATCTCGAGTTATGGAGAGGCGATGGACGGAACTCGGATGGAAGGAGCTTCTTCATGGCTATCGCCACTCCATCTATCCATTGGGATGACCGAGTTCGAGAACCCTCCAAATCTAGCTCGGATGAGCATTCCCTCCCTCCAATCGCTCCATATATTGGTCTGTAATGACCACGGCGCTGCCCACTTGGTGGAGGTCTTAGGTCTTTTCGACACACCTGCGTTGACAAATTTAACTGTGGACTACGTTCACGGGGACCAAATATCCGTACTCTTGAATTCGACGAGTCTGCCTGACATTTCCTTCCCCGCCCTGACGGCCCTTTCCTTCGTCAACTCGGGCTGCACGTGTGAAGTGCACGATTCGGGTATCTCCTCAGACCTCCAGCCGATACCGTCACCCCCGGTCCGGCTCTTCCCCGCGCTGTCGTCGCTCACCCTCGTCAACATGTGTTTTACATACTACATCGTCGAGCAGATCTTGGGACCGGTGTCACAACCGTGGCCCCGTCTTGGGACCATTACAATATGTCCCCACGCGAACGCCTTGGACGATGTGCGCAGCGCTCTTCGGGGCGCAACAGACTCGAGACGCCAGCGCGGGCAGGCGATTCCCAAGCTCCGGTTGTCTGCTCCAGAGTTCTATCAGAAATACTGGGACGAAAACGGCGTGGATGTAGAATTGTTCGACCCTTCAGAGCTCATTAGAGGTCTCGATTGACTCGACCGTGTTGAACAAGATAATAATAGCGGAGTGGTCGAGCAGCGCCTTGTGGGGACACTTGAAAATGAAGCTTGAATTTCGAATATGTATGGCGAGTGAGATGAAGCCGGACTCGCAGGCGATTCCCATATTCCGGCTTTTCCCCATTCTGTTCGAGTAATCACACTGGGACGAGAATGGGGTGGATGTGGAGTTGTTTGACCCAACGGACATGCTACTAATGCTTTAAGCTCTTAATCCGACCACTCCCTTCGAGTGCACACTGACATGTACAATACAATAAATAACTGAATCAAACACTTACAGATATTTCGCGCAGATGTTGACAAGGCATTTGACTTCGTTCATCTGCAACGCTGCCTGTTTATTTTAAACAGAAAGCCCTGGTAATAGTACAGCTTCTAATTGACGGAGATAAGATGCTGAGCTGCGGGAAACAATGTACAATACGGCCGTGAGGAATCCGTAGTCCTAAAGATTACATCATAGCAGAATTCTGTGCAATAAAAGTATCCGAGTTGAGATTCTCGATGAAGGAGGTCCAAAAGGCGTCGTCCATGAACAGATCAAAATTCGCATCTGCGACCTCTGCGACCTCCGGGTACGTGTAGTCCGGAGCATTCAAATAGTCCGTGCTGTTATCGTATCTTGGTTCGCAAGAGACGGAGGAAGGCCACTCATAAGGCATGTCCATTGTATAGTATTGAGAGTGCCAGTGGTACGCATCGGTTTCGTTGCTCCGATTTTGGCGCCGCTCCCACGCCCTGAGCAGCGCGGCGAGGACATGCCCGCAGCGCGCGGCGGAGTGGTCCGGCGCGTGCGCAATCTGATTCAGACGGTCGATGGTTATGGCCTGGAGCCGCTCGCTCGCGCCGCCCATCTTGCTGCCGCTGAGTTGGTGGATGGAGAAGTTGGACACAAACATCCACGTCGCGGCGAAGCCGACCATTACATAGACGTTGTCTGGGGCGGAGCTCATGAGCGTCAAGTCCGACTGCGCCAGGAATGCGGAGAGTACGGCTTCAGCAGAGATGATTGCGGTGCGCCCCCAGAAAAGAGAGAGACGTTGGCCCTCTGTTGTGACTTTCCACCAGGGATCTAGTGGCGTCTCTTTCTCGTGGACCGTCCGAGTTTCACGGAGAGCATGATGTAGCATGAGGAGTCGACACGAATGATATTGGAGGAGTAGCATCTGCGAGTAAAACGAGTCGTGCTGGGTAACGACTGATACAAGATGAGCGTTGAGAGATATCGTTCTTGACACTACATCTTACCGGGCAGCGGGGTCAAGAGTCGGCCAAGAAGACTTTCCATGGAATAATTGGAGCCATTCACTGTGTGGAAGAAGGCGTTCAAGTCGACAACAGACTTCAGGCGGGTTTTGAGCGCAATTTCAGTCATCTGGAACATTTTTACGCTGAGTCCGAGGCGAATATCGCGGATAGCGGGAAGAGTGAAGTTCGGTAGAGTTGCCAAACTTGCCATATCCTTGTCGAGCCGCGAAATGTGTGAGACAGGCGCACGTCCAGTCCCAATGCACAACCTGACAAATGGGATCAGCGAGAAAATGGGCGAAGCAGGAAAAGGTGTACATTGACTCGGATATTGAAAGATACATCCACTGCGAACGCCGGAAGTCAGAACGCGGGATCCGGGAGGGAAATGGGCACTACTCACCAAACACCATCTCTGAGTAGAATCATCGAGCTCTGCTTGCTTGGCTGGGGTTAATCCGTCCTTGTCAGCTCGCAGACCGATTGCACGTTTTGATTCGTTCTGAAGGTGAAGATTCATCGCCATGCTGACGGCCGAGGCAATGAGCAATCGTCCATCTCGCGCCTCGGCGCCAGTACCGCAGATCGGCGCCCACACAGAGAGTATCAGAAGTGCCTTTATCGACTCGAGCGCGGGCTGGGGATTGAATATTTCTCGGAGAAAGACGTCCTCCGTGAGCTTTTGAAGCCGCGGAGCAATTACCGATCGAGTCCCGGGCGCCAAATGTTGTGAAGCAATCGTGCAGCGTACTATATCCAGCAACGAATTGCTGCATTCCAAGGAGCCGGGCTGGGCACACAGCCATGGAGTGTATCGAGTCTCGAATCTATACGCCCGCTTCAGCATTTCGTTCTCCTTGACAGATGGGAAACAGCACGCACATCTCCAAAAGCGAGGTTATCTCGGGTGGGCTTAATATATCTTCCAACCGCCCACCGCTAGCGATGTCAAGGCCTGCATCAGTTCGCGGACACTGAACGAGCTCCTGAATTGCGAGCATCGGGGTAGCAGTCCAGTCGACGCGGTTTATGCATCCCCATATTGGTGTCGTTGCTGTTGGGACAAGATCCTCCGGCAGCATTGCCATGGGATTCACTGGGACGGGCTCCGCATTGGGCAAGGGTATTCAAGCCACCGTAACTTTCTGGAGGACTGGGCTCTGCCAACGCAGCCACTGTGGGCGACGCCGCCAGCGGGGAAGTTTGTGCTGGTGTTTTTGGCAAGAAGTGGATGAGATCGGAATTCTCGAAGGAGCATTCCACACCCACAACTTTGCAGCGGTGGCAGCCAATAGCGGCTGCGCTGCTGGAGCTGCCGGCTCCCGGCACATCGAGGATCTCGCACCGACTTTTCTGACGACGGCATGAGGCACAGGCTTGGCTCGTCTTCGTCCTCTTGGGTGCTGGATTCTCGGTTGACATTGAGGCTCTTTTCATGACTGCAAGCGGATGTTCCGACAAGGGTGGAGCACAAATGGAGACCGCTGTCACTCAGTCGGTTCCGGCGGGACGCGCTGTGGCTGGATTGATCCGCCGGAGGCTCATCTGCCCAATCGGGACGTTTTCTCTTTTTCCTGGATGCGGAGTGATCCAGGTCTGATTTCAGTAATTGTCTGTCTTACCACCGATCAGCACTTTTACTCCCACGCTCAAACTGCCACTGTGAAACCCGGAGTTGGTGAAATTCAGTCCAATTTTCACTAGGAAAATGAGAGAACTTGAAATCCAGCCTGAGATTGCGTGAATGGTCTCTGCTCACCGTCCCAGCACCGGACACTGCGAAAAATTTGGGACATGCATTGTCCCATCCCTCCTTTTTAGCTTTGGAGTACAGTAAGCAGCGGCCTCATTGGTAATTACTAATATTAATCTCGACGATGTGTTTTTCGATTTGCTTGATTCCTGGACGAGCCCCTCCCGCAGCACATAGATCATGGCCCCCTCAGCTCAGTCGGTAGGGCGTCGTGCGAATACGGCGGCCGTGTATTTATTTTCCATCTCGACGGTGTGTTTTTCGATTTGCTTGATTCCTCGACGAGAATGTGCCGAGTGAGCAGGCCCCCCGAAGCAACAGCACCGGACACTGCGAAAAATTTGGGTCGAGCATTACAGACCTTTAACGCCTAAAATGCCACAAAACCACATGCCCGAGGCGAAAGCTAGTACTCAGACAGACGCCACAACGAAACTCGCTAGTTATAAGAAAAAGTCACAGTCGGTCTGGACTCGGAGGCGACAAACCACCGTCACGAAAGGCCACAGTCCGGACGGAGTCGGAGGCCATTGGATTTAGGCCAAAATCCGTACCAAATCCTGTCACATCAATCACACGGCCCGGAGGATCCAGGTCTGCCCGGAGGGCATTAGTATTAGTATGCCTGGACGAATACTCGGAAGGAGAACGTCCCAGCACAGATCGAGGACGTCGAGAGGGACCAAACACAACGTGTCTTAATTTCCTTTACCCTCGTGAACGCAGACTCCTTCCTATCAACGAAGCGCTCTCGGAATTGCGGGCTGCGAGCATACCGGGCTTACACATTCTAAACTTCGACGGATTAACGATTATGTGCCGATAATGTACAATTTCTAGGGTAATTTAATCTAGGGGCAAGTTCAGTATACGGTCGCTGAGAACCACGCGCGACGCGTACCTGGTAGGCAACAGGTCAACCATCGAGATCGTCAGAGTCCGCGATTTGACGACGCGCGTCGTTACGCGGTCGGCGACTGGTGTGCTTTGAGAAGACTGCATCGGGGAAGAGATTGAGCTTTGACTTGCCTGCCGCCCCCAGCCCCACGTTAAGGAGGGTTGGGCGACGCGATATATTAATATTTGTATTCATCCGTCGTACATTATTTCCTTCGTCGCAGCGCGGTAGATGCCATTCGGTGCGCGAGGCACGGCGCGTCCGGATCCGCGCATTCGCATTCCCCGGCTCCCAGATGCCTTCTCCGCACACGGTGTTCCGCCTCCCCACTCCCGGGACCGTGCGCGACACCTACCCCCACCCGCGAAGCCCGCCCCTACACGCGCGACATGCCCGCGGCGGACCTGCCGCCGCGCGTGCACGGGGCGGCGGGGGCGCGGGTACTCGCGCCGGGGGTCTTGACTCTTGACAGGGGCGAGCGCCGGGGTGTTGGCGAGGAACGGAAGAGGGGAGAGGGAGAGGGGTACAAAGGCACAGGGGAGTCGGACACGGATTCTGGCGGGGAGGAGATGAGGCGTCGTCGGTGAACCCAAGGAAGGAAGGGAGAACGCGAAGGAGGGTGGGCGGGAAGAAGCGTCGTGGTGGATGGAACGAGGCGAGAATCATTCGTAGTACATTTTCCGCTCTTCTTCCTCGTCTCAAGGCGGGTACATAGATCCCATCTCGCGAACGAGGCACAACGCGTTCCCGGCGCACCCAGAAAAGCAGGCCGGTGGTGCACTCCTGCGCCCTCACACTCCGTGCGGCGCTCTCCAGTATTCTTGCCCCCACTCGCGTTACTCCCCGTCACGCCGGACCGCCGCCCAACACCTCATACCGCCCCTCCGCGCGCCTCCTCGTGAGGCGCTCCTCCTCGTGAGGTGCTCGCTCCAAAAGCGCATGATCGGCTCCCACTCGGGCTCGCTCATGGGCAAAGTGTCGCCGGAGCCGGCGGGCATAACGTACTCGCGCACGGACGCAAAGCCCTTGCGGAGGGCCGCGAGGGCCGCCGGGGTGACATAGCGCGTTGTAGATCGAAACGCGACGAGCAGCGGGGTGGGGCAGCGGCTGTCCTCTGCGCGCGTGGGGTCCGAGAGGAGCGGCCCGCCGACGGAGACGACGCTGCCCAGCGCGTCGTCTGCGCTTACGGTGAGCGCAAACTCGGCGGCGAGGGTGCCGCCGTGCACAAAGCCGAAGAGGTGCACGCGTGCGGGGGGCCAGGCGCAGTCGCGCGTGAGGTGGGCGAGGACGCGGGCGAGGAGGGCGAGCGCGGGGGAGAGGTCCTGCGCCTGCGCGGTGGCGGGGAGGGGCCCGGGCCCGAGCCAGAAGGTGGGGAACGAGGCGTAGGCGTCGAGGAAGACGTTTTCGCCAGGGACCAAGTCCGGGGCGCAGAGGGCGAGGACGGCGGTCTGGGGGAGGCGCAGCTGGTGGGCGAGGCGGTCGAAGAGCGCATGCGAGTCGCCGTCGCCGTGGAGCAGGATGAGCAGGTTCTCGTCCGTGCCGTGGTCGCTGGGCGCGTAGGAGAAGGGGACGGGGATCGTGGTGGTGGAGGGCGGGGGCTTGACGCGCGGGGCGGGCGCGGCGAGGTGGATAAACGAGAACATGATGAGAGACCGGAAGAAGCCGAGGTACCGCGAGAGTGCCGGAAAGAGCCGCGATGATGCGCTTGGACCGAGTTAAATGACTTGGAACAACTCACAAACGGTAAAAGCCCCTCTGATACAGACCCGCCAGTATCTATCACTCCTTTACGACCCGTTCGAGACTTTGGTAGAACATTGTTGTTCCCTCAGTTCCTACTCCTAACAATGTTTCTATATTTCAAGAGCCTCTTCTTATGCGGTACGACTTACCTTTCTGGCTACTCAGTTATCCACCTAATTTCCTCGGCTCCAGTACTTTACGTTCTTATCGTACGTCCAACGTTCGGTGTGAAAATTGAGATTAATTGTTTTGGCAGGCGATATCTTTCTGGTTTTATGTGAGTTTCTTATTGTGTGTACCCTGTACAGATAAGTTAATAGCGGGACGTCCAGACCGGCACCCACGTCTTCAGCAGCCTAATTTTGGCGTGTTGAAGTCCTCGGAGCTGGGGCAAGGGACTCTCAGCGGACGGGCGGGAGATGAATCTACTGTGTTGGCAACTTCCGTGCTCAACGTTTTCATTTCTGCCCACCGAACGGTTCTTTGTCTTATTACTATTATACTTCTTTCTGGCTGGCCGTTTATGCCGATACGCTGATTTATACAGTATCTCCTCAGAGCTCCGGGGCGCTGGCAAACCTCATTGATTTGACTTGGAGCTTCCCGAGACCCGGGTATAGACACTCCGAAAATGTTGCCATTGCTTACTGCTAAATGGACTAACGTGAGCCGGTCGGGCCCGATGTAGTCGCCCGCGCGGCCTACTGATACAGCCTTATATCCAGCATCTAGGAGTCTAGGACGCACTTGAAGTTTCCGTTGCATGCTAATGCCTCTGTATAATACAAGTGCTACCTAATACCTATGTAGGAGAAGAAAACCCAAAAAGTTCGACTTAAACCAATATGACTGCCCTGTACTGTAAACCTGGTAAAAAAACCTGGCTCTCCCATTGTAACCAAGTGGCCTACTCGTGCATTTTGCCAAGTCGCGGGCGCGCCATCAAACGGTTAATGCGCGTCTCGTTGGTTGCTTAATATTTTAATCGAAATCCGGTCCAAGCGCATCATCGCGGCTCTTCCCGGCACTGCGGCTCTTCCCGGCACTGCGGCTCTTTCCGGTACCCCGGCTTTTACCGGTCCCCATGCCTTCCTCCCCCATCCACCTCGCCACGCCCGCCCCCAGTGCCTCCAAAATGGCAAAAACGGGGCAGTGGGCCACCACCTTAAATCGCTCGTTTGAGTTCGTGCTGGCCACCCCAATGTATCCCAAATCAACAAAGGGATATGAGACTACCATTGTATGCACCCAAAAGATGAATCCGAGGTATATGAGTACCATAAGTAATTCCCTTCAAGCCAAGGATGATGGGTGAAATCGGGGTGTGGATTGAATGGCGCGCTCTACGAAGCACAGAGCGGATTTTTGCCGGAAAAGAGGATACATATGACTAAATAAGATGTATTGGCACATACTTGTCAGCAAAGAGCGGCCTCAACACCCCAAAAACCCCTCAAAAAAAGTTCATCTATACAGGTGAATGAAATTGGGGGATTTTGACATGTACCTCGCTGTGATCAGGAAATAAAATAGGTAAAATCCAATGGATGGCGGAGGCGAGATTGAAGCATATGTAAAGTCCAGTACCAAAGTTCTAGGCCCGTAGCATATACGACTGGTTCTCTACAGCGGTTGCCGCAGTGTACCACTGGAGATCAGATAGAGATCTTCGACGAGGTTCCAGGTGCCGAGCCGGAGGAGCGTCGATGCATAAAATGGGCCTATGTCATTCCCCAGGATCGGGAGATGAGAACGAGCCCTAGACCTTGTGAATTGGTGAAGAATTGGTGAAGAAATGGGCAGGAGAAAGCGTGGAGTGGTGTTCGGAGATAAGAAATGATGTTCACACGCCGACATCACCTATCAAACCTCGCACTGCTTTTGATCGCCGCCCAATCGCCGCCGTAACTTACCTCCAAATTTGACTTACAGAGTCCTCATAGGTCGCGTACCATGCCACAGGTCCCAAATCTGGATATTATACATTGCACCCCCCTGTATTATGCAAATGGCCCACTAGCTAGACCGGCCTAGTCTGTAGTTGATCGCGCTATCGTGTATAGGTCGCGCCGTTATTATGTAATCGTCGGAGTTTGAATCCGTTCCCACGGCCTTTCTGTGCGCTCCGCCATTGCTCTCTGGCTTTCCTGGCCTCCCTCACCCACCACCACTGCCCATGGCACCTAGTTATCACTGGCGTGGCCCCCAGGGACATCGGACGATCACCACAATTGTCAAGAAACTGATCCCTCAGTGGAAAAACGGCCTCTATCCTCCCCAACATAATCTGGTCGCGCGCGTCCTGGACGGTGAAAAGATACTCTGCTGTATGGCTACTGGCGGTGGAAAGTCCGCAATCTTTGCAGTTCCCATCCTTGTACTACGAGAAATGGCTAGGAATCACCACCTTTATCCGGAACTTCCGACTCGCGCGCTGCCGCAAGGAATTGTTAAACGCAGTGCACGCCGTTCCGTGCTTCAGAACATTCTCCTTCCCCAGCCCGTGCTCGAAAACACGCTCGTACCTCTGCACATTATCCGAAATCTTGCCGAATTCCACCTCACCCCGCGCCGTAGCGTCCCGTACTTTCTCCTGCAGAGCATTGAGACTTCTGTTCGTCAATGTGTTCAGCGCATTGCGAGCTGTGCTCTCGCTGATACTATAGCCGAACCGGCAAAGAACACGCTTCACGTCAATGTGGGCTTGACATGCGAAAAGCCACAATCCGAGCGGCAATCCGAGGTCGCCACTAGCAAATCGATTGCGACTCGTGATGAAGGAACTAATGGCACCGACTTGGATCTAAAAAAAGGACGTCAGAATGGGAAACGATCTTGGAAGATGAATCACATACAATAGGATGGGGCCGTATTTTCTTAACGATGACTTTGCCGCCCTTGCGCGAGGCTGCAAAGCATTCCGTGAGATACCACAGAAACTTGTCCTCTTTCTCGTAAAGAGCAGCGAGTTCCTCAACAGAAAATGCAACGTCCTCCCATTCAATAGCATCCGCATTGTTTACACGCTTGTTGGTTGTTGCTCGGAGATGACGACGGTTACGAGCATCGGTACGATTGTGACGTGCGAGTTTGCCAACTCCATAGTAGATTCGATCACCGACTAGCCGTGTTGCCCACGCAGATAGGCATGGACGGGCATAGCGAATCTCAGAGAGAGGTATGGATGAAGAAAACGCTGCGGAATGCTGATCGGTGTCTCTCTTCGGACGGCTGCGATGGTGATTATAGATAAGAGGGATGATATGGGCCATAGTAATCTTAGATTGTCCTTTCAGGAAGGCAGCAACGGTCTGCCGATGGCTTTTGGTTCGGCGATCCTTCTCTCCACGTTTACGGGGATGAAATAGCACCGAGAGAAATTCGCCAAGGCTGTCAAAGCCGTAAGTAGTGAGGACATGATCAACTTTCTGCCAGCACGTTCGCTTGGGGGCTCGCAAGGAGATCTGGGTCGATGCAGATGATGGCGAAGGAGAAACAGGACTATTTGATGCGGAGGAGGTGCCCTTTGCGCGGATGGATTCGAGGGTAGGGATGGTAAGCTTCGGCAGCCGTGTGTATGCGCGAACCAGCTTCACTGATGGTGGTGGTGGAGGGTTTCCGTCCATTAGAGCGCTCCAGGGGTAAGTGACAGAGGTTATACGCGTCGGATGGGTGGTTTGGAGGTGCCAGCGAAGGTGGAAACGCGAGAAGACGCGTCGATGTCGCTTGTAATGAACGTGGGAAGAAATTCAAACTCCGATCATTATATAATAGCGACGCGACTATGAACACGATCGAGATCAGTGACAGACTATAACAACCGAGGTACGAGGTTCAAGTTATAGCGTCTGTTTATAAGAGACTAAGACCGGCCCACTAGGCAGTCGCTAATAATACAACAAATGAAGCCACGGATAATATAAGAATCATTTCAACATACAAATAGAAGATCGAAAAATCGTCATAAACGATAAACCTGCGCTGAAGAGTCCAGACGTAAATACTTGAATAAAAGTGCATTGCGATTTCTTGCCTTCAAGAATCAAGCACGAGCTGTAGACACCACGGATAAAATTCCCAGGAGTTTCGCGCCGAAAAGCAGAGCAACGGAGCAGTCCAGTCGATCAACCAGCCGTGGACAAAAGACAACAGAGATTGAACGTGAAAGTAGCAACGGCAGCTGGACACCCAGAATATCACCCCATGGGGGAGTCCGAAGGATCGTGAAACAACCAGAAAGAGGGATAACCGCACCCGGTAGCGTAGAACGAAATAAAATTGATCCACGCTATAATCCCACATGGAAATATCGGACTAGTGTCAGCGGCCGAGAAGGATTCTATGCGAGATCCTTAGTTGAGGAAATGCTGCAGAGCAGCCGAGAAGATACCCAAGCATTAGCAGAGCAGTCTTGATTTCACAGATAATAGAGGAAGAACCCGAGACGAAGACGGAAGCGTTCAGATCAGAAGGAGTGTGTTGATTTGATGACAGCGGCAGTAAATTGAGGGGCGAAAAGGGGGCGAAAGATTGCTAGCCCGAGCGTAAAGAAATCCTGCCTGTTTATATGTCGACTCTTGTCGAGAGGGGAGACTACGTGGCTTCCCGGCTTGATTAAAATCAGTGGGCTACGGCAGCTGCTGCGATGAACAGCCTAGCTAACAGCATTCTGTCAAGAAACGTTGCGCATCGGTCAGCTGTTGAGCCACATGGGGTTTTCAACTGTAAAATGAAACTGCGCAGAGCAACTTTGACGCCTAGAAATGAGGACCATAGGTGAGACGGAAGGAAAGGGATACACCTAGATGGGGATGCCAGTGTGCGCAAGATACAAAGAATCGCCAAGGTAATCGTTAAAGAACGGGTTAATTACAGCTGTTCTCGAAACTAATGAGATTGATAGGTTTTTTTTTCGCGTTCCCAAAATGAAAATTTGGTACAGTACCTGAAGCATAGGTCCAGGAATGAGAGCAAATGAATAAAACCTCGAAAGTTCATGATTATAAGTTGAAAAGTCGACATCTGTGCGGTCAAAGTCAGTCGGCACAGGTCAAATCAATAAGACGAAATCACTGCGTGATCCGGACATTGCGGCGTTCTCCTGAGCCCATTTCTTGCTCGAATAGGCTCAATTTTGGGGGGTTACCTTGTAATGTTCATAGGTTTCGTCTACGGACCCTACAATGGCTAAATCCAATGGTGTTGAGGAAATTTCCATTTTAGGAACTCACAAAAAAAAAAATTGATCGTCTCATTAGTTTCGAGAACAGCTGTAATCTCAAGATCTTTATCACCAGAGCGCTTCCCGGTGTATAGCCTCAAGAACTGTATGATCATCCTCCCAAGACTCCCCTGTTCATATGGACTCCGGGTCTCGCAGGTTCTCGTCCTGTAAATATTTTTAGAGCCCTAAACTCATGGAAAATTCTGCGGGTGAATGTTCGAACAGATATTCGTGGTTTCCCCGTAGGCGCTCAGATGTTCATGCTCATCTCAACGTTACACAGATCTCTTCCCGCTGTTCAGATAAATATAGTCTCGAGACCGTATATATTCCGTGACTACCCTCCGGGGCAGCACCGACAATATGGACTCCACCGTATCCTTAAATCTCAACACCACCATTGGTGCGCACAGATATCGGTGCCTGCAGTCTGATGACTTTTGCTAAATGATCTTCTTGTTTTGCAGGTGCCTTGCAAATCGGTGTCCTTATCTCATATGTGCTCCTTGGGGTGACGACCACCCAGACATATATATATTACTGCCGCTTCCCGAACGACTCACCGAAACTCAAGGCTTTAGTGAGTGAAACAACAAAACGCGGAGGATCTTGCGGAGGATGCAACTGAATATCCTGCCCAGGTTGCCGCTGTCTGGTACGTTCCCCTCCCCGTTTCTGTTCAGCTTAGCATGTATCTTACCTGTAAACAGGGTCTGTGAGATGGCGCATGCGTTTTGTGTCGGACATACACTCTACGTGTATACAATCTTAGGCTATGCGCACCCGGAGCGACTCGCTGGCCCCCTTCCGGCGTCCCTCGATACAGCTTTGCTTCTCTCTAGCGTCATCGGAGTATGCGGTACAGAAATCTATGGCGGACATCTTTTGCTATGTGTACTAATTCTTGCCTACGTCCCCCAGTACAAGGGTTCTTCTCGTTCCGAATCTACACTTTCTCGAAGAAACTGCACATCTCTATCCTCATCTGGGTCATGATATTTTTGCGGTTCGTGGGGTCCATCGTTATTTTTGCAACTGCGCTGCGGATGGCCTCGCTGCCGCAATACGAGGCGCAGTGGGGGTGGCTCGCCACGGCCATCTGGAGCGTTAGCGCTGCGAACGACGTGGTGATCGCGGCGACGCTGGTGGTCCTCCTCCATGCCAAACGTACCGACATGCTCAAGAGGCAAGTCATGATCTCTGAATGCTTCGCTCACAGGGCCCCAGCTCACGCATGGGCAGAACCGGCCCAATTTTAGATAAACTCATCGCATGGACTATAGGTTCGTTGTGATTTGTGTGTGCATTATATCCACTCATATTTATGTGTAGAGACCGGGGTGGTGACTAGGTTCGTTTGCCGCGTATGTCCCTTCCCCTACCTGATTTCAAATCTTCAAGTGTGTGGAACATCGCCACGTTGGCTTGTGTACGTCGTCCTAGTCATGCCTCCATACTAACCCTGAATCCTAAATCTTTCTTGCTTTAAATTTAGTTTGTCATCATGAAGAAAAACCGTAATCGACCGAAACTAGTGCTGTAACAGACATCCTTACTGACTGCTTGAATATCTACAGTTATCTGGCTTGCTATGTTTTCGATCAACGCGCGACGTGAGTGCTTCTCTGTCCTATCATATACGCCGTCTTCGAAAATCTGACTATTGAAAACTATACATTCATCCCACAAGTATTTTCCAACTCCCTTCTCGCGTGGTCAGTGACGTTTCCTAGTAAATATACCGATTAACGCCACGCTTTCTCTGTAGTCTGAACTCGCGGGCGGCGCTTCGCGCAATGGACGAGGCTCCGGTGTCACTTTCTCTGCCATCGCGGGTATGTATTTAAATTACATTTATGGTTTTCGAGTTGACGAGAGACGAAGATGGGGTTGTCCTTCCGCAACGTCCAGAATAATACGAAAGGGAGGCAGGTTGCGCACACCGCCGAGGCGCCCCGTGGCCAGTCCGACAAACCGACGTCCGAGGATATATCTGAGACTTGTTAACGATGTCCGACCAGCTAATATTTAACGAGATCTAATCTATGTACGTACGATCGAACCCCGGGCGTTTCAACAAAACGGGTTGAAATATTGGGTTCTCCTTCCTGCTTACTGCTTGATTTTGCCTCTGAATTCGACTCACATAAGCATCAGTTTCTTCAGTACCTAGGCCTGCCAGATATTATAAAACCAAATCTCCGGAAAACTGAATCCTTTACGCCGAGAAGAAAGAGCGAATCCACCGGCAGCTACTGACTGTGCACTACTACTCTCGGGTGCTTCTAATGGTAGACAAATATCAAGATCCTTGACCGCAGCGCTAATGTCCCCCGTCTCCAGGTTGCCAACGCATGTCCGCGACCCGCGTGGCTCCAAAGCAAAGTACGTGTCGCCGCCGACCCATCACCATGCTTGGTCAGAAGTTAGAACCCCGAGTAAATATTAATCACATCTTTGCACACTCAGGTTATGGGAGACTCCCAGGCGCCAAAAGGTCATGCCCCGCACTCCGCGAATTCGCCAGTGAATACCCGTCACTGCCGATGTTTAAGGGCTAAGGCGCGTTCCACTCACCCGTCGGGGAAGGCATGTCTGTTGTGCGCAGGCGTCTTTCAAAATTCCTAGGCCCTGGCGCAGCGCTTACGAGCCGCGGGGCACGTTGCGATAACTCCTTCCTCGCGCATTTCTGAACTTGCGGAAGTTTTGGTAAGTGACTCGGAGTCCTTTAAGTGGTACTGATGCTAGCGACTATCTCCGATCAGCTGCGGTAGAAAACCGATTGTAGACCGAAAGCTATGCATGCACTCACGAGCCATTACCTATGTCAGAACTACGCCGGAATCATCGACGGTTTCATCTCAGCTCAACGCGCAAAGTCAGGCGCTTCATTGAATAACTGAACTGAAGCTCTGGTCTCAGCGTTCTGCTTGCATTAAAATAAGGGTATTGACGCCCCCAAGCGGAAATTTAATGAGCTGTTGTAACTCTCCTCGCCTTAAATTCGCAGACCCTTCATGTTTAAACTGACTACCGCGAAATGATTTGTGCCCACTCCGGATAGGGGTAAATCACGTGGTCGCGTTACCGTCGGCCGGAACTCTGATGTCGGACTTCCCCAACTTGGCCGGTGAAAGCCGTTAACTTCCTTGTTTCCCTTGAATCCTTGTTACCGCCAATCGTCAATACACTCAAGAGTCTTCCTTACTCACTGTCTTTCTCAGCTTGTATTATCCATGCCTTCCTGACCCAAGCTGCCCCTGACTGATTGGATGACTGGACGTAAACTTCATTAACCAATCGGGTGACGAATAAACGTGGGTGAATTTTATTTTTTTATATCTCAACCAAGACTTGGATTCAGCTGTACAACAAAACACGCAGATTGGGGCCTTCTCTTCTTCGAAATTCAGTGGGAGCTGGTGGTCTGGTCGCCGTATACTCCAATTCTTCCGAGTTTTACACGTTCAGACTTCATTGGGATCGATTAAAAAGAAAGTTTCCCGGTCATCTTAGGACCTTTGCAGCCTCCCTCCGTAAAAATGGGGGAATTTTGCGCTAAGAAGGCCAGCACGGCTTGGCTCGGCGACCTAGATAGTTGCCGCTCTGTTCTGTAACACAGAACGGTGGCTATGGCACAACGCAGCCACCATTCTGTGGTACAGAACTGGGCGGCAACTATGTAGGGAAGACGACGCCGGCGGAGCCACTCCAGCTTTCGTGCAAGATTCTCTCGACCAAGTGTAGCGGGAGGTGGGCGAAGGAGGCGGCCAGGGAGCGGAAAGCACAGAGGGAATGAAGTGGAAAAGAATAAAGGTGAGTGGCGTCGGTGCCGGTGGATGGGGAGTGAAAGATGTTCCATTATGTAACCATTTGATGGCGCTTTTGACTGCACCCATGTCGTCCTCTCCCATCCACCTCGCCGCGCCCGCCCCCAGCGCCTCCCCGCGCGTCAAGCCCCCGCCCTCCACCACCGCCATCCCCGTCCCCTTCTTCTACGCGCCCAGCGACGACGGCACGGACGAGAACCTGCTCATCCTGCTCCACGGCCTCGGCGACACCCACGCGCCCTTCGCCGCCCTCGCCCGCCAGCTGCGCCTCCCCCAGACCGCCGTCCTCGCCCTCCGCGCCCCCGACCCGCTCCCCTTCCTCTACGCCGACGCCTACGCCTGGTTCCCCGCCTTCTCCCTCCAGGGCGAGCCCCTCCCCGCACCCGCGCAGGACCCCTCTCCCGCGCTCGCCCTCCTCGCCCGCGTCCTCGCCCACCTCACGCGCGACTGCGCCTGGCCCCCCGCGCGCGTGCACCTCTTCGGCTTTGCGCAGGGCGGCACGCTCGCCGCCGAGTTTGCGCTCAGCGTAAGCGCAGACGACGCGCTGGGGAGCGTCGTCTCCGTCTGCGGGCCGCTCCTCTCATACCCCACGCGTGCAGCGGACAAGCGCTGCCCCACCCCGCTGCTCGTCGCGTACCGGCCGTCGAGTGGGGGCGAGGACGACGACGACGGCGCGCTCCCGGCGGTCACCCCGGCAGCCCTCGCGGCCCTCCGCAAGGGCTTCGCCTCCGTGCGTGAGCATCCCATGCCTGCGCGCAACGGTGCCGGTATGCCCGCGAGCAAGCCCGAGTGGGAGCCCATCATGCGCTTCTGGAGTGAGCGCCTCACGAGGAGGCGCGCGGAGGGGCTGTATGAAGTGCTGAGCGGGGGCCCGGCGTGAGAGGCGATTAATGCGAGGATCATGCGAGCTGGGCGTTTAGGGAATGCAGCGGGGAGCGTGAGGAGCGCACCTCGTTCGCGCTACTCCCGTTTCTGCGGCTGGGGACCTTGCGCCCCGTTCGCGAGATGGAATCTACGTACCCGCCCACGACGAGGATGAAAAGCGGAAAATGTACGACGAATGAATATTAATACAAACGTGTCGGTGCACCATCTCCACCACGTTAACACCCTTCCCCGCGTCCCGCGTTCTTCCGCACACCACACCGCATACCAGCACCCGCGCCAATCCCAGCACCAGCAGCTTACCAACCCCCCCGCGAGCAGCGCGGAAACCGACAAGGAAATGGGGCATGGAAATCGAAGGGGAGTGCGGGTGGAGGACTTTTTTTTTCCTTTTGCGATGCGTGCGGTAGAACAAGTAGGCTTGAGGTACTGTCGAGATAAAGTTCTGAGATCGCGTCGGTGGTGCTTCAGCGTAGGGAGAAACCTGAAGCAACGGCCGCTACTAATTGAGGGTACAGTGCGACGACATTTCTCGCACGTGGAGGAGGAACAGTTGGGTATCATGTACAAGGGATGGATCCGAGCAGTTTTGAGATCTTTAAAATAAATTTGCAACCGAAACCGCCTCGTATGCGTCCCGGTTCGGAAAGTTGGTTTTGCAACGGATCGCTGAACGCGAGTCGGTGCAATGGCCTTGCGGTATCATATGCGCGACGAAATCCTTGAGACTCACACTGCATGGCCTGCTGCTTGCAGCTCCGGTTGGAAATTTGCGGATTGAAGATTGTATTGAGCACCCAGCAAACGGGATGGTTCGATGAACGGAAAATTCTTGACGGAGGACACTTGCGCAGAGACCGTGTGTTTGGGAGGAGAACGAGATGCAGACGACGCGGAAGGAGCGTGAAAACGTTGAGGCAGCGTAAATTCACAGGCTCGATTCCCTGCATCGAAAGTCATATTGTCGATAGTCGATCTGAGTTTGAATTTACATATTTTGTCCCAAAAAGGTTATTCCGAACCGGCTTCAACCGAGCAGGTACCGTCCACTCCTGACTTTCCGCCTCCACGTGACCTCCAAGTTAGGGAATTTGATGGCGGCAGGTATCGGGCGTTTCAAACTCCGCCGACAGGGTATTCCTGCCTTGTTTGTATGATTGAAGTGACCATTCCACCTTGTGCATTGCGACAATTCATTTAGAGTCGTCTGTGTTACCTGAAAAGCCTAAAAATTAGTTCCTTCTGACTCGAAATTGCGTCGTTTTCAGTATTCAGTTGGCGGAGTGAAGCTACGGTGAATACTGGCCGCAACGATACTATCGCTTTTGACTGTCCTTTATTGTCAACTTGCCGTAGTGGTTACTGTGTCTGCCTGTTTGCCCCCTGGTCGTGAGTTCGAACTCGACTCTTTACTTTATTTTATTTTGTCGCTGACCGTCTCCCTCGACTTTCCTTGTGTACCCATCAGCTTGGTCTGTTGTTATTATTTCCTCGGGGCTTCCAACATGGACAGTCACACTGATTCGCTGCCAGTAGCTCACCAAATGGCTGAAACTCAGCGGTTCAACACGATTCTGTTATCAAGATGACCGATCGGCAGACTTCGGCAAGATACTTGGTTTGCCGACGTGCCGCGATCAAATTTCCTAACTCGGAGGTCACGTGGAGGCGGAAAGTGAACGAGTGGTACCGTCCGGTCCAAACAACAAAATTTTATAAATCGCCACTACCACACTCAAAACTGGGGCAATTATCTTCGGATCAACTCGAATACATCCTTTAATGGCATTCAAGTATTCTTGCATTATAGAACTAGAATTTTGTACGGGAACGAGCGACATCATGAATAGCCTTTTTAGGCAACTTATCTCAACCGTAATTTCAAACTCAGATCGACTGGTCTAGTAAAGTCAGCCTTGTGCAGTGGCGGTGCCAGGCTCTCTCAACCGGAACTCTTTGCAATCTCCGGAATGAGTCCAATCCTTTCCCTTCCAAACGAGCTCTTCGAAGAAATCGTCGCTGTGGGGCAGGCAGAGGAGAGACTCGAACTAGAACAAGCTGCATTGAGCCTTGTCGCATCGCTTCTACAGTGTCGCACTCAACTTAGAATGGACTCTGTCCCATGTTTCGGGTCGCTTCCGCGAGGCCATTATCGGTGTGCCCGTCCTCTGGACGGTCGTTTGCACCGACTTCTCCTGTGAATTCTCCATAGAAATCTCCAAGTTGTACCTCGAGCGCTCGCAGGGTGTAAAGTATGGGTGACTGCGCGCGACGGCCACCTTATTGCGGACCACCTCAGTCAGATCATATCTCATAGCTCTCGGATTTGGCGATTAGTCCTCGATTCCAGAGCCAACTCAGTCCCTGCGATGTTGGAGGCATTTCGGGATGTTTCTATTCCCGCTTTGGAGCATCTGGAGATTCAAGTGGACGACACAGTGGACAACAAGTTCTCCCTCGAGACGTTCTCCGCAGGCCCTCCCATCGCACTCACCCTGTCTCAAAATCAGCGGCTTTGTCCCCACTTCCCTCCCCCAATGGACAGCCTCATTGACACATCTCGACCTGTGGAGAGCTTGGGGACCGGACTCGGATAGGAGTTTTTTCATGGCTATCCCCACGCGATGCCCCTCGTTGGTTCATTTATGCATTGACATGATCTGCTTCCCCAACTCTCCAAATCTGGCTCGAATGAGCATCCCCTCCCTCCAATCCCTCCACCTGGTGGTCTATGATGACCACAACGATGACCACCTGGTGGAGGTCATTGGTCTCTTCGACACTCCTGCGTTGACAGACCTGACTATCGGCTTCGTATACGGGGACCAAATTTGTGTGCTCTTCGATTCGACAAGTCTGCCTGATCTGAGCTTCCCCGCCTTGACCTCCCTCTCTTCGTCAACTCGGGCTGCAGATGTGAAGGGACTGAACCCATCTTAAACCTACCATCATCCTCGGCTCGGCTCTTCCCCGCGCTGTCCTCGCTCACGCTCGTCAACGTGTGTTTCACATCTTACATCGTCGAGCAAATCTTGGGACCGGCGTCGCAACTGTGGCCCCGTCTTGGGACTCTCACGGTGTGTCCGCATAAGAACACTTTAGATGATGTGAACAGCGCACTCCAGGGCGCAATAGATTTGAGACGCAAGCGCGACCAGGCGGTTCCCAAGCTCCGATTGTCTGCCCCAGTGTTCTATCAAAAATACTGGGACGAAAACGGCGTGGATGTGGAGTTGTTCGACCCTGCGGAGCTTGTTAGAGGTCTCAATTGACTCAACCGTGTCGAGCAAGACAATACCGGTGGGTGCTCGAGCAGCACCAGCGCCGGATACTTGTACCCTTGAAATGAAGTGATGAATTGTGGATATGTGTGCCGAGTGGGATGAAGCAGGACTCGCACAATGAAATTCTTGGAAGCACCTCTTGTCCAGCACCGATACCACAGTTGTTTCGCTGTAACTATGCACTCCCGTTCGGGCCTGCCCGAAACATTGTGGAAATATAAGGTAGCGCTGTTAGTTCTCCTTCGGTGCTCGCTGTTGTTTAATTTGATAAATTGAAGGCCCGTGTTTAATCCATCGCCAATATGTTCATCACACATAGAAATCCTCGTCCCTTGCTCATCCAGTGACCCATCTGCTCGTTAAAAGCTAGTACAACCCGCCGCAGTTGAACTCGTCTTCCGTCAGCCATATACGCCAATTCTTTCCTGCAACTCCTCTCTTTTTAATATTCTCACCTCCTGCGGCTGCTCCTCCCCACCTTGTAATCCTCCTCAGCCTCAGCCTGTTCCCTCAACCGGTCGTGTGGTTGTCCTTGACAGGCGCGGTGAGCTGCTCCTCGGTCTTGGGTTTATTTCCGCGCCGTGCTTGTCGGGCAGCCAGAATGGCTGGGGGGAGTATCCTCGACCTCCAATCAACCAACGGGCCCGCTGCCAACACAACACGCTGTGGTTGATGATGCGAGTCCGAAACTCTGACGCTACCAAGCTCATCTTTGGTGGCTCCCTGGAACGCGGCGAGAACATGCTCCTGCGCGGCATTGTACAGCATCAGGAAAAAGGCTACGACACCCGACAGCTGGCCCAGGTTGATCTTCTCGCCCTGGAAGCGGAGGATCTGGGAGAATGCCGGTGACAGGGCTTCAGAGATGAGACTAAGGAGCACGTACATCCGTGGCATCGGTGGACCCGGCGCGACAGGTGCCGATGGGGAAGGCAAATCCATGTGCGATGGAAATCGAGAGCATCTGCAGGTCGACGCCGAGAGTGTGGTAGATCCCGACAGCCTGCACTCCAGAGTAGAGGGCCTGGCCTTGCACCTGCGCCAAGTCGCTCAATGCCGCCTTGAACTCGACGGCGGCGATAGGGCCCACGGCGATGACGACGGGGCCCACCACGAGACCTGAATCACTGGGTTTTTTTGTGGGAACGAGACACCGGCGTTGGCGGTCGTTGAGGGGTCCGGAGACATACCACCTCAGTTCCAGCTTTCTGTTGGGTCTGAACACTCTTGGGAGCCCAACAGAGTCCATCACGACCTGCGCCGGTGTCCGTGCAAACGGCCGCGGCATTGCTTGGAGGCGGGGCTCGCCCCTGCAGGCAGGTTGTTAGTATATTGTCTGGGGCTCAGAATGAGTACTCACATATATGTACAAAATGCCCATTCCCATTTTTCTGTGGCCAGATCGATGAGTTTGTTGAGAACGGTTGCCCATTGGGCTTCACCGGCGGGCGGCACTTGGTCACGCAGCCGA
Source organism: Mycena vulgaris (assembly GCA_029204335.1). Taxonomy (NCBI): domain Eukaryota; kingdom Fungi; phylum Basidiomycota; class Agaricomycetes; order Agaricales; family Mycenaceae; genus Mycena; species Mycena vulgaris. The sequence goes on along the minus strand of JARGYA010000019.1, from coordinate 157,003 downwards.
CAAACTTCGACACAGATTTGAGTCAATGCGGGGAAGTGCGCAGTGAGTGCGTCGTCGTATTCTACATATCGGGATTCAGCATTGCAGCAGCATAGGAGAAGATGTGTGTTCTCACCGGGTTGCCGAAGCGCGTCGGCGCGGTCGTACTTTTCCCCCATGGGTGTCTTTGCCTTTTTGGTGAGGTGGGATTCAAGTTTCGCAAGATAGCCCGCTTGGATACCACGTGTATAGGAAAAATCTTTGTGGCGAACGGCGCGCTCAGAATGGGTGGAGTCTGCCATCACTCCCCTCAAATCTGTCTTCACAAGATGAATGAGCGGGCGAATGAAGGGAAGGGTGCATGGAACTCACCTGTTTGGCTTCTAGCCACTCATTCGAGGAGTAGTGCGTGCTAACCAGGTAGTTGATTGGGTCGTTGTCATCGGCGAGGTCAGGAAGGAACACATCGGTAATGCGAAACCGAGATGAGAAGGCCTTGCGGCCCTCCTCTGTCGCCGCCCACTCGGACGCCGTGAGCAATTTGGGGGGCAGGGGGTAGTCGCGGGCCCACGAAGTATCGGTTGACTCGGTGGAGTCGTCGGACAGAGTCATGTCAACAGCCAGGGTGTCCATCGTGGTCAAGGTCTTGGAAGTTAGGGGCTTTGCACTCTTGACTTTCCGCCTCCCATCAAATTACCCGATACGGGATTTTATCATCGGCTTCCCGGTATCCGGTCTGAGCGGGCGACAGCTGCTTTTATATATGTATGTTGCGCTCCCGCCTTTCCCCCGTGCCCGCCCTTCCGTCGGCCTGAGTACACCAGCCATATCCATCTACGCTTTGAGGTGTTCTTGACAACACCTGCAGCCTGCGAACAGGGTCCCGCTCGACTTTGAGTCAAAAGTAGAAAGTCTTATTGCAGATCCAGGAAATAATTTTATATTATGCACTAAAGTTATAGCTACAACTGTCCTAAGCATTATGCATCCCTTATGATGTGCTAAGGTACATTGAACGACCTCGTAGATAACCTTGTACCGTTCAAACTTTGCCATGCCGAGGCTGCCGAAGAAATCTTCCATATCGGGTAATTTGATGGGAGGCGGAAACTCGACAAGTCGGGCTTTGCGGTGGCAGTGCCGTCCCAATTGGCCGCGGCGGTCGCGAAGGCACAAGACGGAAGCGCGGGGTAACTTCAAAAATAATGTGTATCATCAAAGTGTCCTACTCGACGTATAAATTATTGGTAGAACTAGAAACTCGTTTTTTTAAAAAGGGCAGTGTTCATGAATGGGGAGAGGCAAGTACCTCCTCTGGCGACTCTCCGCCTCGCCGTCCAGTCCCAGGAGCTTGATATTCAGACTAAAGATGGCGTCGTGCGACAGAGCCTCAGCCCCCGCCTCATCGGACCGCCGCATCTGCAGCCCGATGGACCCCGCCGCGCCCGACGCGTAGTGAATAGATATCGCTGACGAGTCTGGAGGTGCATCCACAGCGGCACCGGCTGCGCGGGGGCACCGCTGTCAAAGGCGTCACTTGCTGGATGGTGGCGAGCTGTGTGTGCCCTGCGAGCGGGACGTGAAGCCTAGGTGAAGGAGTTGCGGTGAAGAACGTCGAGGCGCATCAGTGGCGGTGCGCGTTGAATCCACGACCACGTGTTGCCGAACGCATCTTTTGAAGACGCGTCCGAACTCAAGTACTTAGGGCGCGTGCAATGATAAATGAGGATACCCAGCCAGCTGGGCAATATATTCCGAGTACAAGTCCATGCCAAACCACAAATAATTCAAGGTAACGTAAATGAAGCAACACGCCGAGACCGTATCAACGAGCCAAGGTGAGGAGTCGGCGGCGGGCCCGGACTGCGGTTTCGTTTGTGCGAGATATAGCGAGCAAGTACGACCGGCGGGAAACGAGCACCGGAGCGGAGGTGGGGAGCGCGGCGAAGCGGTGATGACTGGTCGACGGGGGCGCGCGGTTGGGTGGGAAACAACGAGAGTGTGCTAAAGGAGGATGGTGCCAGCGGGCGTGGGTTGCCTTGTCGGCGTGGTGCGGGTCTCAACGCCGAGAAGCTGGCGAGACGGGCGGACGGGGACGATGAATAACCTGAAGGCCGCGAACGAGTGTGAAGGAGGGTGATGCCGGCGAGGGTGGGGTGCCTTGTCGGCGTGGGGCAGCTGTCAACGCCGAGGAAAAGGCGGCGAGACGGGCGGACGGAGACAATAACAAAACCTGGAGGAAGGGAATGAGCGTCGACCAAATTACCCAAAGAGTAGAAAAACTGACCACGATATCACCACACCAAAAACGAACTCCATCCCGAAGGCTGCTCAGCCAACGCTTCCCGTGTCCAAGCGCGTCCGCCCGAGGGGCCAGCATCGGTCTGAGTCGGGTCGACCACGTACCGCGGCGTGCGAGTCGGCCAGGCGTCCCTGTCGGCCGCACATCTTGGTCTTCGCGTCGTAGTTCCCTCGGGAATGGGGCGGTGGTGGTGAGGTGAGATGTGGCTATCGTCGTCGTCTTCGTCATCAGCTAGCAAGGCAAGTACCGATACGAGAGATGCCGGGGCGACGGGATGTCGGGGGAAGTGAGCCTGTTGCGGCCTGGTTCCTCGGATTCCGTCTATCCATCCCTGTACTCGGTACATCCACCCTGCACGCAGCTGCTGCCCGTCTCGGCATCTTGGCTTGTGGTCCTCGGGGATACCGACACAGAGGACGGCGGTGGAGGCTAGGGTCGAGAGAAAGGATGCGGGGGCGACGGGGGATCGGGGGAAGGGAGCCTTGTGTGGCCTGGTTCCTCGGACCCGCGTCTATCCATCCAGACACTCGACGCTGGCGTCCGCGCACGGCTGGGGTCCGAGTCGTTCTCTCGACTGACGGCTGGCGGGGGCGAAGGCGAGAAGAAATGGGGACCTCAGGATGAGGGGGTGACGGGATGTCGGGGGAAGGGGGCCTGGTGCAGCCTGGTTCCTCGGACTCGAGTCTATCCATCTTGAGGACCGGCATGTCCTTCACAGTTGTGCCCAACAGGTCCAGGCGACTGACCGCGGCGCAAGCTCGAGGGAGGGCAACGTCGAGAGGGATAATGGGTATAGGCGGGGAGTAGATCGTCGGACGCTTGTCATCTTGAACGCGTATCCGTGGACTGTTGGCGAAGTGGGCGCGACGCTGGCGAGGCGGTTTAAACATTCGCGTCGGTGAGGACGGTGACGTGAGGAGTACTCACTGGGCGAGACGAACGGTCAGCCGCCCGGGAGGAGGATGCCTGTGGGCGTGGAGAAGGAGCGGCGGGATGCCCGAAGGCGGGAGACGTGCGAGAGCGAGGAGAATGAGCGCGAGCGCGATGCTAACAAGTCGGGTTAAGCATTCATGTCGCCGAAGACAATAGAGAGGAGAGAGCTCACTGGGCGAGGCGGTGCACGAGAGAAGAATGCCTGTGGGCATGGGGAAGGAGTAGAGGGATGCCCGAAGGCGAGAGGATGAAGGAGACGCCCAAGGGCGAACTGAAAGAGTGCACATTTCAGGGAGTGCGTGGTGGTGGGAGGTAAGAGAGGTGGGAATGAGTGGGGTGTTTGTTCATATGTTCTTCGACTTTGGCCAAACCGTCAGCCGCTGACCGTGTTAGCCACTTGTGATCGTGACAGTGTTTGCGGTAGAACAAGTTAGCTTGAAGTACTGTCGAAATAAAGTTCCGAGATCACGTCGGTGGTGCTTCAGCGTAGGGGGAAACCTGAAGCAATGGCCGCTACTAATTCAAGGTACAGTGCGGCGCCATTTCTCGCACACGAAGGAGGGACAGTTGGGCATTTCTGTGTCATATAAACGGGATGGTTTCGAGCAGTTTTGAGATCTTTCAAATAAATTTGCAACCGAAACCGCCTCGCGTGCATCCCGGTTCGGAGAGTTGGTTTTACAACGGATCGCCCGACGCGAGTCGGTGCAATGGCCTTGCGGTATCGTATCCGCAACGAAATCCTTGAGACTCTCACTACATAGCTTACTGCTTGCAGCTCCGGGTTGAAAATTGCGGATTGAAGATTGTATTCTGAGGACCTGGCAGTAAACGGGATGGTTGGATGAACGGAAAATTCTTGGCGGAGGACGCTTGCGCAGAGCCCGTGTGTTTGGGAGGAGAACGAGGTGCAGACGACACGGAAGAAGCGTGAAAGAGGGAGGAAACGTTCATTTAACGTTGAGGCAGCATCAAGTCAGCGTTGAGCCCTGTGCAGTGGCGGTGCCAGGCTCTCTCAATCGGAACTCTCTTTGCAATCTCCGGAATGAGTCCAATCCTTTCCCTTCCAAACGAGCTCCTCGCAGAAATCGTCGCTGTGGGGCAAGCAGAGGAGAGAATCGAACTAGAACAGGCTTTAACCTTGTCGCATCGCTTCCACAGCGTCGCACTCAACTTAGAATGGACTCTGTCCCATGTTTCGGGTCGCTTCCGCGAGGCCATTATCGGTGCGCCCGTCCTCTGGACGGTCGTTCGCACCGACTTCTCCTGCGAATTCTCCATAGAAATCTCCAAGTTGTACCTCGAGCGCTCGCAGGGGTGTAAAGTATGGGTGACCGCGCGCGACGGCGGCCACCTTTTTGCGGACCACCTCAGTCAGATCATATCCCATAGCTCTCGGATTTGGCGATTAGCCCTCGATTCCGGAGCCAAATCAGTCGCTGCGATGTTGGAGGCGTTTCGGGATGTTGCTATTCCCGCTTTGGAGCATTTGGAGATTCAGGTGGACGACATGTACGACAAGTTCCCCGTCGAGTTGTTCTCCGCGGGCCCTCCCATCGCGCTCACCCATCTCAAAATCGACGGCTTCTTCCCCACTTCCCCCCTCCCCCAATGGACAGCCACATTGACGCATCTCGACCTGTGGAGAGGTGATGGACTGGACTCGGATAGAAAGAGTTTCTTCATGGCTATCCCCACGCGATGCCCCTCGTTGGTTCATTTATGCATTGACATGATCAGCTTCCCCAGCCCTCCAAATCTGGCTCGAATGAGCATCCCCTCCCTCCAATCGCTCCACCTGGTGGTCTATGGTGACAACGGCGAAGACCACCTGGTGGGGATCCTCGGTATTTTCGATACTCCTGCGGTGACAGACCTAACTATCGGCTTCGTACACGGGGACCAAATTTGTCTGCTCTTCGATTCGACGAGTCTGCCTGATCTGACCTTCTCCGCCTTGACCTCCCTCTCCTTCGTCAACTTGGGCTGCAGATGTGAAGGGAGCGAACTCATCTCAAACCTCCGGGCGATACCATCACCCCCGGTTCGGCTCTTCCCCGCGCTGTCGTCGCTCACGCTCGTCAACGTGTGTTTTACATCTTACATCGTCCAGCAAATCTTGGGACCGGCGTCAAAACCGTGGCCCCGTCTTGGGACCGTCACCATATGTCCCCATAAGAATGATTTGCATGATGTGGGCAGCGCTCTCCGAGGCGCAATAGATTCGAGACGCCAGCGCGACCAGGCGGTTCCCAAGCTCCGATTGTCTGCCCCAGTGTTCTATCACACATACTGGGACGAGAGCGGCGTGGATGTGGAGTTGTTCGACCCTGCGGAGCTTGTTAGATGTCTCACTTGACTCAACCGTGTCGAGCAAGACAATAATGGTGGTGGTCGAGCAGCGCCGGCGCCGGATACTTGTCGGATCCTTGAAATGAAGTAATGCATTGCGGATATGTGTGCCGAGTGGGATGAAGCAGGACTCGCACAATGAAATTCTTGGAAGCACCTCTCGTCCAGCACCGATACCACAGTCGTTTCGCTGTAATTACGCACTCCCGTTCGGGCCTGCCCGAAACATCGGGGAAATATAAGGTAGCGCGTTATTGAACCTGTTGATTCTCCTTCGAAGCTCGCTGTTGTTTAATTTGATAAATTGAAGGCCCGTGTTTAATCCATCGCCAATATGTTCATCACGCATAGAAATCCTCGTCCCTTGCTCAGTGACACATCTGCTCGTTAAAAGCTAGTACAACCCGCCGCAGTTGAACCCATCTTCCGTCAGCCATATCTGGTATTGGAATTCGGTGTTTGATTGAAGCTGAGCCCAATAAGATGAATAGTCAGCAGACTGAAAATCGTGAGTCCTGGTAATTAGATCGTTGAAGGGCGCCTACAGGAGCTGCGAATGTCAGGCGACCCAAAAATACATCGTTCTGCCGAGAGAGACCACCGATCCAGTGGCAAAACATGGTAAGCAGGAGGGGGCTATTATTCACACTCTCGAAGAACGCCTTGCCGGCCTGCAGAGTGTTGAGGTTACTGAGGATGGCTTGCTGGGTGGATGGAAGGTAGGTCGTGTTGAGCAACGCCGCGTCTGATGCAGTGAGCGCTCTGGCTCACGAGATTGGGGGTGAGCGCCTAGCGCAGGAGGTAGCTTAGCAATCGCTTGTGCATCGAGAACACCAGCTCACAGCCAATTGGATTATTGCAGCGTCAGTCGCATCACTGCAGCTCTTGATGTGGGCTGCAATACCCTGGGACACGCTATGTCAATGTCCAAAAATTACAAGGTGTTCGGGCCGTACCTCCAACTCCGGGACATTTGCAGGGAAGGCCCCGCTATAGTGATCCGCTGCGAACACCATGGCAGCGTTTTGGAGAGTAACCTGGGACGCAAAAAAGGCAGAGCTGTCCCGGCGCTGCAATGTTCCAGGCGCCACGGGATCTGAATTGGCGGCGACCGCGCAGAATGTTCCGTGCTCGCAGAATGATACAAGCTGAACGGCCAGCACGATTACACCAATGACTTTGAACATGATTACTGTGGGCTGGTCCTGTTTAGAATTCGGGGGGATTTGATAGTGGCCACAGAGCGATGGCGCCTTATGAGGAGGGAATGTTTCGACATGCACGGACAGTTAGGTAAGTTTTGGAGGCAGGGATGTCGAGTGGTTCTGTATGGGCGCCTGTTGGTCCTGAAGTCGAAACGTCAGTTGTCTATCCAATTAGTTTATTTGGCAGTTCTGCTATAAATAGCGTCGCGACCTCAAAAATGAGTGTTTTGAGTCGCAAACTCAACATAGGGAGCCCAGCAGCGTGTGCCAAGACTGGATTCTGATTTTGAGTCCTAGCTCGCGCAAATTAGCCAGAGATGTCGCCTGAGCAAATAAGAAGAGTTCTATGGTGGGGTAGGCATCGGTTGGGGCATCGGATAGAGTTTAGGACGCATTTTTAGAACTTCGGTGCCAGTGTCATATCCAGGAACAAGTAGCAGTTGACCAGCGGTGATAATCAAAACACTTGTTCAAGCGTCGTCACTGCCTGTCTGCATGATCTAGAATTCGCGGGAGGAACAAGGGAGGAACACTGGTCATCATGGTTGTGTTTGAGTCACGGCTATCTCCGCCATCGCGATTTCGGCAGCTCGGCATCGCGAAGGCTTTGTAAAGTCATGGCATAATTACCATAAATGGAATGCCGGACGAGTTTGTGATGGAAGTGACAGCCAAACACTTCCTCTCTCGGTGCTGCTTTATCATCCTCCTCCACCTTCCTCCATCACCGCCACTCTTTACCAGATGGTATGGTGAACCGCGACCCTTCTGAACCGCGCTGATACCCTGACAGTCTACCAACTGCAAGCGCCGTCTCATCCGGGACTTCAAGCGCCTCTCCACAGACCCCCCGGGCGGTATCTCCGGGAGCCCATGCCCCGACAATATCATGCTCTGGAACGCCGTCATCTTTGGTCCTGGTGCGTCTCATCCTCTCCCGCGCCTGCGTACACTAACTTCACTTCACAACTCACAGCGGAAACGCCCTTCGAAGACGGCACATTCAAACTCGTGCTCACCTTCGACGACTCGTACCCAAACAAGCCTCCCACGGTCAAGTTCCTCTCGCGCATGTTCCACCCAAATGTGTACGCGAACGGCGAGCTCTGCCTCGACATCCTCCAGAATCGCTGGTCGCCGACCTACGACGTCGCCGCCATCCTCACGTCCATCCAGAGCCTCCTGAACGATCCGAATCCGAACAGCCCCGCGAACGCGGAGGCAGCGCAATTCTACCGCGAGAACATGAAGGAGTATGTCAGACGGGTGAAGGCGACGGTGGAGGAGAGCTGGCTGGATCCGGAGGATAAGCTGGAGAAGGAGGAGGAGACAGAGGAAGCTGGCGAGGACCAGGCCTGATCCGTGAGTCTCTGCTCGCTGGTGTGGCCTTAATCTTATGCCCTCCAAATCTGGCTCGAATGAGCATCCCCTCCCTCCAACCGCTCCACATAGTGGTCTCTGGTGATCACGGCGCCGGCCTGGTGGGGGTCTTCGGTATCTCGGACACCCCTGCGTTAACTACACGGCTACGACCAAATTGTCTACGAGTCTCCCCAATCTCATATATGTAATGCCTCGCCCTGACCTCCCTCTCCTTCGTCAACCCGTGCTGCCCATGTGAAGTGGAAGAACTGAACCCAAGCCTCCAGGCGATCCCGCCACCCCCGCGGCTCATCCCCGCGCTGTCGTCGCTCGCGCTTCACAACGAGGGGAGCTCGTGAGGTTTAAGATAATCGAAACACGCTTCCGTTAACGTCAACGACCTACAGCTTCATATTGTTTAGGACGTTAAAATTCGTTGTCGGTACATGCATGTGCACTTTCTTCTTTGCGCAACACAGTACTGCTCTCCCTATCCTCACCACTGTATTCGCTGCGGTATGTCCCTTGGTATAACGTAGTATGTGTGTTCTACGCAAGGTGTCCCCTCGCTTCTACGATGCGACGTAATGTTGTCACCTAATTCCTCTCTGCAACTCCTTCGTGACTCATGGATCGCTTCGACTTCTCATCGGTGCAGCGCCCGTTCCTATCAAAAAAGCGCGCTCAGTCTCCGCCGGGTCAAACAACTCCACATCCACCCCGTGCTCCGCCCAATTGTCTTGGGAGAACAGCACAGAGGAAAGCCTAAGTTTGGGAAGTGTCAGCTGTTTCGCGCGCACGGCGTGCTGGAGCACATTGTAGACCTTATTCAGGCTGTGGATGTGCTTGTCCGGAGGACACAGCGTGAGGGTCTCGAGAAGAGGGCACGGCTGTGAAGCCGGGTCCAGGAGGTCGTTGACAATGTGCCCCATAAAACACTGGTTGATGAGCGTTACCGACGTCAAGGCGGGGAAGAGTCGGAGCGGGGGTGAGGGTGATGGGGTTGAGCGGACGGATCGACGCTTTTCGCACGCGCAGCCGCCGGTGTTGACGAATGAGAGGGATTTCAGAGCTGGGAAGGACGAGAGGGTGATACTCTGCGGGTTGAACAGCGCGCAGATCTGGTACCCATGGGCAGAGCAGATGGTGAGGTTTGTCAGCGCGGGCGTGTCGAAAAAATCTAGAATCCACAGCAGCGAATATACGTGATCGGGAGAAGCAGTTATGCAGAGCGATTTGAGGGCGGGAATGAAAGCCTAGCCCGTGGTTCGTGGGCTCTGGAAGTCGTTCATGTCGATGTATAGATTGCGCAATGAGGGGCATTGAGAGGCGATCGCCATGTTGAAGGTGCTACCGGCTGAGCCATGAGCGGCGTCGTCCATGGAGCGGCCCTTCAGTTCTAAGTGTGTAAGAGACCTTGTCCACTGTGGAACCGGGAACTGCGGTGTAAAGCCGACGAGTTTTAAAAATTTGAGCGCCACGGGGGAGCCTGAAGAGAACATCCCCACGGGAAAGACAGCAGATTCGTACCACGCGTCCTGGAGGATAATCTCCAGGTCCTCCAGAGCGGGGACAGTTACATGCCGGAACGTGGCTAAAATCGCAGCCATGGATTTAGTTGTGGCTATAATGCTCAATCGCCGGATCCGATGCGCATGGGGTATAATATGGCTTAGTCGTTCCGCAATGAGGTGGCGCTCGACGCCGACCCATGAACACTCGTACAGATCTGCGTCAATTTTCAAGGCTAGCGAGCGTTCGAGGTAGAGTTTGAAGATTTCTACCGAGCCCCGGAAGATAAGACGGGCCTCGACGAGGGTCCAGAGTGTGGACGCGCCGACAATTGCGGCGCGGAAGCGGCGGGAAACATGGGACATGTTCCATTCTAATTTGCAGTCCGCCGCGGCGACAGGATCCTCTTGCCCTGCGGTAGCGATTGCTACGAGTAGTTCGTTTGGGAGAGAGAGAATTGCCGGTAAAGCGCGGCGTGGAATTTCAGGAATCGCCCAATCTCTGAATTTGCGAGTTGAGCTAGTCATGGCCAGCCACAGGGAGCTCGGAGGGCCGAGAGGCTCGGAGGCGTCGGCCCATGGATCAAACAAGTGCAAGCAATCTGTCTCTTTTGAATTCGCTTCGCTTGGACCTCCTACCTGCAGTAGCTCCCTTTCCGGCTTGCGCTGTTATCGATCTCACCTCACGAAGATACCGTAAAACGTCCTCAAAATCTGCAAGTGAAACTCTCAATTTAGCTCTGGGGGATATTTTTTAGTCGGAAATTGCTACTCTCTGAAACTACATGGGCGTCTCGACTGAGCACCAGGATGTCAAGCAATTTATAGAAGATCTACTCCAACGGCCAGACCGTGAAGCTGTCGCTTCAGAGATTGAGGGTGCGCACAAACCCGAGGCGCACAATACTGGAAAATTTACTTGCAGGACAGTGTTGCAATCCATCTACGGCGACGACGCGATTCAGCTGTGGATCCCGAACCCTCCATCGGCGAGCCATCCCCCCGACCCCACCATCACGCGGTACGAGGCCGTCCTGAGGTGAATCGCTCTCCCTCTCCTGCCGGACAGGGTAATAAAGTGCAGCCTCCCGTCCCCCCACGAGGACATCTCCATTCGCGTGCTAGTATCAGTAAGACATCTTCCCCCGACGCCCGTCTCCTCGCTCACGGGCCCTAGCTTCCGGAGACATACCCTGCAACCTCCCCGCCGCAGCTGCAGCTCCTCTCGCGCTACATCGGCGCATTCGGCGCAGATTCGAGCCTCTTCGGCGCAGTCCTTCGCACGTTTATCTCGTCCGCGAGCGGCGTCGAGTGGGCGCCCGACGCCGTGTGCGTGTTCGACGGACTTCAGAGCGTGCTGGACCGATGTGCCGCGTGGTACGGCGAACGCCTAAGCGCGGACGCGGCCGGGGATCTCGTCAGAGCCGATCTGCACCCTGAGCGCGTTGCGGTGCTGACGCCGCCGCCGCGCCAGTCGGACTCTGCCCCAGCGGAGGCTCCTCCACTGCCGGATGGCATCAGGATTTTCGTCGCGGAGCCAATAACGGACCGCAAAAGCGCGTTCGTCGGGCGCGCGTGTGCGATCTCGCATCCATCTGAGGTGCGCGCCACGCCCCTCTGTATCGTGTATTGCTTCCTAGCGTTCAGGTTCCCATCATCCTCGCCCACCTGATGTCCGACCGGCGCATCGCGCGCGCGGCGCACCCCGTTATCAACGCCTGGCGGTGTCAGGTCGGCACCCTTCTCCATCAGGGTGCGTCGCCTTTCGTTCTCTTTCTTCCTGCTTATGTTATTTCACCCCAGACAACGACGACGACGGGGAGACGGCCGCAGGCGGACGCATCGCGCACCTGCTGCACATCCTCGAGGTGGACAATGTGCTCGTCGTCGTGACGCGCTACTTCGGGGGAATCCACCTGGGGCCAGACCGGTTCAAGCATATCAACCAGGCGGCGCGCAATGCGCTTGAGCTGGGTGGATTCCTGGACGCGGAGACCCCGGGGAAGCGCGGGCGACATCGTTGACCAGCTCTGTGTATACTGATAATACTCTCTGTATGTATTTGCTTCCATGTTTGGTCGAGACGCGCGGCCTGCTGGGGTTGATTCGACGACACTGATGGTGCCTGGAGATTTTGCACGGGGCAGACTTCTGCTTCGCACTGTGTTCTTCATTCTTCCCCACCTTGTCCTTGAATTTTTTGAGATGCGATACACTGAAGGCGTCCGCAGCGCGATGGGATGACCCATTGGGCCGCATGGGCCCATGGGTCACAGCTTTGTGATCCAGTGCCCAGTTAGTCAGTATTGCTCACAAGAATGATTGTCGCGATGATGAGATTCCTCTCGCCTCTCTTTTTCCGTCATCTCCGTTTTTTTTCCGTGATTTTGCTTGTCAGTTGCTGGCACGATAAGAAAGAAGCAACTGCCGCCGCGTCCATGCCAGCATTTGCATTCTGGACTCTGGTGGAGCTACTCAGTACTCAACCTCCGACCCGGGGTTGACAAACTTAGACACAACGAAAAGCAAGACTCGCTTACATAACTTGGGACTCCTCCTTCCTTCCTCGTTCAACATATCCTGTTACTGACATTGTACGGTGCTGCGGTTGAAGGGCTCATACTGCCTCATACTGCGCAGGTTGATTGCTGTGTTTCGCTTCGAGCGTCGAAGGATCTTCCATCATCAAATCACCGCCCCCCTCGCGAGATTATTTAGAGGCCGAGTACTTAGTTGCTCAAATTCCTTCAACTCTTACTGCCGTCTCCATGAAGCGTTCGCGGGAGCCCAAGGACGACTCGCGCACCGGACCGGGCTCAAAAAAGTCGAAATCGATACAAGCGTGCACATCCTGCCGGAAGCACAAGACGCGCTGCGAGATCCTCGGTACTGTCGCGTACCCAAAATAAAATAAAAGTATTCCGACACCCTCCACAGACCCCAGCAAGAGCCCCGTGAGGTGCCACAGATGCCAGGTGCTCGCACTCCAATGCTCGTACGAAGAAACGATAATGCCAACGGCCTCGACGTCGCGGCTGCCGTCCCCAACGCCAGAGAGTTCTGGCGTGAAACCGAGCCAATCCAAACCAACGGTTGCGTACCCAGCGCACATCCCCCCGACGGACAGGTTATGGTCGTTTGTCGAGCACAACGGGATCGACTGGTCCGCGCCGATGCTGGCGATCCAGCAGCTGAGCAAGCTACCGTATGCACACTTTAATCCGGCTGCGCAGCCGCCACCATCGGCGCTTCCTGCCGGTGAACTCACACTCTCCCGGATCCTCTCCGAAGAGCGAATACGATATCTACTCGACCTGTACGCATTTCACACCCGCTCCAGGATTTTATTCTGATTATATTGCAAGATTCGACGAGAGGTATACCCCGTGGCTCAACTTCAAGCCCGCAACGCGGACTGCGAGTACCCTGCTCGACACCGTCTGCTGCGCGGTTGCGGCGCGCCACCTGGACGACCGCGGCGCGGCGCGCCAGTTGCAGGCGCTCACGGAGGACTCAATCGCGAAGATGATATTCAACCCGCGACCGTCCGAGTCCGTCGAGGCGATCCAGGCGTTGCTCATTCTCTCGCTGTGGGCGCCGCTGGGCGGCCCGCCGGAGGACGGGGGCCGCGATGGCCGGCTGCTGATTGCGTCTGCTGTCAGCATGGCCATGAACTTGCGGCTCAACCAGGCGGCAGGGAAAGCTGCCGCCCTCCGAAATAAAAATGGCGGCCGCCTATCTCTGGAAGACACCGAGGCGGTCGAAGCCATGTTGGAGAACGCGCGATTGGTGCGTGCGCGTCCGACGGTTTTGATGTTTGCCTGACCGTATGTGCAGTGGGTCGCGCTGACGAACACGGAGTCCATGTTGGTTGTCTCTGGCTGTGTTGCTTAATTTATCTGATCATTTTGACGGGCAGGCTCTGTCTTGGAACTGGACGTGTGCCGCTTTCTCGCAGGTCGCCCGAAGACCTGCAGTTGATCGAGTTCCCCAAGTCGTTTGATGGGGCCCTGGAGTACGGGGACGTGCGACTAGGCATCGCTGCGTCGGTTTTCGACCTGCTTGAAGAGGCCGTCGGGAGCCGGCTGCAGGCAGGGGTGGACGTGGACACTTGGTATGATGGAATCGTGGTGTAAGTTCTACGATATTTGGCCTGGGCATCCAAGCTGAAATTTCTCCGTGTCTAGCGTCCTCGAGAAGATGAAACGCGTCAAAAGACTGTTAGCGCCCCTTCCGTGTACGTGTCTCCCGATGCATTGAAGTATTCTGCTTACGCGCGCACCCATCAGACGTCCTTGAGCGCGACCAGTTCTATTTCCATATGCTCCACGTGTATGAAAGCATGTCGCGTCTCCTCGTGCTGTACCACGCTTTATGGGACGCACGCGTCTCCGTCAAGCACATCCCGCTCGGCGAGTCCTGGCACCCGTCCTTCAAACCACACGGCGTCGAGGCCGTCGGCGAATGGGGCCGCGACATGATCCAGACGACCGAGGCGCTCCTCGTTAGCGTACTCGCAGCGGACGCGCGGTTGCTGGGCACCGCGCCGGACAACCTGTTCACGATGATCGCGCTCGCCGCGGGGTACGTCGTCGGCGTCAAGTTCCTCATGTTCCGCGGCGGGAGCCAGCTCGTCGGCTCCAGCGACCTTCTCCTCGCCAAGACCGTCGCACACCTCAGCAGCGGCGCGTGCGCGCCGGGCCATGCGGCGCAGCGTTCGGCGTTCCTCGTCATGGGTATGATCGCCAAGTGGGAGAGCCGCAGCGGGCCTGCCTCCGCGGCGGCGCAGCCCACGTCGTACCCCACGCCGACATCTGACAACACCGCCGGGCCCAGTGCCGATGACTTCCTCGAGCCGTCCGCGTTCCCGGGGCAGCCCGGGCAGCCCGGGCAGCTCCCGGAGATTGACTTTAGCATGTTCATGGACTCGACGATATCAATGGACGCCGAGTTCTGGAATAACCTCGCGCAGACGCAGCTTCTTGCGGGGTACGAGTGATTACACCGTCGTTTGTTTATGCTGCACTCTAATTGTATTTTAATCGAATATACCTGCTTGGAAGCATGCGATCTGGCTGGCAGACCAGCCGGCAAGGACAGAAGGGAACCCAATGGAAAGAGATCAATGCAACTCTTGCGGTCGCCCATCTGTTATATTATTTTCACGTCGATGACTGGCGCAGTATCCTTTTTTTTGCAGCATGAAAAGACTGTTCCTCGGCAGGGCTCAGCTAGAACCCTGCCAATATATATATATATTATTTTTAAAAAGACCATAAATCGCCCACTGACGCGTCCGGCACGTGGGTATGACCCATTCGGACTCAGACCCCTAACCTCCCGCCACGATGATATTTCCTAAGTGACCTTCAAACGAGGCCCAGGCAAGTTCACTGCTAAATTCTCTAGTCTTGACTCGCTAATCCTCTTTCTCAAAGCTTCTCCAGATCGTCGAGGACATCCACAATAAGGAGACTATACCCGACAAGTACGACTCCGATGATTTGCCTCGGCCTCACCTTCACCGTGGCTGGCCCATAAGCGACACGCAACGCGACATCATAATGGAATGGCTAGTAGAACACCATCCAGACCTTCTCTGGCGAGACATGAAGGGAGAGCCTACGCGCCGAATGTCTGTCAGAAGCCTGGCGAACAGATTTGCTGAAGCGTATGGGCTGGAGGGTGGTGTTGTCGGGGTGCATACCGTGTCAGACGAGGGCAAACACTCTGTGCAAGAGATTTTTTGGTTTGATTCCAACGAGATCGTTCCAGAAGAACGGTACACCAAACCGCAATGGGCGCCGATCGCCGAAGTTCTACAGTTGGCTGAGGAGCCGAGGTGGTTCCTCAAGTTAATTCTGTGACATGCGGTAAGCTTTCTTTACAATTTATTTGCAACTTGCTGAATACGATGTCAGGCTTTTCATATCGTCTCTGAGACTCTGACCTGCACTGTACTACTACACATATATTTCCTTTCGTGAGGCATGAATCGGTTCCAGCTTGCACACTTACCATATGCCACTTGTATGCCACTTGCACAATCACACATGCATCGCGACCACGGAAATGACTGCGACGGACTGCTTCAACGGGCGCGCGCCGCCCTCGCGTACGCCAGCTGGTTCTCACCCTTCGATGTTTCAATCTCCTTTTTAAGACCCTTTGAAGACTATGTATTGATTAAACACTCACCCTATTTATTGACGCGCAAGAGCTTCACGCAAATCCTGTGGCCGTCACCAGCGTCCGGATTCGTCTTTGGTTCGCGTAATACAGCGATTCGGCTGGTCCATATCCAAATGGAAAGTGGCTGAACGGGGACGCCGACTCGGTTCTATTCTCATTGTCAACGTTCTCCAACTGCGTGCGACAATACATGGGCACTGCGTCCGACGAGGGTTGAAACGAGATGTTCGACCAATTAGCGCGAGTTAAAAGTTAAGGAGTTTTTTCAACAATTTCTCAAACCGTGCAGGGCGCACAACTGGCATTCACGCTCCAGATGTTTGAAACGGCCAGAGCTTTTGCTACTTGTAGAGTTGGTATATAAGCGGAATTAAAGGCCTTGATTACGTAATTACATTAGCTCCTACACAGCCGCCGCGACTCGCTCGAAAATCGTTGGATAATCACTGGCAACCGAAGCAGCGTCCCTTGAAGAAAAAGGTTGACGAGCTCGTCGCCGCCCATTCTCTGGCTTGGAAGATGGCGAACATCACCACATGCAATCACGCATCATCCACGAACATCAAACATTGGTCTGTGCTCTCCACTGACCTAGTTCAATGGCGGGACACATAGATTGTTATATGGACTGCTGTGGGCAAACCCTCGCTGGAACAACATTTCCAGTACTGACCAGCGAACTAGCGTCCTTTTATTCTTTTCTCGGTTTCGTCTACCTCCTCAGACACCGAGAAGCACTTGCATCTCACGACGTCTCCATCGAGTACGTTCCTCCTATATTTTGCAACTTTAAGGCACATCTGACTTAGCTCTAGATTCCACCCAATCTTTCTTGGGGGCGTCAATGTCGGCAGCGGTAACTACGATTGTCTATCTTTCAAAATGAGCACCCAACCAAGACCAATACTGGGTAGGTAACAAACCACCATGGACCGTCCCAGCCAAAGCCGCGTTCGGAAATAGTTTCGAATCCATCCGCGCGAAGAACTATCACCGTGTTCCCGAGCTGCTGATTCCTCCGCACATTCCACTTATGACACTCCGGGTACGCCCCTCTCGATGTATTTGCAACTCGTTTGCTAACACGCCGAAGACCCAGCGCTCCCTGTGCTACATCAAAGCCACGTTCCCGCAGAGCACCTTCGAGCAAACCTGGCTTGCGCTCTTCAAGGCCATGTGGATCCCCCCGTACACAAACCCCGCCCTCCCGGATGCTCTGCGCGGGCCTCTGCTCGACACCAAGTTCTTCTCCGACACGCAGGTGGACACGATCCTCGCTGCCGCGGCGCAGAAGGAATGGAAGGACTGTCTGCTCGACAATACCAAGAAAGTGGTTGACCAGGGCGGTTTTGGCGCGCCGTGGATGTGGGTGCGGAATGCACAGGGAAAGGAGGAGCCGTTCTTCGGGAGCGACCGGTGCGCTATATTTTTGTCTCCATGCTGCGACTGAACTACATCTGTGCATGAAGGTACCACCACATATATGAGTATCTAGGCCTGCCTTGGAAAGATATCGAATTGGTTCCAAAGGAGAAGGCGAGACTATAGCGGTGGCCTGACTCATTTTTCTTTTGTGCTCCGCGGCTTCTGTATGTGTATAACGGGTAATCTAAATACTGCAATTTCGGTCTGAATCGTATCCCGATGCGTACGACCGGGGCGGCGACAGCAGATGCGAGCCTGCTGGTCGCGGAGTTCAATTACCCGGTACGTACTTAACTCACAGGGTCTTCAGCCTCGACTCGTGTACGGACGCCGGCAAATCTTCTGAGGATAAGTTGCAGGAAATCCGGAGGGCAAGTCCGTCCGCAGCAACGACGGCCATACCGACACGTATCTAAGTACATCGTGGACGCAACCTGTGATGGAAACATAGCTAACCGAAAGGAATGAACGCGCTAACTTTCAAACCGCGTTCACCAGGGCTATACATACGCCGCTAGACCAGGAAGTCTAAACGAAAGTCTTCGTTGAAATCAAGTTACTAACGCAAATCTATGATTTTTCGCACAGAAAATTCAAATAATACATTTCAATGATGAGGCTAAGCCTGAGTATGTTGCGTCTTACCAGCTGCAAGAGGGTAAGCCGACCAAGAATTTCGAGGGCTACTCTTGTTCGACATACGGCGCTCCGACAGCCTTGCCATTGCCTGGCCATTTGCAAAAAGTAACCACCGGCCTGTGTCCATGTCAGTGATGGACTTAAAAGACTCCGACGTCGGCTGGCTGGCTTCTACGATTGGGGCGGCCTTCACTCCGCGAAATTATCCTGGTCCCAGGATTGCGGCCGTCCTTTGCAAGCTATAATCGCGACTACGATTCCAATTCGCCCACACAACGCTTCTTGGAGAGTAACTGCCAGTTGACCGAGCAACGAGAATATGCTACGTGACTATTGGGTATTTACATCCCGACTCGGAGGTCCTTGAAGTTCGAATTACGACACACAGGACTGCCGAAGTAGCGTGAAGTAACCAACTGATCGCTGGCCCTCTTGTCCCCGAAAATCAAGGTTGGGCGATGAGGTGAACAGTGATCATGGCCCCTGGTTGCGCATAAGCTACCATCGCAAATCCTTGATTTTTTTGCGCAGAAACATATTGATCCTTGATTTTTTGCACAGAACCGTTGGTTGAAATGATCGCATCCAAAATGGCATCAGGTCAAGCTTGCGTCTACGGTCTTGTGACGAGGAGGAGATACCACATGAACTCACTTAATGCTGGCAGAGTCTTGGCGGAGTACATTGAACCTGATGGGAAGGTTAACATAGACATTTTACCCAAAACGAAGACGGCCCACAAAGCAAAAGACTCAAGTCTAAACTCTTTCTTGTAGGGAATCGAACGAATGCCGCTAACAGCACCTTGCCGAGGGTCCGAAGAACAAGAGGACAAAAGGACGAAGATCTGAGAGTTGTCCTGGTACCGAATGCGTAGGAATGAGTTCTGGAATTCGCCAGAGAATTGATCGGGTTCTGGGTGGGTGTGGTTTGTGCATAAAAGCAAGGACTGTTCAAAGTTGCAATCTCTTTCTTCACCCGGTGTCATTTCCCCTCGCTAGCGACCTTTTCTTCTTTCCTCCACCATTTTATCCACAATCAAATTTTCAACCATGTTCAACAAGTCAACCTTCCTTTTGTGCACCTTGATCCAGTGTCGTTGCAGGTCCGCGGCGACCCTTTCTCCCCCCACCCCAGCCTTTAACCCTCCGCAACAGCTCCGCTTCCGAAAATCAAACTGAGTTTCAGTGGACTCGGAAACGGTGCTCCCGCCCAACGGCAGTCGCGGTCAAAGATTTAGCCGTCGCCTTGACCAAGGTCACTTTCATAAGGGATACGGTCACTGCGTTGATCCCACTCAGCAACGGTGAGACTTCAAACAAGTCGAGCATAGATGACGAC
Organism: Mycena vulgaris; assembly: GCA_029204335.1. Lineage (NCBI taxonomy): Eukaryota > Fungi > Basidiomycota > Agaricomycetes > Agaricales > Mycenaceae > Mycena > Mycena vulgaris. Next base: position 137,762 of record JARGYA010000019.1, on the reverse strand, counting down.
CTGTTCGTTCTGGGCAACAAGGCGGTCGAATTGGCGGCTCCGTGTGCGGCTTGATTGAAATCCTGTGGAGCGGGACCGTGGAGGTTATTGAGATTGTGTAGCTTTTTTTGTACATCTTCCACTTGTATTACGAGGTCCCAGTTCCTAGGCATGAGCGCTGCGAGAGTCGGTGTGCAAGGGAGATCCGAGATCACGCATTCCATTGTGGATCTATAGACGAGTCAAAGTTTATGGCTGTAAAGTGGCTGGCTGAACTCCAGAAAGAACGTGAGCCCGGAAGTGTACCAAGTCTCATGTACTTTCAAAGACTTGGTATACTTGGTATACTTATGGCCGCTGCCGGTAGACGCACAGTAATGTATAGATATTTCACTCTCCGCTCGGATCAACTCCCCGGGATTCAGTCCACACCCGAAGCTCCCTCGATGCCGAGACTCATCCAACCTGGCTTTATTGTCCTTAATTGAACACTGAGATGCAGCAAGCCGTTGGCGAACTCATACCGCGCTGTCGAGGAGTTAGGGCGCGCTACGCTTGCCCTAACTCCGGATGTCCGCCATGCCGTCCCGCCAAAAGAGGTTAGAATTAGGTGAGGATCTACAATATAGAATATAGAAAGCGAGAACGAGACTTCAGAGTGCCGACCTGAGATGCCCCGGCTTAGGGGACCCCCGAGCGCAGCGAGGGAGGGGAGGGGCATCAAATGGTCGGTCCCCTTCGCGCACATGAAGGAAATAGTTAGTGCCTGCCGAGGGTGCCGCAGATTGATCCCGAGGCCGACGCTGTAGAGTCGGCATATTTGCCGAAAGTCTACCAAATGTATTCCAGAGTCTACCAGGTCTACCCGGTCTACCAGGTATCCCGTATACTTACGTATACTTCTGTATTCACGTATGTTCTCCTGAACTAGTAAGTTGTAGTTTGTAATATCCGTCCGACTCGAGTCAAGTTTCAAAGATCTTGAAAATGCCTGTAAACAGTCCCGCAAAAAGAAGATCCAATTAGATCTTTCTAATGGAAGATACGAGCATCGCAGTACTGCAGTCCGAGAACTTGAGGCTCCGAAGATGTTGGTTCAGGGAAGAACATAACTTGATTACGTGAGCTGCACACAGCCACTTCGACGCGTCTACTAACGACTCCTTTTACAGCGCGCCTGCAGCTGGACTCTCATGTCGACCGTTCCCAAAATAATAATCAAGCCTCGAGTGTCTGTTCCCGCACCCTCTGTAACCCCATCTCCGGAGGAAGATGAGGACGCAGACGCCGACCCCGACGCCGATGCCGACGCCGATGAGGAGCCGGACGACGCGCCAACACCCATGGACGTCGATGCAGAGGCTGCCAGCGCAGAAGAAGGAGGGGCGCAGCCGCCTGTTCGCAGAGGCAGGGGACGCCCTCGTGGCTCAGGCAGAGGGAAGAGTATGCCGACCAGCGGAACCAGTACACCTCGTGTGAGAGGACGGGGCCGTGGCGTGAAGACTGTGAAGTCCCGTGGAACCGGGAGGACTATTCTGGGAAGCGGGGGCGGGGGGCTCACAATCCGCCTTCCTAAACGTCCGGAAGAGGAGGAGGAGGAAGAGGAACCAGAAGCGGACGCTGGGACGGACGGTGAACCAGCAGCGGAGGAGAAGGAGAAGGAACCGGTGGCACCTCTCGGTGGTGGCAAGCCCTTCCGGAAGATTCAAGGGAAGGCGTATATCATCGAGGGAGACGAGTTTGTGACGGAGGATGATCCCAAGGGCGACGAGAAGATTGACAAGTGGGGTAATCTATTGGGGGGTCAGTGTCTTCCATGTTCAGTTCGCTTGGTATCTCATTCATCTTCCTTAGGCCGACGTTTCAAGGCGGCAACGTTCATACTACCAGGCAGGCATCCAGAACGCCGTTATATGCTCGCAATCGACGCAGCACGAACCTCTGGCTTTCGGGACTCTCTTTACTACTTTCGAAGAAACCCTCTGGCTTTCAAACAAAATGCTACGCAACCCGAGAAGGACTATCTCATCTCGCAGGCCAAACTTGGCTCTCATCTGCGCACGCGAAGCGTGACCCTCGTAACGGCTCGCAGCGCTTTCAAACTGCACGGCAGTAAAATGATTATTGGTACGCACGGGTCGAGCCTGTATTGATAACCGTGCTTAAATTTACTCGGCAGACGGCAAGTGGGTAGTGGACGATTACTACGAAGAAAAGTCGCTCGAGGAGATCACCGCGCGAGGACTCAAAGCCGGAGACCCAGTTGGCGAACTCCCTGATCCCAACGCTCTCTACCATTCCAACGAGCCGTCAAACTTGAATGCTGCTAATACTTCAAATGCTGCGAACAGCAAGAACGACCGCGGAGGCGGCGTTGCTATGGGCCTTTATCGTGCTGGGGGCCCAACGACAATATTTGGCTCGAACGGGTGGGGACCTTTCAGCGACGGGCCGCTGAACGCTGTGCGGAAGAGTCTGTTGTCGCGAGATGGCGTGTCAGAAGAAAATTGGATGTGGATGACCGCTATGCGAACGCTGACGGCCGGCGAAGAGTGGGCACGATGGAGGAAGGAGAGTCTGCAGCCTATGGATCTCGCGGGAAACGTCGCGAAGGGCAAGCGTAAAGCAGAAGCACTGGAAGACCAACAACCCGAGCAAGAGGCGTCCGCCGGTAAAAAGTACCGGCACGACCCAGCGGAAGATCTGCCGCGGGGCGTTTACGAGGCACATTCGGGAACGGTGCAATGTAGGTTTCTTTGCATAGTCCAGTTTCGACCGCTAAGCCACGAGCCAGATCGCGCGGATACGCAACCCACGCGAAGTCGCATGGAAATCGTGCCCGACTCCGACGTGAAGAAGGCCGTGCTAGGTGGAACGAAAGTGGGTAACGGGGCCTGGGCAGTCGCATGGCTGGACACCATCATGGAGGTGCGAAGTCCAGAGGAGCCAGAAGTGGAGGAAAAAATGCGTCTATGGAAAGAAGCTGAAGCTAGTGGTGTCGTTATCGAACCGTCATGATTAGAGATCCATCTTGTATCCAGCTCGCCGAACCGTCGCTTGTGTACTAGCTCTGTCTGCGACTTTTGACCCGATTTCCTTTTTGGGATAACTCACTCTCAGCTTGCACTCTCTTCCCGAATCATTGGTGCGACGCCACACATCTATACCGGTGGCCCCCTCCAACACTGTATTAGCATCTAAGTCAGCTATGCTCGACGAACTCAAAGCAGCGGACGAAGAACAGCTGCTAGTTTTAGAGGAAGAGTTCAGAGAATTGACGTTGAAGGAAGCAGAGATTTTCGGGCAGCTTACAGAAGTCCGTACTGCCAAGCAGCGTGTCCGAAGACTGGTAGCAGAAAAGAAGAATCGTCATGCGCCTATATTCACACTGCCCGACGAGTTACTCGTCTGCATTGTCCAGGCTGGGCAACAATCGACCGACTTCGACAGCGCGCTAATAGAAGTGCTGGCATCGCACGTCTCTCAGCGCTTTCGTCGTGCAGTAATTGGCGCGGCATCTCTGTGGAGCTCGATAGAACTTCGTTGGGGCGTCAAATCCGATGAAGCGCGATTCGCCGCCTATCTCGAGCGGTCGCGAGCCTGCACACTTTCCGTCGCATGCAATTATGGGTCTTATGGCGGGAAGGAAGAATGCGACTACGATGCGGTCCACAGTGAACTGCCCAGAGTTTCACAACACATCTCGCGAATCCGACGGCTGGTCCTTCATTGCGGTGGGATGGGGATGTCCTTTGACGATGCAGTGACCCATTTTCGCGACCTCCAGGCGCCGTGTCTGGAGTACTTCGAGATCTGCGCACTTGCTTCCGAGTTGGATGAGGCCAATTACGAGCAGGTATTCGCTGGCGGGGCTCCGCGTTTGACTACCCTCAAACTCATTAACGTGGTCCCCGATCCTTGGAACCCGTGGGTACTATCCCTCACGAGTTTGGATCTTCGAGGGATGCACGATGGAACGCTTGCCACGTACATGTTACCCAAAATCTTGTCCAGCTGCGTCCAACTCACCGACATCACTTTGGATACTTCCACCTACTTCGTGGCAAGCGATGCATCGCTATATGTATCTGACATATCGCTACCGTCCCTCAGATCCCTCCAAGCGCTCTGTCTCAATTCTGATCAGTCAGACGCACTGATAACCGGCGTCGTCGCACGCCTGCATGCTCCAGCGCTCGAGACTCTGCAGTTCTCAGGGGTGCATGGAGCGCAAATCAGCGCGTTCTTCAGCCTCCTTCCTCCCTCGAAGTTCCCTACCCTCCGATTCCTGACGTTCGCAAATTCGAACGTCCCCTGCAAGGCAGGGCAGCTCTCAGAGCGTGTCCTGCCTGGAGCATTACTCCACTTCCCGGCCCTCGCATCCCTAACGATTGTCAATGTGTGTCACGTAACCCAGCTTTTGGAGGACCTTTTGGCTACGCCGAAGGACGACGGCTGCCTCTCCGCTCTGCGTACTCTCACACTCCGCCACAAGGACGCCGACGACTTCGGGATCTCAAGTTGGCCCAAGCTGCAATATGTGTCTCTCGAGCAGGCTGACGCGCACGACCCTCTCCGCGCTCTACGAACGCTAGTTGCCGCCCGTCGCGAAACGCACCCACTCCACCTCCGCCTCCCGCGCTCGCGCTTTTTCACCGAACGCGACTGGCAGGATGACGCCGACTTTGAGATATTCGATGCACAGCCGCTGCTACTGTCCCTTGGCCACAATGGGGAGGACGAAGTCTCGGATCTTATGCTTTTGGAAGTATAGGAAGGTGCGGGAAATACTGGATTGTAAAGGCTGGTGGCGGTGGTGGTCTCACTGGTTCCGGGAGGTTTGAGGGAGTTGATTCAGAAGGTTTGTTTTCCGCTACCCCTTGGTATCCACAGTGAATTGACAGTGAAAATGAAGAGCCTCCCACCAGCGGCTCGGACCGCTCATACTTTGGGATAAGTCACCATGTCCTGAATGATTGTGCATCGCATTTGAATCAGTTCAGTCTCGAGGTCCAAGCCAGCACCGTTCCTTTGTTGTTGCCTTGTCAATATGTTATGACTCCGTTAACTTTGGGAGCACGATCCAGTCAATGGGTTGCACGATTAAATGGAGACCTATGGAGACACTGCATCTGCACTACACTGCGTGCTGCGGCGCGCGTGTTGCGCTGAATAGAAGTACTGATTTCACATACTTAAGAACAGATGGTCGCTCTAGTCGCACTGGTATGTAACTAAAATGAAGCCCCCGGCAGATCCGAGACGTCTGAATTACCCGAGGATGCGTCTTCGCCCACTCATAAGTACCAAGCCGTGTGGGACGGTCTGACCAACAGTGAAGGAGAAAATCATGCACTCTCTCGCGTCGTGAGGAACACGGTTGAAAGGGTGCATGGCCAACGTATGGCAATCGACGGACATCAAACCTTCGTCCACATTTCTGCCTCCTCTGCTCCAATTTAAATTGCCTGCGTGCAAGCAGTGGTCCAGGTTCATGGCTTTGATCCTGGGAATCCTTGGCACCGGTCGTCTAGGGTCGTCTAGGGTCGTCTCTGGTTCAAGCGAGATTATATCTGAGTTTGATCTGAATCCCAACGAAGCGACGATCTGTTAAGATCGTCAACGAGAGATCGACAGGAGAGTCGTGATGCCAAAAGTGAACAACTATATTTGCTAAGTCTATGGGCGCATAAAAGCGAGGAGTCCTGCAAGATCGGTTCTTTGCCCGGTGTCATTTCCCTCCTCGTTCTTCTTTCCTTCACCTTTTTTGTCCTTCTACAAACAATTTTACAGCATGTTCACCACATCCACCACTCTTTTCGTCGCCTTACTCGCGTCGAGCGCCGTTGCAGGTGAGCGGTAGCCATTCATTTGCTACTAGTAGCTCAGCGTGAAAAACCCCTCGCCCAGCTCCGATTTCGGTGCAGAAGTTCACCCGCCAGGTCGCAGGTGGCTGTGACGCGGCCGCTGTGCAGGCCAAAATCGGGCAGATGAAGGATGTTGCCAACCAGATTCTGTCCGTTGGTTTCGTCCTCCCGGACCCGTGAGTGTGACGGTTCTTCAGTCCTCCGACCCAGACCGATATCTTCTCTTCGTAGCTTCCGCGCGAACGACGCCGATGCCGCCACCTTTGATACCGTGGTTTCAGCCATTGCCGATGCCGGTACAGCAGCAGCAGCCAGCGACTTCGCCACCACCTCGTCCAAGATCGCGTTCGTAAATGACGCAGTCAGCGGATTGTTGGACGGAAAGGTCGCGGATGGACTCGAGTCGAGCATTGATTTGGACCTTGCCGACTTGGGCTCGGACGCCACCACACTGTTATCCGCGTGTGCTGCCCCTGCCGCTGCTCCCACCGCTCCCGTCGCCGCTCCCGTAGCAGCACCCGCGGCAACGGTCGCTGCTCCTGTCTCGACAGTCGCACCCATCGCTGCTGCCTGTGACGCGGCTGCTCTCCAAGACAACATCGCGCAGATGAAGGACGTCGCCAACAACATTCTGTCCGTTGGCTTCGTTCTCCCCGACCCGTGAGTATGACGGTTCTGTTCTTCAGCTCTTCGACCCAGGCTGATATCTTCTCTTCGTAGCTTCCGCGCGAACGACGCCGATGCCGCCACCTTTGACACCGTGGTTTCAGCCATTGCCGATGCCGGTACAGCAGCAGCAGCCAGCGACTTCGCCACCACCGCAACCAAGATCGCGTTTATAAATGATGCAGTCAGCGGATTGTTGGACGGAAAGGTCGCGGACGGGCTCGAGTCGAGCATCGACTTGGATCTTGCCGACTTGGCAGGTGCGGCCACCGACTTGGTATCAGCATGCACTTGATTGTAGTAGGCTCATGGAGGCGAGGTTTCCAGAAGTAGTTTGTATGTTGTACATCAATATAATTGACGAGGTCCGATTTCCAGACGCGAGGTTCAAAGCTGGAGCATAAAACAGTCAGATTAAAAGAAAGATGAGCGCAAAGAAAAGGCAGCGTACGAGCTAGAATCCTGGCGCAAGGCCGTACCGTCACCGTGCGTTTCCCTCAGCTTTGATCCACCTCAGCAAACGCCGAACGTTAATCCACACTCCACACCAAGAACGCGCGAGCGCGATGCACTTCGTTGACGTCGGAAGGATAAATAAAACTGCCCAAACCGCCTATGTGCGCAGCAAACGACATAATCAAGGGGTTCTGGATGCTACAGGACGGGAGGACTGTTGGCGCCGACACAGGCACTTGGACATTTTGATCATGCCAGTGCATAGGGAGAAGGCGAACGCATCATTGGCCGTGGGCGGAGTAATGAGACATTTCGGGTACAGGATGTCCCACATATAGAGATAAAATCATTTGAAGTTGTCGGATATGCAGAATGGGAGCTGTAGCCTGTTGTAATTTAATGGAATTTTTGACTCGTTCTTGGTAATCTTCCAGCCTTCAGGGTGGCGCCGGTGAAGATGGGGGCAGTGCTGCATTGATCCGAAACGCTCCGGTAATTTCCGGCGGTGCCCGCCAATGATGATCGGAGGTTTTTTTTCAATGTACTGGGTGTCGTGATCAGAAAAAGAAATCGAAAAAGGAAGGAGGGAGGGAGAATTCAGGAAGACGTGGTAGTACGCCGAGTTGCACTTGAATAGATTGTGCGAAAGCTCACTTCGATTATTTTGATTGAATTGTGATAAGTAGAAACAGGGTACAAAGTAATTAAAATATGTACGAGGCAATGCAAAGAAAACATGAACCTTGAGATAAACTAGGAGGCCATGAACATCACCATACATACTCTAAAGCGCTGGCGGCGACATGGAAAAGACCCAGCAGGTCGTGGGCAATTGTAAATTGAAGGCCCGGGGACTGGTTCAGAATGGATCCAAGGGTGGCGGGCATGACAAGGACTAGTTTTCAGGTGCGAGGCGAAAGGACAGGTTTTTTGCCCGGAGAATCGTGCCGAAGATTCAAGAGAGCAAATTGAGAACAAGTCCCTTGCGTAGTCCGAAGTGGCGGAGGTACCAACCAAGTGTGAGGCAAGTGGGTCGCGCTGGAAGCTACAGTCAGTCATTGACGATGTGGGTGGATCAAAAGATGGTAAAGATGTGCACCGTGCCGCCGCACCCGCAGTTTGGTCTATCTTGCGCTTCCGATTCGCGTTAAGATGCCGTTCAGGGTGGTGAGATGGGTGCATATGGTGGAAAGCGAAAATTAAATGTAACTGCAGTAGAAATTGAAAGATAAGAGGCAGATGCACGGGAATGAATGACACACGCACCAAAAGCATCAATCTGTTCAAGAAATAGTATGATGCCGCCGCGCACATTGCATCACCGAGGCGTTGAGGCGTGAAAGCTGGAAACAAGAGATGACGCAGTTGCCACATGGAAGCCCAGTTTTATGCAGATGAAGGTGATACTCGAGAGAGGTAGTTAATCCTTAAACCCTTGACCGCAATTTTGGTTTGCTGGCAAGAATTCCGGGCAGATATCATTCAACTCCTTTGCTTGTCAATTCGGCGGATTCCCTGGTGAATGCCGTGGCCAACAGCACAAAAGACAAGGGGAGAGGTATCTTGACCTCTCTAGGAGTGTAAACTGAGAGTTCCGAGGGCTGGAGGGCAGTAGACAGGCTGGACGTCGTGGATGTCGGTGTAGATGGCAGATAACCGTGGCGTGAGAAAATTATCTGCCATGCGCCGTTATCTACCATCCATTCGCCGTGAGGTCCTCAAGCCATATTCAAAAATTCTGAACAGGCAAATCTTCTCTATTTTCATTGATATATCTTTGGTGTCATTTTTGTGAATCAAAAGTGCGAGGAGATGAAGCTACAAGTAGCCGTGGCAGATAATCGTACAGCCACTGGCAGATAATACCCAGCTGATCTAATCAACACCCTGATCGGAAGACCTTGAGAGGTCTAATCTTTAACGGGAATCTAGGATAATTCTCATCAGCAACCCCCGCAGTCTCGGGCAGGTTGCTGGGAATATTCAGCAACCCTCTGATTTCTCCATTCCGATCAGATCTAGATGGCGGAGGTCTCGGGATATCGCGTTCGGAGCCCTTTTGGAGAGTAAGAAGTCGCTCAAAATGCTGTAAATAATGCTGTAGAAAATTGAGGTACATCACCTGCGCTCCACAATTTTTTTAACCGCCACAGATAATTCTCCCCGTGCCGAAAACACCCAGGTGCAAAATATCGGTGATTTATAAGCAGGATGAGATGTGCAGCGGGATGTGGCGGGATGTGTTCGTGCGGGCTCCCCGCCTCGCAGATATTTCAGAAAAATAGAGGAGTATGGGACTAATACTGCCATGCTTTTTTTGAGAAGTATCGACTCAATACTTCAAGTCGAATTTCACCAACTCCGACTCAAAAGACCTGGAAAATTTCAATACAGGGCCATAACATGCGGGGAAAAAATTGGGAAGTGGACCTCGGTGTAATAATTAATAGATCTATCCTTGTGCACCTGAATCTAATTTTTTTTGAGGCCAAATTGCAGCGAACAAGGTGATCAAACTGTTGGGAGAATAGTTCTATCATCAATTTTGAGGGGGTGCTTCATCGAAAATTATATACGGCACTGGACTGTGGCACCGGGGGTGCCTATCCGACCATCACTGAGATCAACTCTCGTTTAATCGACGGATACGATGGGACTCGAACCGCCATGCGAAGCAATGGTCCTTAAGCGCACGTCATGTTACAGACTCTTCAACTCGCCCTCGGAAAAATATTCAAGTTGACAAGACCTAGGAATAAGAATTCTTCGGGTAAAGACAAGTCATTGCGACCATGTGACCGTGTTCGCAGTCTGTTTTGAAGCCCTTTGCTCCTTCGTTGCAAACGAGAATCCTTGTCTCCAGGCCGAGTGGCGGCTTTGAAACTCTGAATTGTACACTGTCGACATTCAGGAGGCCCCGACCGAAGCGCTGGACCGTTGCGCGCGCGTACTACTTACATAGTGGCAGGACCTCTGCTGTAAAGATCCTTGGATGCATCAGACAGGCAACGTAGCACCGATGATGCGACGTTTGGCAGGACATCAAGCCGACCACCGTCGTCAGAGAGCTGCCTCTTGACCCCCATCGTTAGTCTCTCTCTACCCGGCCTCTGGATATTACTAAATGACAATGCTCATAGACCATGGCGGGAAAATGTTACCAGTACAGCGTAATCTTCCTCACCGCTGCATCAGTCTTGTATTTGTTTGTGGTGGGCGTGTGGAGCTTGATTGCGGAAGGGATCCCTTCTCAGAAGGAGCTACTGTCTAGGATCACAACCGACACACCAATCTCAGGATTCTACGGTCCAGGCACCTGGTGGGCGTGGCTCATCACGCTCGGGGCGAGCCATGCACACACGGGCATGGCATTACTGACGACAGGGGAACTGCCATCTGGATGGGATCTCGATCTCATTGGTGGCTCATTCTACACCATCGTTGCCGCCATCGACCTCATGCGCAAGTCCCGCGTGATTGCACAACTCGGAGACAAAGCCAGCGAGTCGGTATTATTACCTGCTCTGGTATGCGCTGAACACGTTGTATCCATTGGAACTGGATCCTCCCTCTTTAGCGTGACCGTTGCCCTCCTTTCTGGTTTTTTCTCCGACCTTCGCAAAGCTCGTACCTTACTTTGCATCACTACAATCCCCTTGATCTTCTCCCTCGTCGCCTCGGGGTTTACTTCTCATGTTCACCAGGTCATCTTGCAAACAGCACCTGTTTTCTGGTGTAGTTTGCATCCTACCACCCCACCATCGCACGTCACCGCCGAACCTTATTTAAACTCACTCAACTTCACCCTCGTCGACTTTCTGGCTTTGTGCACCTCAGTGACATCCATTGGCCTCCTCTCAACAGGCCTCCTGTCATCAAGATACTGGGTCATGGTGGGGTATTGTACCGCTTCGGTCATCCCTATTACGTTCATCGGTACTTGGATGTGTCAGCGGAACGTAAGACGCGTTTTGCGCTGGACCGCATTCGCTGGGGCCATCTCGGTGGCAATTGGCGTATCAATGCCTCTCTTGGTCGTGGCGATTGGGAACGGCCTTATGATAGCGATGTGGTTCTACTGTTGGATTTTTCTCTGGTGGGCAGTGTATATCCTCGCCTTCTTCCCACAACTAGGATATTTCCCCACGACCGGGATGTCTGTGTTCGAGATGGACCAGATGGCAGCTCTACTCGGCGTCGTGCTCATCGTTGCGATCCGCTTCTTACGACGGATTTACAAAGCCAAAGTCAACCATTCTCGTTCTGATTCTCCCCCCTCGTCGCTGGAATTTGTTCCGTTACTTCATCGTGCCAACGAGTGAGTGGCGGTCTCCTTCTGTAGGGGCATTTTACTCACTGGACTCGTTCATGACCGTAGGGGTGAGCCATGAGGTAGCGAAAACTCAGCACGGTACATGCCTTTTCCACGGAAGGTCAATTTTGGCGCATAGTGGACAATAATCCCCGCAAACTGCCAAGTATCTTGTACTTACCACACTCCCCAATTCAAGTGTAATATATCTAGCGCTGCTCGTCGTTGTAAGTGTCAGAATTATCCCCCGCATCTCTCCAGCGGAACACTTGTCGTTTGTTGAAGTACAAACAAGAGTGCGCTGGGGCGCTTCGCACCCCAGCACTTCGGTTGGGGCGTCTATTTTTGAGCACATAGTCTTCATGGCTGCGCTCATCTAGCGCACATCCGAAAGTCTGTACTGATTTGACCTAGAGCAGCTTTCAAAAAGGCTTCGGACGGACAGATGGACACACGCTATACCTCGTATATTACATAACTGAGCTGGACGGTCTCTGAGAGCTGAATTCTACACAGCCACATAAGCAATGGATCGCTGGAAACAATTTACCCGGACATCGCAATCTATGGATTTAGAAAAATGCAACAGAATAGGCTGTAGGGATACATCTGAGCGCATATCTAAGATAGAGTGTTCTGTGGTGCTCGTAGCTCTAGTAAGTGTCTTCTTTCTGCCTTTCACAGACGCCTCTCCCTGAGCTCTACGCACGCGTACCACGCCCCACCCCCAAGCGTTAGCACGATCCCCAGGGTATTCAGCCCTGAGATCCGCAGATCAAAGACGACGACCGCACACGCGACCGTCAATACCTGCTTCACGTTCGCTGAAAGGGTCTAAGATTGGCGGAATGTGTACAAATTGAGGCGGACGTACCTGCGACGGTCATACCGAGTGCGCCAACGCGGCGATTCGCGCCGAAGCTGACTGTGTTGAGCCCGAACGCGAGGGCACCGTTGAGGAGGAGCGCGCCGACGCCAAGACACGAGAGCTCGTACGAGTAGGCGCGCACGCGAGCAATCTCGCCCGTGAGGTGCGCGAGAAGGGTGCAGTGTGCGAGCGCGAGCGGAGAGAGGACGGACAGCAGGGCAAGCGGATCGCTGAAGGTAGGACTAGGAGGCGATTGCAGTGTGTGCGTGAATATGGTCTTGAGGGCAGCAAGGAGGGTGCCGAGGAGTGTGAGGAGAAGGCCTGCGGGGGTGAAGTAGTAGTCTCCGAATGTACTGGGATTTGGATGAGCATGTGAAAATAGGGTAAGAGGGCAACTTACGCGAATCCGACGCCGGCGACGACGGGGATAAGAGATATTTTCTTGGCGCGGCTGCTGTTGGTGCCAAAAAGGATGCGCGCGAGGAGAATGGTGAATATGGGCGTTGAGGCGCGCACGACTTGGTGGAACTTCAGGTAAATTAACGGCCACACAGACAAGTGATCATTCAGGAAGCTTACTGGGACTGTAACTAGCTGGAGGGAGACGTTGCTCACGACGATGTTGACAGCGTACAGGACACTAAACGCTAGGAGAACTGCTGTTTCGCGCAGATTGAGCCGTGGAGGGACAAAGTACCCGCGTTTCCCCAGTAGCGTCCCGCCGATCGTTCCAAACAGGGCGTGCAGAGCCGAGAGGGTGTACGGGAAGGGGAAGCGGAGTAGAACGCCTTTGTTGTACAGCGTGAGACCTAGGTTGAAGCAAAAGTACATGGCAAGCCAAAACATCGGAGATTGGGGTAGTCGTGGGGAAGGGAGCAATTGCTTTGTTGTGGACGAGGCAAAAGGTGGGAGGCATAGTTCTGTGGGTGTCGGGGAGACGGAGGTGCTCGAGTTCAGGGTTTCTGGATACGGTTCGCGATGGTAGGCTCGTTGGTGCAAGGACACATTGGCTAAGCGGAAAGAGCGACTCCTGAGGGTAGGGGAGGCGATGTGATTCTGTGCTTGGGTGGACTTATTTTCCTTCCTGCGCCTTGTAGATATGTCGGTGCCCAAGTTGATGCGTTGCGTGATTTTGAAGGGGTTGAGGGTATCCGAGGCGTTGGATGCCAGAGCGCAGTCGTTCCCTATATTCAGGGGAAGCAGCGGCTTGCTCGCTCTGGTGAGGCGGTGTGATGGAGACATGGCGGAGAGGGAAGAGTCGAGGAAGACTTGAATCACGGCGCGTTGTTGTCTGTTGTTGCGGTATAGCACACAAAGTAAACAGATGTCAATACCATTGTTGTTCTGAGACCTGCCTCAACCGCGTTATAAGGGCCATCGGTGGTCCCAGCGCAGTCGCTCCTCTACACCTCATGGCTACGCGTCAAACCACCCCCGGTGCAAATCCCGTCGTGCTTGCACCGACAAATTCGCTCAAGAGAGCATTATCGGAGGACGCGGATTCAGACGCTCCTGATTCCAAGAAAATTAAACTCAAATCCGAAAACACGCCACAGTCAAAGGACAAGAGGAAACGGAAGAAGAAGAAGAAGAAGAAAACACCCATCGTCGTGCCTCTCGAGCTGCCGAATGCGACACCCGCGTCCAGCCACGTCCTACTTTTGTCTCCGACTCTAACCCCCTCAAGGAGCTCCATGGTGTGCCATTGTCCACTCTCTCAGTCTCATTCTAACCGCGCCATCGCAGAATACAGCCAAGGGGAAACGAAAAGCCACCTCTGCGCCGCCTGCTCCGCCTCTCCCGGCTGAAGTCGAAGTCGAATCAGTAGGAGAGGATGCAGAGGAACCCACAGAATCACCCCAGATTCCCGATCCTGCGGAATCGTCATCAGCTACTATCGCCAGGCTCACCCAGGAACTCAGCAGCCAATCCGTCGTGAGTCCTCTGAGTAGCACATTATTTACCACCACTGAATACGCATCCAGCTGCTCAAAAGACACGAAACCACACTGGCCCAATTCAACCAATCGCTTACCTGCCAGGTAAGAGTGTGTACACGCAACCGGTTACAATGGTCTAACGAGATTTAAAAAACTCTAGGTCTGCCTCGACCTCTTACACAAACCATTCGCGCTCGCGCCCTGCGGGCACATCGCGTGCTACAACTGCCTTGTAGCGTGGTTCACCAGCGAGCCCGACGAGCCGCACTTTGTCGCTGGCCCGCGGAAGAAGACTTGCCCGCACTGCCGCGCGACGGTCAAGGAACGGCCGGTGGAGGTGTGGAGCATCAAGGACATGGTCGCAGCGCTGTTGCGCAGCGGCTTACTGAGCGCGCCGTCCGCTGCCCCGCCGCCGCTTCCCGAGCTCCCGGGAACTCCGCAAACAGCAGATACTCCGCACGATCCATGGCACAACATCTTCCGCTACCCCCATCAGCACCCGCGCTTCCACCCGCTGCCACCCAACGCCAACGGCGAACCGCCGTCGGTCGAGGACATGGGCATGCTGGACATGGAGGACGGCGGCGTGTACCGCTGTCTTGACTGTATGCACGAGATCTGGGACGGTGTGTGCACGTCGTGCCATCGCGTGTACCCGGGCCACCGCTCGCGCTACGACGACGACGACATGGACGGGGGCATGTTTGACGACGACAGCGATGAGGAAGGCGGTCCCGTTTACTGGCCGATGCCGCTCGGGTACGGGGGGATGATGCCGCTCCCGCTGCCGTTGCCTTTCGACGGCGGGTGGTGGAACGGCGAGGACAGCGGCGACGAAAGCGGTGGGCTACACTTCGATGACGATCTAGACGACGACGATGACGATGATGACGGCTTTATTGACGATGGGGATGAAGATGAGGGCGTGCCCCGCATTATCGAAATCAACGACTCGGACTCGGAGCACGGGAGCTCTCCACCTCGTCGACGAGTTGCGCCTACTTCCCGTGGTCGACGCGCCCCGCGGATCACCCTGCTCAGTTCGGACGACGAGGAGGAAGACGACGTTGTTGATCGCCCCTCGTAAGTCCCAGCGAAAAGAAATTTACCTCAGAGAAGCTAACTGAATACGAACGCCAGGCGGCGCAGGCGCGCGTCCCGAGCGTTCGTCCCTCCCTGCGGCCTTCTTACTTAATGACTAACTGAGCGCGTTCTAATTCTTTTAGGGCGAGCGAAGTGATCGTTGTGAGCGAGGACGATGACACTGATACTCCGCGCACCATACACGCAAGGACGGCTCGGCATGCGAGGGACGAAGAGTAAGGACTATACTATCCCTCTGGACGTCCTCTTACAGACCCACCAGTGACGGCGACGAGGCTTCGACTACCGCAAGCTCTAGGTGAGACGTCTTTCGTTTCGGAAGGGACGCGTCTAATTCTTAGCCAGGGATCCTGATAGCGACCAGGAGCCGGGATTGAGAGGGGCCGAGCTGATGGATCTTTTGGGGCAATTCGAGGATCCTGAGCAAGGGCGCACGGACTCGGAGGTGGAGGAGAACGAGGGCTGGTAGAGATCGGATTGAACTGTACTTAATGCCCCTTTATTTTTCATTCGCTGTACATCCAACTAAGTACGATTTGTGACCTCACAGCTCAATATATTACACCTACGCTGCGTCCAATCCTGCGACCTCACCGAGCGTCTCTCGTCCTGAACGTCCCCTCTGCGCTGGATTTTACTATTGTCTCGACGTGGCAAAAAAGTTGCTGGAAACACTTTGAAAACAATTTGAATGCTGCTGTCTCCAACCCATAAGAAAGCGCAAAACGTCTCCTAGAAATGGCTCCCAAGTTGAACGATGTGTCGAATACAGTGGGACAAGATCTCGAGTCATGAACACAGGCATTTGAGCTAGGCTAGGGATGGAAGTGATCTAGAAACTCCGAAACCGAAGTGGTACGCCATGCATTGCTATGTTCCTGGATTACCGTGCGGCACGGTCAACTAAATTGATTCTTAGACCATGATACCCTCGTTCAACCTTTTGTCAGCCATTCCTGCCAAGTCGGAAGCATTACTGGATGATGCGATGGTATTCATATCTGGGGGAACCCCACACAACAAAGATTGGTTGCCCCAGATTCAAAATCTAGGAGATAGGCCATAATCGCCCCAGCCATCTCCGGGTGCCGTTTGCTCACGTCACTGGGCTCACGAAGACCCGTAGCTTCTACAATTCATCCGCCTGCGGAGTCGTGTTGCCGACCTGATGAAGCACACACGTCGCTTTGTGGGTTTTTCAGGCAGCTGTCTGGCATTCTTTGCTCTGAACAATCCCAACGGCATAAATCAAGCCCCGAGAGAGAGGGACATACACACATATCAATCTTGCAAGCTGCACATCTTTTGAGATCCACACCCGGACCCTTTACAAACATCACGCGGTACGAGCGAATATTGTTGTACCGTCTGACTATGGACCCTTTGACTTGAAGCAATATTGGCACTGTGTCAATATTTAGCGGATCATGTGCTTGGGGTCTGACAGTGGATGTCTGTAGCGTGGTGCAGGGGTGTAAGGAACTCAAAGCATTGTATACATGCTCCGCGGGACAGGGTCGAAAATGTCCATTTGCCGGATTAGGTCGTTAGCCGACGTCCTTGCCGAGAGAGAGATCAGCAAGAGATCAGCACAGACCGTATGCGGATGTTCCCGTGAATCCACAGCGAAATTGGCTAGGAAGATCTTCTCGACTTCCTCTGCTAATCTGCAGCAAAATCGGAGCAGAGGGAAAAAAATCCTCAATTCAGCAAGAGGATTATCCTCTGTCTTCTTCTGTTGGCCTATGTCCGTCCCGTTCAGCTTCATATCTAAACATAAACGCCAATGGCCGAAAAAGGAGATTTTACGGTGTTTGGCAGACGCGTGATCCCACACCGCCATGACGTAGGCGTGCGCGCGGAATCCATGTTGAACAATGCAGGGCGCTGGTGGCGTGCCAGAACCGCGCCCCAGAGCATCGCTGGCATCGCCTCATTGCGCTCGCATGTCCCACAACTCCAGACAGCCCACTCCACGATCGAAACATGCGGCTGCAACTACTTGTATGGCGCAATAAATCCAGTTCCTTCATCCCGCTCACTAGTTGGCAGGACGGCTCGGAACTACATGCAATCGCACTCGACGAAATTGCGCAAGGTCCAGACGCAACCCCGGCCTCGCTCGTCGATTCCGATCCACTGGTTCTTCCGGAGCAACATCCCACGCCGGCGCACGTCTTTCCTCCCCGCAGATATGCAGAAGAGGAACTTCTTTGGGCTAGGAGAGATTGTGGGCGTGCTGGCGAACGTAGGGTTATCTCTATGATGGTCGATAAATTTCTAATAGGACTTCTAACAGCCGGCGGAAACCGTTCGCTCACTCACTGAATCGAAGAGGCTGCTGGACGAAGCGCGTCGGGAAATATCCGAGAACAAGGAGCGCTCGCAGCTGAGGGTAAAGCACACCTTCTCGCGATATCCTGGGTTCTTCCCTAGGCGGGCGGAAACACACATCATCGAACAGGTGCTGGAGGGCGAGCCTTCGTTTACCGTTCTATTCGGCGCGAGCTCCGTTGGAAAGGTACGCACGATAATGCTTGCGTATCTCAAGTCTAAATAAACTGGTAGACTGCTCTTCTGCGGGAGGTGCTCTGCGACGAGGCGTATCATGTTCTGCATTTCGACCTACGGATAGCAGGGTTCGCCGATCTCGCGAGTCTGTACATGAGCCTCAGTGACCAGATGGAACAATATTTCGAGGCAATCGGGAAGCACTCCGGGTACGAGGAGTTCGAGAAAGAAGCGTGGGGATTTAAGGTGATAAAACCAATACACATTCCTTAACTTTACTCACCCGCTCAGCACGACCGCCTCAACGTCGAGCGGAGGATGTCGGAGGCACCTCAAGGCTCCAACGTACGAAACGTCAGGACAAGCGACGTCGCACGGCTCATGGAACTGTTCCAGGCTGGTTATCTCTCGAAGGAGTGCCACTATCAACTAATCAAATGCTTGCTAGAGCTCGCTCCTGAAGTTCCGTGAGTTTGAGGTCGTTGAAGAAGAACCCTCCAAAGCAAAACAGCCCCCTCCGCCACCCCCCTCCAGTTCAAAACGGCGAGGTTTCTTTTCGCACAAGGACAAGGGGAAGGACAAAGCCACTCCATCAGAAACCGCCCCGGAAGCCCCGCCCGCCAAAAAAATCCCTGTGCGTCGTCGTACTTCTCTCCCACATGCCTGAAGCTCATCTGGCCCCAGGTCATCTTCTTCGACGAAGCCCACAGACTGTAAGTCTCGCCGCCACTTGCCCGATGATTCTCTCATCTAGCGCAGGCCCGCCCTCATCCACTCGACCGAGACGATGAAGTGTCTGCTCGACTCGATGCTGGTACTAACGAAGCAGGATCGGCTCTGCCATGTCATCCACGCGACGAGCGACCCATTCTACCAAACGTGGTTACGCCAGCTGAACGTCATGCAACACTGCAAGGTGCGCGCCTCCGATTCCTTCTTTCACGTTAGTTTAAATGGCGGGCAGATCATCACGGTGGGCGACTGCTCAAAGGCCGAGACGCGCGCATTCTTTAACGAGCGGATACTGCCCCGTGTGCCGCACCGGCTGCGCGCGAGACTCGACTTTGAGCGACTGTACGAGGCGTTTGGGGGAAAGCTCGCGCATTGGCATGATTATTGCACGGATTATGGTACGCCCTCCGTCATCAAGGCAATGGCATTCCTGACTCTTTGTCCGCCCGTCTAGTCAACTCGAACGGGGTTTTGGAGCGTACGTCGGCTGGTTTGGTCGAGTTGATGTCCGATTAACGCCCCACAGTCAAGCAGAGCTCGCACTTCCTGCAGGCGCACGCGCTCCTCAACCTGCACATCATCCACTCTTCGCAGGTGACGTCTCCCATGTCCGAAGGCCCCAACGGCAAGGGGCGCATAGTGAGCGACCCGGATGCCATCAACCCAGCGCTCGGGCCCGCAGGCTTCAAAATCTACAGCCCCATAACGAATCGGAACCCGCAGGAGACGGACGCGGGCGCGGCGGAGTTCGGGGCGATGGACCTGCTGAAGGTGATGGGACGGCTCGCTCAGCGCGACGTGCAGTACCTGCCGTACTTTGCACTCTGTCGCGAGCTGGGGGTGCGCGCGGTGGACGGGATGGTCAAGGGGCGCGTGGTGGATCTGCGCTGGACGGAGTGCGTCACGGACGAGTGGGGGCCCGAGGGCGAGCACATACAGGCGACGAGCAGTGGGACTGCGGTGGACCGGGAGTCCTTGGAGTCGACGTCGCAAGACGGAGACATGGTGCCCGTGTCGGAGCGCGGGCTGTTCGTGGAGGAGGTCGTCGGGTGCAAGCTCGTCCCGACGCCGATCATGAAGTTCGCGATGCGCGAGGTTGTGGCGGAGTATGAGGACCAGCAGTCCGTCTCCGAATACGTGTCGCTGTCGTCGGTGGATGAGTATTGAGCGCGACGCGCGGTAAATTATTTGGATTGATCATGTATAATCTTGAAGGAATATCGGTCTAAACCCGCTGCAATCCACAGGGTACTCTCTTGTAAAGTCCCTCGGTCGTTCCTCATTCTTTGGAATTTTCGCGTTTCGGGATCTTCCGAAACCCAATTTTTTTTAGCCCGAATAAGGTACATAACTCAGATTCTGACCTTGGACCAAAACACACCACTTTGATTACTGGGGCCGGGCTTGGACCGCGCTACCCGTTGAAGAGGGATTCACGAGGTCCACATGTGCTCGCACAGCTGTAGGTGGTTGAGTTCTCCGGAACGAACCTTAGTGTCCACGGACACTGATTTTGGTTCTGTTTTGAGTTGCTCACTCATACCCCCGGGCGCAACGTATTATCCGCTTAGCCAGCCCAAAACTTCTTTGAAATAGCACGGCACGATACGTATATACGAGAAGTGGAACTACATGATTAAGAATTGTACAAATCCAGCCAATATGTGAAAAAAATACCCGACAGTCATAGGCCGAGGTTCGGGGGTAGTTTGTTTGTAGATATTGAGGGTGACATGTCCTCAAAACCCCGGGCTAAACCTGGTGTTGTAAATCGCGGGATTTGACGAGAATTGTGGAAGCAGGATTGGCCGCCGCGGGACCAATGGGGGTCGAGAGGATTTGATGTGAATTGCGGATGTGCTTTCAGCAGGACCGTCTTCATAGAGTGTTGCAAGCCGTAGCATCGTGGGATCAGTAGGAGAGGGGGGGAGCCAAGAACGCAAACCGAAAGGCAGCATGAAGTTCGCACGAGCGTCGTAAACAGGTTGAGGACTCTTCGAAATCACTGGCACTGGCGTCTCGGAGACGATTGACCTCGATGCCGTCGGGGATCGACGTTGCTGATACGGTATAGTTGTGTTCGCGTGCCGACGGTGCGGAGAGGGTGGGGCTGGGGCTCTTGTTTCGCGGACATACGTGCTCTTGGCCTTCTCGCGAGCGCGCAGCGGAGAAAATTGCTGCGGAGGCGATGGCGGCGAGGGAGGAGGAGCGTCTAGGTGTAACGTTTTGCGCTTGCTTCCGCGATGGAGCTCAGAGCCCAGAATTGAAATGACACTAGCCAAAAGTGATCCGGGAACCTTCGGCGCTAGGAGGAGGGAGCCATCGGGAATTGGGCCCCTTACAACTTTGTTGACGGAGATTTGCGGTGGAGGAACGACTGGAGTAAGCTTGTCCGAACACTCTAAGATACAAAGAGCTGGTGGGGAGGTTAGTTCAGCCCAAAGATACATTTGGTAAATGTAAACCTTTAGAGAAACGCCGATGATCCCCACCCACTAGTTTTGCTCGTTTATATCTAGACTCTATCATGTCGGCATCGGGCATGTCTTCTTGTAGGTCAGACCCCAGGCTCCTGGGTGTTTGTTAAGGATAGGTCCGACTCCGAAGGCTAATATCTCACCAGTAGGACACATACGCCTCATCTGCAGCATTCGTGACAGGCCCAAATGCCCGCTCGTACCAGGCCGACACCGCGGGGAAGTCAACGGCCTCAGACATCGCACCCAGTAATATGGCCAAAGCGTCCGCCAGGACAGCGCTAGAGCCGCCCAACGTTTGCATATCCGAGTGAGACATGATGAGTGCTTGCGTTTCTTGGCACAGGATGGCGAAGCGCATTACCTTAATGAAAATATGGCATTGAGCGAATTGAAGATGGTTCAAGCGGTTTACACACGGAATAGTAACCAGCCTTTCTATGCCTAGGCGCGCGCTGGCAGATATGATTAACGAAGCATCTCTGGAGAGTGAGCTCCCCGAGGAGGTGGAACCGCTCGATGGCCTCGTCGGTTGAGCTGTTGATGAGGGTGGACAGGCCTAGGCGTTCTATAGAATCCTTCATCGACACGATGGAAAACTTTGAGGCCTTGCGCACAGCGTCTTGGATAAGACCATTTAGCCGGGGGCGAGTTGGAGGGGACATGCTAGGGAGGTACTGCTGTTGCTGAGCGGGAAATCTAGCAGAGAACGGCGACGAAGACGTTGGCGGGCAAACGTAGTGGTGGTTGGAACGAAGATTGAAAATAATGATGCCATCACTGGGATCGCGATTTTATGAACTTGGCCAAACTGCCACCTCTTGGCCACCGCAGGACCACTCGCTTTGAAACTAAGTCGGCGGCCTCCTGGGTAAGTCTTTCAGCGCGTTCTTACACGTATTGGCAGAACTGACTAGTAGAGTTGGGTCTAAGTTGAACTAGGTGTCGAGTTTCGGGATCTTCCGGGACCAAAAAAAAATTGGCCGGAACAAGGTACAAAACTCAGATGCCGACCTTCGACTAAAAACACAAGGGTTTAATTACTGGGGCCGGGCTTGGACCGCGCTACCTGCTGAAGAGGGATTCCCGAGGTCCACATGCGCTTGCGCAGCTGTAGGCGGTTGAGTTCTCAGGAACGAACCTTGAGGGTCGCCGTACACTGTCTTTTTTGTTTGTTGATTTTTTTTTGATTTTCACCTCGTTCATCTTACTAGGTCTGCTGCCAACCTGCTGCCATGTCGAGAGCGAAACATAAATAGCGTTTGCCGGCCTCGTTATCCCGCCCAGATTCTAAACCTGTCTGCACGAAAAAATGTGCAAAGTGTATTCAGCCAGAGGTTCGAATCTGCTCGCATTCACTCGCAGTTCAGAATCCAGATTCTGCCCTTTACGATTTCAACTTAATTTCAAGCCCCTAACTCCGTGCCCACGTGATAGGTTGCCTCTTCAACTCCGCGCCATGACCAAGGTCGACCCTCAGACATTCCAAGCTGCTCCGGCACCACCTGGAACAGTATGGCGCCCAGAAGACACGTCCCCAGCCACTCCTGTGTGTCCAGACACGGTGTACCGCGAAGATATCCTGGAAACAATCGAACAAACGATCACAGCACTTGACGGCGAGCTGAGGGAGCTTAGCATGGATATACACGGTAAATACAGCCAATATACGCGCCGGCTGAACCAACACCGGGCCAGATCATCCCGAGCTGGCGTACGAAGAGCGGCACGCACACGATGTGCTGACCGCGTTCATGCGCAAGCGCGGCTTCGATGTGACGCCGCACTACCATCTTGAGACCGCCTGGCTCGCGAGCTACGTCCACGGGACGGGGGGAAGAAATATCGGTATAAATTCCGAGGTAAGATCCGGCTCGTTGCATGAGCTATTGTTCAATTTGTTGAGGAAATTGTAGATGGACGCACTACAGGTCAGCCTGGGAGTTCCTCTGCGCCCGCGCGCGCTGATGGGAAAACACAGGGTGTGCGGCACGCGTGCGGGCATAATCTCATCGCCATTTCAGGCGTCGCGGTCGCTTGTGCGATTAAAGCCGTCTTCGAGAAATTCAATATCTCCGGCAAGATCCAATTGCTCGGGACGCCTGGTAGATGATCATTTCCTCGACGGTTTCTTGTAACCTCATGTCGCGCAGCTGAGGAAGGCGGGGGCGGGAAAGTGAAATTGCTGGAGGCGGGGTGTTGTGCGTATATCCTCAGAGGTCAAGCGGACCGCACTGATTATTTCTGTAGACAAGGACATGGACGCGTGCTTGATGTGTGCAGCTCGCGCCATTACAGTGTACATACAACTAAGCCCCCACAGGTGCCATCCCGCTCCGGGCCCAAAGGGTTCCGTCAGTCTCACCAGCTGTCTCGCGCTCGAGCGCATCGAGGTAGAGTATTTCGGTCATACGTGCGTCGATCCCCCTCTTGTCGTTGCGCGATAACTCCAGCTGTTGTTTCCTTATCAGCGCCCACGCCGCCTTGTCACCGTGGGAAGGCAAGAACGCGCTCGACGCCGCCGTGCTCGGGTACAACAACATTTCTGCTTTACGGCAGCAGCTCCATCCAACGCACCGCGTGCACGGAATCTTCGAGGGCAAGGATTGGGCGCCAAACAGTGAGTTGTTGCATTGACCCTGCGTCCGCGCCAGCCGCTCATTTTCGGACAGTCATTCCGGACTACGCAAAGTTCATGTGCGTTTAAATCACTCTGTTCGGTTCTGCTACAGAATTTTCATGCAGCTGTTATGTGCGCGCGCCGACACGGGCAGAACAGCGGCAGACTATGAAGCGTGTCCTCCCGTGCTTCGAGGCGGCGGGGCTCGCGACGGGCTGCTCGGTTAAGGTCACCGTCATGGGCGGGACCTATGATCTCCGCCAGAACAAGGCCCTCGGTTAATATCCCTCGTTCGCACATACCGCCGAGCTAATACGTTGAATTCGGCGCAGGTGACGAGGTGGCGCACCTCGTGCGCAGCAAGTACGGGTCGATCGACTACGAGTGGGGCATCAAGAGCGCCTCGACGGACTTCGTGAGTAGATTCAACATGTCGACCGAATTCAGCCGCTCATGCGCCGACGGTACAGGGCAACGTCACATACGGTAGGCTCCACACCCTCCGTTCTCGTCCGCTCGCGGGCTAACCCCATGACACGAAGCGCTTCCTGCCCTGCACCCCGGGTTCGGTGCGCGCGCCCTCTCGCTTCTCGCTATGCAGCTAACGGAATGGGCAAACGTCAGCTATCCCGACCGTCGTCAACGGCGGGAATCACACCCCGGGCTTCGAGAAGGCGGCGGCGACCCCCGCGGCGCACGCCGCGTGCCTCGACGTCTCGAAGGCGCTCGCCGCCGTGGGCGTGCGGGTTATCATCGACGACATGTTCTTCGCGAAGGTGCGTCGGCGCCCTCGTGTGTCCGTGCACGTTCGTTTTTTTGGGTGTTGCTAACTTACGTAGGTGCGGAAGACGTTCGAGGAGGATGAGGCTACACGGGATCTGGTCGCGTAGGACTTGCAAGAATATGTAAATTGAATTCAGGCTGGGACTGCGAGCAGAAGCGTGCGTTGACAGGCGTTGACGCGCTGCTGAGATCTCGAATTCACGTCGCGTCGGGCACAAGTCGCGTCGCCTCTAAAGCTAGCCCGATGTTGTGTGTTCTCTTCGGCTCCCGTGCTTCTGGGGTTTCGATTTCGCCTGTTATTCAATGGAGAAGCCACACATAGTCGTAAACTCGCCAGCGCTATAAAGCCGCCTTAGATTTGGGACCGACTACGAATATCCTCGCTCATCCATGCGCCTTTCCATATCCACCATCCTTTTCATTTTCGCGGCAGCTGTTGCTGCGGTCAAGCCCCAGACCGAATGCGCTGTCTGCCAGAAGAAAATCGTCGAGTCTGACAAAAGCGTGTACAAGCTGGTGGGCCCCGGCATCCCGCAAGAGAACACGACGTTGTGCGGGTATGTGCAATATTATGTTCTTGCGTGCAGGTACTCACCGTCACGTAGATACCAAGAAAAGCAAGGAAAGGAGGTCGTAAACGAAGGGTTTTGCTCCTACAACGTGAGTTTAGATCGTCTTTCCGCGAAGTGAAGACACTGAATCTCGGCGTCGGCTGGGCAGCACAAGGGAAACCTTATTGAAAACGGGCCCAACGACTTGAATAATTGCCCGGAGTGTGTCGAGATGGAGAAGTGCCACCAGTGAAGTCGCGGCGGATTAGGCTGGGAGTGCTAAAAGTCTTCGTTGTATATTTCATCGGAGTCACTGGCTTGTCGTCCCTCGTGCAATAAGTCCAAAGCGTGCGTTGGAGAAGAACTGGACACCAGAAAGCTCGACTCAGAGTCTTCACTAAGTAGTAAGCCGGGAGCCCCAGGTTCCTCAGTGTCAGCCAATCTTTGAATGATGTGCGATATGCATGACTGCCGCTGGCGGCTAGAAGCTCCTCCATAGTTGGCCCAGGTCTATCATAGTTCTGGTTGGGGGAAATGTCCTTCAAGTTCAAGTTTCTGGGATTTACGAGTGTTCAAAGCGGCCGGACTGGCGGGCCGCGCCCAGATTTCTTATCCGTCCTATCTAATCTAATCGTTCTCTCTTCTTTCTTTTTCTCGTTCCATCATGAATTCGCGAGAAATCTGACAACCGTTGCTCGTTGCTCATCCAAGTCAATACATGGCGCGCCCTAATCCTGCTACGAATTGGATGGCCGTCGCCTTGGTTTTCGGCACTCAGCAGCGCTCACTTCAAGCACGAATTTGAAGCGCCTGCGTTTCGACTCAAGGAGACAGTATATCTTGTCGCACCTTGTTCGACACATCCTTTAGAGTCCCTCCTCGCGATCTCACCTCGTGGAGGTTATCCAGCTCCCAAGCAAACATGATATGCACTCGCGATAGATATAATGCAGTTGTCTGTGCAGTCCCCTCTCGCCAACGTCGGGGCCCACGCGCTCCTCCATTCTTGCTGTCACGCTTTGAGACTCCCGGTCGTACCTTCATCAATTCCGACTCGGCACTTTTCATTTCCAATCCTTTATACGGTCGCTCTTTTCGTACTCCTTCTGTATTTAAGCCTTACATCTTAGGTTCGGATTTTGTGCCACCAACCAACCGCTCGTACCCCCCCCCCCCCCCCCCCCCCCACTCAAGAAACCATGCGCCTTTCCGTCTCCGTCACATTGTTCGTGCTCGCGGCAGCCGCCGCTGAAGCACGGTGCGCCGTCTGCCCGAAGGAGATCATCGCGCCCGAGGATAACGTGTACTAGCTCGTGGACCAGGAGCCTGATATGGACATGACGTTTTGCGGGTATGTATCCGAGGCTGGATCTTTGTGCGTACACCTTCACGTAGATACGAAGAAGAGGGGAGAGGAAATATGCGGCCAAACGACGGGTTTTGCTCTTACGACGTCGGCTTCTGCTCGTCTTTGATTCGCTGAATGCGCTAATACTGGGGTAGCCCAAGGGCAAGCTTATCGACAACAAGGACGACTTGGAGAACTGTCCGAAGAAGCTCGAGATGAAAGAGTGCAAAAATTGAAGCGCGTAGAACGAGGGAAATCTCGTTCTTATATCTGACACCGAGGGAAACAGAGATCTCCTAAAAAGCTCACGCTGTGTGTTTCGGTACCTGACCGACCTTTCACCATTTGCAATGACACTTTCTTGAAATGCTTGTCTTCAAGTTGTCGAAATTTTTCAGCAGATACCAAAGAGGTGCAGGAAAGGGTACTTTTGTCTGTAATTAGATCCTACGTCCACTACTGATCTTAACCTTTGGGCCATTGAGTCGGTCTGGAGCAACTGCTTTCTTCTCTGGATCATCCTTCGTTCGCCGAAGCCTCGTCCTTCAGAATCCATTGGCGTTGCTGGCCCCAGGATTATGAGAGCTGAATGCATTTGAGTAGCTTGTCTCTTTGTACATTCTAGTCTTTCGTTGTGAAATTTCCTGGACGTGTATAGCAGACTGTAAAATCGTGCAATGACCTGCTGCAAATCTTGCAACAAATGTGCCAAAAGAAAGCACGAGAATTTGGAGTTTGAAGCCGACGCGCACCTGCGAATTTTCTTGGTAGCAAGTAGCCTATAGGATGGCTCAGAAGGCTCCGAACGAGGAGAGGTCGAGTCACATTCAGAGCCGACGCTTAAACAAAGATCCCATGGTTGAGTCCGAAAAAGGGAATAAATCATGTCCGGCTCGCTTGAGAGCGCTTGTCTCTCACCTCCTACAGTACTTTCGCGGGCACTCGTCCGCCGACACACAAAGAAACTATGAGCTACAGAGGTGACCGAGGAGGGCGTGGGGCTCCCCCTCGCGGTGGTGGCCAGGCGCGAGGCGCGAGTCCTGATCGCGGACGTGGTGGCGGCTTTGACCGGGGACGAGGTGGGGGAGGTTTCGACCGAGGACGCGGAGGGTTCGATAGAGGGCGTGGTGGTGGTGGCGGTGGATTTGACCGTGGCGGCGGCAGGGGAGGCTTTGGAGGAGGAGGGCGGGAGCAGGGAGGGTGAGCCGGATGTCTCACCGATGGTATTGCTGCTCATTACATCTGCATGCAGGGTTTATGCTGCAGACGTACCTGCTGTTGTCGACGCGCGCATAAAGAATGACTCTGACAAACGCCTCGTCGCGTCCTTCAAGTCCATCCAGTCAAGCGACACCGACCTCCCGCTGCGCCCCGACTTTGGCACTGTAGGCCGTGAGATCAAGCTGCGCGCCAATTTCTTCCCCGTCAGGATCCCCGCTGTCTCCCTTCACGAGTACGATGTTGCGATATCGCCGACGACCGGTACAGCACCCCGCCGAGTCAAAAAGCGGCTCTTCCAGCTCGCGGAAGCGTCGTCCCAGTGGGCCCGTGCGGTACGTAGCAAATCGAACGTGTTCCGAATTTCTTGCCGACATTTGGATCGTACAGGGTTTGAAAGGCAAGGTCGCCCATGACCATGCCGCTAAGCTCATCGCTGCCGCGAAGCTCCCCCAGCCTCTGGCGATTCGCGTACCTTTCTACGACGAGGACGAGGATCCCCCGGCGCCAACCTCCAAGGCCTATAAAGAGTACACGCTGACCATCACCTACACGCAACCTTTGGATACCCAGGCTCTCGCAAGGTACACCGTTCCTCTTCATTTGCGACTCGCATTAAACGCTCCTAGTTACCTGAGCGGGGACCCTCAGTACCGAAACTACGACATCCTCCCGCTCCTTGCAGCAATGAACATTATCCTCGCGGCGCACCCGAATCGCCCAGGAGGCGGGGTCATGGTGGGGCGGAACCGATTCTTCTTCCCGTCTAGCGAACGCCCCGTCCCGCTCGGCGGCGGTCTGGAGGCTTGGCGCGGGTTCTACTCTTCTGTCCGCCCATCCCACAACCAGCTCATGGTCAACGTCAACGGTACGTCGGGCCCTTCCATTCTAATTCGGCGCTCATGAGCACAAATTCAGTCTGCACCACTGCGTTCTACACCCCAGGAAACCTGGCCCGTGCCATGGAGGACTTCCGCAACTCATCGTTTGGTGCGCGCCCGAACGCGTTCGTCCGCGGCGTGCGCATCAAAACGACGCATTTGGGGTACAAGAAGACCGTCAAGAGCGTCTTCAACAAGTCCGCTCGGGCGCACGTCTTCGACTGTGCCGAGTTCGGAGGTCGGATAACCGTCGAGGACTATTTCCTTCGCAGTTCGTGTGCCCTTGACGCTCGTGTTTATCGCATTCTCATATTAGATCTACAGAGTACAAGATCCGGCTGCAACACCCCGAGATGCCGCTGGTCGACGTCGGCGGGATCAAGTCCAACTACCTCCCTCCTGAAGTCTGCGAGATCATTCCGAACCAGCCGTTCCGCGGCAAACTAACTGACGAGCACACGGCGAACATGATCACTGTGGCCGCAAAGCCCCCCAACGTCAACGGCGCTGCCATCGCCGGGCGCGGGCTCAATGAGCTCGGATACAGCCAGGGCGCGGAGCCGCTCGGCGCCTTCGGAATCAGCATAGGGCGCGAAATGGCCGTTGTTCCCGGCAGAATACTCCCCCCGCCCAAGATCAAGTATGGCCGAGGCGAGCCCGCCGTCGACGACCGCGCCAGCTGGAATCTCAGAAACGTCACATTCCACAGGGGCGGGAAGCTGCAGAACTGGGCGGTGTTATTGATCCGCGACGGCAACCGCGACGAGTTCGACGGTGTCAGAGACCCGCAGTTGATGCCCACTATCCGCGGGTTCGCGGACATGTGCAAGAAGAGCGGGATGACGGTCGCCGCCGGGGACCCGCCCGTCATCGAGGCGCTTTTGCCGCGCAAGGATTTCCAGGACCCCACCAGGAATGCCGCAATCGGGGCCATTCGGGAGGCCATCAAGACCTTAAAGAAAAAGCCCGAGCTCATCTTTATCATCCTTTCGAACGGCGACAAACATGTCTATTCGGGGATTAAGCACCTCGGAGACAGCTACCTGGATGTGGCTACGGTCTGTGTCCACGCAGGCAAGATCCGCAAGGAGAAAGGTCAGTCTTCGTGTTCTTTTGCAATTCTCTTCGTTTCTCACATACATGTTCAGGGCAGCTTCAGTATTTCGCGAATGTGAGTCGAATGAATGTCGTAGAAACGAACGTCGTACAAAAACGGAGTCGCAGGTCGCCCTCAAAGTCAACATGAAGATGAATGGTATCAAGTTCGTGATCGTCGTTTGTCTCATTGTACCGACCTGACCGACGCGGTTAACAGCCACGGCCTTGACCCCAGTAGTATGAAATGGCTGGACCAGATGCCCACCATGCTGGTCGGGATCGACGTTACGCACCCCGGCCCCGGATCCGTCAAAGGCTCCCCGAGTATCGCGGCGGTCGTTGCGAGCGTCGACCGGATGTACGCGCAGTATCCGGCCAGCATGGAGATTCAAGAGACCAAGAAAGAGGTAGGCGAACGACGCCGCCTCTTCTGCCCTCTGACTCTGACGACCTGCAGATGGTCACAAACCTCGCCAGGATGATGCATGACCGGCTCCAGCTATTCCAAAAGATTAACAAGACGCTTCCCCAGCGTGTGCTAGTGTTCCGCGGTGCGTTTTTATCTCTCGACGTGCTGCTGGTGTCTGACGGCTATTGCAGATGGTGTCTCCGAGGTGCATACTATTTTCGTCTGGAACCAGTGTTCGCGCACTGACAGCCTTTGCAGGGCCAATTCCCCATCGTGGTGGCGGAGGAGATGCCCGCGATCAGGGCCGCGTTCCAAAAGTTCCCGAACTATCGTCCCAAGCTCACCATCGTCATCTGCGGCAAGAGGCACCACACGCGGTTCTACCCCACCGAGGTTGCGAATGCCGCCCACGACGGCAACCCCAAGGCCGGGACCGTCGTCGATCGCGGCGTGACGGCAGTTTATGAATTCGACTTTTTCCTGCAAGGTACATACATGGTCGT
Source organism: Mycena vulgaris (assembly GCA_029204335.1). NCBI lineage: Eukaryota > Fungi > Basidiomycota > Agaricomycetes > Agaricales > Mycenaceae > Mycena > Mycena vulgaris. The sequence goes on along the minus strand of JARGYA010000019.1, from coordinate 107,439 downwards.
TCTGCGGTATCACGCGTGCTAACGCGCTCCGCTTTCAGCCCACGGCGGGCTCCAAGGCACTACGCGCCCGACACATTACTACGTCGTACACGACGAAATCGGATTCACCGCAGATGTCCTGCAGCAGCTGACGCACTCCGTCAGCTACATGTTCGGTCAGTGATGTGTTTTGAATGCCCTAATTTTTGCGTATTTAATCCATTACTGCAGCGCGCGCCACCAAGGCCGTTTCCCTCGTGTCCCCGGTATGAACGCTTCATGTATGACCTGGCCGATCTAACTATTCCTTCTTCGGTCTTAGGCGTACTACGCGGATCTCGCGTGCGAGCGCGGCCGCTGCTACATCCACAAGCTCCTGCAAGGCCTGAGCAGCTCGGGGGTGACGGCGTCGAGCGGCTCCGATGAAGCTGTCATGCAGGAGGCGACCGCCCTGTGGCATAACGGTGTCCAGGGGCCCCAGCTGAAGGACACTATGTACTACCTTTGAAATCTCCGTCCCTATCTATCCATCATCTATCGGATATCTCTGTATCCTTTTCGTCTCGGTATAAATGTACGGATAACCGTTGTACTAGTGTAGGTCGAACAAAGATTTTCGCACATTTCGAGGGAATCAAGAAAGAGCGGTAGGTCGCTACAAGTATATGCACTGGATCCGCGTGGTTACAAAGACGTAGGCACATTTACGTTGCAAGGACGGAGAATCGGACGGGTATAATATTATGAATAGCACCGCTGTTCTATATGTACAGGGCGTTGCAAGTTGGTCATTGTTCGCATAGGCTGTCGTGGTCTTGGCGTAGAAGGTAACACGGGCTGATAGCTGCAGGTAGTCCGGTCAGCTATGTATTCACAGACAGAGGAAGGAAGACGGCATACCAAGGACTCTGCACTAGGACGTGGTAGGATTCTGTTACAATTGGCGTGAAAAACCTCATCCCCCAGTCCTGCGCTGCTTGCGGGTCGCTGAAGTAGAACCAGCCGACGGCCGCTTGAAATGCGAGGGATAGCTTCGTCCGGTATGCCGCCTCTCGGGCACTGGCTGCTGGGTCGAGGGGGAGGGCCCATCTTACTGGCCGTGTAGAATTGAAGTCTGGATCTTCGACGTCAAAGTAGGACGACAGCGAGAACAGGGAAGCGATGAAACCGAGAGAGACGTCGCTTATGACAAGGTTCGTGATGGTCTGCGGGATCGTCAATTTGCAGAAGGTGGTCGAGAATAACGTCGACGACGTACAGTAGCAAGGTGTGTTGCTCCGACGATAGCATGTCTGTTTTCGGGAAACATGCTGACGTAGACGTTGCATATCCATTGGCTGATGAGGTGGTGGGCAACCTCCACGCGATCACAGTCGTTCATGAGTTCTCCGTCGGCAGAAAAGATGAATTTTGTCGACAGTGGGATAGCTTCTACGGCCACGCGGCCCTTTGAGGTGAGAGATCCCTGTTTGCGGTCGAAGAACTGTAGAAGCTTCTGGTACATCCTCTGGCTAATGGACCCGCCGCCCCGATGTCGCCACCAGTTGGAAACGTAAAACGGCGCCTTGCAAGTGTCGCGGTGGCACCGCAGGAAGTCTTCAGTGGCGATTTTGACAAGGGGCTCGAAGAATGGTTGAAGCCACGAGAGGAGGGCGGACCACCCGCGCTCCAGGCAGTAGGCGCCGACGAAGGCTTCGAAGAGATCTGCGAGAACCTTTGGTGGACCGTCGCGTTTGCGCCGCGGTGACCAGCTTTTGATCGCATGCGCATCTTCTTGAGACAGGGCCGCGTACTTGTCAAGATGCAGCCAATAAGCGAGCCGTGCGAGTGTATCGTTGTTGGCAAGTTTTCGGCCCACGAACTGCGCTCAGATAGGGAGAGAGTGTGGGACGTAGACAGGGAGCGTTGGGAGGAGAGAACGATGAGAATGGGAGCAAACATGCATAGGTGGAGGCTCACAATCTGCTGGTCGGGACACACCTTCTCCTTGTCCACTAGAAGGGCGCAAGCAAGATTAATGGCACGATCTCCGATGAACTCGAGCAGATCGTTGTTCTCCGTCGAATGCTTGACGCTGTTGGTGGCTTGCCGGAATAGATGGGGACTCAGAGCAGCCAGCGGCAGTCGGTGGGAGGACGTGTGCTTGACGGAGTCGAGGTAGACTTGAAGCAATGCCATGTTTGGGGAGAGGCTTGACGGGGGAACGAGGTGCATGTCAGCCACCGTTTGCTTTATCTGGCTTTTATCTTATCTTATCAAGGTCACGATCACGCGATCACATGACTCCCTTCTTCTCTCCTGTCTTTTCCCTCCGCCGCCCAGTCCTCGCCCTCCGTTTCCTCCCCCGCCCTTTTATCCCGCTCCCCACCCCTCATGCCGAGACCCCGCGCGGATCTCGTGGAGTCCTTCTTTGGCTCCCTTGTTGACATCGACGGTGCGGCCGACATCCTCCATGAGTTCCTGGCCATGTCGATTCTCTCGGTTCAGAAAGAAATAGACGGGGAATTCAAGGATGTGACGAAAAAGGACCACAAAGCCGCCTGCGAAGACGCCGTCATTCAAGCCAACGAGGCGGTGACGCCCTCCAAGTCTTCACCAGCCGACCAGTACAAGTGGAAGTGGGGTCTGACAGTCGAGGCATCTGAGACGGCAGCGGCGCTGTTTCTAAATGTCGTCGCTATCGCGGCCCACGCAGCTGCCATTCGCTCGGGAAAGGCGCAAGACCACCCCCTCCCTTCTCTCCGTTTCGTAACTTTGCCCAATCCTCAACGGGCCGTTCCGCTGTCCAACGAGTCAGCCGCGCAAAACTGCCATCCCGACGTTGTGGCTTTCGACTGCTCTGCTTTCTGTGAAGCACCGACCGGCAATGCTCCAGCCAATCGTTTTTTGTTGGAAGACTCTCCCTTCGAATACATTCGCAAGAAACTTCCGACCATCTTGAGCTTCACGTCCGCGCACAGGTCTGCCGATGGCCCAGCCATAGTCGCTTTCGGGGAATGGTTTAAAGAGCAAGAAAGGTACAACTATCTCGATATGTCGCGGTTTTGCTGGCCCGAGGTGCAGCTCACTGTGGAAGCGAAATTGCCGGATTCACATAACGCCATCCTTCAGGAGCTGGAGTACATGCGCCAGCAGCGGCGCACACAACCCTGGATGAGGTCGATCGTCGGTCTGGTTATCACGACGAAGATCATCGGCGTACTCCGAGCCGATACGCTTGGCATCGAGCAGTGTACTTTCAACCGAGATTGTAGCCGCGGTGTCCTAGGACAGCGTCCGTATCTGTCTAGGCCTTGCCCGATCGACCTGTCTCCAGCGTGGGCAACATGAGGCCTTCGAGCTCTCTGACACCAAGAGGTTCGCCCCTCCCCACCTGAAGTCCAAACCTGCCAGACCATCGAAGACACGACCATTCAGGACGGCAGACTCTGAACTCGGTGTCTTCGAGGCGGAAGACCCTGTGGTGGAATACATCCACCGCACCGTGCGGTTCATCAGGCTGCGCGGTGACCGCATCCACTACTCACACGATGGTACCAAAGCTGATGTTGTGTACTATGTCCATCACCTGGTCCAAGATCATGGATCGCTGGTTGGGCGGTGCCCGCGCATCTTTTGCGTGTCGCGGGAGACGGAGAGCGAAGGCGCGATCCGACGTTTCGTCGGACCCTACGCCCTCAAGGTCTATTACGCCAATCATGCAAGTGATTGCTACAGAGATGATATTATCAATGTAGCCCGAAATGCGCAGGTGAAGAATGTCCTCCTCCCGACTTGGTTCGTCCCATATATCGTCACGTTCGTTCAAGTGATGCTAACCGACAACCCTTTCTTATTTTCAGGGAATGGCACTACGGTGACGCTCTTTCCATGCGCGGTTTTCCTCCGGACGTCGTCAAGAAGTACACCGATACTCAAGTAACCGCCGTCGTGCCGAACGTTGTGAGCAACCGCGAAGAAATATTCGCACAGTCCGACCTAAAGCGCCTCTTGGTTCAATGCTCGGGCTACGACGAGTTTGGGAAAGCCTTTATAGACTTCGCCGAAGGTGCGTTTAGCTTGCCTGTCCACGTATGAATTGTATTAAATCTGCGCATAGCCATCGCCACGCTCGCCGAGCAGGATCTCGTGCATCGGGATCTCAGTATCGGTAACGTCCTGTTGAGCCAAGACACTCCTTGTCCCCCAGCCTTCCTCTCCGATGCTGCAGCCTCTGCAGAAGCGCTTCTCGGTAACCCTGTTGTCTTCACGCAGAGAGCGCTGGAGCAGCGAGTGGGAGGCTTGATCCATGACATGGACATGGCGGGTCGCATGCATCGCCTACCTGAGAAAGCTCCCACCGACAAGACCGACTTGCTGAAGATGTTGATCAACACACCAGGGAAACCTGAGCGTCCAGCACAGCCAGTCGGGCCTCAAAAGGGCTTCCGAACGGTATACATTTCCCCCTCACCGGTCGTGCTTCACGCTGATGGGGTTAATGCAGGGAACACCTCCTTTTATGGCCATAGGACTCCTCCTGAGTGGCCCGCCTCATTTAGTCGCCTATGACGTGAGTTGTTCGCATAGACTCTTCCACAAATATCGCTGACCTCGCTGCCTCGCCGCCAGCTACACAGTCTTTTATTCGTCATGGCGTTATTTTTTTGGAGCTACTCCACCTTCCTTTCCGACGTTCCCTTCCCCCAGCCAGTGCCCGCGAGGAGTAGGACATGGCCTCCGGAAGTTTTGCGGTGGGCGAACCGCCCGGTCAATTTCTCCCTCGCCGAGCTGGGCATGCAAAAGCGTGGCTTTTTTTTTAAGCCACCGATCCTGCAGGAGATGTTCAAACGTACCCTCGAAAGAGATCTCTGGATTAAAAATCCAGCATATCTTAATCTCTTCTGGGCACTGTATACTACTCTCTGGGAGCCCACGAAAACCACAGAATGGCTGGACCGACCCGATGTGACGCCAGCAGAAGTAGAAGCCGCCCTCAAGGCCACATATCGCCAATCCGCCGACACGAATTGACGGGAACTTGATTATAGGACTATTTATTTTTAAATCACCATGATGCCAGTAACTTAGAATTCAGATAGATTTTACTTGAGTGAAGCTAGGACTAGTCAGTAGTATTTAGTAATACAGTTGAGTGGTTATTACCGATACATACAACGTCCGTCGTCCTCGCCGCGTGCCACCAGACCAGACATCCGCAGGAGCCCCTACATCCACTTTCCCTTTTCGCGCCAGTCCACCCTTGACCTGCTAAAAATATTTCACATTATATGCATCCCCCGCTCCGCCCCCCAACCCCAGCGCCGCCCCAGCTGCATGGCAGTGGTTGAGAAATGCGTGCAGTAACATGCACGTGCCACTTGTCACACCTCAGAGCACTTAGCGTCAACTTTCACGGCGCAACCTTGGCTTATCCTGCAATGTAAGTGAGCCTGGCATCCAATCAACTTCCGAACTCAACTATTTCTCGCGCCAGTACGATGACGCCTGGGACTGCTAGGAGAGAAGCGCCCCCCACCGGCAGCCGCACAAATTGGCCCACTGCCACCGAGAGAGCTGCCCTTGCCGCCGATCGCGCTCGCATCGCAGAGATACAATCCAAAATCATGGAACTAGAAATTTCCCTCGTTTCCCTTCGAAAGGAGGAGATTCTGGTGCAGGACCGACTCGACGACTACACATATCCAGTCCTAACGTTGCCCAACGAAATCGTTTCCGAAATCTTCGTCCACTGTCTTCCAGTCTACCCAAAGCGCCCTCCATTATTCGGTCCTTCATCGCCCACTCGCTTGACCCAGATTTGTCGAAAATGGAAGGAAATAGCCTTGTCTTGCCCCGCACTGTGGAGGGCAGTCGGAGTATCCGTAGACAAAGGAAGATCACTGGGGCTCACGCTCAGTCTTATGGAAACGTTTTTAAAGCGTTCCGGCTCGTACCCGCTTTCAGTCGAATTGTTAATCGGAAGGGGCGCGTCGGAAGAGAGTACAAGGGTCCCATTTCCTCCGACAATTACTTCTCATTCCGCACGCTGGGAGCATTTGCAACTGTATATGCCCGAGCATTGTATCCCCTTTATCCAGGGCCCTCTCCCGTTGCTCCGGTGCTTTCAAATTTTGACTTTCAAAGATGGAGGAGAATCGGATGATCCGTATCTAACCTCTGCTTTTCATACGGCACCTCTGTTGTCTAGGGTCCATATACTGGTCTATGGTGTTTTTTATTCCCCCCTCTTGCCTTGGTCACAGGTGACGGTGCTCAGTGTCGACTGGATCATTCCAGGCCATTGGATGAACATCTTGAGTCGTGCGCACAACCTCGTTTGCGGCTGGTTCCATCTCAGCGGTTTTGATGATGCGGAACAACCATTGAGGTAAATGCATGCAATCCCTTAATATCCGTACTTACCTGCTAGCCGCAATCCTAGCTCGCACCAAACACTCCCTTACCTCGAAACTCTCATTTTATCCGATGTTAATTATTTTGGGGATCCTGGATGGAATCCTCTAAACACACTAACGCTCCCAGCTCTGCGTAGACTTGAGGTCGCGGAGACCCTCCTACATCCGGACCCAATCGCAACACTTGTGTCACTGGTATCTAGATCGGCCTGCGATCTGCAGGAGCTATGTGTTGTCCGGCCTACTCTGCCCGATGGTACATTCCGGGAAGCGTTGCCATCCGTTGCGTCGTTCATTTTCGACGGGCCACTCCACATCGAGGATGACTTGTTTGAGAAGTGGGACATGAGGGAAGATATGAAACGCCGTGGAAGCATAGGATCGGAGAGCGACGAAGATTCGGATACGAATGATTCGGACGACTCGGGATGATGCAAGAGCGGAGCAGTAGAGGAATACAGTTACCTTCAATAATACTTCGTACTCCTCCGCTCACCTGCATCTCATGCCTGGAATTTATCTCTTATGTCGACTCCTTGATTTTTGCCACTCTTTCCAAAGCTATATAAAACAAGTTCGACACTCTTGGGATATGTTCGGACTCCCCAGCTTACCTCAATCTACAGGGCGGCCTCACCACGAAACCGGCATGCAGGTATGAGATCGCATTCCTCAAAACTTGCCCCTAAAACTTGTCTCAAAAGTCCAACGTGAAATAGTGACCATGCATCCTCTGGTTGTGTGGCCACAATTACTGGCAGTACAACCCGGATCTAAGGGTCATCTTTCCCGCCTATGAATTCCGCTACACCCTCGCCCATTACCTCCACTATTTCCTCGACTCGATCAACCGGGCGCAGACCATCGCCGAGGTGGAGCGCTCTCGTCGGTGCTATACTGCCGCACCCGTGGCCCGTCCGCCTACCCGTTCCTCATCGTCCACATGAAACATCCGAAGCTTTACGCCCGCCCGGTCGTGATGAAGCTCCAAGGATTCGACGGCCCGGTGACAGTACGGGAGCCACCCGACACCTGGAGCCCGTACGACACTTCCGAGGAGCGCTCCACAGTCACCGTCGCGGGCTTCGCCCAGAGCGTCCGCGAGCTGGTCGGCACGCGGCGCTACGACGTGTGCCACACGATGGAGTGTAGGCAGGGCGAGATCGTCGACCTCCTGGTGCTCGCGGAGCTCTCGACTGAGCAGGACCGCACGCGCGCCGTATATCCCGCGATGCTCTTCCTGGCGCTGGAAGCCCTCTTCAACGGGGTCGTGACAAGCAGCACGAAGCGCCGCGCACGGGCAGCGCCTTTGCCCAGCGACATCGCCCAAGAGGCGAAAAGTGCTGTTCTTGACGCGTTCCCTGCTCGACGGCAGCACATGGAGGAACGGATCGACCTCCAACGTGGGATGGGACGCCACGTTCTGAATTTGGTTGCAGAGCTGCGCGAGCTGCGCGCTGCTCGTACCTCCGATTGAACCTCCGTTGAATATTAGATCTTAAGTTAAACGTAGTGTCTCAGAGATTCCAGGAGAGGTATTGGCTTCAAGTTGACGAGTGTCTGCGTCGTTGAATACATAACAGTCGATTTGCGGAATACAGTGGGTTGAGGAAGGAACAAGGAAGGAAACAATAAATATTTTATATAAATTGTTTTTCAAGTATTTTGCTAAGCGGAGCGGAGTTTGAATACCGTTTCCCCATGTCCCCTACGCCGACAGAAAGCCAGGCGACGAGCAAGGAGAGTTCGCCAGCGCCAGAGCCCTCCTCATCGACCGAGCCACCAGCTGCCACTGAGCCCGCCCCTGCGACTGAACCCTCAGCGGAAAGCGCGGCCTCTGCTGAACCCCCTACGGCTTGGCAAGCCATCTTCTCCCCTCAGTACAACGCGTATTATTTCTACAACTCCGAGACCCAGGAAACCACATGGACAAATCCCCTCCAACCCCCAGAGCAAGCCACGGAGCCTGCCTCTGCGTCGACCTCCGCGGCACCGGCAGCTGAAGCTGAGCCCAGCACCGCAGAGAAAGCCCAGCCCGAATCCGCCATCCCCCACTACGCTGCGCTCCAAAATGCCGCTATCGCGCAGGGCATCGACCCCCACCTCGCGTACCTTGACCCCTCGCTGGCCGCTTCCACCTCCACGGCAGACCCCACCGGCCTCCCAAGCTTCCAGGCAAAATTCAACGCGCGCACGGGCCAATTCGCCGCGATGGACTCCCGCTCGCCCGCGCATCTGTCAGAGTACGAGCGCGCTAAGCGCATGAGCGAGGTGTTCTTCGACGTCGCCGCCTGGGAGCAGAACTTGGCCCAGGAACACGCCGCGGAGGCTGAAGCCGGCGGGGAGAAGAAGCGGAAGCGGCCTAGTAAGAAGGACTTGGTGAGTTGCCTCTTGCTTCGATATGCTCTCTGTCTGAATATCTGCGCACCGTAGGAACGATTCAAGCAGCAGAAAAAGCTCAAGAAGATCGCCAAGACGGCTTGGTTGCGTACATGACTTATTTTGTTTATACGTCGAGGAAGCAATACATGTATTTGGATATAAGGACGGCAAGACCCCCAAACCGAAAGACTTCCGCACGGGGTCTGGCAGTTGCTTGAACTGCACAGGACCGGTGATTATCGGTTTCGAGGTCCGTTCCAGAGTCCGGACAAAATTTGAAATTTTGCCTCTGAATGTCACCGCCAGAGTCAGGACAAACGCGCCTCTGAGCGTGGGAGGTTTGAGTCGAAGTCCGGACAATGAGCGCCAATAGCACCAAGGTCTGATCCCACATCCGCACATGGTAATATTTTAGCTGAGGATGGCCTTGCAGGTGCTCATTACCTTAAACAGGCAGAATAATGGTACTTAGTTGGTGGCTACAGTGGCATGTATTCCCTGCATGTGATTTTTTTTCCCCCACTTGCACCAAACATTGCCGCTCTTGGAATTTATTCTTCCTACCCCCCTCAAATCTGCCTCATTGGGCTGATATTCAACGACTCACGGTATGGATAATACAATAATTAACGACGACGACATGGACCACTCCTACCAAACGGACTGGATCCCAACTGAGTGAATTGCTGCGGCGATATCCCCCCGATTGTGGATGCAGCTCGACGCACCATCTTGAAAATTCCCTCTTCCTTTACAACCCTCAACTCCATGGATGATGACACCGAGTGGCTTACGGACAAGCCAGTGTCGCCAAACCTGGAAGAGCCGCTCCCGTTCCTCACTGTTCCAAGTGGCAGCGTAGTGAAGCAGCTGCTCAACAAGTTCGGGCAGGCCTGGTTCGATGAGAAGAAAACCTTACGCACCTGGATAAACCCAGAGATATGATTGCCCTTCTTGGTTCTAACTTATTGGGCCGGCCGAAAGCTGCCAGAGGACGAGTACATAGAGGATTGAGGTTACTGAAATTTTTACGGCTTTTTTCGACGTCCTGCAGCGCTTTCTGAGAATATTTGATGTCTGAGTCGTAGTCCGGACAAAAGAAAATTGGACCCATGTCAGTGCTAGAATCCGGACAAAATTTTGGACCTCCCACGAGACAAAAGTCCGGACAAAACTTTTTGAAGGGCCAAAATCGGGAACGGACCTTGAAACCGATGATCACCGGTCCTAACTGCACCCAACAATCGCATTTCTCAGAATACAAAATATGCCGGGAAGAGATCGAAAAACCATGCATTCCTCAATTTGATCATAGCAGAAATCCTACACGACATCGTCCTGGACCCAACTCCTCCATTAAGGCACAGCAGTGGCCCCAGTGTACGCGTTGAGCGTGGTATCTGAACAACCTGCGGGCGTCATATAGGAATATGCACCGAGGTTGATATCTTTGGACCGTTATGTGAGTGACTCGAAAAAGAAAAACGTTCCAAGATTGAAGAATGCAATACTCACAAACAAGCAGCGTGGTTCCACTGGGACAGACGAGCCAGGCGTTGTTCTGCTGCCGCTTTACCGACGGGCTGCTCCACCTAGAACGCGGAAACCCAAGGTTCAAAAACACATTATTAAGGCAATATCCGAGAACACGTACTCGAGACTGTCTCCAGAGAAGACGAACGTCCCAAGGGTGTCCGGCGTCGTGGCCCAGGTCACCCCGAGCTTGACGACAGTCGAATTGGCGGGTGGCTGAACGACCGCGTAGAGGTTGGTGCCTCCGGCGTTCTGGACAAGTTGGCCATTGACCACTTGGAACTGGGCGGCATTGGTGTAGTCTCCGACGACGGCGGACGACGCCGTACGGAGGACCTGCGATTCCAGATACTGGTGGAAGGTCGGGGCTTCCTGCGCCACGGATCGGCTCGTGAAATGAGGAAGGGGAATCAAGGGACTTACTACGGAGCGAACGAACGAGTATCCGGGTGCTAGAGTCGTAGATCCGCCGGACGCCGTGCTCGTGGACGACGCGGTCGTGCTCCCTGTCGTACTCCCCGTTCCGATGGTTGTCGTTGGGGTAGTGGTCGCAGTGGTGGTAGCGCTCCCCGGAAGACATTGCGAGTACCTGTTAGGGACGTGTTAAATCCAGTCGCGAGATGCAAAGAAAGTCGCTCGCCATTGACTGGAAAATGTACAACTGCCTTGCCCGCTGAGCCTCTTACAGAAAAACGAGTGGGATGATGTGCTTACGTCCAATTAGCCGGGCAGGTTACTGCACCTGTCCAGCCCATTCCGCCGCACTACTCGTGCATGAGCAAGCATCTCGACCACCCAATGATGACCACAGACCTGACCATACTGCGGCGCAGTCTGTGCAGACACACCGCACACCAGGAAGGTAGCGAGCGCAGAAAGGTAGACGGATTTAATCAGCGTCATTTGAAGATCCACGACGTTTGAGGATCGTAGGGCGGTCTTTATGCTTGAACCAGTTCAATTTAAACGGATACCGAGCATATGCCCTTTCCTCGGAATCCTCTGAGCGACGGTCCATCTTCGGGATATTCGTTGGATCATAAGCTCTATATTCGGCACGTGAGATCTCGACGACAAGAGGTGGGGTACGATAAAATAGGCTACGGCGACGACAGTGGGGCTGGCAGGATGGGTTCAGGTTCAGTTCGTCACTTGCAGAGCGCCGGGCGTGTTCTAGTTTAGGCGTGGATTCGGGACACGAAAATCGGAAAAATATGTGGTAGCAGCAGAGGTCAGAAGGCCCCTTCCTGCTTAGCATCCGGGTCGGTCCCAAATGAATTGTCTGTGGTCCATTCAGACGGAGGCTCTTTCACGTCAACAACAACAGCAGATCCGTCACTTGCTTCCTGTCTTTTGGACTGGACAAACCGGCCCTTGGTCTCGACGGCCCAATTTGATACCCCGTTGCGTCCGTTGGAGCGGACGAGCGTTACGAAGCGGTACGCAAGATAGGTGGAGATGGCGAGCACAGTGAAGAACCCGGAGGAGAAAAAGGTGGCCACCAGAATCAGTACCAGGATTGAGACTTGAAAGCTGCGCTTTAATGGCTGTTATACCCAGGGGATGAAAAGACTCACGGAAGGTAAGCACGACAATAGAGGACGCGACGAAAGCACAGCAGAGCGCAAGAAACGAGAAGGCGACGATAGTGAACAGAGATAGAGCACTGATGGTATTGTTGGACTGGGATTTCTTGGGAACTGAATGACTCACAGGAAGGTTATTACAGGAAGGAACGCCAGAGAACAGAATATGGCAATGAATGTCTGATCACAGGAGCAGATGAATATTGTACCGGGCTGCGACAAGTACAGAACGCACCGAGGAAACAGGATATTCATCGAAGAAAGACGTTGCAGTCTTGAGCGCAGGGCGTGCGTAGGATGCCTCAAATCTGAGTCAAGTTCAAGAGTCAGACCAGCCAACCTCCAAGTCTACACCCGCTTACTGGTCCGCGTAAACGCGGACAGCAGCTGCACTTTTATCAAAATGGGCAGCCAACTGTTCCTTTGCGCTGGGAGTTTGGGTCATGGTGGTGAGGAAGAGAGACGTTTGGCGTCACGCTGACCGCAGTGGGCGCGCATCAAAATTGATGGTAGGCCGCTTAAACCGACGCGTCGCGTTATTTAAGATAAAAAGCCTAATAATACATTATATTCACTATTTCTATGTGCTTCCGCTACGACTTGGTTTTGATCATCCCAGCCATGAGGTCAAAGCTATTCCCATCTGGCTGGAGATCAATGAAGCCGTAGTCCGAGGAACCGCCACGCCCTGCCCTTTCCGGCAGCGTGCGTAGCAGGCCATGATCAGGCGTTATCCCGGTGATACGTACCATCTGGTGCGGAACCGAGGTCGTGAGCGTCACCAGCTGGTCTCTGCCAAAATATGAGTTGTTGTCGGGTCGATAAAATGCATATCACTGACGAATGCATCCACCGCAGGAGGTATAACTCCATGAACGGCTCAAAGGACCCCTTTCCCTTGACGAAAACAGACCACATCGCGTCAAACTTGACGAGAATCGCTGCTGCTGTGCGTTCCATGCTCAGCTGGTGGTCATCGTCCGGCGGGAGCAGCTGGGATAGCGACGTTATCGGAGGCGGATTTAGGACATTGAGACCAGAGCCTGAGATATCGTTAACCGCTTGACTCTAGGAAGACTTGGACGAAGATCCCACCAATGACGATATCGACTTTCCCGTCCGAAAAGCTGGTATTGACGAGAATCCCTCCTATCTTTTTCCTCGACTCATCTCCGTCCCCGACGACCGCGTATATGTCGTTCGGCCATTTGAGGCGCACCGGAGCGGCCGCCTCCCCAAGAACGCTTTCATCGCGGCAGGCCTCCACGACGGCCAACGCGAACAGATATTGCACAAAGACGAGTTTACTGGCGGGGAATGTGGCTAGAGATAGTCGGAGGAGGAGGGAGAATTGAAGGCATCCGGAGGGCGAAAGCCAAACGTTCGCGCCGCGGCCTCTCCCAGCCAGTTGATGAGATGCAAGAGACACGAGGGGGGTCGGGAGCAGACCCATGAATCGCGGGTTTCTTGCCAATGCATGAGATGTGGACCGCCGTCATGGAGAATGTAAAGGCACACACTTGTCGAGTATGGTCTGCGTGCTGGTAACCGCTTCGCCATATAGCAGCGCATCACCGATGGCCCACGGCTGCGCGTCCTCTGAGACTCCATCCTTCTTGCGTGCCGCAGACAGCGCGCTGAAGAAGAGCCCGAGATCGAAGAGCGGCGTTTGCTCGTGATCAGGTAGATGTCCGTCGGGGCATACGATGATGTGTTTAGGTTGCCATGTCGAAGGGTCGGTGCGCGTCGTTGCAGCCAGTCGAGTGTCCCGAATAAGAGGTCCGCTTTCCGGGAGGATGTGGAAGAGGAACTTGTCGTTGGTGTCTTCGAAAGTGCTGAGTTGCGTTCCAGGATGAGGTGCGGCAATCGAGTTTGTTATCAGAGACACTATGTGTGGCTTTATAAAATGGGAAGCGAGGAACTGGGGGAGAGGCCTGCAAAGCGTCGCGGACGCCTCTGGGATTTGAAGGCCTAGAAGAAGAAGAGTGTTCTTCATCAGACTCTGCCTCCTGTGCTCCGCGAGATCGATGACCGCTGGTGACAGTGAAGAGGCCATTGAGATCGAAGAAGCCGGTTCTTCAGTGAGCGGATATTCCGGAGAGGATGTGAAGAGTATTATCTTCCCGCCGCCGACCATGAAGAGAACGCCTGCAATGGCGCCCTCGACGTCATTTTCGATATATCTGGCAAGAACACGGACGTTTCTTTTCCCGCCGTCGACTCCAACAACTTCGCTGGTACCACTCTGGAACATGAGGTCGATCCGCTCGCCATCCGTCGGCTGAATCGCGACGGGGCGAGGAGTATTGTCGGAGCCGCTGGGATGGAAGCTGGGGTATATGTAACTTCCCGACTCTTTGTCGAAGAATCGCAACAGCAGGTCTCTCGAGATGCTGGTCGATGCGATATTCAAAATTCCTTGATCCAAACCCCGGGAGGAATAGTGCGATCCAGTCCCGAACGCCAGGAAAACGCCGCCGCTCTGAACATATCCATCTATGACCGGGGCGGCTTTCGAGAGAAAGATGTCGCGACATCCAGGAAAGACCAGTAATGCGCAAGTTGCTGGCCAAGGCTGAGATACCAGGGCTTGCTGAGAGATCGGTTGGACGGAATAGAACGGGAGTAAGATAGATCGAAGAGTGGATAAGGTGTGGTCCAAGGATGCCTGGACGACCTCTGGTCCAGAGTAAACGAGGACGTTCATGGTCAGTGCGCACGGTTCGGTTTTCTCGGACCGGATGTCGCAAGCAACGCCAAACAATACTCGTCCTCTCATCCTCTTTTGGAAATCGTGGCCAGCGTTTCTATTCAGAAACGTTCCCGTCGAATTTGCAGAGATCTCCACATCGACGGGCTGACAGCCTGGCTAATGTTAGACTCAAACACAGTTGGACGCTCAGGCCCTCCGAGCCCATAAGCGCACCCGCGCGGACAATTTCAGAGCTGTCGCCTCCTCCCAGGTCTGCGGTGACGGACATGCGATTTAATGGGCAGCTCCGCAACAAAATTCAGAGACCTTTGCGTCGATATCCAAACCCACTGCGGAAGTCGATCTGTTCTTGGATGCGCTTCCTTCGAGCGGGGAACGCGTCAATAATGGCATTTTTTGCCTCTCGGGCGATGTCACTGGGCAAAGGCGCTGCCCGTGCGCGACGCTTCGTGCTGCTTGTCACGACCCCTTGGAAGAGGGCTTCCAGCGCTAGGAAGAGCGTCGCGGGGTATACAGCCCGTGTGCGGTCCTGCTCGGTTGACAGTTCTGCGAGCACCAGGAGGTCGACGATCCTGCCCCGAGGACACTTCATCGTGTGGCACACATCGTAGCGCCGCGTGCCAACCAGTTCGCGGACGCTCTGGCGGACGCACGCGATGGTGACTGCAGAGCCCTCCTCGGAAGTGTCGTGTCGGCCCCAGTTGTATGCGTCCTTCACGGTCACCGGGCCGTCGAATCCTTGGAGCTTTATCACGACGGGGCGGGCGTAAAGGGTCGGATGTTTCATATGGACGATGAGGAACGGGTAGGCGCTCGGGCCACGGGTGCAACAGTATAGCACTGAGGAGAGCTCCGCCTCGGCGATGGTCTGCGCCCTGTTGATCGAGTTGAGGAAGTATTGGAGGTAATTGGCGAGGGTGTAGCGGGTTTCTTCGACGGGAAAGATGGCCCTTAGATCCGGGTTGTACTGCCAGCAATCGTGGCCAAACAACCAGAGGATGCATAAGCACATTTTCGGGGAGGAGGAGGAGGAGGAGAGGAAGTTATGTACATTATCCCTCCTATCAGTCAGCCTCAGTCTCGATGGAAGCTTCCCGATCGCCTAGGGGTCTGTGCACACGGTTCGATACTCATCCTCCCATCTTAAGATTCTTACTTTAGAAGTCATGCGGACCGCGCATGCTCACGGAAATGACGAAAAAAATTGTATCCCTAAGTGTTACAGATAACGCGGCCAGCGCTGATAGTCAGATGTCCCTGCGCGTCGAATTTGGCACGAATGGCAGAGATGTCCACATCGTGGGGACGGAATAAAATCTCCCACTCATAATGGCCTTCAAGCACGGTGTCAGCCCTATCACTAAAATGGCGGAACGAACTTACAATCAGACTCAAGGTGCCATGCGTCGGCCACAATCCTGAGCTTGTCTCCCTTCGCCGTAGTTATTGTCACCATTTCTGGCTTGATCGCGGTTGGCAAAGAGATATCGAAGGTGTACTGCGTAGCCGACGCGTTGATATCGACCGGAGGATATCTAGAAGAAGACGGGACCCGACGCGCGCGAGCCATGAGCGAGGGACGCCTAGATACCGATGGCGATGGACGATCCAGAGTAGAAACCACGGGGAGAGCGTAGGATCCCGACTGCGCAGAAGGTGGAGATGGGGCCGGGGCGCAAAGGAGCGAAGCCAAGGTATGCGGTACGGAGGCGGATGCAGAAAGTCTTGAAACGCCGAGCGGGTGCTGCACATCGTTGGAAGAGACGGCGTTTGAGAGGGTAGGGACCCGGATTGATCGCGCCCGCGACGGGCGAGCCTGAGAAGAGCGACGTGGTCTGAGGGCCCAAGGGTCGCGAGTACAGTCTCCTCCTCCGCAGGTCGATGGATCGATACTGACAGTGCAGGAACGGCGCCCTAATTCTTTAGGTTAGCATTGAGTGATGAAAGAACGACAACACATACGCGAAGGGGCTCGTTTGTTTTCACAAACGGAGAGAAGTCCGAAAGTTCCCGCCTTCTTTGCTGGGGCCAAAGCAGACGCTGGAAGACGCGGCATATCGACCATCGTAGAAGCCCTTTCGCGTCGATGGCAAGGGCCAGATGTGGAACGAAGAATGGTATTGTAAAGAGATGCCATGATGAGAGATGTTGTGTCCAGCACGGTATTTGCAGTTGGAGTGGGTATTGAAGTGGGAAAGAAGAAAGAAGTGAAGGAGGGGGCTGACGCGAGGCTGACCTTATAGTGTTTTTGACGGTCAGCCGCCTAACACAGCAATAAAACTTCATCTTTCGGGGGAAAGCGAAACCGTTGACTGGATTGAGAGTTTAACTAGGCTTCCCTCAACGTTCCCGTCCGGGGGGGGGACCATGGGGGCACATTCATCCAAACAGTTTGAAAAATCACATCGCAGCTTGTGAGGGCAATGTCAACGGGCTGGCAGGGCTAAATATTGCAGAGTTGAAGATTCAAACTGATAAATTGTTCATATTCGTTCGTAGCAGGCCAAAGCAGACTGGCTGGTCATGGTCGTTCGAGACGAGAGTTCCGGCGTGACCTGTGTGTGACTTTCCCTTTTCTTTCGCCGCGGCCACTGGCCTCATTGAAATGAACCTACTCCGTTAATTTCGCTTCCAGTGGATCGAAGGCGCCTCCAGGTCCTACTGCTCTGCGGAAGCTTCAAGACGACGTCGCTGTCGCATGCTCGTTCATGATTCCACCGTGTCTGGCACTCTGCAGCTGAGCAGTTCACTCCCTGCCCGCCGCCGTTCAAAGCTTCAACCCTCGAACTCCATCATGGCTGAAGGAGAATGAAAGAGACGTTCGTATGCATTTTTGTTTATAATTTGGATACTGAATAAGTTACTACGTACCTAGTTCTGCGAACAATCGCTTTTCGATCGGAGCCTTCGCCATCGTCAGGAACGGCCTTCTCCTGGAGCGGCTCCTTCTCATAGTTATTCCTCAGATAATCCATCCTCCTGTCCGCGGGGGTGATACGAAACGTTATGCACTTGTCCTGCGAATACACAGCATACGCGACGTCGTCTGCCTCGCAAACCTCCCTGACCGGGTCCGCAATCGGATCTGTGCACCCCAAATTGTAGTTGGCGAGGAAGTGTGCGCGTGCCTCCTCGTACGTCGAGAGTGCGTTCGCAGCCTCGACCTTGGGGCCTTGCATCACGTAGATATGGCTCCTCCATTCAAACCCGATTGTGCATGGTTCGCAGTACACATATAGCCCTATGATGCCCATCGTTTTCGGGTAGAAGTGGGGTACTCCCGGGATGAGTCGTATAGTGTGCTGTAGACCTTGGAATGAGTTACTGAGAAGACTGATTAAATGAAGGACATGCAGGCCGTCCTCCCGGATGTATTCGGGGGCTTTTCTCGTGATTTTGGCATCGATAGCAGCCTCCCGTTCGCCGGAGGCTTTGATGAAGACTTGGAGTTCAGCTTTGCTGAGAGGCATGGACGGAGCCTTTGATGAGACAAGACTTGGGGGCAAGGTTTGAAAATGTGTAGACTAAGACTCCCCAAAACTGTGTCGGAGGGTTGGAATTGCGCCAAGAATTCCGCACGCATGATTAAAGGCAATCCTCACGTTACAGCTCATCGCCTTGCACGTTGAACACCAACACCGGAGGATGTGCTACAAAAACCGCAGAGCCCAAACCCTCTAGCTCAAGCCCGAGCTCCTTCTGCCGCCAAATCCTCCGTTCGACTCCGTAGCTCAGCACCTCGCGCAACTCCAGCGCGTCAGACAGCGGCAACGCCAACTCCGTCTCCCGTTCGTCCATGTTCGCGACGAGCACCAGCGTCTCGGCGCCAACAGTCCACATGCCCACGTCGACCCGGTTCGCCGCGAGGTGACTGAACGTGGCGCGGGGGCTAAAGATGAAGGCCGCGACGACGGAGGTGAGTGCCGTTGCGAGCGCAGACGCCTTGCGCTTAATGTCGGGCGATGTTGGGTCGATCCAGGGCATAATACCTGTAACGAGCATGAGTATTACAGGCAGTACGCTAAGATGAGAGACTGGCTGACCGCGTGCGCCGTGGTTAATGCTGAGGATGACTTGGATGGCGAATTCGCGCCCGGTGGGCGGCCGCGCCCAGAACCTGAGAACACGATCAGTCGAGAAACGTACGAGCGAAACGATACTGACTCCTCGCCACCAAATGCCTGTGGCACAGCCCAGACGGCCCGCGCACGCGTCGACCCCAGTGCGTCCAGGCGGAACGCAAACGCGTCCAACCGCCGGGCGATGTCCTCGAACTCGCCGCGGCAGTTGTCGCAGCCGCAGCACCCAAAGTCCGCAGTGCACGACGTGTTGTACTTGGAGGAGAACGCGGGGTCGTTGGCAATGGTGTACGTGTCGGGCATGACGACGTCTGCGCCCGCGGTGTAGGTCGCGAACTCGTAGTCCGCGCAATTGAGGGCGATGGAAACGGGGTGGTAGCCGTCGAGCGCGTAGATCGCATCGTACGCTACGCGCGTCGCGTCGAGCGGCTCGCTCGTCCCGTCGGGCTCGTCGGCTGTGTACCACAGCAGCAGATTGGGACGGTGTTTGATCAGGTTGACCTCCGCAGCGAGCGCCTCCGAGTCGGCGTACGTGCTATTCAATGGTGAGATATATAACATAACAGGCGAAAGGATACACACTGTCGCATATCGTAGACCAAGTACAATCCGAGCTCTTCCATGCGGTCCAAGACCCTCCCGAGAGCGTCGAGATTGCCGAATGTGGGCACTGGATGCACGATGGTGAATCTAGTTTTTATTCTCGTAAGCAAGCGTCCGTGGTGAGTGCAGGATAACTTACCCCTGTGCCTTTAGTTTGTCCAGAATACGAAGATCTGAATCGAGGTAATTGTCGAAGGAGGTGTAGAATCCGATGGGGAAGATCGCCTCGTACGGGCCACCATTCGGAGGCTTCACTAACAACGCTCCCGTGCGAGCGTCTCGTTTAGTGACAGAGCCGGCCAGCGGACGCGGTAAATAGGAAAACGCGGTAGTCACATTGAATGTCTGTGTGTCCGGGGATGAGGCGGGAGGCGTACGACGCGGTGCAGTCGATGGTAAACGGCTGTTTCCGCGGCTGGCTCAGGTTGGCAAGCGGGAAGTGCAGCTCCGTCGTGGAATTGAACGCGACCACAGACGAAGCCAGGGTAGTCCCGTTGAAGCTGATGGATACATCCAGAACCTCAGCAGGTTCCGGAGGGGACGCAATGGGCTGTGCGTCTCCGTATCGCGCAAAAGTCACGAACGTCTCGACGAGAACCCCTGCCTCGTTGTCCTCATCGAGATATGGGGTGATGATGGGCGCGCATCGGAAGACTAGCAGGGGCGTAGAGGATAGCTCAGGGACAGGGAATTGGCCACCGGGAGGCACAACGGGCTGGCCCTGCAAATAGTTCTTGTTGCACCTTGATTCACTCGCCAGTCAGATAGACAACGACACGGATTGGGAGAGTTCCAACCAAGTCTGAGCAGAGATTCGATATACGAGGGCCAGAGGAATGAAGAGCCTGAGGGGAACCATAAAGTGTGTATTCAAAAAGGCGCGTTGTCTAGCGTTGTTTGGATGTCATTCCGAACTTCGTTCTCAAGAGCGTCGTAATAAACATATTTATTAATCAGGAATAAATACACCAGTGCTATCATAGACTACATAGCGATACGCGGGAGAAATAAATTACTACCGCCGGCGTTAGAATTTTGCACGGTGAAATAGGGAGCGCCCCATAGAACGCAGCGATACTCGCGACGGGCGTCGGAGTAAGGAGAGGGATTTCATGGACCGCGCGCAGAACCCGCCGCAATTATTCCACCGCTTGATTTGCGCCCAGCAGCCAGCGGGGACGGAGTGACTGGTGAAGCCGAAGGACCATGTCGGGTAGACGTCGGTGACGGACACATGCGCTATGGGAGGGTTGCAGGACCCGCGATAGTTGTGCTCATGCACAGAGAACTCAGTTCCTTCCACCACCCCGTGGACGGCGCCGAGTCCGATGCGCAGCATCTTCGGGTCGTGCACCTGGTCCGTCTGGATATACGCATTGTTATCGGGCAGGAAAGGGACCGCATCGAAGATGGGCCGTTTCCCATTAATACCGGCGAATAAGGGGCGCTGGCCTTCACCAATTTTCGGCCGGATTTGGCGGAGCAGGCTCACATAGGACGCGCTGTGGAGGGGGGTTTGCCGCGCGGTTTCGAGAAAGGCGGAGGTGAATTTGCCCCCGTCCTTTCCTTCGACAGCTTTTTCTCCAGGGCTGCATGCAGCGAGCAAGGTGTAGGCCGAATTCGCTGTGTTATAGAACCCGACACCGCGAGGATACTCTTGCGTCCGAGCAGCCGGCCAGAGCCCCGCGAGCAAGTCGTGAGAGGTGACTTTGTCAGAGGGCGTCCAACGGGTGTGGCGACGGTCGCGGATATTCGAGGGCGACTGCAGCGGCGCGAAGCACGAGTCCAGGATGACAGTGATGTTGTCGCCTTTAGCCTGCGCAAGTTCCTCCAGCATGGATTGCAGAGAACGGTCGAATATCCCAACTACTTCCCGCTGCCTAAAGTCGTAAGAGCAGAGCACTTCCGCTGTTCCACCGGCGGATCCTTTGTGGAACCAGCCGTCGGGGGCAGTGACGGTGGTGCCGTGTCCAGCGAAGTACAAGAGAATGGCATCGCCACGCTGTATGTTTTCGTTGTGGACGAGATGGCGGAGGAAGCTCTTCTCGATATTTTCCTTGGTGGCGTGTTTGTCGAGGAGTGTGCAGATTTGGTCTTTGGGCACTTTCAAGTCTTTTCGGAGCCACCGCTGGACTTTCTGCGCATCATCGACGCAGGATTCGAGATTCCAGACTGCGCCAGATTTGTATTTGTCGATGCCAATGATAAGCCCAAAGACGCGGATAGCAGGCTGCACGAAGCTTTGTCAGGTAACTTTCACGGGCAGTCAACGATGCGGCGTACCTCCTCCATTTTTTCGGGCTGTGAGGGGGGTGGGAGAAAGACGAGAAGGATGGGTACGTTTTAATCGCCCGTCACTTATAAAACATCTGAGTGGTCGTGGTCCCCGGACAGTCCGTGATCTGAAGAGCCGGTGTACCATGAAGCCAGATCGAGAGTAGATATGAACAGCGCAGTAAGAACCAGGAAAGAAAATGTCGTCGCGTATCGTCGGTACCACATATGCGCCCGAAAGCGTTAGCTCTCCAAGTCGCTGGCGAGGCCTGGTGAAGCCTGGTGAAGCATAATCAATAACTTGATCTTGTGCGTACAAAATATAACCCACTAAGTTTCACCGACGAGAGCAAGACTCGCACAAAACGAGGTGTTCGCGCGTGCGCTCCTGCACGCATCTTGTGGCATTATGGCCAGGCCAACGTTTCAGGAAAAGGTTACCGCTGAGTAGCCGAGGACGAGAGGGGGAAACAAGACGACATAAAAGGTGCGAAGTACCCAGTTTCAAATGAGCGTCGCAGTAGCCTCGCGCCATCGGAGCCCAGACAACGTTCCATATTACGCAGAACGCCCATCAAAAGCATGCTTCATCATGCAGCAGTGGAGGTGGAATTTACAACTGTGGTAAAATCTCCTCCCCGGGAATGGCAAGTCCGCGAGGTTGGTCACCACAGGCGAAATTGAAACTGGGGGGTGCTGGGTTTAACTTTGGTTGGCATATTGCCAGCGGACTGGATGCGCCCTGGAGAGAGTCGAAGGGGAAGCAACCCAGGAAGGTGTCGGACCAAAAAGAGAAGAGAGAACGAAAAGATCCGAGGAGGTTTGGTGGCTGTGCTCAGAGATTCAAGGCTAGGTCCAGGTCCAGCTCCCGAGCTCCCGGTGTGCGGTGAATAAGGCGCATTACACCGCTGGATTATTTATTCTTGAAGTCTCTCATGCATTTCAGGAGACCAAATATTTTTGGGAACACTCAAATCATGGCAGAGTACTACTTAGGACGTTTCGCGTCGTCCAAATGACACCAAGGAGCAACGGCATCAGGAAAAAGGCAACTGGCTATGAGGTGTTATATAGATGTGCATAGACTCATATAGACGATATAGACGATATAGCACGGCGCTATAGCGTCTATATGTGTCTATGTGTGTCTATATGTCAACCCATAGAACTCATAGCAATGTGGGTTCTTCCTGATGCACGCACGTCGACGCAAACCCAGCCAGTTGGGGAATAAATAGATTGGAGACCAAACAAGGAATTTAAGGAAAGAAACGTAAATGAAGCATTATACAAATTCGATGTGAGTGAAGGAACCGAGACGGGACAACTTGAAGCCCGTGTGAGTAGCGAGCGCGGGGCGGTCTCATCTATGAACGACGGACCACCGGCGAGGAGAGAGCGCCCGGGCGGAGTGATGCGAAACAATGAACGTGGAGTGAAGGAGGGTGGTTCCGGAGGGCTTGGGGCGCCTTGTCGGCGTGGTGCGGGTGATAATGCCAAGGAAAAAGGAAGACGGTGACGATACTGAAGGTCGCAAGTGAGTGTTGAGGGTGATGCCGGTGGGCGTGGGGTGCCTTGTCGGCGTGAGGCTGCTGTCAACGCCGAGGAAAAGGCGGCGAGACGGGCGGACGGAGAGAAGGACGAAAACCTGAAGGAGGGGAATAAGCATCGAGGACGATGAGATGAGAGAAGAGAAGACTAACCACGGTATCACCACACCAAAAACCAGCTCTATCCCGAAAACTGCTCAGCCAACGCTTCCCGCGTCGAAGCGCGTCCGCCCGCGGGGCCAGCATCGGTCTGAGTTGGGTCGACCACGTACCGCGGCGTGCGAGTCGTCCAGGCGTCCTTGTCGGCCGCACATCCTAGTCTTCGCGTCGTGGTCCCCTCGGTAATGGTGGTGGGGTGAGGAGTGGCCGTCGTCGGCGTCTTCGTCACCAGCTAGCAGGGCAAGCACCGAGACGAGGATGCTGGGGTGACGGGGTGTCGGGAGAAGGGAGCCTGGTGCGGCCTGGTTCCTCGGAGTCCGTCTATCCATCCCTGTAATACTCGGTACATCCATCCTGCACGCAGCTGCTGCCCGTCTCGGCGTCTTCGCATGTGGTCCTCGGGGATAACGACATGGGGGGCGGCGGCGGAAACGAGGGTCGAGGGAAGGGATGCGAGGGCGACGGGGAATCGGGGGAAGGGAGCCTGGTGTGGCTTGGTTCCTCGGACCCGCGTCTATCCATCCAGACAGTCGACGCTGGCGTCCGCACACGGCTGGGGCCCGAGTCGTTCTCTCGACTGGCGGCTGGCGGTGCGAAGGTGAGAAGACATGGGGACCTCAGGATGCGAGGGCGATGGGATGTTGGGGTCGGGGAGCCTGGTACGGCCTGGTTCCTCGGACTCGAGTCTATCCCTTTTGAGGACCAGCATGTCCTTCTCACAGTCGCGCCCGACAGGTCCAGGCGACTGACAGCGGCGTAGGCTTGACGGAGGGCGGCATCGAGAGGGATAATGGGTATAAGCGGGGAGTAGATTGTCGGACGCTTGTCATCAACGTAGTCTCGATGGAGGAAGGCATCGAGAAGGATGGTGTGGGGACGGGGTAAAGAACGCTTCTCAACGGGGGGGGTGAGGTCGAGAGAAATGGAGGGGCGGATATAGGCGAGGCGGGCGAGCGTGGCAGCTCGAGGGCGTCGTGAGTGGTGGTGAACGCGTATCCGTGGACTGTCGGCGAATCGGGCGCAACGCTGACAAGGCGGGTTAAGCATTTGCATCGGTGAGGACGGTGGAGAGAGGAGTACTCACTAGGCAAGACCAACGGTCAGCCACCCGGGAAGAGGATGCCTGTGGGCGTGGGGAAGGAACGGCGGGATGCCCGAAGGCGGGAGTCGCACAAGGGCGAGGATAATGAGCGCGAGCGTGATGCTAACAAGGCGGGTTAAGCATTTGTGCGCTGGGAACGATGGAGAGGAGAGTACTCACTGGGCGAGGCGACGCACGGGAGGATGCCTGGGAGCGTGGGGAATGAGTGGAGGCATGCCCGAAAGCGAGAGAATGGAGCAAACACACAAGGGCGAGCTGAAAGAACGTCCATTGTAAGGAGTGTTGGTGGTGGGAGGCAAGAGAGGTGGGAATGAGTGGGGTGTTTGTTCATACTTTGGCCAAACCGTCAGCGCGTCAGCCGCTGACCGTGTCAGCCACTTGTGGACGTGCCCGTATTTGTGGTCGTTAGCGCAATTCAGTAGCTCTAGTCGCGGTGTCGAAATGAAGCTCCAAGCAAGCTCCAGACCGGTTTAGCGTCTGAAAAGCAGACCGATAGCCGATCTCTCATATGAAAAAAAATCGTTCATAGATGAAAGACTTGTGTTCCGAACGGTCACCAGTCTATCTGAAAAGCCCAAGACCCAATTCAGGTGGCGAACACGCGCGCAGATTACTTGACAGGGGTTTTGAGGTAGTTTGAACAAAATCAGACAAAAACTTGTATGAGAGACAAAATGCTGATTCCCGGGCTAGCTTAAGAGTTCCATTGAAATTCTAGACTAACTTGACACCACGACAAGCGGATTCTGGGAGGAAGGTAAAGTCGGTTTTTGGCCTCGAGAAGCCGTTTCTGTCGCTCTGGGCCAGTGGAAGAATAGGCTGAGAAGGAATAACAAGGGCGACGCGATTCGGTAGCTTGCGCAATGAGCAAGAGACTCGAGAGGGAACAGGATGAAGAGCTGAAGAGAGCGGCCGGCCGGGTCGCTGTCACGATGTTTGAGGGTGACGCCTCCACGTGCTGAGTGTCACGCGATCACGTCTCGCGTTTGCGCCGTTTCGCGTCGAGTCGGAGTCGGCGGCGTTGACGCGTCTCTCGTCCAGTCAGGTCCGCCTCGTTAAAACAAGTGAAATTGGAGGAAAGTAAATAGGTATGCCACATGCAGTCTTGCGATCACGCTATTCTACGTGATAAATACAAGTTCTTGTGAGGTCGTCCGCCTCTTTCAAGTTCCGCCTGTTCAATCCATCGGCGCCTCCGTGTTCTAATTTGTGAATCCAGAGGATTTTGGCGCGCTTCGGCTCGCTCAGGACACGGCATACATGTGAGTATGCCAGTGAGTCACAGTGAATGGTCCAAGTAGACAAGGTTTACCTGCCGAAGGGAGATTATATCTTCGGGAGGGAACTGAATGCAAACGAGCAGCATCAGATCTTCCGCGAGTGAGGTCAGCGACATGGGGAGACGCGACGCGACTAAGCGCGAGCGGCTTGTGACAGCATCACGATACACGTGCATACGTCACACAATGACGTTTCGCGTCTCTGCTGACATGGGTGCCGGCTAAGGCGGCTAACGCGTCTACGAGCCGTCGGAGAGATTTAGACCAACATACAAGATACATTCGCACCCTCTCTATGTATACATTATCTATAAATGTCGTTACACCCAAGATGCCCTCAAGATTCCTCACGCACCCTCACGAGGCGGCCTGCGGGGCGGAGCCTCGCCCGGCGCGCTCGAGGGCGCCCTCCGCGAGCTCGTAAGCAGGGCGGTAGTACCGGCCATCGGGCGAAATGGGGCTCGTGAGGGCAGAGAGGGGCGCGTTCTCGTGGCGCGTATGCGTGGCGGAGATGTACGCGGCGAGGACGGCCGTGGGCGACGGGCCCGGAGTATCCGGCTGTGGCGTCGCGTGCGTAGACGCGGCGAACGTGGAGAGTGCCGTTCCAGGAGTGAGCAGGGTCGGCGACGAAGCCGACGCGGGGATGTCCACGAGAAGCGCGGGATTCGGAAACGTGTTGTATGTCGAGCCGAGGGATGTGTATCTGCCTCCATCGTAAGAGTCCGGGATAGTGGAGTGAGAAGTAGAAGACGCAC
The DNA here is from genome assembly GCA_029204335.1 of Mycena vulgaris. Taxonomy (NCBI): domain Eukaryota; kingdom Fungi; phylum Basidiomycota; class Agaricomycetes; order Agaricales; family Mycenaceae; genus Mycena; species Mycena vulgaris. The sequence goes on along the minus strand of JARGYA010000019.1, from coordinate 81,046 downwards.
CCGTAATCATAAAGGTCGCAATAGGGCACCTTTAGTGTGCGAAGGAAGGCCCACACGTCGGCGTAGTCCCAGTTTATTATCGGGTTGATGCGTTCGAACTGGGGCCAACCCGGGTCGGTCATGTTGCGGTGCGATAGCGTGGCTAAGAGAGGTTAAGCTTTGAGAGCGCGCGATGAGGGTTGCCTGCACGCACCTCCATGAGGATCCGTGCGCCGCTGTGCCGATGAGGATGGCATCGATTGCGGGAAATGTATCCTTGTAAATTTGCAGAGCCTGCTTCATGCCCTCGGCACCCTTTGCCTTGCCCACTGGTTTAGGTGCAGACGCAACGTAGTCTGCGCTCTCCTTCGGTGCGGGCGTGAAGCACGCTTTCCACCCGCTCCGACGGTGGCCGGCATTGGTAAAGATCTAGATTGTATCGCTTCGCAGAGTCTTCGATAAAGGTCTCTAGTGTCGGGAACGGCGACGGAACCGCGATATAGAGCGCCGGGATTGGTTTCACGGGCTCGGAGGGCGGTAGCCGTCGTGCGAGTGCGCCGGCATATAGATGCAACAAGACCGTGCCTGTACCACGGTTGGAGAAGAAGGAAATAGAGACCATCGTGACTCACAGTCCTTGCCGCCGTTGAAGCTTATAGACACGCGTTCCGGCCTTGAGGCGATATGTTATCGAGAGAGATGGGCCAAGATTCAGTTCCCCACCTACCCATGCGTATCCAGGGCAGGCGTCGACTACATCGAGAGCCTCCTTGACCAAGGGGGCGAGCGGGTCCCGGAATTAGCCAGATCGTAGACCGTTTCCGCGACCTTCTTGCAGTCCATTGCAGGGTTAGGATTATTTACCCGCGGCCAGGAGCAAGGAACGAATGGATCGAGCAGTGGAGGGGATAAGTAAAGAAGGAATCACAAACCAAATCACGGCCTACCTTCCTCTCATCTCATCAACCTCTACTGACTGCAATGGCTGTCGTACTCGTCACCGGCGGCACTGGGACTCGTAGGGAAAGGCGCTGCAGCATGTTGTCGAGACCGAGCCCGTTGGCTCCAGGTACGGGAAGCAGGCCGGTGAAACCTGGATATTCGCCAGCTCGGCGGAGGGAGACCTGAGGTCCGATTCATATTTCCTTGGGTATTCTCGGCGACTCAGCGACGTCTACTAGGGATCCTGCACAAACCCTGGCGCTGTACGAAAAGTACAAGCCCACCCATGTCATCCATCTTGCCGCGCTCGGTGCGTCCACAATGTCTCAACTTGCTCCCTATCTAATGGCGTGTAGTCGGCGGGCTCTTCAAAAACATGAAATACAAGGTCGGTACTACGTGGATGTCATGCCTCCGCTTGTAACCTAACTCCATCGAAGCTGACCTTCCTCCGGGACAACATCCTGATCAACGACAACGTCCTGCACGCATCCTATACCCAAAAAACCACCAAGCTCATCTCATGCCTCTCGACCTGCGTCTTCCCCGACAAGGTCGAGTACCCTCTGGATGAGAACAAGATCCACAGCGGCCCGCCGCACGAGAGCAACTTTGGCTACGCCCACGCGAAGCGTATGGTCGACGTGCAGAACCAGTGCGTCTGCCACACGCGCCGATCTACCCAGGGCACATATACTGACGGTGTCCAGCGCGTACAAGAGGAGTTCGGCTGCAACTTCACGTCCGCGATCCCGACCAACATCTTCGGTCCCCACGATAACTAGTGCGCGCCCCCGCTTACCTTCGTTTCGTTAGATTTAATTCTCCTCAGCGACCTCGAGGATGCCCACGTCATCCCCGCCCTTGTGCACAAATGCTACCTCGCCAAGAGTGCGTCTCCCCATGTACGATCTGTCCCGATCCTAACTTCTCGCAGAAAACGGCACCCCTTTCATCGTGAGCGGTACGGGCAAGCCCCTCCGCCAGTTCATCTTCTCCTACGATCTCGCAAAGCTCTTCATCTGGATGCTGCGCGAGTACGACGACGTCGACCCCATCATCCTCTCAGGTACGCCATCCCTGTCCTCTTTTACCTCACCCCTCTAACCCCCCGCAGTCGGTGAAGACGAGGAGGTCAGCATCAAGGAGGTGACCGATGCCATCGTCAAAGCTGTCGGCTTTGAAGGGCACTATTCCGTATGTTTCGCCACACCCGCGTTCTATCCCCCTCATTTAACCCGATGTTGATCCAGTTCGACACCACCCGCGCGGACGGCCAGTTCCGCAAACCCGCGTCAAACAAGAAACTGTTGGAACGCATCGGCGGATTCCAGTTCACGCCGTTCGAGGAAGGTGCGCTGCTTCGTTTATTTGCTCTTTTGTGCGGGTAGCTGACGAGGTCTACAGCGCTGGACATCAGCGTCAAGTGGTTCGTAGACAACTACGACACGGCACGGACGGGCAACAAGAAGGCGTGAAGGATTTAACTGCATATACCATCGTAGACGACTGAATCGAATCGGAATGTAATGGGCTGTAAAAGCTATCTGCATAGCTGGTTGATCCAAAAAAAACTCATAAAGCGCATAACACTGCTTCAGCTAACGTTTTATTCGACCTCATAACTCGAGGCAATCCAGGGTTCCGTGTAAATTTATTTGAAAGCGTCCGAAATCATGCATCTATCCAAAGAGCAAGATTACTGATTAATTCTGGTCTTCCACCATGCTCATCGAGGCTTTGAGATCAGCCTCCACCATCTCCTTGACCAGCGACGGGAAGTCGACCTGGCGTTTCCACCCGAGCAAGCGCTCCGCTTTGGCGGGGTTGCCCAACAGGAGCCTATAGGGGCATCGTGAGCAATGCATAGCGATAGAAAGGTGCAAGGCACGCACTCGACCTCTGCGGGACGGAAATACTGCGCGTCGATTTTGACGACGACTTTGCCGGTCTTGGCGTCCACGGCCTGCTCGTCGACCCCAGTCCCGGACCACCTATCGGCGTTTCGTCAGCAATATAATCCATAGCAATAACAAGATGCGTACTTGAGCTGGATGCCCACGGCCTGGAAGGACCGCTCGACAAACTCGCGGACGGGGTGGGTCTCGCCTGTCGCGAGGACAAAGTCGTCCGGCGATGACTGCTGGAGCATGCGCCACATGCCCTCGACGTAGTCGCGCGCTGATCGGGCACAGGATCAGAATCGCGGGAGCGCATCAGAAGGGCAGGGAAAGCGCACCGTGGCCCCAGTCACGCTTGGCGTCGATGTTCCCCAGGTACAAGCACGACTGCTTTCCGAGCGAGATATCGGCGGCGGCGCGCGTGATCTTGCGCGTGACGAAGGTGCGGCCACGACGCGGGCTCTCGTGGTTGAAGAGGATGCCATTGCATGCGTACATCCCGTACGCCTCGCGGTAGTTGATAACAATCCAGTACGCGTAGAGCTTCGCGCAGCCGTAGGGAGAGCGGGGGTAGAAAGGGGTGGTCTCGCTCTGCGGGGTCTCGACGACCTTGCCGTACAGCTCAGAGGTAGACGCCTGGTAGAAGCGGACGTGCTTCTCGAGGCCGCAAGTGCGAACGGCGTCGAGGAGACGCAGCGTGCCGAGGCCATCGACATCGCCAGTGTACTCGGCCATCTCGAACGAGACCTTGACGTGCGACTGCGCGCCGAGGTTGTAGATCTCCGTCGGCTGCACCTGCGCGATGATGTATACGAGGTTGGTGCTGTCGCTCAGGTCACCGTAGTGCAGCTTGAACTTGCCCGGGCCTGAAATGAAATCGCGTAAGAGGAAAGCATGCAGGGAACGCGTACAAAAGCTCACGTTCATGCTGGTCTTCATACAGATGGTGCAGACGACCGGTATTGAAGCTGGATGATCGACGAATGATACCGTGGACTTGGTACCCCTTCGCAAGCAGAAGCTCTGTACTTCGATGGGCGTTAGATGGCTCAGATGTTGGGCGATCGTCCAGCGTCGACTCACAGATACGATCCATCTTGGCCAGTAATACCTACGCGTTGTTCAGCACCGACATTCGCGTGAGGTGAGACGGCAGACCTGAGATGAGAGCAACCTTGCGCTTGTTGTACTCCTCGGGCGAGGGCAAGTTCTGGAGGGCGAAGGGGGTGGAGATTTCAGACATGGTGGTTTGGAGGAAAGACGAACTGCTAATAAATTCCGTTTTGGGCTATTTTTGGTCGACGGCACGTAAATTCACTTCAGGACGCTTTCTTTTCTATTCTTTACTTGAACGCGGAGGTTTCTCTCACAAAACTCTTCATGTACATGTATCGTACGCAGGCTATGTATCCACACGCCTTTCGCACGCGGCAAAAAAAAAGGTGATGGAGGACTGATCTGCATCACAGCATAGGCGCTAGGAAAGGATCCAATCTACCGCTTCTGTTTTCCGCGGCCTATGTCGTTTCTCCCGTGCGCGCCGTATCATAATTCTCCACGAACCACTTCACGCTCAGGTCCAGCGCTATATATGGTCGTGTGAGCGCTCCAGCCATCAGAATCGATGAATGAAACACACCTTCCTCGAATGGTGTGAATTCAAACCCACCCATGAGCCCCAAGAGCCTCTTGTTCGACGCGGGTTTACGGAACTGGCCGTCCGAGCGCGTCGTGTCAAACTACACGTATGCGTGTCAGCGATGCGCGAAAGCCGTATAGGAGGCTCGAACGCACGGAATATTCCCCTTCAAAGCCGACGGCCTAGTACGAGTTAGGCACAAATGAAGCGTGTGTCAAACGGTACTCGCTTTGACAATGGCATCTGCAATTTCCTTGACGCTCATTTCCTCCTCTTCACTGACTAACCAGTCCGCATGTCAGCTCGCGGAGAAAGGGGGGGCAGAAGACCAGATATGTACCTGACAGAATGACCGGTTCCACGTCGTCGTAATTGCGCAGCATCCAAATGAAGCACTTCGCCAGGTCGTACGAGAAGATGAACTGCCGAAGAGGTTTCCCCGATCCGCCGACGACGAAGGCGGTCCCGTTCTCTGAGGTCGTATTAGCTAGCGTTTAGCTAAAGGGGAGGAGGGCGCACTCTTTGCTAGGTAGCATCTGTGAACTAACGCGGGAATGACGTGCGCGTTTTCAAGATCGCTGGAGAGAAATGTTTCACGATAGGTGTGAGAAGGCAAGGCTCGACGAACTAGTTATCATTCGGCCCGAAGACGCTGGTCGGAATCGCGGCAGTAAAATTGCACCCGAATTCCTCCTTATACGCGCTACATGGTATTAGATGCCTGACCGCCACCGCATTATATGAACTCACCGGTTCTGCACGTCCACTAGGCGCTTAGCGTGGGCGTAACCAAAGTTGCTGCTGTGGGGCAGGCCGCCGTGGAGCTTCGTCTCGTCGAGCGGATACTCGACGGCGTCGGGGAAGACGCAAGTCGAGAGACACGAGATGACTTTGGCGGTCTTGTGTGTATACGCCGTGTGCAGGATATTGTCGTTGATCAAGATGTTGTCCCGTAGAAAAGTGAGCTGCGCCCCCGCCTCAGAATAATGATGAAAGATATTAGCAGAGTTCTCACCTTGTACTTCATGTTCCTGTAGACACCGCCCACTAGCGCGGCTCCTTCAGCAGGCACTTAATTAGATGGACCCGAGACAGGCGCACCGAGAGCAGCAAGATGAATGACATGTGTTGGTTTATATTTCTCGTACAGTTTACGCGTCTGCTCCGGGTCTCTGGGTCCAATACTCAATTCTGATGAAAGTAAAGAATATTAACTGCACATACCGGAGGTCTGCCTCAGACGATCCCGCGAATACCCACGTTTCGTTGGGTAACGTTCCGTATTTGGAGCCAACGGGTTCCGTATTTATGACATGCTCGATAGCTTTGCCTACGAGACCTGTACCGCCTGTGACAAGGACGACGGCAGCCATTTGAGAAACGAGGAACAATGTTGAAGCAACGACGGCGGACGGTTAGAGCGTTCGCTGAAGAATCAGTAAGAATCACTGATCATTGATAGCCACTGCGGCGCGACGGCCAGTGAACCCCGAGCTGATGATTTCGAGGATGGACAAGCTCGCAACGCCCAAGATTCGGGCTGGAGAGAAACCAGTAGAAACAATATCTGAGGTGTCCTAGTTTAGTTTTTCTCAACGATACCACCTCATTTCATTGCCAGTCGCAATTCGCTGGATGCGAGTCAAGAGCTTTCAAACGAGAAATCCACTGCATGATAAAGAGCCAGAAACAAATTAAGTAGAGTGTCTGATTTGAGGTAATTGTGGGGTTGCTTCTCCGTTCGCGACGAAAAGCTGACGTTGAGCAGAGCAGTCGAGTCGAGGTTGAGTTCAAAGGCTCTGAATCGGATCACACGTGGGTCCGACGGATCAACCACCAAACATACAACGCGTCCCGGCGGCGATTCCTACCACCACATCCTCGGCCCTCGATGAAAAGGGTCTCAACATTGACCGACAATCCAGCGCCCAAGCGGACGAAGGCGAGCCAAGCGTGTGCCGCATGCCGTCGCCAAAAGAGCCGCTGCGAGATCCTCGATGTTCGCACCCAGCCTGGAGCACCAGTCACTATTCGCTGCCACCGCTGCAAAGTTCTCGGCGTAGAATGCTCCTTCGAGACCTCTGATCTCATCCACTTTTTGCCAAAAACAACAACGCAGCTCCCACCGACGCCCACTGTGTCGGATGAGCCCAGTCCTCCGGAAATCCACGGCGGTCTGGATACCCTTGCTGCAGTTGCTTCGGCCCGTCCCAACGCCGAGACCACCACAGTGAATTCCATTCCGAGTCGATATGGAATGCTCCCAGAGGACCTCGTACCAACGGCGACGACCCCAGTCTGGGGGTGCGTAAGCCGCGTGGATTGGACTGCTACTCCGATGCTCGCAATCCAGGAGCTCGTCAGGTCTCCACGCACTGATGCAGGTTTTGGACTCCCGCATGCGGCGGGCCTAGAGGATATATTGGACCCATCAGAAATAACCTCGCTTTTAGATATGTTTGTGGTGTTTGCCGGCTGGAAAGAGAATGAATACTGACGTGGCAGACAGATTCGAGACTCGATACAGTCCATGGCTGTGTGCCCACCCGGGGTCCTTGGAATGTACCAATTCATTGCTGGATATAGTACGCTGCATGATTGCTTCACGACATTTGGGGCCCGTAGCTCGATCGGCAGTTGCTCCGCGGCTTCAAAAGCTCACCGAGGACGTTTTTCTCCGAGAAATATTCAATCCTCAGCCATCCCTCGATTCAATCAAGGCGCTTCTCATACTCTCCGTGTGGGCGCCGATCTGCGGCACTGGCGCCGAAGCGCGAGATGGGCGATTGCTCATCGCCTCGGCCGTCAGCATGGCGATGAATCTGCACCTTCAAAGCGAATCAAAACGTGCAATCGGTTTGCGAGCAGAAAAGGACGAATTAACCGCAGACAAGCAAGCAGATCTCGATGAATCCACTCAAAGATGGCGTTTGGTAGAGTCCATTTTCTTTCCCGGGTCGCGCGTTCTAACCATTGGCGTTACAGTGGATGTATCTTTCAATATCCGAGTCAATGTATACTCGTTCCTGCTTTGCTCATTTCCTCGCTAATCCTAATTTTCAGGTTGTGCATTGGGACTGGACGCGCGGCTGTGTCGCACATTTCGCAGCTAGATAACGATATGGCAAGTTTGGCTACGCTATCCTGACTTCACCCTTCTCCGCTATCCGTGACATTCGCCTTGGCCTCAGCGCAAAATTGTTCCAGATGACTGAAACCGCGCTTAAAACCCGCCTGAAGTCTGCCAGCGACTGGAGCGTCTTCTTTCGCACGCTAAATAGCTCCAACTATGCCATGGAAGGTCTCGGCCGACTTTTGACCCCTTTGCCTGGTAATACATATTCTCAGTACAGTCTATCGGCGCTCATCCTCTGTCAGTTGTTACACAACATGACACCTTTTACTCGCAGATGCTCATCCTTCAATACCATGCGTGTCGACTCCTTATAATGCACCACGCCCTCCGTGAGACTCGAACGGTCCACGAGAGAGATATGCCTCGAACTCCCTGGTATCAAGTCCAAACGGAGTCTGGCGAATGTGTTGCTCTTCACTTCGGGCGCATCGCGCTCATCAGTGCCGAAGCGGTGCTGACGGCCTTCTTGGCGTCGTCGGACTTGAGTCTGCTAAGCACCGCACCGGACAACCTCTATGTCATGGTCGGATTTGCCTCAGCTTGGATATCCGTGTCCAACTTCTCCATCCACCAACTCAGCGGCACCAAGATGGGAGGCGCGAGCGAGCGGCTGCAGTCCATGACAATCGACCGCTTGAATCAGATCTCGCACTCACAGGACCATTCCGCCGGGCGCTGCGGACACGTCCTCGGCGCGCTGCTCAGCGCGTGGGAGCGACGCAAACCCAAGAATGCCGACGACGCGTGTCAATGTATAATAAACATGCCGTACGAGGAGCCCGCTGCCCCGGCCTATGAACAAAGTCAAGGGAACAGCACCGACTATCTCAATACCTCAGACTTTCCGGATCTCGCAAACGCGAATTCTGATTTGTTCATGGACGACGCCTTTTGGACCTCTTTCATCGAGAATCTCAACTCGGATACTTTTGTTGCGCAGAGTACTGCCATGATGTAGTATATATACTCTTTCGCGGACTGCACTTTATTCGTCGGCCATGCAAGTCTATACGTCCATCGTCTTGTAACTACCGCTCCGTATCTTATCTGTTTGTACTATTCTGCAGAGTTTTTGACGCTTTTTCAATAATTAAAGGCGGTCCGGCAAGGGATCGGCCCAAGAATTCGAGACAACAAGAGGAGGACGAGCGAGGCCGGCTTTGACAAGTCCATCTCATTCACTATCTACTGTTGTACATAACCAGTGTGGGCGCATCAGGAGAAGTTAACAATGTCCGCTGGGTCAAACAGCTCTACATTCACTCCATTCGCGTCCCAATATAGCTGATCAAACAACAGAGGGGAAAGCCGGAGCTTGGGAACCGCTTGCCCGCGCTGGCGTTTAGAGTGCACTAAATTCTGGAGAGTGGCGTACACATTCTGCCAGGCGTCCCCCTCAGGACACAGCGTGAGGGACTCGAGAGGCGGCCATGGCTGTGAGGCTGGACCCAAGACATGTTCGATGATGTTTGCGGTGATCTCACGGCATTGATTGACCATGGTCAGAGACGATATGGCGGGGAAGAGGTGGAGTGGGGGAAATTGGATCGTCTGCAGAGATCTAGGGGGCATCGAACCTTCGCAATTGCATTCGTTGCTGACGAACGAGAAACAGGTCAAGGCGGGGAAGACCAAGGAAGGAAATTGTGTTGTGTGGAAGAGCGCGCATATCTCGTCACCGTGCGGGTAGTCAATCGTAATATCAGTCAACGCGGGAGCGTTGAAGACACTCAACGTTGGTAACAGGGAAGGAGTTTCATAGTCATAGGGCACGTCTATGTGGAGCGATCTGAGGTATGGGAAGGTAATCCGGTCCATGTCTCGTGGGTAGCATAATGTCATGGTGTCGATATGCATATGGACTAGCGAGGGGCATTGTGCTGCGACCGCAGCAAAAAATCCGTCAACCAGCAAGTCGGGTGCCGGAGCTCTCCGCAGCTCAAGGTGTGTAAGAGATGTAACCCACTGGGGCGGTGGGAAATGGTGCGCGAAACCGATCAACTTGAGAAAAGTGAGCGCATGGGGAACCCCCGAAGCGAACAGTTCAAGGTTGTTGAGATCGAAGGCCTCGTAATATCCATCGGTCGATACAATCTCCAGATGCTGCAAAGAGGGCGCGGCTCCATCCCGGAACGGGGCCAACATCACATTTCACGATGATGCCTCCGATATAATACCCAATCGCCAAAGACGACGGGTATGTGGTATGATGTGGCTGAGCCGCTCCATGACAAGTAGATTGCCCTCGTCAGAAAAAAGCCCGCGTAGGGCTGCCCAGATTTTGCGCCCCCGCGAGCGTTCGAGATAAAGTTTGGGTACTTCCACTGATCTTCCAAGGTCGAGGGACGGCGAAAAGTCGATTTCCACAAGCGTCCAGAGCTCGGGTGCGTTGACAATGACTGCACGGAAGTGGCGGGAAACATGGGACAGAATCCATTCAGACTTGAAGGCACTACGTGGGACGCGGCGCTCTTGGCCTTCAGCGGCGATGGCTGCAAGAAGCTCGTCCGGAACAGAAAGTATCCCACTCATGTGGGCAGACGCGAGAGTTCAGTGGCATTCACTAACTGAACTTGAATGATGCCTGCCTGCACTGCCACCTATGGGTTCTTCGCTTGAAAGCTTCGTTCAGACTTGCAGACCTCTTCCAGACTCTTTCTTGCTTGTTCCTTTCGTGTCGGCCTTTGCTTTCTCTTCTATTATAAATACCGTCTCATCCTCCTACGGGGCCCTCCCTCGTCGCACCAATGACCAACAGCAAGAAAAACTTGAAGGACGTGTGAAGCGCTCTCCGTCAAGAATTTTACCCTCCTCCTGCTAAGATTCCGCTTTCACTGGGTCGTACTATCGACTTCAAGTTACACAAGCTACATGTAGAATTTCAATGCACAATTTTTAAACGGGGCAAGCAGCCATCTCGGGATTTCGGCAAGAGAGGCAAAAATGTTCCTCCCCGCGTTATTCCAGTCGCGGGGTCCGCGTGCAAGAGATTATCGCAGCCACCTGGATTATTTATGGCCATTTCTCTGAAGCGCAACAGTCATACTCTTGGAAGGAAGGAAGGAAGGAATATTTTAACCGCAGCGAGATTCATTTCAAGGGTACTGGAGCTACTGAATTGCGCTAACGACCGGACACGGTCAGCGGCTGACGCGCTGACGGTTTGGCCAAAGTTGAAGACCATATGGACAAACACCCCACTCATTCTCACCTCTCTTGCCTCCCACCACCACACACTCCTTACAATGGACGCTCTTTCATCTCGCCCTTTGGCGTCTACTCCATTCTCTCGCCGTCGGGCATCCCTCCTACTCCTTCCCCACGCCCACAGGCATTCTTCTCCCGTTTGGCTGAACGTCGCTTCCTCCTCTATCATCCTCGGCGACGCGAATGCTTAAATTCCCCTGTTAACATCGCGCTCGCTTTCATTTCCTCGCTCTCGCGCGTCTCCCGACTTCGGGCATCCCTCCGCTCCCTCCCCACGCCCACAGGCATCCTCCTCCCAGGTGGCTGACAATTCATCTCAAGCAGTGAGCACTCTCCCCTCCATCGTCCTCGACGACATGAATACTGAACCCGCTTTGTCAGTGTCGCGCCCCACTCGCCAACTGTCGCCAACAGTCCACGTCTACGCGTTGTCCGCCCCCGCCGCGCCTAGAGTCCCGTTACTGCGCTCTATCCGTTCCCACCCCATTCCTCTCGACGTCGCCCACCCCTGGAGACGTGTTCTTCACTCCGCCCTCACATCATACCTCTCGACGCCGCCCCCCGTCGAGACTGCGCCGCTATCAGTTGACTGGTCCTGTCGAGCGCGACTGCGAGAAGGATATGTCGACCTTCAGCTGTTTAGACGCTGGATCCGCCACCCCAGGCTCCCTTCCCCCGAGCACCCGTCGCTACCGCATCTGGAGCGCGGCATTCATTCTCCGTTTCGCCCTCGCCAGCCGCCAGTCGAGAGAACGACTCGGGCCCCCGCCGTGTGCGGACGCAAGCGTCGGGTGTCTGGATGGATAGACGAGGGTCCGCGGAATCAGGCCGCACCAGGCTCCCTCCCGCCGATGCCTCGTCGCCCCCGCATCCCTTCCCTCAACCCTCGCTTTCACCGCCGCCCCCGTGTCGTTATCCCCGAGGACCACAAGCGAAGGCGCCGAGACGGACAGCAGCTGCCTGCAGGATGGATGATGTGCTGAGTACAGGGATGGATAGACGGACTCCGAGGAACCAGGCCGCACCAGGCTCCCTTTCCCCGACACCCCGTCGTCCCGGCATCTCTCGTACCGGTACTTGCCCTGCCAGCTGATGACGAAGATTACGACGACGGCCACACCTCCCCCACCACCACCGCCTCCATTCCCGAGGGAACCACGACGCGAAGACCAAGATGTGGAGCCGACAGGGACGCCTGCCCGGCTCGCACGCCGCGGTACGTGGTCGACCCGACTCAGACCGATGCTGGCCCCGCGGGCGGACGCGCTTCGACGCGGGAAGCGTTGACTGAGCAGCTTTCGGGATAGAGCTTGTTTTTGGTGTGGTGATACTGTGGTCAGTCTTCTCTTCTCTCATCTCATCGTCCTCGATGCGATGCTTATTCCCCTCCCTCAGATTGTCGTCGTCGTCTCCGTCCGCCCGTCTCGCCGCCTTTTCCTCGGCGTTGACAGCAGCCCCACGCCGACAAGGCACCCACGCCTACCGGCACCACCCTCCTTCACGACACGCTCGTTTGCGGCCTTGAGTATCGTCCCCGCTCGTCTCACCGCCTTTCCCTCGGCGTTGACCACATCACCACGCCGACAAGGCACCCCCACGCCCACCGGCACCACCCCTCCTTCACCCCACGTTCGTTGTTTTGGCACCAACCGACAAGGCACCCCGCCATCCGCTACGTTGCCCAGTGCTCGTCCCTCGGCCGGTGGTGACCGTGGTCCGCTACTCGCTGTATTGTCGATACGGTCTCGTGTCTCCTTTACCTGCTTGATTTCTTTTTTGTGGTTTGGCTTCGAAATTATTTATCGCCCAGCTGGCTGGGTTTGCGTCTCCTTCGGTGTGAATTTTCGGACCTCGCGACCTTGAGTTTAGTCAGAGCCTGCGTACTTGCCGTTTACGCAGTGGGAAAAAGCTGTCGCGCATTGGCATCGCCCTTTATGCCGCTGCAAATTTGCAATGGACAATATCTGTTGGCCAAGATGTTTGCAATTGCAATGTAAGTATCGTTAGAAGTACAGTGTTGATACGTTGTGAGTGTTTAGATACAGCAGGATGATAGAGTCAGACAACAAAAGTCAGTGTGTGGAAAAGTCAATCAGTCGTCGCTATCGTCATCAACCTATCAGAACGAAGTAAGCATGGCAAACGTTAGAAGCTACTCCACACGTACCACCATCTTCCCGCGCGCCTTCGTAGCAGCGACGCGGGACGACCGCCCATGTCGCCGGCGCGAACGTGAGCGGGGGCTGCTTCGCACTTGCCGCTGGGGCCTTTTTCTTAGGCGGCGCCTTCTTTGCGGCGCTGATACATCACGTTTCAGTTAAGCGCAGACAAAATTATGGGCCACTCACGGCTTCTTCTTTACGGGCTCGTCGTCCGAATCGTCGTCGTCGTCGATCTCGATAACTCCCTCGTCGTCCGAGTCGCTCTGCAAAACGATTGAAACGATGGGAAGACGATGAGGACGAACCACCTACCACTGCCTTCTTCCCCCGCTTGGCCGGGGCTTTCTTGGCTGGCGCCTTTGCTTTTGCAGGGGCTTTCTTGGGTTTCGCAGCTACAGCCCCCTTCTTCTTCACTGGTGCCGGCTCCGACTCGTCCTCGTCAAAGTCGGACCCGCCGCCGGCGCCGACGGGTTCGTCGACCATCATCGAATCGTCCGACTCAACGGAAGCCGCAGCCTTGTTCTTGCCCTTCGCCTAACATCATGGGATTAGTCCTGACCTTGAGCAGAGGAGGAGGGCACAGACCTTAGAGCGAGCAGCTTGCGTCTCCTTTTGCTTGTCGGCGTACTGTTTGTCTTGCTCCGCCTTGGCTTTTGCGAGCTATAAGCGCGGTGAGGAATGCGGAATGATAAGACAACATCCTGACTCACCATCTCATCCAACTCATCCTCTCCGATCTCCTCGTCGTCGCCCGCCGCCTGCGCGCTCTTGGTGAGCTTCTTGAACGCCTTCGTGACATATCTGGCGCAGAAAAACAATCAAATGACGCGGAACAGTGAAGAAGAAACGCACGCCTGGATCGCGTGCGTGTCATCTTTCTCCACAAACATCGCGATCGCGTCGCTCATCTCCATCTCGCCGAGCAGCTGTAGCTCCTGTGCCTCGAGGTACTTCTTCACGAGCGTACCGACGCGCACGCGCGCGAGCTTCTCCGAGTTGCTGAGGCCCGCGTCGAGCGGGTCGTCATCGAGCTCCGGGTCCTCGGCAGAGACTTTCCCGCGCGCGGCGCTCTTCTTCGAGCGGTGGAACACGAGCACATCCCGCGGATTCGCGAGGCGGCCCTGGAATTCCTGCCCGAAGCGAATCGGGTTCGACATCTCGGAGACGCCCGTGGTATCGACCTTGAGACGGACGAGCGGGAGCATCGGCGGGAGCTCCTCCTCCCCCTCGTCGGCCGCGCGCGCGTTGCGCTCGTCCCACTGTTCGTTCGCCTGGTCGATCAGCTTGTTGACCTGGAGCAGCGTTAGCCGGGAGGGAACAGATTGATGGGCACACAACGCGCCTTGGCTTTGAGGAACTTTGTGATTTCCATCTGGTCCGCGAGATTGAGGCCCTCCTCCTCCGCGATCTCGCTCAGCACGACGCTCTCGATCACGAACGGCCGCACGGTGCGGAGCGGGATCGGCGTAATCTGGAATTCCTTGTTGTGGATTTCCAGCAGCGCGACGTGTCTACGAGTCGTAAGTATACAATTCGGCGAGCTTGTAATGCCATTACTTTTCCAGTGCCTCTCCGTCCGCGAGGGACGTAGCGACCGACGATCCAGGCTGTGAGATGTAGTACTGTTTACCGGCGACGGGCTCGGGGACGATCCGGCAGTCGTGTTCGTGCCCCCAGATGACCAGATCGACCGAGTCGTCGAACAGGCTTTCCGGTACAAAGTCTTGCGGCCCATGCTTCACCCTTTGCCTCTCTTAGCTTCGACGCTTGCTGGTCAATGCAGACTCACCGATTCTGGTGCAGCAGCATGATATTAAACCACGACTGCTTGTCCCGCGGCATGAACATGCGAACGCGGTTGCTGCGCAGCTCAAAATGCATGCGCTGGTCCTTGACGTTGCCGATCCCGTACAGACCGAGATGTGTGTTGCCCTTGCGGAGGAGAATGGGGCGCACTGCGATGCCGGTGCTGGTTGCTTCCGCGTCGGAGACGGGAAGGTCGATTTTGCCCATGTAATTTATTAGACCGGTGACAGAAAGTACGTCGAGGGCGCACAACGCGCCTTCCTACAAACGGGTGAGTTATTCGCTTCTATTTTCCGAGCAGAGCACGCACAGAGCCCGCGCCCTGGGGGTCGTCGTGGTTGCCGTGTATTGAGAACACGGGGATGCTGACATTGAAATTGGGGTCTTCGTAGTTGACAGCGGGAAAACTGGAGGGAGAATTGAGGACCTGGCCGTTTCTGAAATGAAAAGGACGCGACACACGAGAAACCGTCTGCTCTGCCTTCGTCCGGGTCACTGAGCAATTCCACCTGCACGGGTTTGTCCCCCAGTGTAAACTCGCGGAGGAGAGCGATAGTTTTATACAGACAGTCTCTCGAGGGCTTGTTCTCGTGGAAGAGATCGCCAGCGAGAAGAACAAAGTCCACCTAGGAGCAGTTTAAATTACAGTGGCACAAGAAAGACGTTGGGCGCACGTCGTGCTTCACTGCGAGCTGAAGAATCTCGCGAAATGTGTTTATGGAGTCCTGGCCCCGAACCGGATCGCGTTCTAGATATCCTATATGGTTATCCGTGGCAAGCATGATTTTAATTGTATCGTCGGGGACTGTCGCGAAAGTGAGCGTCGCCTTTCACGTAGGATGAGCCTTACATTCATCGCGGTTGTGGATAGCAGGCGCGGCTCCCCCATTACCGTCGTCGTCGCTCATGGCAGGATTGTGGGGGGTAAAAATCGCGTCGCGTCAAAGGCAAAGTGGCGTTTGCAATTGGGCTAAAAAAGGCTACAGTCTCTTCACACGTACCGTCACCACCGGCCACCACCTTCCTGCTGTACTTGCCCTGTATTCTCCCTCAGATACCCCCAAAAACTCTCCGTGAACGCCCTATATCATAATGCCTCCTCCACCGGCCCAACCGGCGGCCTCCAAGGCCCTTGTGGTGCGTCCAATCCCTAGCAGTTAGGGCTACTCTGAACAGATTCGCTGCGATAGACCGGCGTTGTTAGCTTTTACCTCGTCGCAGCTCTGGCGGTAAGTCTAACTACCTGGTTCCCTATCCGTGAATGCTTATTCGTGTCCATAGATGGTGATGGCGTGTGTACCCTCTACTGCTACTCGCCCTGTGTATTTATTTCGCCGCGCAGTAATAAATGGGTTCTCAACACCACCCCGGCACCTCTCTTCTTCCTCATGGCCCAGCTATTAATCGCCGTCATACTTTTTATCGTCGCGGACACCATGCGGATCCTTCCAGACCGTTTGACGTTCGACGTCAAAGTATGCAAGAGCCTCATTCCTATGGTCGGCTTGAGCGTCCTCGGTCTCAGGTGAGTATCCATATAATCCTCGTCCTCCAGTCTCCTCATCCCTTGTGTAGTCTCAGCAACTATACTCTAAAATACGTCGATGCCTCCTTTTATCAGGTCGCGCGCGGGCTCGTCCTCCCTTTCACTGTCTGTGTCTCCGGTCTCGTTCTGCACACCCGCCCGTCCCTCCGCATTCTGGTTTCTTGCGGCATTGTCACTATGGGCTTTTTCTGCGGTGTTTTCCTGGACGGCACGCCAATCTCACTCGTTGGTGTCGGCTTTGGTGTCGCGAGCTCTACGATCACCGCAACACACTCCGTTGTGATCAAGCAGAGCTTGAGCTTCGTCAATGGGAGCACAATCCTTCTTTCGTGGTACACCAATCTCATGAGCGTGTTCGTCCTCGCTCCGATTGTTATGATCGGCGAGGGTGGCAGCGTGATGAAGCTGCTCTTCGGCGTCGATGAGCTCGTCACCGCCCCCGGCTCCATGTCCGCTCTACGAACCTTCGTCGTTGGCTCCATCGTTACCGTGCGTTGCGTATATTCGTCCCCACCTCCCGCACCCGCCTGATATCACTTAGGGCGCCATGGGCTTCATGATGAGCCTCGCCAGTCTGCTCTCCATTAAGGTCACCTCCCCGATCACGCACATGGTTTCCTCCGCCGTCCGGGGCGTCGCTGCGTCCCTTCTCGGCATGTGGCTATTCCACGACGTTATCACTAGGTACGCCGCTTCTCGCTCACCACCGAGTTCATACTGACTGAAATCACCCCGCGAATAGCGGTCGAGCGTCCTCCATCGGCATCATCCTCGGCGGGTCGGTCTACTACACGTGGGTGAAGCACCAGGAGTCGGAGGCCCCCAAGCCAGATGCAGGTGGCGCGTACGAGCGCGCCAAGATGGCGGATCTCGAGAGCGGCCAGAAGCCCCAGCCCGAGTAGTGGACTCCGGATTAGGAACAGCCCTTAGAGAGGTAGAGAGGAGCGGAGCGGATGCTAATTTATTTCCGTAGACTGTAGGCAGTGTAGCCCGCTGGTCACTTACACCACATAATCATGATGCGCTGGAACCAGACTGGAACGCAAACCTGGATCAACTGCGGGCTGAATCTACCGTGACTGCCAAATATTACTGACAGCCGCGGTGAGGATCAGCGGCTCAGCGCCTTGCTGCCGTTAAGTACCGGAACTAGTCCTCTCCCGAAAGATAATTATATGCAGCAGCTATTATTGTCATTGAAGCTGAACGGCCACCCGTATCTGCCCCTTCTGGTGTACATATTGAATACAATAGTGAAATATCCGGTGCTCTCATGCACTCTCAAAGGCTCCCATTACGAGCTACCTTGCACAGATCGTCGAGCAAGACATCGTGCCAAAATTCCAAGAGTATCTACTTAAATAATGCCTCGACACACTCGTCCACATTTGGGCACTCAATTTAGGACACTGCCTTTTCAACCCAGGTTACAGTCCCCAACGAGGCCAAGGTCGGGGATTTGGTCAGCGCGAAGACGGCCAGCATCAAGTAGGCTAGTAAACGATATTTCGTATGAAGACATTGTCTACCGACAAACTTGTTTTCTAGACAGTGTGCTCACTGGTCTACACATCAAAGCTGGGCGAATCCGTGACCCCTATCTTTCACGCTCGCTATCTAAAATCTTATCTTGGCGTCGAACATGCACGTGCACTAAGTATGTTCGATTTGACAAGTTCAACCTAGTTCAACGTCAAAACTTGAATGAAGGCTCTTTGATCCTCGTTGAATCTGCGTTAAATTCTGACAAAGTCTACTCCAGACCCGCGTAGCGAACATCCGCATGTTTTTCTAGCCATGCAAGCCACCGCTTTAAATATTTCCCACCATAACAGACCGTTGCAGAGTCCCCGACAACGCACTGTAAGGTGCAGTGGCCCACGTCAGAGTTTGCAGGGTTCGCAGTAAACAAAAACAAAACCGACCAGATGACGTTTCGCACGGGTCATGGCGACTGAACACATATTTTCTATCAATCTCAAAAGGGCCCAACGTAAAACTCCTACCGTTCAACCGTCGTTTCTCCTTCAAGAATCCAACTTCCCGCTGAAGAGACGGCGTGGATAAATGGTGACTTAAAAAGGCTGGTAAGGGAGAGGACCCACTGTCTCGTTACTCCGGACGAGGCTAATTATGACCGCGTCTTTTTCTCGGCCTTGCATGCCATCAACCGTCCCAATTTCGAGCCCCGGGCCATATTGAGGCCGGATGAGGGATGTTAGAAGCGTTACCTGTGCCTGGTATCTACATGGATGTCGGATCGCATCCCGGCGGATAGTACGCTGGACCTACGGGGAAATCACAGCAATCTGCGTAGGCAGAACGCCGGAGCCTATCTATACACACCGAGTCAGTTGCTGTGAGAGAAAGGTGAAAGTCTTACCAGTTGGTCGACCCAATTCTTCACAACCGTAGCTTCATTCTCGTTGCAGCGACTCCCCTCATCGCCATCTCCCTCCGTTCTTTCGAAATACTCGCACCCGGCGGTGTCGAAAAAGACGACGGGGGTACCTAATATCTCCTTTTCGTCATCCGCAGAATCGGCGTGCGTCTCGGGCAGATCGCGCAGTAAATGAGATGCGACGGAAGAGGAGGACGTGAGTTTAGATGAATACAGTGTTTTGGATGGGAAAGCGCAAATGTCCGCATGCATCCTAATTGCGGATTAATGAGGGCGTTTTTTTCGGGTAGCGGGACGAACCGATATTGAACCTGGAGCATACGCTTGATGCTGGAGCCGTACATCTTCTCCAATCGATCAAACAAGGTCGTCTCCAGTGTTCGTGGTGGTTGAAGAATAGGCACACTCTTCTTCGGCATAGCAGGTTTGTCGTTCTTTGGAGGAGGATCGTCCCGAGGTGGTTTTGGTTTAGCGATGGAGACTTCGGCTTCTGTTTCGGTACTGCTCGACAGCTCCGAGTCCGAGCTATCACCTTCCGCCGGAGATCCATCGTCTGGCGATGCTAATTGTGGTTCAGTTTTGGTATGCTTCGTTGTTGAACCTTGTGGGAGGCTAGACTTTTTTTTCTTGTCAACGGACAGCACCGTCGGCGGAAGCTGCATGGGATCTCCCGCCAGTATCAACTTCTTGCCCTTGAGTATAGGAATCCAGCATACCTAGCATGGAGTTAGAGCTCGTTACATTACGCTGAAGTGAATCAGTCTCACCGCCTCGAGCGCCTGCGTGGCTTCATCAATAATCACCACATCGAACTCCATATTTCGTAACTGCCTTCCCCCGCTGGAGTGACAGGTAGCCAACACAACCTGTAAACGTTAAACACAGCAGGACGGGGCGCGTTAATCTTACTTGTGACTCGGAAAGGACCGAGTTAACCACCCCCCCTTCGCGCTGGCGGTACCTAAGAGCAGTGCGCGTTTTAATCACCGACGCTAAAGGTAAATGAAAGCCTACTCTTTCCGCAGGGCCTTGACCTCATCCCACATTTTCCTCCGCTCCGCCCCGCGCGGGCCTTTGCCCTTCACACCTTTCCCTTTTCCAGAAAGCACGCCAAGGGCAGTTTCGAGCTCGTTTTTCACGTCCTTGGCCAGTACAGCCTGGTGGTTAATTAATATGGATTACCTTTTTAATTTTATAGGCGTCTAGAACTTGCCTGCTCCGTCCTGCTAGCTTTCACCTCTAGAGTAGAGTCTAAGATGCCCTGGTGCGCCATGACACGCGCAGGATGTCCGATTCGTGTGACCTTCAATTTAGCGCCTTTCTCATCAGACGGGAGAGCAAGTAATCGCTCGAGAATGTTGTCGACGGACAGGTTGGACGCGCCGCAGACGAGTAAGCGAAGCGGCTTGGGGTTCGTTGGCGATGTCGTGGTCAATTGACGAATGATTTCAATCAAAGTATGCGTTTTTCCCGTTCCTTGTAAAGCACAAGAGTTAATTTTCCGATGAAGACCGGTGATAACACGTACCTGGAGGCCCGTGAATGCAAGCGACCTCCGAAGCCCCCAAACAGAATCTTACGGCATCTTTTTGACTGTCGTTCAGAGATTCGTCGAAAAACTTGAGGTCAGGAATGGGGCTGCTTTCGGACCTGACGGAAATAGCCAGGAGAACCTGGATCAACCGATTTTGCTCTGGAGTGATTTTATCGGCCTGTTCGACCGTGAGCACGATATCAAGAATTCAATGCGGTGAGAAACAGACGGATGTCCCGCCCACGAGCCTTTCAAGCAAATCGATCGTCTTGTCCATTCTGTTTAAGACTAAGAAACACGCGTCGATTTCTGTGGACTTGCAAACCTATCATACGTGACGCTGTTGGCCAGTTTAAGGACTCGGCAGCGTTCGGGCAGGTCGAGCTCTTCCGTGCTCGAATCAGACCCCTCGATCGCAATTACGATCCTGGTGTCGGTGACCTAAGATGAGATTGGCATTAACATCCCCCCGATGTTCAGTCAACACAAACCCGATAGACGACGCCCTCCGCCTGAGATCCCTTATTCTCCACGGGCTTCTTAGCGGCCTTTTTTGAGGGACCAGTAGACGAAACATTGGCCTCGATCCGCGCAAGGTCGCCTGGCCGAAGCCCATGGGGCGGAAAAATCGGGCTGCTGTGATACGCGGTCGGCCGCTCCAGTTCAACCAACCTGCGCTCGCCCTCGGACGTCAGATCACGGTTGTATACGAATAACGGGTGATGCACGTCTTGCCGCCGAGTCCAATGTTTACTCCGACCACTCCTAGGCCCCCGAGCGAGAGTCCCTTTTGCTCCAGGAGCTTTGGTCCGCAGTTGGAGAGGAGGAGAGAGCTACGGTCGACCTCTGCGGCGCGTTCCTGGGCCAAGAGGTGCCTCTGTCGTGCAAAGAAGCTGGCTAGTCGCGAATCGGTACTCATTCTGTCGGATTTCACAACTCAAACTCGAGTGGAACGCGATAACCAAATCTGGAATGTCTGAAGTGAAGTGGCTGTGTTCGTGTTACCACTGCATCAATTCCCTCGCTTCACAGAGAACGGCGGTACGTTCAGCGGGAATATTACTACTTAGTTTACAATGTGAAATGAGCATCCTTTCCGTCCAATCAAATGCGCCAATCAAAAAAAAAAGGTCAAAGCACCACTACATCCCGCCCCACTGCCCTTGCTGCTGCTGCTGCTGCTGCGGAACGTACCCCATATTCGCGCCACCCATCCACTGCTGTCCCTGCTGCACACCGCCGCCATACTGCTGGAATGGAGGCTGAGGAGAATTCCCCATGTACTGCGGCTGTGGGCTATTCGACACGAAATGTGGCTGGGGGCTACCCGACATAAATTGCGGCTGGGGACTGCCTGACATGAACGGCTGCGGGCTGGGGGAACCGAACTGACCAGCGCCGAGCATTTGGTTTCCATACGTGGGAGTCATCGACGGGCCAGGCGGCTGGAACCCGAACCCCTGCGTTCCTTGCGCCGCGGGGGATTGGATAGGCTGGCCCTGGAACAGCTGCTGCTGCTGTGGGGCGAACGGCTGGGGCTGCGGGTTGTATAACGGCGCGGCACCACCCCCGAACGACGGCGAGGAGAAAGATGGGGTGAACTGCGGTTGCTGCATTTGGGGGGAGTAGGGATTGGACGGCACAAATTGAGATTGGGATTGGTAAGGGTTGGTCGACATGCCACCCATCATGCCCATGCCCATGCCCATTCCCGTCGGGTTCGACATCTGCGGCTGGTACCCAGTGTTCATCATCGGTTGCCGACCGAATCCCTGGAGCGGCGCCGAAGCCTGGAATTGGAGGGGAAGGGACGAGCTGGAAGCCGGGCCCTGCAGAGATATCAAGTCATTCCATACGCCTCCCGCTGGTTGCTGCTGCTGTTGCGGTCGTATTTGCTGCAAGGGCTGGCTAACCGGGGTCTGCTGAGGTTGGGATGCGGGTAGTGGCTGGGAAAAAGACCTCGTCGGAGCCATGTTCGGCGGAGGAACTGTGGTGTTGGATCTGACTGGAGGAACAGAGGGCGAGGTGGAGACGGAGGACGTAACCGAGGGCCCCGAGTTGCTATTCCCAGGAGAGGGAGACGGCCGCCGCGGAGGCACCGACGACGCAGAGCGTGAGGGGCCTAGCTTGGAGGCAACGAGGGTCGACCGATCAACGAAACTTTTGTATTCGTATTTTGCTGCACCATTGTCAATGACGGTCTTTACGTCGAGACGCAGGACGCTCACATCGAATGAACTGCTCCATCTCGCTGTCTCGTTCCCCATCCATGAGGTTCGGGGGAGGCGGGTGGCGCGCTTCATTTGGGTTGTAGAACTGGTTGGATTTAATGTTTCCGTTTTGCTTCATATTCTTAAACGCTAATATGAACAGGGCTCGAATCGACCAAAGGAGGTGCGCACCTCAGTTTGCTCCCGCGTCCACGAGTCCATGGTCAGACTCTTCCTGTGGGCTGAGATGAGGAGAATCCAGAGCGAATTGAAGAGTCGTGCGCACACTTTGGTGACATGTGTCCCGATCTTGCGATGTATGCTGGCGCAACTCACGCTTTGTACCGTCTAGATGAGCGATATTGGCGCAGAGTCAGGGCAGGTCGCACCATATGAATATTCCGAGACTGTGAGAGGCCCATCGAGGGTTCCTGACCTTGCAGTCCGCACAGACATCTGGGACGTATTATTCATCCAAACGCGTCAAAAGTGAAGATGCTTGCCGTTCCCTGGTTGGGCTACGAGATCAAGAAGAGTTCGCTGGTTCCGTTCTATCGTAATTTTGTTGAGGGCCATCGAAAGGAATGGACAGCATAAGGGGTGGAATCAGGAGAGTTGGTGCCGAAAGGCCCTCGATA
Organism: Mycena vulgaris; assembly: GCA_029204335.1. Classification (NCBI taxonomy): domain Eukaryota; kingdom Fungi; phylum Basidiomycota; class Agaricomycetes; order Agaricales; family Mycenaceae; genus Mycena; species Mycena vulgaris. Next base: position 57,945 of record JARGYA010000019.1, on the reverse strand, counting down.
CCTGAGCTGCCGTCGGCATCTCCTGTGACAGCCGTACTAACTCTTCCTTTACACTTCACTTCCAACTTGAACTTTGCTCAATCTGCTGGTCGACGCGGAGCGGGGGCTCGCCTGGAAGGATCTTCATGAATTTATAGTGAGACTGTTTCGGAGAAATTACTCCTCACGTCGTCTAGATCTGCCGACGCGCGGCCAACGCACGGCTCATTCAGAATCAGCCTGTCTGATTCACTTCGCGACTGGAGATTTTCCACGCATGTATGTAGGTCAATTTTGGATGTTCATCAACTCCCTCTCGCTTTTTAGCAGGCTTCCATGGAATCGAAACTTCAAGGGCGTTTACATGTACCATGTTGAGTTTATTGACCTGGCCAACGCGCCGACTATCCGGGTGTGGCAACACCAGACCTGCAACAAATCTCTCGCGCTACAATCTCCAGATTCTTACATGTTCCACGGTACTGCCCCATGCCTCCTACCGATTCCATTCGAAAATCCCGTAACACGCGGCCAAGCTTCAACGCGATAGGCTGTCTGGATGTGCCGAGTCACCCTCCGATATCTGGAATTAACTGTCCACCGTATTTGCGGAGCCTCGTACTTCTTACCCGCACATCCGTGGATCAATCCGAGACAAGCGACATGGAATCTGCCGGCGTCTCGTGGCCCCTCCGAGTGGCTATCGCCGGGGTATGATTTCATTGAGGGCGCGGGAGCAGAAAAATGGATGTATGTCGCGTCCTGTAATCCAAAAGCTTTCAAGGTTCACTATTTCTAGCATCCGTATGTACCGCCAGGCGCAACGGTTGCAACCAATATTATCACTTACGTCGCCCAATTCAACTATGCGAGTACCGCGATTTGTGATGATCGGCGGGTCTTAGGTCACCGCGTCCATGGAACACACCACTGTTGTAATGATGTCGAGGCAATGAATTCGAGACAGGACCGCAAACGGTTAACATCGTTCCTCGGACTTGATCGGACTCGTTAATACTTTCTTTGAGGGTCATATATCTTTCTGTGTGACCACTCGGAGTCTCTAAACGCGTATACTGAAACGCGCAGGAGGGGCCTCGAGCATTCCGCGGATCATTCACTCTATATCTGTCGTCGGTGGGCGGTCATCGACGTGCTGCGACAGAGCGACGCGTCTGTTCTTCTACTTCTCATGGCTATTTTGGTGATTCCTTGGGCCACGCCGCCTCCGGGGCTCGGATACCTGGGAAATGAGAAGCGGCGACGTATCATCAATTTTCATGTCCTTTATTCCTTCACCCATGTCCTCCACCGCCCATTCAATGGCGACCGACCAGGAGAAGCAGCAGCAACCGGGGCAAGACGATGCGGTTGGTGTTCGGGTATCAGACTCGACTGTAACCTACCCAGAAGGCGGTCTATCGGGCTGGTTGACGGTACTAGGATGGTTGGGTCGTCTTTTCTGTTCTTCGACCTGGAAAATGCGAACCGTTGAACAGTGCACTCATTTTGTTCTCGACGTTTGGCGTTTCGCTATCGTTCGGAGTGCTCGAAGACCATTACACGGTCTGCGGCCTCATTCCTTCTATGTGCTTCACATCGCTGACCCGGCAGTTTTCAGCGAATTTTTCTTAATGAAAGTTCAGCTTCCGACGTTAGCTGGATTGGGTCGGTGCAATTTTCTCTCCCGCCCACTGTGGAATAACAGCCAGTAGTTCCATGCAATTGTTTCTTGACTTCAGGTAAATTTTATCTCGGCATGATGTTTGTTTGAGCTCAACGTTCCTCAGCATCGGCCTTCCAGCTGGTAAAGGTCACACTTCGTTTCAGAAGCTCTCCGCTCACGGGCCCTAGGGAAATTGTTCGACGATGGTCACTTTCGTCTGCTGATGATTAGCGGCACCATCATTTATTTGTTTTCGTAAGAACACAAAGGGTGGTCGTGAGCTCTGCTAATTCGAACCACAGGTTTTTCATGCTCTCGATTTGTGAACCCAACCACTACTATCAAGTATTTCTTTCACAAGGTGACATTTGGCTCCTAAGAACGATCGCGGCAGATTCAGCTGACTAGCTGTTTTAAGGAGTTGGAATGGGAATTGGGATGGGGCTGGTAAGCTCATTTCGGTCTGTTCGTTGAGTATCTAGCTCATCGTTCTCAACAGCTTTTCGTCCCGGCGGTTTCTTTGCCGTCGCATTATTTCCGTGCCAAGCGATCCCTTGTCATGGGCATGGTCTTCGCAGGTGCGTCGGTTTCCACCATTTCTGCCGATTTTCTGACGACTTCGCAGGATCGTCCCTGGGTGGTGTCGTGTTCCCAATCATCTTGAACCATCTCATTAACTATAAAGTTGGGTTTGCATGGGGTATCAGGTACTCATTTCCCGATGCTTCCCGCGAGTTCGCCTTTTCACTCGCAATAGAACGGTGGCTTTTATCACAGCAATCCTACTTGTCATCGGCAATCTCTTGACCAGACCGCGGCTGCCGACGAAGAAGCAGCGAGCGCCAGAGGACAACGCTGTGTTGAGACTTATTCTGAAGGATTTTCCTTACTGGCTGAGTGTTTGGGGGTACGTACGACCGAAGACCCGTTGACCACTGCTCCCGCTGACGCATCTTCTCGCAGCTCCTGCCTCGTGCTCTGGGGGCTCTTCTTCCCATGTAAGATACGACCCTGCATATCCTCGACGCGTGTCTCACACATTTCTTCAGATTTCTATCTTCAGCTCTACGCTGTTCTGCATGGTGTGGATAAGAGCGTGGCGTTCTACACGGTGTGTCGTATGGCAACTGTTGTCCCTATTTACTGACGAGTGAATCTACAGATCACCGTTCTAAATGCGGCGACTATTTTAGGGCGGACCATCCCAAACTTCATTGCGGATAAATATGGTGCCCTGAATGGTTAGTGGAATAACCTCGACCTATTGCAGGTCCTGAGATCAGCCACCTAGTCGCCATACCGATGACCACTGTCTCCGGAGGTCTGGTATTCGCGATGCTCAACCTCAACACGGTGGGGAGCCTGTTTGTTTTCGCCGCGTTCTACGGATGTGAGAGTCACGATTCCTCATGTTTACGCCACTTCTGACGGAAAATGCAGTCTTCTCAGGCGCTTGTACGTGTCTATTTTTCTTGTGGCGCAAGCTCGGTTCTCTAATACCTCCGGTACAGTCATGTCTCTCCTCGCCGCCATCATGTCATCCTTTGCATTTTCTGTCAACGAGATCGGGTTGGTACTTTCTCATCTCCTAGGAACCTTATCTGACGCAGGTTTTTATCATCAGATCCAGGATCGGAATCGCCATGTTCCTGTTATCTTTACCTCTACTCACCGGAGCGCCTATAACCGGCGCCTTCCTCCATCCGCCACAGTACACATGGTGGCGTGGAGTTACATTTAGCGGCGTAAGTGTTTGGCTTCGAGGCTACTGGCATCTTTCTCATCTCATTCATACCTTCTGCAGGTCGTGCAACTGAGCGGCGTGACCCTGCTCGCACTATCCCGCTCGATGGTGGCTCGGAGGAAAGGAACATGGAGGGTATGAATTTTTGAACATTTTGAACTTTGACTAGACAATTGTCGCCTCGATGCGCGGCAGAATGCCTGAAATCATCTTGTTGCACTTTCATTTTTGCTTTAATTTACAGCCACTTGTACCATCCTGACATGAATTCCAATTTCTCATTTTATTCAACTTTTCAACATTGGTTCTGTCGTCGTCTATTGTGGCTTGATTCGGACGAAGGCCGCAGCCCAAACAAACGCACTTGGTTCAAACTTCCACGGCTCCACGCGCCGAATGTCACTTGCTGCAGAACCAGAGGGCCCCACTACACCCTTGCAACAATACGGGTCTTATCCGTTCTCTTCCGACGACGAGTATCAGGTACGACTCGACCTTCCTGAGCAACCAGTTCGAAACCGATCCCAATCGCTGGCGCCCGTTGAAAGACTGGCCTTGCAAGCATCATCGCTGGCGGTGTATTGGACAATGACCCACCGGAAGACATAAGGGAAGAGATCCTCCGCCGCACACGCGTATTCTACTTCAATCGGTGAGCGCAGCACGAAATCTCCATGTGCGCGCCCAAATTCACGGCGTCAGCGTGACGGGCAACGCAATTACCATGGACGCGGCGCGCGAGTATGAGCAGTCTCAGAAGATCAGCGAGGCCGCCGCATTAGCAGGTCCTTCGCAGGATCCTCTTGCGGCGAATGCCGTTTCTCCGGCGGACGAGCCGGTCGTGCTCTCTTTTGCACAATTGCAAGCGCTCATCGAAGCGGGCAGGGCTGATCAGATCCCGAACAACAAGATTATTCCTGAGGATCTGAATGTGCGGGTCCGATGCCGCGAATTTGTACCCGCTGCTGATAACGAGTTGCAGGACGCGGCACCCAGCACTTCTGCTGCGCCCGCGCGGAAGAAGCCTTGGGAAATAGAGACAGGCCAAGTTTCTTGAACCCCAGACCAATGTACCATTTCCTACGCTCATTGAACCGTGTTGATTACATTGGGCAGACACAACGGCCCGCAAGTGTCATAAGGATTTGCCCGAGATATAGCCGGTCGGTTTGTGAGGATCCGCGGGGCGGAGGTCTGCTATTTCATTTTCTCCGCCGACACCAAATGTCCGCGGGCCCCAAATTTTTGTTGGTGGACCCACACTCTCCGCGGCCCTCGAAATAGACTCAGAAGATGGTTCTCCATGAGCTCACCTCGGCCGAATCCTCGGCTTGTACTTCTGTTGCTTCACATTCTGCCAGTCAACGCGCCTCGTCAAAGTGGTCTTCCCGATGTAGGATCACATTCTCGGGCACTGTTCTTGTGCACAGACTAAGCCGAGGACCCTCATCATCTAAATTCACGCGTTCTTGTACCAGAACAGAATGGATAGCGCAGCCACATATGCATACACGAAGTAAAAACTGCAGTTGGTTGCTCAGCACGTTTCCCCTTCGTCCGATTCCACAGCGAGTTTATTCCCTGCGGCGAGCTTGCGGAAGATCTCCAAGAACGTGTCCTGGCCCTGGGCGCCGGACACCGCATATTTGTCGTCCAAGACGACGAACGGAACGCCAGACACGCCTGCATGTGGTCAATACCACTTCTCGCCTGCTATGCAGAACTCGGTCGGCTCACCTAGCTTCACCGCCTCCATGATGTCCTTCCCGACGTTGTCCTTCAGCTCCGTGCTCGCAAGGAACGTCAGCGCCTCGTCTTTGGTGAAGACGCCCGCGTTGACGGCGCATTCTGCGAGGAACTCGTGGTCCCCGACGTCTTTCTCGTGCTCAAAGTAGCCCGCGAAGAGCGCCTCGACGACGGCGCGCTGCTTGGCCTCGCCACCGACTTGGTACGCCTTCTCGATCAGACGGTGCGAATCCGTTGTCTGGCGGATCGTCCCGCCATCTGGAGCATTGCAGTCAGCTTGAGGGTGGCCGCCACAAACAATGCAACGAGCGACACTCACATGAAAATTTTATCCCGACTTCCTGGCCCCGCGCGATCATCTGCCGCTCCATTGCATCTATTCGCGATGCGCCGAACTTGGAGATGTACCGTTCCCGCTTGTTTACCGGCTGGGCCGTGGGGAGGGACGGGTCGAGCAAGAAGGGCTTGAACCGCAGCTTTGAATCGTTGAACTTCGATACCGCTGCCTCTCAAACGCAAGGAAACCTGCGCACCTTGAAGTCGAGCGGCAGATTCTCCTTCTTCGCCGCCTCCATCGCGATCATTATCTGCTTGTACCCCAGGTAGCAGAAACTGTGTTAAAAATTGGTTTATTTCAAGTTTTAAGAACAAGTCAAGGCCTAACGTACGGGCAAATGGAATCGCTGATTATGTTGAGGGTAAGCGGTTTGAGAGCCATGGTCGCCATTGCGGAGACTCGATGGGCAGACTAGCACTGCGTGTGGTTATATAAACCCTCATGGAGTGATTGGTTCACAAACAGAAACGTTAGTTTCTGATTCACAAACAGAAACGTTAGTTTCTGATTGTGCTCTGTGTACCAAAATTGTCTCGATTCGGCTTATATAATCGGACACTTAGTCATCTTTGTCTTGTGACTCAGGGGCTCTCACCCTTCTCACTCGCACTTTGCTCGCGGCACTGGCGGTCTCCAAGGTTGTGCTCGGTCCGATACTTTAAAATCACTAATCAATCCTAGTGTCCAGTCAAACCATCTTTCCTCCGGGAGCAACAAAACTCGGACGGCAGGTACATGGAAGAGCTAGTCTTGAGCTAGTCACATTAAGATCAAGCACGGCATATTTGTTCAAACCCGGCAGATTTGCCGTAAATGTGCCGTTTATGTCGATAAACACGGCATATTGCTGGCGATGCCGATGGTATCTTCCCCGGACACTTTCGATTAATGCAGTCGCAACGAGTTTCAAGCTTAGCGCTCGCGCAGATGGCACGCAATCCTACCAAGCCAAAAGTTTATTTAGCATGTCTAGAAATATCCTGTCAATTTTTTGCAAGCTCATTGAACAGCTCAATGAAGTTATGATATGTTTCGGCTAAAGAACCCAACGCCGCTGTTTCAACCTCGCACGGCTAGAAATACGGATATTTCAGACGATAGAACGAAATGAAAGGGGGAAAGAAACCATACTTTGCTTCCCCTTCGCTCTTTTTTTTGCGACATCTTCGTCTGTGTATCGCTTGCGAGTGGGCGGTCTGGAGCGCGTTGAATGAACGATATTTGCTTCGTCCACTTGTCGAGAACGGCGTGATTTCGGGGCTCTCGGGGCCGGCCCTGAAGATTGTTGAACAGCAGGAGGCGGGCCCGGTGGTAACTCGGGGGAAGGTGGAGGGAGTAAAGGCAAAGGGTCGGAAGAAGTAAAGGCGAACAGATCGATTGGGGCGCTGAAGTCGGAAATACCATCCAAGAACCCATACAAGTGCATGAAGTCGTCGAGAAAGCCTGGAATGGGTGCACCAGACTTCGAAGGGATCGGTGAGTTGAAGGTTTCTGCCGGTAGGCCAAATAAAGCGGGGTCAAAAATGGGGTTGAATGTCGAGAGCTCGGTACCGGGAATATGGGCAGAAAATGAAGTAACGGTGTTCCCACCCTCGAAGCTACCCATGAGCGAGTCGAAGTCGACGGGTCAGACTCAACGAGCCCAGAGTCGTGGCATTTTTCGGCCCCATCTATAGCGCCATAATAAGTATTAGATATAAGACTGCTCAACTCTTCATACCGTCTGAGGGCGAAGCGAGTCCAGAAGCCGCGGCCGGTTCTTCGGACTCGGAATCGTCGTCAGCATCTATAATAATCAATGAGCACAGTGAGAGATAATTAAGAACTGCGCACTGGCCATGGGAGATTGTGCTCGAAGATCGAGAGGTACGCTGAGGAGCTTCTATCACCTCCAGCTCCGAATCTCGGTTGTAGTCGTCGGGCTCGGAGTCCGATAGTAGCTCGAACATCTCTCGGCCATCCTCGTTCAAAGCACGCATCTTGATTTCAACAGAAGATCCCAATGAGCTGAGCACCCGGGGCTCTGGTTTGACCAAGACAGCCGGGCCCGGGGTTGTGGCTTCGATTGTGACGCGAATCGGATCAGAGAACGAAGATAAACGCGTCGTGGACGCGTCGGACCCTGGATTTTGGCCCGTACGCTGGAGGTACTGCTTCAGGGTGACAATATCCACCCATTCGTGATCAAGGAACGTGGCGGCGTTGTCAGCGATGTAGGCCAGAGTGAAAAGCTAGTTGGATGGGTAAGAATAGAATAGACGTGCCAACACCGCCGCGACGTGCAAGGTTCCGGAACTCCATCAACTGACGAGCTGGCATGGTACCGAGGTATTCTCGGTCGGCGGGTGTGTTTTGATCGTGGTTCGAGATCGGGCGGCATTTTGGCGCGCTTTTCGACGCGTCCTGGCGGGCTGGGGTGAGGAGTAATGGTGGTAGGAGAAAAGATGAAAACGGCAGGAGCTGACACGTGTTCCCTTGCGTAAGGCCCTTTCCCGACACACGGTACATTCCAAATTGGCAAGTGCCCTTTTGCATCAAAGGCGGCACATTGATGGCACCGTGTTTGATCTGAATGTGACGTGTTCTTGAATACATACACCTGCGTTCCGAGTTTTGTATATCCTCTCTTTCCTCCTCAATTTAATTCATGGAAACGGAAAACCAACCCGTAATACCAATGTGGCAGTATGTACTTAGCTCTTGTATTTAATTTCCAAAATTCTTCATCGACCATGTGTGGATTACCCATTCTCCTCATCATCAGCTTGCTCTCTCCTCGTACTCTTTTCCCGAGCACGTCAAATGACTCTGTGCAAATAAAACAATGCTTCGGGCCGGAATGCACACTTGAACCTGAGCGTAATCTACAATACATCCCGTCTGTTATCTGTATTTACACCATGCCTACAACTCTCTCTGTGCTAAATCTTCCCCTCCGGTACTCTGTATAATTCATTCGTGCAGCTAAGGGTTTGTTTATTCTTCTGAGCACCCTTTTCCCTGGCTCCTCCCTTCCGGGACCGATGGGCTTCGCGCTTCCCCCGTTCTCAGCCCGCGATGTTTTTGCGCTGCACGAACACCTTGATAACCTCTAACTCTGCAGTCCAGTCCTCTACATGCTTCCGTTTGTATCTATTATCAAGTTCGCGGCTGATCTCTCCGCGCGCAATCGGGCATTTCGGGGAGGGCCCCGTGAGGGTGATTTTTTCTTTGGTACGCGTCTATTCTCAACGTTGCCTTCGAAGTACATACACACTGCATCAATCCAACATCATTCTAATTGTTATCAGAGCTCCATAAAGGGCGCACCGTAGGGAAGATCTTGTTTACTTGTAAATACATGGAGACTCGAAGGCGAAACAACTCTGAAACCAAGTCCAAAAAATTGCTCACTCTTGGGTATTATTTGTCTGTTTGTGCCCGCCGCTTGCCGGCCATTCACTTTCATTGTGCTCTGTGTACCAAAATTGTCTCGATTCGGCTTATATAATCGGACACTTAGTCATCTTTGTCTTGTGACTCTGGGGCTCTCACCCTTCTCACTCGCACTTTGCTCGCGGCACTGGCGGTCTCCAAGGTTGTGCTCGGTCCGATACTTTAAAATCACTAATCAATCCTAGTCTCCAGTCAAACCATCTTTCCTCCGGGAGCAACAAAACTCGGACGGCATGTACATGGAAGAGCTAGTCTTGAGCTAGTCACATTAAGATCAAGCACGGCATATTTGTTCAAACCCGGCAGATTTGCCGCAAATGTGCCGTTTATGTCGATAAACACGGCATATTGCTGGCGATGCCGATGGTATCTTCCCCGGACACTTTCGATTAATGCAGTCGCAACGAGTTTCAAGCTTAGCGCTCGCGCAGATGGCACGCAATCCTACCAAGCCAAAAGTTTATTTAGCATGTCTAGAAATATCCTGTCAATTTTTTGCAAGCTCATTGAACAGCTCAATGAAGTTATGATATGTTTCGGCTAAAGAACCCAACGCCGCTGTTTCAACCTCGCACGGCTTGAAATACGGATATTTCAGACGATAGAACGAAATGAAAGGGGGAAAGAAACCATACTTTGCTTCCCCTTCGCTCTTTTTTTTGCGACATCTTCGTCTGTGTATCGCTTGCGAGCAGTGGGCGGTCTGGAGCGCGTTGAATGAACGATATTTGCTTCGTCCACTTCTTGTCGAGAACGGCGTGATTTCGGGGCTCTCGGGGCCGGCCCTGAAGATTGTTGAACAGCAGGAGGCGGGCCCGGTGGTAACTCGGGGGAAGGTGGAGGGAGTAAGGGCAAAGGGTCGGAAGAAGTAAAGGCGAACAGATCGATTGGGGCGCTGAAGTCGGAAATACCATCCAAGAACCCATACAAGTGCATGAAGTCGTCGAGAAAGTCTGGAATGGGTGCACCAGATTTCGAAGGGATCGGTGAGTTGAAGGTTTCTGCCGGTAGGCCAAATAAAGCGGGGTCAAAAATGGGGTTGAATGTCGAGAGCTCGGTACCGGGAATATGCGCAGAAAATGAAGTAACGGTGTTCCCACCCTCGAAGCTACTCATGAGCGAGTCGAAGTCGACGGGTCAGACTCAACGAGCCCAGAGTCGTGGCATTTTTCGGCCTCATCTATAGCGCCATAATAAGTATTAGATATAAGACTGCTCAACTCTTCATACCGTCTGAGGGCGAAGCGAGTCCAGAAGCCGCGGCCGGTTCTTCGGACTCGGAATCGTCGTCAGCATCTATAATAATCAATGAGCACAGTGAGAGATAATTAAGAACTGCGCACTGGCCATGGGAGATTGTGCTCGAAGATCGAGAGGTACGCTGAGGAGCTTCTATCACCTCCAGCTCCGAATCTCGGTTGTAGTCGTCGGGCTCGGAGTCCGATAGTAGCTCGAACATCTCTCGGCCATCCTCGTTCAAAGCACGCATCTTGATTTCAACAGAAGATCCCAATGAGCTGAGCACCCGGGGCTCTGGTTTGACCAAGACAGCCGGGCCCGGGGTTGTGGCTTCGATTGTGACGCGAATCGGATCAGAGAACGAAGATAAACGCGTCGTGGACGCGTCGGACCCTGGATTTTGGCCCGTACACTGGAGGTACTGCTTCAGGGTGACAATATCCACCCATTCGTGATCAAGGAACGTGGCGGCGTTGTCAGCGATGTAGGCCAGAGTGAAAAGCTAGTTGGATGGGTAAGAATAGAATAGACGTGCCAACACCGCCGCGACGTGCAAGGTTCCGGAACTCCATCAACTGACGAGCTGGCAAGGTACCGAGGTATTCTCGGTCGGCGGGTGTGTTTTGATCGTGGTTCGAGATCGGGCGGCATTTTGGCGCGCTTTTCGACGCGTCCTGGCGGGCTGGGGTGAGGAGTAATGGTGGTAGGAGAAAAGATGAAAACGGCAGGAGCTGACACGTGTTCCCTTGCGTAAGGCCCTTTCCCGACACACGGTACATTCCAAATTGGCAAGTGCCCTTTTGCATCAAAGGCGGCACATTGATGGCACCGTGTTTGATCTGAATGTGACGCGTTCTTGAATACATACACCTGCGTTCCGAGTTTTGTATATCCTCTCTTTCCTCCTCAATTTAATTCATGGAAAGGGAAAACCAACCCGTAATACCAATGTGGCAGTATGTACTTAGCTCTTGTATTTAATTTCCAAAATTCTTCATCGACCATGTGTAGATTACCCATTCTCCTCATCATCAGCTTGCTCTCTCCTCGTACTCTTTTCCCGAGCACGTCAAATGTCTCTGTGCAAATAAAACAATGCTTCGGGCCGGAATGCACACTTGAACCTGAGCGTAATCTACAATACATCCCGTCTGTTATCTGTATTTACACCATGCCTACAACTCTCTCTGTGCTAAATCTTCCCCTCCGGTACTCTGTATAATTCATTCGTGCAGCTAAGGGTTTGTTTATTCTTCTGAGCACCCTTTTCCCTGGCTCCTCCCTTCCGGGACCGATGGGCTTCGCGCTTCCCCCGTTCTCAGCCCGCGATGTTTTTGCGCTGCACGAACACCTTGATAACCTCTAACTCTGCAGTCCAGTCCTCTACATGCTTCCGTTTGTATCTATTATCAAGTTCGCGGCTGATCTCTCCGCGCGCAATCGGGCATTTCGGGGAGGGCCCCGTGAGGGTGATTTTTTCTTTGGTACGCGTCTATTCTCGACGTTGCCTTCGAAGTACATACACACTGCATCAATCCAACATCATTCTAATTGTTATCAGAGCTCCATAAAGGGCGCACCGTAGGGAAGATCTTGTTTACTTGTAAATACATGGAGACTCGAAGGCGAAACAACTCTGAAACCAAGTCCAAAAAATTGCTCACTCTTGGGTATTATTTGTCTGTTTGTGCCCGCCGCTTGCCGGCCATTCACTTTCATTTACCAGTAAGCAACTATCGCTTCTCAGTCAGCGGCTGACATCAGCCTCGGGATCGGTTAAACGGCCTCCGGGCGCCGGGTGACCCGGATTAGATTGTGAATTAAGTATAGGTCAAGGCTCCAAGACTCTACGAGTACTCAAGGCATACAACATCGCGAGGTACGAGTGAAAATTGTTGTATTGTCTGCTTATAAGAGACTACTCAAGGCATCGATCCCAAAGAAAAGAAAGTAAGACCCTCCCGCAACTCCTCGCATACAGCTGGACCGAGACACCGATGCGTCCCCGCATGTGAAAAGTCAATCAGGGACGGGACCCCATCGTCCGCGACAACGATGTTCTCCGCACGCAGGTCTCCGTCCACCATTCCCAACTGGTGCACCGTCTTCAGGTCCTCGTACAGCGACGCCCTAACAAGACGGCGCGCGTCAGGGGCGGGGGAAGAACATCGAGTCCCGACGCACCGTTGGGACCGACTCAGCTCGGCCATATGACTGACACGCGCGCCGCGGTGCGCCAGGACCAGAACCGTGAATGTGCGGCACGCGAAGAGGCCGAAGACGCGCGGGACGACGCGCCCCTGCAAGCGCTGCAGCTGACGGTATATCGCGGCCTCGTGCAGCAGGATGCGCGTCTCCGCCTCGTACAGCGCTACTTTCGCCACGACGGCCGCGCACGCGGACCCACTGTCGCCGCCCGCGACGCTGCCCGCAAAGACCGGGCCGACGATTCCTTGGTCGAGCTGTTGATCGAATGTGAACGTCTCTTGGACGAAGGGGTTGTGACTCTCGCAGCCCGGGTTGGGGACGCGCGCGAGCCAGTGCGTGGCGGGCGGGCTGCCCGGCAGAGTGAAGGTCATCCCCACGAGCCCAACCTAAACGAAACTGCGCAGTCAGCCGTCGTCCAGGAGCAAAAAAAAGACCACCGACCCCGTCGGAAGTACTATCAGCAGCGCCGTCTTTGACTAACAGCACCTCCAGTCCCGCTGCGCGTGTGCTCGCCAAGTCAAGTCGAATCATCAAGGACAGACATATGTAGGGGAGAAGAGAATGAAACGCAGTTAGGAGGAGACTTCGTCGATCAGCCGTTTCAAATTGAATAGGTCGAGGTAAACCCCGCTCCGGCCTGTTGATGCACCTCGGTCTCGAGACGACGGCGCATTTCTAGCGCGGCGCCGTTATTGTGCTATCGCCGGATCAGCCTGCTGCCCACAAACGTAAATGGCTGAACGGGAGAAGAAGAAAAATGACAAGTACCCTTCCTGCGCAACGCGACACCATCGAACCCCGTCCCAAATGCGCTGCGAATCGTGGAGAGAAAATGAGCACCATGCGAATCCGCATGTACTTAAACTCGGATGGGGGGTTTTGCATTGAAATTTAGCAGCGTTCAAAAACAAAAGACGACAAGTATGGGGCTATAGCTACAACAAACAGACCTCGCCGCGTTCAGTTAGTCTCCCTGGATCAAGTCCGCAATCGAGCTGTTGTACCCCTTGGGCGCCTTGATCGTCAGATCCGCTTGTTGCCTAAACCAAAACGATTCTTGTGAGTCGGAAAGCAAAGGGAAGGAAAGCGGGGAAATGGGCACGCACAGACGCATGCGCAGCAGGACCTTGCGGTTCGTCGACTGGATGTCGCGCCCAGCCTTCATGGCGCGCGCGAACAGCTCCGCGCGGTAGTCGGTCTGCTTCGCGTACAGAATCTGCGCAGGGCAATGTAATGAGGTTCGAGCCCTCTGAGGACCGTCGGGCACGGACCTTGTTCTGGCTGTCGACGCGCCCGTGGATGGACCCGGACTGGATGAGAGAAACAACCTGCTCTTCGACCTCCTCGACCGTCCACCCGAACGCGCCGCTCATGCGGTCGAGCTTGATCGACGCGAACGGCTGAAAGTACAGCACCACCGCCCAGTTGCGGATCATGTTCGTCAGCTCGACGACGTGGTGCGCGAGGTAGATGTCTAGCGCATGGCGCGACTACGCTGAGAGGTCAGCGGCGCGGGCGATGGACAGGCGCGTAGACGTACGGAATAGCGGTTCAGCAGCTCGAGCACCGTCTTGAAGTTGCTGCTCAGGTACGCCTCGACAAGCTCCCGGACGTACGGCTCCTGCTCGACGTACACGCCAAATGTCGAGTTCTCGAGGATCTGCGTCTTCAGCGCTGACCGCGGCAGGCTTGCGAGCGCGCAGAGCACGCCGTAGATCGCGATGTCACCGGGTGCGATGAGCTGCGCCGGCGATCAGAAGTGGTAAACACGCAGGAATGGCAACGGTACCTTGCCCATCCAGTCCCCAAAGTCCTTCGCCGGCCCCAGTTTGAGGAACGAGTACGCGGCCTTTTGGTAGTTGCCGGACGCGAGGCTGGAGAGGGCCGTGGCGAAATCGAGTTTCGACTGAACGCGCTCACGGTCCTCCGACACGGCCTTCCTCTTGTTCAGAAGCGGGGCGGCGGCGGGGGCAGTGGCGTCGCCTTCCTTGGCGTTTGCCGCTGCCGCCGATGCTGCGTCGAGTGCTGCGTCGGCTTTGAAGACGTATGTAGGCAGATGGGAGTAATTTCGTTGTTCGACAAGAAGCTGCGGCGGGTTAGATAATGGCAGAATACACAAAAAAGAGACGTACCTCGAGCACAGATAGACACATCTCTAGAACATGCTGGCTCGTGGTGCAAAACTCTCGTGATTTCGTGTAGTGTTTTAATGCAGTTGGATATTCGCCGACGGAACGATAAAAGTCGCCGAGGTCGCGGTGCCCCATCTTGAGTGGCGAGTTAACAAAAAGTAGAAATGCGGATCCGAGGGCGAGCTTACGCGGATGCTCTCTTTGATCATATTGTTAGAATACGTCTTCAATTCCACCTCGAGCTTGGAGCGCTCCGCCTGGTTCTTCGCCATCGTCTCGTCCGCCCATCTTGTGTCAAGGGATGCAAGGTCCATCGCGCTGGGCAGCGGCGCGTCCGAGACGCCACTGATCTGGTCGTATGCGGACATTACCTGCTGGTAGAGCGATGGGTCGCGCGACTGGTGGATGTGTTGCACCGCGAGCTGGAACGCTTCTGGCGCGAGGGCAGGGCATGTGGCAATTATGTGAATGAGACGGTCGACCGCGGTGCGCCCTGGAATAGATTGAGAACACAGTCTCGACGCGCGGGCGCCTGTCGGATGTTACCTGTGTAATTCGAGATGTAGCCGTCCAAGTCGAACGGGTGGAGATCGTCCACGGGGACCAAGTGGGGTCTGCGAGTGTGGTGGGTGCTGCTCTGTCCAGTTTCTTCAGGAATATCGACGTCCATAATGAGGAAAAGGAAGGCGAGCTGATGACACTTGTTTACTCCTTCATCTCTGCATTGAACCACGTCGCAATGCCGCCTTGGGATCTCCTGCCGGTTGAACTTGTCCTCGAAATATTCACCCGCTGTCTCCCCTCCCAGGGACTGGCTCCTCTTGCGCTCGATGAGCCCCCTCTACTCCTCGTCCATGTATGCCATTCCTGGTGCGAGATCGCGATGTCCACCCCACAACTGTGGGCATCCATCCTCGTGAGCCCATCAAGACACAAGATATCGCGTGCAATGGTCGAGCGTTGGATCCAGGCCTCAGGAACGGGCCCATTGGACATCGGACTGCATATGGTCGACGACGACGATCGTAGCTTTTTTGGCCCGATTCTTGCCCTGCACCATCGTTGGCGGGTTCTTGATATGGAGCTATCCGACACTGCGCTGCTTATCGAGGCAGAGGGCCCCTCTCCGTCCCTCGAGACGCTCATCGTGCGCCCATATGGAGGAAACGTATCTTCCTTGTACAAATTTTCGCCAAATGTAACCACTGTGAAATGGAGGACGGCCTTCGACCTAGACTTGTTATTTTCACCACTCCGGCGACAGTTGACCCACTTGGAAATTCACGACACTATTGTCCCCTCCTCCCTGTGCCGACATCTTATGAGAGCGTGCGCCTCTTTAGAAGCATTCCACGTTAAGGTGCTAGACACGGAGGATAACCCCAAGACGCTCATCCACCCGCAATTACGCAGCCTCGATCTACATTCCCCCTCCGGCGCGTACTTGTTCGTCAGATCCCTTATGCTCCCTAAACTCGAGCGACTGTCATACAACATGGGTTTCTATCGCCTCAATGCTATCCAGACTTCCCAACTGGTCGCATTCTTGGCGCGCTCCGGCGACACACTGCAGTCGCTGACGCTGTGCGACGCCTACGTCGAATCGGGCGAGGCCGCCTTCCTCCTCGACGCCCTCCCGCACCTCCCGCACCTCCGCGAGCTCTCGATCCTCCCCAGCGGCTCCTTCGACGCGCGCTCCAGCGCCTTCTCCGCGTTCCACCTCTCCGACGCGCTCTTCGCGGCGCTGGCTGCTGGCCTGCTCCCCCACCTGCAGCACCTCGTGTTCCACAGCTGCGTAGGGTTCACCGACACCGCGTTCGTGGATATGGTGTGCGCTCGATGGCGCGCTGTTCCCCGCTTACGGACCGTGGACGTCGGGCTGGACCATGCGGTCGAGGCCGCACAATTGGAGCGCCTGCGCGCGTGCCGCGGTGCTGGGCTGGACTTTCCCCACTGGGGCGTGTTGGCGGCCGGACCACGGGCGAGCCACGTACGGCGCGAGGTTGTTTTGGTGTCGGCCTGAATGCATCCGCAATTTCCCTCGACTCGCTGATATCATGTCGGCTTCGTTCGGATTTAGGACACGTATCTGTATTTAACTGCATACATCAACGCCACTCTAAATGGATGATCTTCCGACATCCGTTCTCGTCGTCCTACTCGCTGTCAGCGCGGTCTGTTAGCTCCCGTTGATCGTCGGCCAAAAGTCGGGTCCTTCGACTGCTCCTTTCTACTGCCGTCTGACATGGATTCTACTACCTTCCTCATGAGACCACTGCAACATATACCCTCTTCCTCTGACCGCAAACTTCAAGAGACCGTAAACAAAAACGGAGATATTAACTATTTGCGATAAGTTGGCGCCCATCCGCTCCTCAAATGTGGCTGGATTCTGGCTGACGTGTGATAGGTACGAGGGAGATAGGGCGTACATAGATCTAAAGTACCTAGGCAGAGATAAAAATAAGATGAAAACATATCCTTACGGAATAAACGGGAGCAAATAGTCCAAAAAGTGGCAGATCCCCTAAGGTACTCTTGCTCGCGCGACGATGAACGGCAAGTCCAGGAACACTGGCCATGGCGTCTCCGCGCAGCTGCGGCGGCTGCCTACCCCCGTGGCCCTGCTCATTGGTGTCCTCTTCGGCCTTTTCTTCTCCCGCCTCCTGCCTTGGGCGAATGTCTCGTCGGCGACGTGGAGAGGGTACAATATAGCCGCGAGATCGCGCCAGCAGAGCCGCCAGCCCATCCAGCTCCCGTCGTTCGAGCAGCGCCAGCGTATATTCCATCTCCTGACGTCTCTCTCGCCCCATTACACCAAGGAGTGCACGAGAAATACCCAACCCCTCTACCAGAAGCAAGCCAGGGAGCGCTATGCATCACTCATAGGCCACAAGTCCCCCTCGCGCAGCTCCTGGCTCGGTGGATTCGGCATGGGGGGCAGCGTCGAGCCCGAGTACCAGAGCACCCGCAGAGATGTCGTGTCCTCGGAGCACAAATATTTCTTCGGAATCAATCTCTACAACTCGTTCGACATCATCCCGGACCTCTTCGCCACCCTCTTCCGTGTCGCCGCGGTGCTGGGATACCACAATGTGTATGTCTCCATCTACGAGAACGGCTCGACGGACCAGACAAAGGCCCTCCTCCGCATATTCGACGCGCTCACCCGCAGCGTCGGCATGCGCATCACCATCCGCACCTCCACGCGCACGCGCGGCGCGTTCAACCACCGCATCGAGTACCTCGCCCAGGTGCGCAACGCCGCCTTCGTCCCGCTGCACGAGCTGCGCGACGCAGAGAGCGAGTTCTTCGACACCATCGTCTTCATGAACGACATCCTCCCCTGCGTCGACGACCTCCTCGAGCTCATCTGGCAGTCGCGCAAGAACAACGCCGGCATCACCTGCGCCGCCGACTACATGTACCACGACGAGATCGGCTCCCCCGTCTTCTACGACAACTGGGTCGCGCGCGACATCAACGGCACCGCGCTCGAGAACGCCCCCTTCGAGTCCATCTTCCACCACCCCCCGTCCAACGACCGCTTCCAGAAGCACCTCCCCATCCAGGTCCAGAGCTGCTGGAACGGCATCGCCGTGCTCGACCCCGCGCCCTTCTACTCGCCTCCGCACGTTCAGTTCCGCATGGCGCGCATCACCGAGGGCGAGTGCAGCGCGAGCGAGTGCTCGCTCATCTGCAATGACTACTGGAACGCGGGCTACGGCCGTATCATGATGGTTCCGCGCGTCAAGCTCGCATATGACCGGGTACGTCCACGCAGCCTCATCCGCGCCAATGGCACTAACGCGCGCCCTGTAGCGGGTATTCGACATCATCCACCCCCAGCGCCGCAACCTCACCGCGATCCGCGGGTACGTGCGGATGGGCGGCCTCCCCGACGACCCCCGCACCGACCCGCAGGATCGCTCGTGGTTCGGGCCCCACGACCGTCTGTTCACCGAGGAGGAGAGCGAGCCGCTCGACTTTACCGCGGGCCCGGACCACGGTACGTTACCCTCTTTCTCAAGCTAACCATTCTCACTCATTTTTCAGTGTGGTGCTGGGGCTGGGACGGTGCTGGCGACCTCGAGGGCCCCGACGTCGACCCCATCTGGGAGCGCATGTCGAACAAATCGACGAGCGCGGACGCCGTCGTCGTCAAGCACAACCGCAGCCTGCTCTGACGCGCGCATTTGCATTTGGATTCGTAGTAACTGCATACCCGCACGCTTATCATATTTAATATCCCTTATTGCATCTTCTTGGAGTGGGACCTTGCTAGACTGTACTAGGTGTACGATGGACTGCTGCAAAGCTAATTGACATGTGGAGGATTCGATCTATCGGTATCGCCGGCGAAGAGGTTTTGATCCCATAACTCTGGCGCCCCGAAAAAGTCGAAGGTTGGGAGCAAGAATCCGGCTGTGTCCAGCTCAGGGAAGATGTTACCCTCAGCCGACAGGAAGCCGGCGATTGCGTCGTCCTGGGATTGTGTGAGGAAATCCAAAGGCGTCTGAGACCATGCCGAGCCTAGTTCATTCTGGGAATTCCAGTAGGGGGTGTACGATGCCGGGAGTTCCAGATCGGCAGGCAATAGATTTGTCTCTTGTAGCTCTGACGCGCTGTGCTGCGTCTCTGCGGGAGATGAGGTCTCCGGCGGCGTTGCCGCTTCCGCAAACCGAATGCCTTTGTGCGCAAGGCGGCGTGCGATGACCGGCTTCAGCTTGTCCTGCAGCAAGGCCGCGAGAATGTCCCCCGTCCGCGCGGCGCACTGCCACGCCTGGCCCATCTCGTGGAGATGGCGCACGCACTGCTCAACCTGCGTGAGCGCGGTCTTGAGCGACCCGTGCGCGACGCGGTGGCTCGCCGTCGCTTGCAGCGCGAGCAGCAGGAAGATCGTTCCCGCGCTGAAAATGACTTGCAGCAGCGTCACCGGTGCGTAGCGGAGCGTGTAGAGGGACGACCACGTTTCGAGCAGCTCTAGTACGTTCTCTGCGGCTCGCTTGCATAACTAGTGCCAGATTCGATGAGTAAGCTTTCTGGAGTGCATTTTTTCCAATTTACCTTGACGTGGTCGATCTCGCGGTCCGAGTATTGGATGGACTGCGCTCGTCGGTTGAGAAAAGGCCGGTGGAGAACGATAAAGCACCACCAATACTCGCAGTGCAGCATGAGCCGCTGCGGTGTGGATTTCGCCCGGTTCGCTGGAGTAAGATTGAGCTGGGGCGGAAGACGGCTTCTCCAATTATTGAGCTGTAGATCGATCTTGGTGACATTTTCATCGATTTTGATTACATCCGGTCGTGAGGGATTGTCCACACCGGTTCTAGCTGGATTTTAAAAGGCGCACGAGAAAGACGGGCGTAGGTATACGCACAAGATATCAATGATCTCACGAGCTATCCCGAAAAGCGACGAGGACTCAAAGAATGTGAGGGAGAGGTAATTTGGTTGAGGGGGTATGTTCGCTGGAGCATGGTGCCAAGGAATCTGATCATATTCAGAATCCACGAACGGCATTGGGACGGTGGGCCGGTTCAAAGGCGGGAGAGAGAAATCTCGTCCAAAGTAAAGGGCCCAACAGACGTCCTGAAAATTTATTTTAGCCGTGGAGAGATAAAATAACCGAACACTGTCTACCATGGAATATACAGACCAATGAGCCCAGTTCCTGGCGAGCATTTCATCGGGTGCGATCAGCCCTGATTTGACCCATGCCTTAGAATCGACGCTTAGACCAACTTCGAGAACGAGATGAGTCAATTTTCAATTTAAAAAAGCCGGCACTAAGACTCACGAGACAAGCTCATTCTGCTACACATCCCAAAATACAAGTCGCCGAGGATTCGATCGCCAAGGTCCGCATAGTATGTGCCTAAGAATGCTAGCGAATTCACAAAGCTGATGTCAGGTTTCTGGGATTCCGCCTCCAGACACTCTTTAGCAGTATTAGCAAAGAATTGCCGCGTTTTCGGGTCGCGTATGTATGGGTCATCGGAAAATATAGCGGATAGAGAGAGAAGTGCGTTGTGCAGCATGGGGGAGTAGTGCGGTGTTCTCGGAGGTCGTTGTGATCGAGGAACGCTCAAAGCACGATGCATATCTCTCAGAAAAAGAGGAGGCACGACGCGGAGACACCACATGGTGAAGAACTTGAAGGACAAGTCGAGGATTCTGGAAAGCGGCTGAGAGCTGTCAAGTGGGGGATGATCAAAAGTAAATACATACCTGTCGTGTTCTTGTCTGTCGATAGCCACTTCTGGCGGCAAGTGTCTTGACCAGTCGATATTCAGGTCGGAATCGGATGCACATACGCCGTCCACGAGAAGTACATATGAAGAATGCGGATCTTCGATGACGTTGGCATTTCGTGGAAGAACTTTATTCGGAGGCCTGCTACCGAATCGGAAAGGTGAAGTTATTCCGTGGAGCAGAAGGCCCCCGATTTTATCATCAAGCTGAATCTATATCAGGATGAAGAGTGTAGTAGATAGAAGAGGAAATTGCCTTGAGACACTGCGCAGATACAGTCAACTCATGTGTGATTTCTTCGTCGGAGTCGAGCACATCGGTTTCGTCGGAATCCGCCGCCCCTTCCTTTACGTTCTGTTCTTCCAGCCGTTGTGGACGAAATTGGAGGTGAGAAGACACATCTTGGCAGGTACATTTTGCTAGTATTCCTTCAAGCAAATCCGTGTAGGCTTGCAGTGCATCAGTACGCTTTCGTAGCGCCTCAAAATGGGCCTCTGTGCGAGTCCGGGGAGCCGCATCACGTCCCCAAGAGCACTGGAAGCGGGGTCAGGATCGTTGTTATACCAGCCTGAGTCTGAGTGATGTCGACACACTTCGTCATCTCTACCAGAAACCCCGCAGGAGCCACAAACTGGCTTGACACCGTCACATTTAGACTTTCTAAATCCAAGGCAGTGAACGGTCAGTCGGGTTTGCTCCGACGAAATTGGTCGTGGTCTTACCTTGCTCGACAGATTGTGCATGCCTGAGCTGCATACGGTCGGCGTCGGTTAGCGGTTTCCTTCGGCATTTCCTAGGTGTTTCAAGAAAGTGCGCGTTCGCAGTGAAAGTCGTCGGTCAAAGCGCGACATAGAGAGGCTTAAGAGCGATGAGCACCGTTCCGACCGGGAGACACATTTGGATCTCGGACCGGACTTGGAGTTGGGCCGGCCCGGGAGTCGGACACAAAGTGCAGGAGCGGAAGGCTCTCACATGATCTCACAGCCGAAAAAGCTGGAGCGCTGAAGCAGAAGCTCACGAATCACACCGGTAGATGTAAACCCAGCCAGCTGGGTAAAAGAAAAACGACAAGTTCTAAACCACACAAGATTATACTAAGGAAATTTAACAATCCAATTTATGAAGCACGCCGCGAGCGTCGGACTCGGAAGTGAGTAAAAGTCGCGAATGCCATCGGAGGCGGGGGCAGTGTGGTTTGTGTGGTTTGTGTGCGTAATCATCGAGAAAAGTAGCGGGGAGCGCCGGACAAAGGGGCGCGGCAGGTATTGTGCGACCGGCAAGCGACGGGCACCGGTGGCGCGGCGGGTGGATTGGAAGAAGACCACACGGCGGGAGACGAGTGCCCGGGCGGAGATGGAGGGGGCGCGGCGGACTGGTTCTGCGCGCGTTTTGTGGAGTGAAACAACGAGCCTGTCATGAAGGAGAGTGATGCCGGTGGGCTCGGGGTGCCTTATCCGCGTGGTGAAAGGAAAGGAAAGGCGGCGGGACGGGCGGACAGGGACAAGGGCGGCGAGACGAGCGGTGACGATAACTGAAGGTCGCAAACGAGCATGTCGTGAAGGAGGGTGATGCCGGTGGACGTGGGGTGCCTTGTCGGCGTGGGGCTGCTGTCAATGCTAAAGAAAGGGCGCCGACGGGCGAACGGAGACGACGACGACGACCTGAAGGAGGGGAATAAGTATCGCATCAAGGAAGATGAGAGAAGATGACTAACCACGGTGTCACCACACCAAAAACGAACACCATCCCGAAAGCTGGTCAGCCAACGCCTCCCGCGTCGAAGCGCGTCCGCCCGCGGGGCCAGCATCGGTCTGAGTCGGGTCGACCACGTACCGCGGCGTGCGAGCCGGGCAGGCGTCCCTGTCGACTGCACATCTTGATCTTCGCGTCGTGGTTCCCTCGGGAATGGAGGCGGCGGTGGTGGGGGGAGGTGTGGTCGTCGTCGTAATCTTCGTCATCAGCTGGCAGGGCAAGTGCAGAGACGAGGATGCCGGGGCGACGGGTTGTCGGGGGAAGGGAGCCTGGTGTGACCTGGTTCCTCGGAGTCCGTCTATCCATCCCTGTACTCGGCACATCCATCCTGCGCAGCTGCTGTCCGTCTCAGCGTCTTCGCTTGTGGTCCTCGGGGAAAACGACACAGGGGCGGCGAAAGCGAGGGTCGAGGGAAGGGATGCGGGGGCGACGAGGCATCGGCGGGAGGGAGCCTGGTGCGGCCTGATTCCGCGGACCCTCGTCTATCCATCCAGACACCCGACGCTTGCGTCCGCACACGGCTGGGGCCCGAGTCGTTCTTTCAACTGGCGGCTGGCGGGGGCGAAACGGAGAATGAATATCGCGCTCCAGATGCGGGGGCGACGGGTGCTCGGGGGAAGGGAGCCTGGGACGGCCTGGTTCCTCGGATCCAGCGTCTAAACAGCTGGAGGCGACATCCTTCTCGCAGTCGGGCTCGACAGGTCCAGTCAGCTGATAGCAGCGTAGTCTCGAGGGAGAGGCGGGGGGTAGATCGTCGGATGCTTGTCATCAACGTTGTCTCGATGGAGGACGGCATCGAGAGGGATGATGCGAGGGCGGAGTGAAGACACGTCTCCAGGGTGGGCGACGTCGAGAGGAATGGGGTGGGAGCGGATAGAGCGCGCAGTAACGGGATTCTAGGCGCGGCGGGTGAGTGTGACGAAGGCGGGGGCGGCCAACGCGTAGACGTGGACTGTCGGCGAGTGGGGCGCGACACTGACAAGGCGGTTTAAGTATTCATGTCGTCGAGGACGATGGAGGGGAGAGTGCTCACTGCTTGAGATGAATTGTCAGCCACCCGGAGGAGGATGCCTGTGGGCGTAGGGAAGGAGGTAAGGTATGCCCATAGGCGGGAGACGCGCGAGGGCGAGGCAAATGAACGCGAGCGCGATGCTAGCAGGGGAATTTAAGCATTCGCGTCGCCGAGGATGATAGAGGAAGAAGGACTCACTAGGCGACGTTCAGCCAAACGGGAGGAGGATGCCTGTGGGCGCGGAGAAGGAATGGAGGGATACCCAAAGGCGAGAGAATGGAATAGACGCCCAAGGGCGAGCTGAAAGAGTGTCCATTGTAAGGAGTGTGTTGTGGTGGGAGGTAAGAGAGGTTAGAATGAGTGGGTGTTTGTCCATATGTTCTTCGACTTTGGCCAAACCGTCAGCCGCTGACCGTGTCAGCCACTTGCGAACGTGCCGGCACAAGTCAGTAGCTCTATTAGGGGGTAACATTTGAGAGTCTCTGCGTAGCCGAAGCGCGCAGATAATTCGACTGGGTGTTGAATAGCAAAAAACTTGCATTGAGGCAACGTCGCACTACCAGTCAGCCAAAATCATGCAACCATTTAGTTGACATCATACTAGTCCGCACAATCAGGTTGCGGTATTGCATATATTGTACGAAGGCGTTGAAGCTTGATCCCCTCCGTAGCGGTGACGCAAAGCAGCTCCTGTTCCACAAAATTGCGCAGTGAAATTGTACATGTTACTTGAAGCTCGTCTCAGGTCAATACAGCCGACGGAATGTTTGGAGAGGTAAAATTTTTGAAGGAGCGGACAAGCTGCGCTGAGCTGGCTTGAAGCTTTCCCTTTTGTCAACGGTCAAGGTTGGGTCAAGGTTTTTTTGGTGGCTCTGAGTACATCGGTGTCGGGTCGTTCTCGGAGTAGAAGGAGGAGCGAGTGGGCACAGTCTGGCAATGGACCGTAAACGCGAACGCAAGGCACGGAGCGCCGGCTAAGCGCGGGCCGATTGTTGACCGAGTCTGTGGCTGTGCTAGGGGCTAACCAGCATAAGCACCATTTCTTCGCTTCTCTTCCGAACGAGCTTCTCGCACAAATCGCCGCTGTGTCAACAAGGTCACGTCTCAGGCGATACTTTCAAGGCAGAACGGACTCTGTTCCATGTTTCTCGCCGATTCCGAGTCCGCAAAATCACTATCGAACAGGACCACTGTCGTCGAGCTCGAGCTTGACTCACATCCTTGAGAACTCCTCAAACTAAACCTTAAGCAATCACAAGAATCTAAAATATGGGCAATGTGCGCTCGCAGTATGGCGTGGACCACTGAATATTACTCTCGGTCATATTGCACTCCATACCCAGCCAGTGGTCGCCACTATATGATATATCTCCGCGGAACACCTTGCAATTGTTGGAACAACATCAAAAACCCTGCAGAATAATACAAATAGAGACGGCGGCACAGTTACATAGCGACACCAAAGAATCAAAGGCAGCACTACATCATCCCAGAATTCTGCGCAATAAAAGTATCCGAGTTTAGATTCTCGAGGAACGAGGTCCAAAAGATGTCGTCCATAAACAAATCAGAATTCGCGTTTGGGAGATCTTCGTAGTCTGGAGGATTCAGATAGTTCGCGCTGTTCCTATGTGCTGGTTCGTAAGCCGGGGCGGAGGTGGGCCACTCCACTGGCATGTCCATGACACACTGGCACGCATTGGGGCCCTCGGTCCGCGGGATTCGCCGCTCCCACGCGCTGAGCAGCGCGGCGAGGACGTACCCGCAGCGCGCGGCGGAGTGGTCCGGCGCGTGCGCGAGCTGGCTCAGGCGGTCGATGGTCATGGCTTGGAGCCGCTCGCTCGCGCCGCCCATTCTGCTGCCGCTGAGCTGGTGGATGGAGAAGTTGGACACGAATATCCAAGTCGCGGCGAAGCCGACCATCACGTAGACGTTGTCCGGTGCCGTGCTGAGAAGAGTCAGGTCCGACGAGGCCAAGAATGCGGTGAGCACGGCTTCAGCACAAATGAGCGCGGTGCGACCCCAGAAAAGAGAAGCACATGTTCCCTCCGTTCTGACTTGCCACCAGGGAGTTAGTGGCGTCTCCCTCTCGTGGACCGTCCGAATTTCACGGAGACCATGGTGCATCATGAGGAGTCGACACGCCTGGTATTGAAGAATGAGCATCTGCGAGTAAAATGTTTTGTAACAACTGCAAAGGATGAGCGCCGATAATACTAGTATCGTATTGAGACTGTATCTCACCAGGCAAGGGGTTCAAGAGTCGGCCGAGACCTTCAATGGCATAGTTGGAGCTATTTAGCGTGTGAAAGAAGACGCTCAAGTCGTTGGCAGACTTCAGGCGGGTTTTGAGCGCGGTTTCAGTCATCTGGAACAATTTTGCGCTGAGGCCCAGGCGAATGTCACGAATAGCGGAGAGGGTGAAGTCGGGGAGCGTAGCCAAACTTGCCATATCGTTATCTAGCTGCGAAATGCGGGAGACAGGCCCCCGTCCAGTCCCGACGCACAGCCTGAAAAATGGGATCAGCTAGTCACGGAAATGAGAAAAGTAGGAAAAGATGTACATCGACTCGGATATTGAAAGAGACATCCACTGTTAACGCTGGAAATTAGAACGCGCGACACAGGAAAGAAATTGAACTCTACCAAACGCCATCTTCGAGTGGATTCATCGATCTCTGCTTGTTTGTCTGCGGTTAATCCCTCCTTGCCGGCTCGCAAACCAATTGCACGTTTCGATTCGTTCTGAAGGTGCAAATTCATCGCCATGCTGACGGCCGACGCGATGAGCAATCGCCCATCCCGGACCTCGGCGCCAGTACCGCAGATCGGCGCCCACACGGAGAGTATGAGAAGCGCCTTGATTGAGTCGAGGGATGGCTGGGGATTGAATATTTCTCGGAGAAAGACGTCCTCCGTGAGCTTTTGAAGCCGCGGAGCAACTCCCGATCGAACCCCGGGCCCCAAGTGTCGTGAGGCAATCGTGCAACGAACTATATCCAGCAATGAATTTGTACATAGTAAGGACCCTGGCTGAGCACACAGCCATGGGGCGTATCGAGTCTCGAATCTGTATGCCATGTCAATATTCACTTTCTTCAAGTTTCCAGACGGCAAACACCACAACTTACATCTCTAAAAGCGAGGTTATTTCTGGTAGGTCCAATATATCCTCTAGACTCGCCACGTTCGGGAGTCCAAGACCTGCATCAGTGCGCGGAGACCTGACGAGCACCTGGATTGCGAGCATTGGAGTTGCAGTCCAGTCGACGCGGCTTACAGACCCCCATATCGGAGTCGTCGCTGTTGGCACAAGGTCTTCCGGCATCATTCCATATCGGCCGGTGGTGGCATTGGGCCGGGATGATGCGGCGACCGTGGCAAGGGTATCCAGACCACCATAGATTTCTGGAGAACTGGCCGCCTCTGCTGAGACCGCGGACGCGGGTGAGGTATGTGTGGTCGTTTTCGGCAAAAAGTGGATGAGGTCGGAGGTCTCGAATGAGCATTCCACACCGAGTACTTTGCAGCGGTGGCAGCGAATGGTGATTGGAGTTCCCGCCTGGGGCCGAACATCGAGTATCTCGCACCGGCTCTTTTGGCGGCGGCACGAGGCACACGCTTGGCTCGCCTTTGTCCTCTTCGGCGCTGGATTTTCGCCCGTTGGTGTTGCGACCCTTTTCATAGAGGATGGTGGAGAGAGAGAAGATGCAAAGAGGACCTAGATCTGGTCCGGCGGGACGTGTTGTGGTCGGTTGATCCGTCGGGATCACGACGTTTGTAATCCTCGGCCATCCGTCGGACAAGTTCGGGCATGCACATGGTACAACCCATGTAGAAACCGAAAACCTGCCTGTTTCCTCGAAAACGGAACACCCGACGACACAAAACCGGAGACCACACCAGTGCACAAAAAAAGACCAAAAACTTGCAAAGTTCCCGTCGTACATTCACATTCAAATTACACTAAAAATACCCGCATCCTCGCATCAATTAAGTTCTCCTCATCGACATCCTCATCTCGTCAGTCATTATACGCACTTCTTCTCAAAGGCAGCGACCGTCGCCTTGGCGAGATCGACATCCTCTTTGCGGATCCGCCACTGCGAGATGATGGAGGCGCTGGTGTACGAGACCTAGCAGGAACGACTCGGTATTTAATTACAGCATAGAATGAAAGAATAATGAACGGACCCTGTTTCCTGCATTCTCGAAGGCCTGGGCACCAGCGGAGTCCAGCCCGACGACATCGAAGCACTGCGCCTCGAAGTTGGGGTTCAGGCTCTCGACGATCATCATCTGGTTCTTGGTCGCGCTGAGCGGGCCGAGGAGCACCGACGGCGAGCGGCCGGTCTTTCCGGGGAGGGTACTGATGTAGGACTGGCGCTCCTGTTCCTTGATTGCAGCGTTACCGCGGATGAGCTCGGGGATTTGGACCTACAGAACAAGGCGTCAGAAACATGTTTACTCGAGGAAGGCGCGAAGAACGAAGGAATACCTTGTCGCGGGTCTCGCGGAAGTTGGCGGACGACTTGGCGAAGATGGCGCAGACTTTGCCCTTGAGGTTGTTGTTCTTCGCGTTGATGGCCGCAGCAGACTCAGCACTAGGTTATCGCCCCATCAGTATCGCGATATCGGGGGTAAGAGAAGCAGAGAAAGAACATACACGCTCAGAGTGTCCGAGATGTAGAGACCCGACCCAAGCTCGGCGTCAAGCCCGGATTTGCCGATAGTCTGCCCCTCCACGGTCGTAGGCCGGACGATCTCCCCGCTGCTCTCCCAAAGGTTTGCAGTGTTCTACGCACAAATATCGGTTGAGGACGACGCCCTAAATATACACAGCAATGGGCTCGCACCTCGTTGGTTCCGTGCCATCCAATGAATTCATTGCCGCCGGTAAGACGGGGCTGGATCAGGCCGAAGAGGGTACGGCGCGCGATGACCGCCTTGCGGACGAGCGACTCCAGGCTGCGCTTCACCTTTTTGACAGCCTTGGCAGTGGTAGCCTTCGCCTTGGTCGCCGTTGTCTTCTTGGCCGCCGGCTTGATAGCACACGCAGAAGCCTAGGATTTTTTTAAAATGGTTAAGTTCCAAGTGAATAGAATGTAAACAGGATACATACAGCAGGCTTCTTTGCGCTGGCCTTGGGCTTGGCAGCAGTAGGAGTCTTAGCAACCCCTTTTGTGGCAGGCTTGGTCGTCTTCGATGCGGCAGTGACTGGGGTAATCATCAGCGGGGAGAAATGGGCCAATGAACAGATAATGTACCTTTCTTCGCCGGGGCCTTGGCAACTATAAAATCGTTTCAGCGTGTGAAAGGAGACGCAATAGTGGACGAAGGAAAGGTAAGAGCCCGGGCGGCCGATGAGC
Source organism: Mycena vulgaris (assembly GCA_029204335.1). NCBI lineage: Eukaryota > Fungi > Basidiomycota > Agaricomycetes > Agaricales > Mycenaceae > Mycena > Mycena vulgaris. The sequence continues at coordinate 29,071 of JARGYA010000019.1, read as the reverse complement.
AGCGGGGCGGGCGGTGCGTATGTGCGTCCCGGCGTTCGGGCTTTATTCCGTTCACGGTCGCCTGCAGGGTGATACATCTGCAGGGAGCGGGGCACCATGCAACCGTAGTCATTTCCCTGTCGCCAGCAGCCCCATCACATCCGTGCGCCCCCATGAGCACCGGCCCACCCATCAAGTACGCGGGGGCATTCCCCCGGCTGCATAATGATACCCAAGCGGGGCTGGGGAGGATGTAAGACGGACTAACCAGGCTTCTTTGCAGTAGTTGCGACCTTCTTCTATATAACGCACAAGAATTAGAATAAATAAATGATAATGGGCGAATACACGTACCGCGGCCGGCTTCGCGGTCGTCACTTTTTTCGCTGGTGTCACTTTCTTTGCCGGTGCCACTTTCTTCGCCGGTGCCACTTTCTTTGCTGGTGTCACTTTCTTTGCTGGTGTCACTTTCTTCTGTTTACCAATGTAATTTAGCATCCAGAACGAAGGGATTAAAGAGGAGGAATTTTACCGCTGCTGGCTTTTTCTGCGGGATGCATTGGATTAGGAATGATAAATAATGAAGTGGGAGAATGGGCTTACAGCAGCGACGGGTGTAGCCACTTTCTTCGCCGCGGGCTTCTTCTGGAGAGATATTGGAATCAGAATCTTGAATAATAACGGGGAAGGTCATTTACAGCTACGGGCTTCGCAACGACCTTCTTGGGTGTCGCGACTGTTCATGTGTGAGTCAAATGAATGGGAATATGCGATGACAGAGTCCGACAGACCTTTGGGCTTGACCGGGGCTTAATGCGAATTGTTGAGTCTATGTGTATGAAGCGGGCGACGATGGATGGAACGGACCTTTGGCTTTGACTAGTGGAAGGCATTAAGTGGAGTTCAGTTCTATAACGAAGGAATCTCACCTGGAGCCTTCTTGGGGGCCGCTTTAACTTTATTTTTTGTTATTCCACATTTTGGGACATTGAACACAGAATAAGTACCGACTGGTTTCTTCTTCACGACTGGTTTAGCCTTCACCACGGGGCGCGCCTTCACTGCCTTTGCTTTGGCTTTGCGAGCTTCAAGCGCCTGTAGAGGGATAAGATAATCAGCGAGAACTCGTTTGCCACAGATTTGACACTCACAAATTCGTCACCGGCGAGAGAGTTGGGCAACGGGGCCGCGAAGGTGGGGACCGAGAAGAGAATCGCGAGGAGGAACGCGACAGGGATTTGCATCGTGTAATATTAAAATAAGAGGCGAGTTAGAATGAAGTGAATTGGCGTCGAAAAGTGGCAGCGGGTTTGAAGTGCAAAAAAAAAAGGAATGTAGAGAAACAAAAAAAAACGGGGACCAGCCAGGGGAAGGAATAGAGAACAGGAGTCGAGATCAAGGACCTTATATACGAAATCACGGATGCTGTTGCATGTTCAAGCGCCTGATGTATCGGGACAAAGTGTTCACACAAGTCCGCACTAGCCGTAAGTATCCATGGGAGATCGTTGAAGGTCGTTGACGACGGTTTCAAGGATGATGCTAAGGGTTGAGGGAGGGAACAGCATTAGAGGATTTCCACATGTGCCAAGCTGAGATGCGCATCAAACGCCCTAAAATAGGATGACAACCCTCGAGGGACTATGGCGTGAGCCAAGGATTCAAAACGCACATGTGTGTAGTATCCTGTAGATGGGGCACACGAGAATTGACTCCGAAACTCCCCGAGAGGAATAGCAGGGAATAGCCTGAGCGAACCTGGTTGCGGATCACGTGGGAGATTGATTATAGGCCATCAATGTTGGATCCCACACTAGCCGTCGGCCGTTTTCGGTGCTGAACGGAACAACGGAATTCATAATTGATATGAGTAGCCTGTAGTTTTTCCTGCAGCGCGCCCTGGAGCAATGAAACATGTTGGATCCTGTTGGCAATTTGGCATGTCCAATGTTTCTAGTTGTGGATCCCATGTTTGATCCGGAGGAGCGGGTAGACTCTTGGCAGTCGGTTTCCATGATGAACGTCGAGTCTCGCCTAGGTCTGGGTACGCCGGTTTGGCCGACCGCAGTATAAACATTTTTGCTTACGCATGGAGGTGGGCGAGAGTACAGTTAATTGGATGTCGAGATGGGACTTTGGCAAGTAGCCGAGGAGGTTAGCCAGATCGTGTTAGTTTACCGTTGTTCCGTTCAGCAGCTGACGGCCGTGATTACGGTTGCCCCACAGGGTCAAGGTCTGTTTTGATGATTGCATCATGATTTTGGCCAATTGTTGATGCCATCTTGCGGTGAGCGGGGGTCCTGGCACTCCGTGACGAGTGTAGTCATATGTGCTTACATGGTGCAGCTCAGTACGGCTCTATAACGCGTGCAAATGAGAAATCGCAAATGGTCTTTTAGATTGACGTCCACCGACATTCGGAAAGTAGGGGGTCTCCGGGCAAACACAGGCGCATAGGTGGGCGTTCGCCAGGCACTCACACGCTTGTTGGGTGGGGGTTTTTTTGACATGGAAGCCGAGTCGTCTGAGGCAGCACTGAATTGTGAGGTTAAATTACCTCGAGATGAGCTTCTCGAGGTACTCTTCAATCTTGTCAACGCAGAAGACATCCTGCTGCTGTCGTCGTCGTCCTCGGGGTACTTGAAATCTTAGTTAGCACTATTCGAAACTCGTAGGGGGACGAATACCAAGGCGCTATGGTTGACTGCAAACTTGAGCTCCATCGACTTTACATCACATTGAATCTTGGTGATGTGCCGTTTGTTGTAGTAGTATAAGAGCAGGTCAGAGACAGTCCCTTTACTAAGATTGCTCTGGGAGAGACAGTAGTATTTTGCTGCGCTTTCAACAGCATGAAAAGTAATCATTTCCTTGAATCACATCAGTTGAACCGTTTGCGATTTATGAAGGGATACTTGACTTACCGATAGATTTTTGCGGCTTTAGGAAACTGTTTTGCGGGGGCCTCTTGCACAAGCGAAACCACCGTGCCAATGAAGTCGTAGATGGGGAGATCTTCCAAGTTCCTGGGTATTGTGGACGATGCGTATAGAGGAGACCTAAAAGAAACATGAACACGGGAAATTTTGACGAGCCAAAAAAAAGGTACCGCCGTAATATATATATATATATGTTTCTTGCCGTTGTTGACTGCCAATGAAATAATCATCTTGATCCTTTTACCTCTTGCTTTAGTGTCCTTCATCTCCTCGACACGGGTCATGCCCTTGGCAATGCCGGGAATGGCTTTCTCGAGGGTTTTGGCATGCAGTTGACCTCGCACCGATCCCGAATGTGATGCCGGATGTGTTTTCTGGAGGTTCGAGTTTTGTGTTCGCGGTAGGCCTAGATGAGTGTCGGAAGCAGTTTGTTTGTATCCTTGAGCGAGCTCCCAAAACTCAGAGATAAAATTACTTGCCTGGAAGCCTTGTATCTGCTCGAATGCCCCGGACACATCGATGATTGACCGGGGGGCGCTTTCCGCCTTGGCTGTACGCACGCAAACGATGAGAACGAATAATGGGCCAGATGGAAGGTGAAAAACTCACCCAGCTTAAAGCAGCAACTGCGGCACAAGGGATCTTGAAGCTGAGCAAAAACCACAGAGCAGCACATGCATTGAGGTTTTAGCTAGGATTAGTTAGACACTGTGTCGAAGCCTTGAAACTAGCCTCGCACCCGAATGGAAGCCTGGTCTATTGGGGATTTTCTGTGGAGCTGAAGGCATTTATTACAAGCACCTTCTAGCCCGTAGAAGTTTTCGCTGCAATCTTGGCAGACCGTCAATGAGCACTGGAGGGAAAATATTGAAGGTGTGAGAAGTGCTTCCTAGACCTTGAACCTGGAGGACTGTTGCATCGCGGCCGGGCGAATATCCGATGCTCCCGATTTTTCCTATCACTTAGCACTTAACGACCTTCACAGTGCAGAGGATTGTATACAGTGTCATATCTCGAAGCCTTTCTTTTACAGTACTCAGAGCCGAGGTGTACATCGATGCAGTCAAGCTTCAACAGTGATCCCTGATAACTGATAATCGACCGTCAGGCTGCCTCAACAATGTCCAAGCGACTGTTCGCAGAAGGAGTAGTACGTTGATTGACTGACGACAGCTCAGCACGACGCGACGCGACGCGACAGGGTGTGAGATGGCTTTGTTCAGAAGTGGGCCTGGTCGTGCAGTGGTCAGCAGCGGTCAGCACGATGTGTCGGTAGTTAAATTACGCGTCACACTCGGACCCCAGCAGATATTATTGATGCAATCATCAAAATAGACCTTGACCCTGTGGGGCAACCGTACGTGATCTAAAATGCAGTGCTTCCGTTCAGGCTGTCAGTGTTCTGAATTCGAAACGGGTCATCCGGGTGAGTCACGGACGCGTCGCGACGCGTCTTAAACCCAACAATGAAAGAAATGCTCAGTGGAGTTTAATACGTGTGCCCATCAGCTTCCTAGTTCCTTTGAATTCTTCAGTACTAGTCTTGTGGACCATCCAGCCAGGAATTTTCCTTTCTTTGCAACGTGTTAGCGTCTTGACCGCATTATGGTGGAACAGCGTGTCTGGCGGCCTCATGGCCATGCGAATATAATGAGTGTTCGGCTCTCCGGGATCGGACCTCTTCGAAGCTGTCGCGGAAGTAACCAGGCATTACTCTGTGGGAAGTAGCAAGACAATCGAGACCAGCGTGGCTGGCGAAGCATATATTCTAGGCTCTTCTTTTCCCTCCTTGTCAATCCTTCCCCCTACTCTCAACCTCGCCGGATTTCGCGCTCGCAGCAGTATATGGCCTCCCTCCAAATCCCTTCTTCAATGCCTAATTCCGTGCCTGCGTGCGCGCCATCCTCCCCGCCCCTCGTCACAATCGAATCGCGCGTCATCACGTTCGAGTATCGGTCCGACGAGCCGCGGGAGGTTTTGAGGCGAAGATGCTCGCGGCGGTCGAGGGGTACGCGAACGAGAGCCACGCCGCAGCGCAGAACGCATCGCAGTTCGCAGCACAAATCACAGCACAATTCGCAAACGCCGAAGTGAACGACGCCTCGCACTCGCACTCCCACACCGCAGACGCCACGGAGGATGACCCAGCAAACCGCGTGCAGACCCCGGCGGTCAAAGGAGAGCTGATCAATCCCTCCTCCATCAACGAGGACGCCGCCGCCGCCGAACCGGAAGCGCCACCTGCATGCCCCAGCGCCGGGCCGCCGGCCAAAAAGAGGCAGATCATCGACCTCACTTCCGACGAGGACCAGTTTCTTGAGCCTAGCGACCCTCCATTGAAAGCCGCGCGTAGGTTTTCGTCAATTCGAGCAACGTCTCTTCAGCTCATCGCCCGCTCTTTTAGGCCGCTGAGGGTAGAGAGCTTTTTTGTCATTTATTCGTAGCGTCTTGCGTTGAGAATTATCTTGTAACTCGTCATCTTGTACTGTTGCCCAATTTGCACCGTTATTTACGCTTTGATGTGAGCCGTACTCTGAGGGGCGATTCCGTTTGCAACCCAAAGGAAATCAGGCCAAAACTCGAGGAGTAATGATATTCATGAAAGCGTATAATCAATAACATTCGGGATCCCCAGCATGTCGCAGAACGCTTGCGTCTGCGGATTCGCGTACGGGCGCGCTGCACTCCATCGTCAGAAAACAGCCCAACATCAGAAGCGCCTAAGTAGGAATACGCACGCGCGGTCTCCGTGTCTTCCTCCCCGCTGTAGCTGCGCGTCGGCGGAGCGGTCTTAGCGAAGACCTGCACGTCGCCGATGGCCATCGTTGCGCCAACGTGCTCCTCCACCCACGCGCGCGCCGCGGCGATGAGCGCGGGGAGCTTCGCCGGCGGGGGCAGCGGCGGCGCCTGCTCTGTGAGGGGCAGGAACGGCGCGAAGGCGCGGACGATGGCGAGCCAGTGCGGGTCGAAAAAGAGTCTTGGGGTGTGGGAGCGCGTGTCCTTGGGAGGCTGGTGTGCCTCGGGCGTCGGCACCTCGATCACCTGCGGGGGGTTAGGTTGCGGTCGGGGGCGAGTAAGAGGTGAAGGTGGTAGTACTTCGAGGAAGGCGCGGCCCTCGCCGGGCTTGCTCAGCGCGAGGAACTTGGTCGTCTCGGAGTGGGGCGCCTTGAGCTTGTCGTGCGGGAACTCGGCGGTGAAGCGGACGTGCATGTGGCCCGCGCACCAGCGCGCGGGCTTGAGGGTCTTGAGCAGGGCTTCGTGGGCGGGCGAGCCGAGTGTGTTGCTGCGGATCTGTTGTTCCGCGATATTAGTGGAGGTAAGAAGCCGGACCAAAAACTCTGAACTGACCGAGTTCGCGAATGCCGGCTTTTCGCGGAGAAGCGCATGGGTGTCTCCGTGCCTCTCGATCGCGCGCGGCCAGTCGTGGGACATGAAGATGTCGACCTTTGGGCCGTTGGTTTGTAGCTGCTCCGAGAACCGTCAGATGGTTCCACTGCAAATAAAGACAAAGGTCTATGTACCTGCATCAGACGTGTAACATCGTACTGACGCGCATGGTACGCAGAAGCCAAAGTAGATGGAATAAACGGAATCCGTTCAAAATGGCCTGTCCGGGACCTCGTCAATAACCGCGTTAAAGAGAGCATGCTAGTCACCTTTCTTCCAATCCTCGGCCCTGTATATTCCACTGGAGCCAGCGATGCGGAGCCACCCATCCACGAGGATACATCCCGCGTAGCCCAGGAAATAGATGTTAGGGGCAAGCCATCCACCGTGGTAGCTAGAGCAGCCTCCTTCAGCGTACAAGCGAATAGGACGAGCAGACGACTGACCACTCCCAGAAGTGCCCCATAGCTTCATGGTTCCCGCCGACGACGATCGTAAGTATGGGCGCCTTCTTGCGCCCCGCATAGTAGTTGTGGAAGTCCCGGAGCAGGCGAAACTTCGTCGGCGCCTTCATGGTGTACAGATCCGCATTGCAACGCGTCGCCTGAGATCGTCGCGTTGGCCGGTATTGAACGGAAAGCGAGCCCAAGAAAATTGGGACGCACCTGAAAGTCGCCGCAACAAAGCAAGAGTTCCACCGGCAGTTCGCCGCTTTTCTTCGAGTCGGAATCGACGCGGTGGATGGTCTTGTAGATGGTGTCGAGCCCGCCGTGCGAGCAACCGACGACAGCGATGCGCATTTGTTAGAATCTCTTGTAGATGAATTGAGGGTTTCGATTTCTTGCGCTCGGAGAAAACTGCGGTACTTGATGCACTTGACAATATCCTTTGGATTGATATATCGCGGTCGGAGCCTTGCAGCCAGTCACGCCGAGTCATACATAGTCTCAGGCAAGTATGAGACATTTGACATTCCGGATGCGAAACACCAGGGTTGAGTCTAAGCGTCGGGTAGGCTACCTGGGGCCAGTAATTGGCATAAACGTTGAGAGAGATGTTAATAAAGAGCCCGGTCCGGGATTGTTTGACACTGGCGGTAAGAACAAACAACAGGCATTGCTCCTGCCGCTTCCTCAAATTTTAGCATGGCTTCAATATCGACCTCCAAAGCGGAGATCTCATACATCCAATCTGGCCTGCTATCTACTCCACCATTACGCGCGGACGGACGCGCTCTGCACGATTTTCGCACCATAAGCCTCGAAACCGGCGTTGCACCGCTAGCAAACGGTTCCGCCCACCTCAACATCGGCCAAAACCCACACGACGGTGGCGGCGGCACTGAGATCCTCGCCGCAGCCAAGCTCGAGGTGGAGAACGTAGATCTGGGCCACGGCGAGGGCGTGGACGGCGGCAGGATCGTGTGCACCGTGTCTTGGTGCGTACGCCGTTATTTCGTTGCTTTTCTCTGCGGCCAACTGGAAAACAAGCTAGCTCCCCTTCTGCATATCCGCATCTCTCCGCGCCGGCGCTCGATGACCTGCAGCACGACTTGTCGACCCTCCTCCACCAGACGCTCGCGCACCCCTCGCTGCACCCCGCGAACCTCGGCATCCTTGCAGGAAAAAAAGCGTGGCTGCTGAACCTCGACTGCGTCGTGCTCGCCGACGCGGGTAACACGTACGACGCGCTCTTCATGGCCGCGCGCGCCGCGCTCTGGGACTGTAAGGTCCCGCGCACGCGCGGCGTCGAGTACAAGGCCGCCGCCGCGCCCGGCGCGAAGATCGTTGAGAGCGGCGAGATGGACGTCGACCGCGACGCGGCGGCGCAGCAGAGCGGGTTCGACACGCGCTCCATTGCGCGCGCGGTGGACTTCGAGCTGCCGGACTACTGGGACGAGGGCGCGGTGCTGGGCGGCCGGGAGAAGTGGCCCGTGTGCGTGACGCTGAATATCGCATCCCCTCTTGTGCATTATCTCGACGCGATACCGCAGGAGGAGGCCGCGACGCCGCTGCGGTTGCTCCTCGTTTTTTCGTTCCCCCCTGTGTCCTCTCCGAACCTACAAGCAATGCGGATTCTTGGGTCGGGCGAATTAGAATCGGACCATATACGGGACTGTGTCGCTGTACGTTCTTTCGACGCCTCGCCATGGATTATAATCTTATTTTTTGACAGAACGGTGAAAAATATGCACAAAAGCTATGGGATGCACTGAACGGGAAGCTAAAAGAAGAGGACGTGCGGCGAGGGCAGAGGGCCAGAGATCGTTTCGCGCGCCGGTGATCATGTAGTGAATACTCGTTCAAAAAAATCGAGTGCAGATCTGAGCCGGTATGGGCGGAGTCAAGTTCGACGACGGTCCAGAGCTTGCGGCGAGAAACATGGGGTACTCAAACCCACGAACAAACCCAGGCCCGGCGGCTGAAGCCATTCGAGCTGACTATACCATCAGTTACTTGCTCACCTCGGCCATCACTAGCAAACTCAAATTTTGACGGAGGATCTAATCCAAGTCACTCAGAAGTTCGAGGATAAGTATTAAAGTAAATGCCAAAACAAATGTTTCGTGTAAATTGAAACGAACTGGCTCTCCTTCAGCGCTCAATCTTGGTAGACATGGCTACCCCATAGGTCAGGTACCTATGCCAAAAAATTATCCTCCTTGGGAGAAAAATGCCTGCAGAGTAGGAACGGGACCCTTGTTTTCGGCACTGGCAAGGCCCAGGGACTTCTGGGACCTGTTGCCAGGTTACACATAAAACAAAAGAAACAAGTTCACAATGAGAGAACCAGGAGACGAGAACTTGTGAATGGTTGAGGTACTCAGGGCGGACCAAGTTCGGATGGCATCAAAGACGAGTGGCCGTGGGAACAATATTGATGTTGTACTTCGCGCTGCCCAACACCATTATGGAACTGGCAATGCAAAGGGTTTTGATGGTCCATTATGACTCGGAGCCTGGTCACACTGAGTGAATACCTCATGCTTCTTGTATGCCTTGAGCTCCCTCTTGAGGATATAATCTCCCTGCGCCAGGTAAAACTCATCTGGCACTTGGTCCATTCACGGTGATTCACGCTCGTAGGTATGCCGTGTCCTGAGCGAGCCAACGCGTGCCAAAACCCTCTGGATTCACAAATTAGAACACGCAGTTCACCACGAGGGCCAAATTCTACCCCCGTATATGAAAACATACCATCTTCTGGACGCCACTGCGTTGGAAGCTCTCGTTCGTCGAATGTCGACGCTTTCACTCAAATGGGCAGCTCGGGATCTATCCCCGGTCAAGATCTGGCGTCTATACCTCCCTCAATCGATTACTTGGCTCCGTTTGGTCGCTGGCACCTGGCTCTTTGTGGCCTCGTCAGACGATCACAACAGCAAGATTAGCTGCTGGGATCTGTCGTTGGTGTTCCAGGGATCCTTGGAGCCTCTCGCCGAAGCATATCTACCGGGCCAAGTGAAGACCGGAAAAGTGGAGGTGCAGGACTCTGGTGTCGTACTAGCGCTCGGCCTTGGCGCAGAGTATGTGGTTACATTATTTTCGCAGGGCGTTCTGTTGAACACAATATCACAGATCTCTGGCTGTCCATATCATTACTCTGCGGCGGCGCTCGGGAGTTCATTCGTTCTCCGAGTTGTGCCGCATCGAGGGCTCTTCACATGTGCTAATGCTATGTAGCAATATAGTCGGATGTGGTTTGCGCCATGGCGCTGTTGTACCTCACATCATGAATTGGAGAGATCTTCGAATCCACGATATTCCACCTCCTCCAGGCGGTTTGGATATTCCGGGCCGAAGAGTCAGTACTTTTCTCTCAAACTTCTGCCTCTCGTTTTTGAAGTCTGCATCCAGAGCGTTCCACACCTAATCACGATCTGGAGCGGGATTCTGGTTATAGTCCGATCGAAAGCACTCGAATTCTACACTCTTTCCTCGACAGCGGGCACCGACCCTCTTGTTTTTGTGAAATTAATCCGGACGTCGACAATCTGGGAGGCCGCTGTGTGTGACTCTGCATCGGGGGCTCCAAATGACATCCCACCGTTGCGTCTGTTTGTCATATCTGCCCAAGGCATCGAGATGTGTGTCATCGACCGTGATATGCTCCTACCGATGTTGGATGAGGACCGCCCTTGCCCCAGAATTTGCCTCGCCAAAACACCTTACAGGGCCAATAAACAGCCTTGGTACCACCTTTGCGTTGGCCAATCAGGCCGCCGATGTCTCTGGATCTCAGAAGCCGATTATAGCATGTCTCTCGGTCCCCAATTCATGTACATGAATGTCTTGCCGATATCGCCGGACACCGAGATGTTTTGTAGCAAAACCAACGATGACCCAGCCCAACCTGCGATATGGGCGATCCCGGCCGTCGATTGCGATGATACTCTTGGATTCACGGTCGTCGGCAACTGCTTCGGTGAACTTGCGATCTATGACCACGGCGGAAGGCATCCCGAACGTTGTGCTGGGCTGGCCGTTGATTTCACAGACCAACAAAGTCCCATTTCTCCCCTCCTGCCGACCGTGAGTGTTGTTGACCGCCATCCTCGCCGCAGCTCACCGACTGATAGATGCCGATCCCCCTTGGATTGTATGTGGCGCCGAGGGCTCCGAAGACGTCGCATACAGAAGTCTTCGATCAGTCCGTTATTTCGCGATGGTCCCAGGATGATATAGACTTGGACGAGTTCTGGCGCACAGATTGGCCTCCCGGTTACCACACAGATGAGTTTACGGGCTATATGGAGTGGGATATGTGGCAAGGCGCACCGAATGACCTCGCGTGGGCCTTGGAGCATGCATATGGGTTTCCCGGTCCAGTACATCCGCAGGCCTACGCAGACGACGACGAATGGGCTGGGCAACACCTTTTATTCCGTTCAGGGCAGCGATACTTTGCCTTTACGGCCCAGAGTGAACCGAATTTACGGTCTTGGCCACTCACCCCTCCCCGCAGATTTTTTGCTATCGGTGATGCGCAGCCTGAGTCTATGGTGCGCCCCACAGCGAAAACAGAAGGCGCTATGTACAGAGGGATGTTATCGCTGGAGATTTCGAGCGGGAGGAACCGGTGGATTGAACAGGCAGAAAGAGGCGGACGACCTCACAAGAACTTGTTATCACGTCAAATAGCTTGATCGCGAGACTGCATATGTTTCATCCGACTTTATACACGCACGAGGCCGAGGCTAATAGTCCTTTTTAAAAAAACCGTGTAAGACTGAGTGCAGATCTGAGTACATCTACTGAGACATTTGCCAACACAAATACAGCTAGATCGTTAACGCCTCAACTACAACACCTATATGTACGTACTGAAATAATACAGGAAATGTTAACATAACACAAGAGTCCGTTTATCAGGAGTCCGACGGTCTACGCCCAACGGAACACGCAGCACGCTCAACGGAACGTGTTCTGCCCACCAGGCGCGGGCCGACTGGTCACATCCCTCTCCGTCCTCTCGTCAAAGTCCGCGAACGGGTTCTCCTTGTCGTCCACGCCGTACCCCACGGCGCCGTCGCCGCCGGTGTACCCAGGCGGCTTGGTCTCGGGGGGCGCGAACGGCGCGTCGCGGGTAGTGGGCGGTGCGCCGGGGGGTGGGGCGTATGTCTGCGGCCCGCCTGCGTACGGCGCACCCGCGTACGGCGCGTTGTACCCGTACCCGAGGTTCGGCACGGACGCGTTGTAGGGCGGGTTGTAGTGCGAGGGGTAGTTGTTGAGCCGCGTCTGGTTCAAGGGCGCGCGGAGGGAGTTGACGACGCTGGTGGGGTCGAGCACCTGGCGGTAGTAGCCCCACGCGAGGAAGGAGAAGGAGCAGGCGAGGACTGCGGCGGGTGAGCGCTGAGATATGAGGGATGTATGCGTACGTACATATGGTGATCAGGAGGGAGACAATGTCCGCCCACGAGCTGCGGTCGTACGCGTTGTTGCACCCTGTGGAACAGGTTAGGAGGGAAATCGTGTAGAGAGAGCGAGGCGTACAGTCACTAGCGTCCCCGGGGTTGAGAAAGTCGTGGTGCGAGGGCCCAAGGAAACCGGGATATGTAGCCGAGATACGGCCGTCGGCCACGTCCGTGCACTCTTTGAGAATATCGGCCTGGCGGTAGAATGTCAGTTCCGCGTCATGAGCACGTACATGCGAGAAACAACGAACCTTCGATGTGAAGTGCACGACGACTTGGAATATCCCGCCGCCGAAGGTAAGACCGATCGCCACGAGAGACAAGTACGCATAGATTCGGACCAGCGCCAAACGTTGCTGGGTGCGGGAATCAGCACATTCACTTGTTTGCGATGGATAGAAACTTACTGAGACGGAGGCTACGATACCAACAAACTAACGGTGCAGGTGAGGCTCGGCCACATGAAAAGTTCGGGGTGCCTCACCTCAATCACGAATATTGCCATGTATATAGCTCCAAACACGATCGCAAACGTCGCCAGCTTGGGCACGCTGTCTGTTCTACCGTCAATAAAGCTACGGGTGGACCAAATGACGGCGTACCCTGCTTGGCGGTGTTGATGCTTCTGAAAAATCCGATCTAATATGCGAGGAAATGTCAGAGGACCGAAACAAAGCCGGGGAAATTTCCATACACCTCTACAAAGAAAGGTTAGCTGAGAGTAAAATAATTGACGTTGAAGACGTACGAGAGAAGCGACCAAAGCGCACTCAGAGTCCCAACTGAAAGACAAAGTTATTTTGAAATCCGGGGTAGGCAGCGGAATGCTTCTTACGAGCGATGATAATGGGCCTAAGATTCGTTCTATACACCCGGTTGAACGCGAATCGGCCTGTTTAACAGAATATCAGAATAAGCTCGTGGTCCCAAGCTTGCGTGGAGTCACTTGCCTACAGAAATAGTTAGGATTAATATGCAAGGACACCGGGAAATGACAGCGTACCTTGCGGGGGAGGAGCTCTCGTATCCATTATAGGAAGGGCTGTTTAGAATACGGAACCAAGGCAAGGAGGAGGAGAAAGAGAAGAAGCTGAAAGTAATGAGGTAGGCAGTGCGCTGTTTGGCGTTGTTTTGACGGCCTGTCTTTTTGGTTCCGAGTCCGCAGCATCGCGTCCAGAGCAGTGGCCTGACAACCTCAATACAAGCTTCGCAATTGTTCAGGGCCACCTAGGGCCTTCCCCTCGTCTTTTTTTTTACGCTGGTCTGAGCGCAGCTTTGAGCGATGTGAGCCCTTTGGGGCAACCTACAGTAACTTCAACACTTCCAAGACACAAGCCCGCACCGCCCGTGCCCGCCCGTGCCTAGTCCGAGTTGCCCAGCGCAGCAACACCGCTTTATATTTTATCTCTGCCGCGGACAGTCGGGAAAGGGCCTGTGATCGCATCTATTCAAGTTGACGCTGTTCGCTGTTGGTTACCGTTGGTCGGCCACAAACCGTCAACGGTGATAGTATCCAAGTTCCAGCAGACAATTTCCGTGGTTATTATGCCTTACTACTGTGGGTCCCCGCTTTCAACCCCCAAAATGCCGCGCCCACCTCCCCTACAACTCCACGGTGCGTACCCAGATAATTCCTGCAGATGTCCCACTTAGCACGTCGCAAATTAGTCGATAACATGTTTCCCGGCATAGGCAGGTTTCTATGTACTCCCTTTGACCTTCGGTTACATATTTCTTAGTGCGGCCTCGACTGCAAGTAAAATCGCTCCTCACCGCAGTTTATCAAAGTAACTGGCGACTGTTTGTGATATTTCGTAGGTTCTGTTGTTTAAACCTCGAGGACCGCCGCTGAACTGACCCAGTCACCTTGATGAACGGGCTACGTTTTTTTCTGTCGTAAGTCATCAGATCGTCGATCGCATGCAGATATATATTCACGAACCTGCAGTGCCGTAGGTCTCTGATTCCTTGGATAGAATGTTATTCATTGTTCTCAGAGCGACGCTCTGGACGACCTGAAAGTCGACATCGCCCGTAAGTCGAAAAAAAAAACCTTCTCCGTACATCTAATCAGATGACCAGAAAACAATCCTCAGCTCGCGAGCGTCTCTAGAACCCTGGCGATAATATATACCATCTCATGCGGAATTGAGCTGTTCGGCTCCATGAGTGCATTTCTGGTATGTCTTTCCTTCAGTGTCCTCTACTACATCTTTTCAATCGTCAAACAGCAACGGCGCGCATTTATCCGCAGCTACGCATACCTTGCGTTCCTCTCCGCAACTCTTGTCACTGGGGCGGGCATCGTCTCTACTGCCGCCTATTTCACGTTTGCTGTCCGTCCGTTCCGCTTCCTCCTTCGGTGCCGTATACTGACTTGCGCTGCAGGACGAGCTAATGCGGGAATGCGTCGCTTTGGCCACCGCGGGCCAGCTCGGCTCTAAATCCCTCTTCGTAGGCATTTTGCGTATCCCACATTCTCGCACTGACCCCATCTACAGCGAGGCGATCCCTGGCCCACCACCGCGCTCTCTTCCGACGATGCGCAGACCCGTTCGTCCAGCTCCCCTCTCTCGTCCTTTCCCGCCGAACTCACCCTGCCTGCGCCAGAATGCCTCGACGTATGGAGCGCCGAGTCCGTCTCCCAAGTCGTCTCCGCCGCCGTCTTCTTCCTCCTGCCGGCCGCCTTCTCCTGCTTCATGGCGTACGTGTACTACGCCCAGACGGCCGACGCGGCGCACCCCGCGAGCCTCACCTCGCGCAACACCGCCATCCGGCTCGAGGCGTACGCCCCCCTGCACTCAGGCGAGGCGACCGCGCGCCCTGTGCCGGCGAAGCGGCGCACGACCGTGTCGCCGCGCTCGTACCGGAGCTGCGGCGCCCGTGGCGGTCGCCAGTGGTTCGTCGCTGTCGCCCGGGCCGCCGAGCTTCAGCGTCGCAGCCAGTGCGTACCAGGGCTTCCGTCTCTCCGCTGGCCCGGAGGACGATAAGTTCATATGACGCGCAGGCGAGAGGCTGTAATATACTGTATTCCGCTGTAAACCTAACTTTTGGAGTCTAATTGTACAACATCGCGAGGTACGAGTGACATTTGTTGTAGCATCTGTTTATAAGACTACGTGAAGCGAAGCTTTGGCCAAGGGGTCTCAGAATTTCGGCTCTCGTGCTGTTTCGTATATACATATGAATGGCCGCTTCTTCCTTGATTTCTCAGATAATTTCATACACTTCTGTGCTGACTCGGACTCAAATATATTTATTCCCGGTTTTATGCGTGTTCTGCTTGTATCGAGTTTACGAATCAAATATTAAGATGCGATGGTCACAATGAAACACGTGGTCGCGCCATCGCCGCTGATGCTCATTTGCCATTCACTGTTTTAAATTTCAAGCTTCGACTTGATACGGGCTGCGCGGGTGGACTAGTTACTAGCATGGTACTTGGATAACAAGAAATGTCACACGCCTCCCTACTGATCTCGACGACGAAGGCATTGCCGTATTTTCCCCAGATGTTTCGTCCAGCTAGTGGGTGCCATTCACAATTCATCACTGTACAAGGGCCCCTAATTCAAGGTGAGACCTCTAATGAGCTCTGAAGGGTCGAATAATTCCACATCCACGCCGTTCTCGTCCCAGTATTTCTGATAGAACATTGGGGCAGACAACCGGAGCTTGGGAATCGCCTGCCCGCGCTGGCGTCTTGAGTCTATTGCGCCTCGGAGAGGACTGCCCACATCGTGTACGGCGGTCTTATTAGGACATATGGTGACAGTCCCAAGACGGGGCCACGGTTGTGACGCCGGTCCCAAGATCTGCTCGACGATGTAAGATACGAAACACACGTTGACGAGCGCGAGCGACGACAGCGTGGGGAAGAGCCGAGCCGGGGGTGAAGGTATCACCTGGAGGTCTGAGGCCAAATCGTCCACTTCACAACCGCAGCCCAAGTTGACGAAGGAGAGGGAGGTCAGGGCGGGGAAGGACAGATCAGGCAGACTCGTCGGATCGAAGAGCACGCAAATTTGGTCTCCGTGAACATAGTCGATAGTTAAGTCTGTCACCGCAGGAGTGTCGAAGAGACCGATGACGCCCACCAGATGGGGAGTGTCGTAGTCACGGTGTAATATTATGCGGAGAGATCGGAGGGAGAGGATGCTCATTCGAGCCAGATTTGGAGGGCTGTCGAAACTGGTCGTGTCAAAGCATAAATGAACCAACGAGGGGCATCGCGTGGGGATAGCCATGAAGAAACTCGTTCTATCTGAGCCCAGTCCCTCACCTCTCCACAGGTCGAGATGTGTCAATGAGGCTGTCCATTGGGGGAGGGAAGTGGGGACGGAGCCGTCGATTTTGAGACGGGTGAGCGCGATGGGAGGGCCTGCGGAGAACATCTCTAGGGGACAATTGGCGTACATGCCGCCGGTCTCAATCTCTAGATGCTCCAAAGCGGGGACAGCGACATCCCGGAACGCGAGTAACGTCGCAACGAGCGAGTGGACTCCTGAATCGAGGGATAATCGCCAAATCCGAGGGGTATGGGGGATGATGTGGCTGAATTGGTTCGCCATGAGGTGATCTAGAGAGCTATCTCGAGGTACGGCGGTGTCGTGCGTGTTCACCCAAATTTTACACCGCTGCGAGCGTTCGAGGTACAGTTTGGAGATTGCTACGGATCCTTCGAAGGTGAAGTCGATGCGAACGATCGTCCAGAGGACGGGCGCGCCTATGATGGCCTCGCGGAAGCGACGCGAAACATGGGATAGAGTCCATTCTAAGTTGGACCCGACACTGTGGAAGCGATGCGACAAAGTTAAAACCCGTTCTAGTTCGAGCCTCTCCTCTGCTTGCCCCACGGCGACGATTTCTGCGAGGAGCTCGTTTGGAAGGGAAAGGATCGGACTCATTCCGGAGATGGCAAGGAGAGTTTGCAAGACTCGCTTTAGTTTCCGCCTCAAACCTTAAACCCGAATTTGGTAATTTGATCGCGGCACCACGGCATGATCGTAAAAGGTTAGGGTTCGGCATGTCGGCATAACAGGTCCGCACTCCCAGCGGCGCGCGATTGGATATCGGGTGGCTCCTCGCGCCGCTGGGATGGCTCCTCACCTCCTTGCGGCATCTCATTGCCATCCCGCAGGTGCGCGTCGATCCACAGAGGTGTTGTGTACGCCCCGCTGACTGCTGATTGAACTTCAGGACGAGTGCGCGCAGTACATGCTCTACCCCCCGACCCTGCGCGCGATGGGCTCTTCATCCGGGACAACCATGGCGACGTAGTCAGCGCACATGTATTCAGTCCCGAGCACGAGGCGCGGTTTGTGGACGATGGGTCGCCCACAGCGAGGAAGGCGTCTCTTCTCTCTTTATTTTATTCTGCTTTCCCCAACTCCCTTCTTTCGATTGCGGTACTGATACACGTTCCATTTCTTTCTTTCCTCAATTGGTCCCCTCCCTTCCTTCAATTGCTGTTTCCTTCGTTCAACTACGCCCCCCTCCGAATAAAATTCAACCCATTTTTGAACGTTTAACAGGGCGTGCTGAACGGCCTGCCGATGAAAGGCTACGGTGGGTCGGACGCAAGCGTCGCGGGGCTGATTGCGTATACGGAACAGGTGCTTCTAGTCTGGGATGCACCTAATATCTAACGCAAGGAGGGAAGGAAGAAGAAAGGTTGCGGTATTCTCTTGGGAGTATGTACTCACCATCATTACCATTGTGTTCAAAATACAAGTCAAAGCCAAGCAGCAGGGAGTTTCGGGCGAAGGCGCGTATTCAAACGAGATTCGGGTTACATATAGGTTTGACTCTAAATACATATCCCCGACTACATATGTTAAGAACATTGGTTCAATTTCTGGGGGAAGGTTAGGATTCCAGAGGAAAATTTAGTCGCCAGACCCCGATGCCGTCTCGGACAAACGAAAAAGAGACCAACAAATAAAAGAAAAAGGAAACGCACACGACGATGGCAGGACCTCGAACGGATTAATACTCTGAAAAGATTTTCGTATTGTTGAAACTCGATGCGCACCGTGCGCCTCCCTGCCTTTCGTCAGCCCGCACTGACTTTCCATTAGTACAATAAATTTTTGTGCGCTGCACTGTATCTAAACTTGAGGTGCGTCGGGTTGAAAATAGTCTAAATTGATGCCGCCGGATCCGGAGATAATCAAGGAGGTTGCTGCTTGGATTGAGGGGAAGTTAATAATGTAATAATACTGAGGGAGATGGAATCTTTCGGCGTGGATTTCGTAAACCATTCGTAGTGGGCATAAGATGAACAAGATAAGGGAAATAGAACGGATGATGAGCCAGAGTGCGTAATTATATGTATTTATTTCATTAAATGGGAACCTTGCGCCATGCACTGTCCGCATTCAAGGCGAACTCGAGCTGTCACTGCATCTCTGGATTTCGATATGAATCATGACGACGTAAGAGGAGCTCCACACTATCGCGACCATAAAACCGGATAATTGGAAGATGCTGAGGAGGTTCGGGGTGGCGGAATCAATATCAGTCTTGAGGGCACGACTTTCAGACAAGCGAAAGGTCCATGATTGCTTGGTGAACCCCGAGAGAGATCAAGAAGCACACAAGACTGATGACCGCCCTGTGAAATCATCGGTCTCAGTTCAGTTATCGAAAACATTAGGAACAGGATTACCACACCATCCATGTGAGAGGAAGAGATAACATGATCGCAACATTCCAAAATGAATGAGTTCCCTGCATCAAGTTTGCCCGATCCTGTGAAATGAAAGTTAGTAAATTCTATTCGGAATGGCAGGGACCCCACAAAAAATAATGGCACACAATGAATTGGCCCGAGAACTGTGCTTTACAATCTCCGATGCGGAAGGTAAGGAATACCGTATAGACAAACCCAAATAGTCCAAAAATTCCGGACAGGATGACGAAGCTTTGTGCGAAGGGGTTGCTCGAGACGCCTGTGACGGCTACAAGTGCTCCAGAATGTACTGCATTTCAGTGAGAACAACTCGGCCTCAAAAGGACTAAGCCTACGCAAACAGAGCAGCGTTGGCAGCCCACACCCAAGTTTGGAATGCACTCAGGCGATGTTCCAACCTCTGGAGATCCCAAAGGGCTACTCTGTTGTGAATGAAAGGAGGAGCAATCATGAAAAGATATGATGCGCCAATGTAGTTCCCGATGTTTGCAAACCACCTGCCTACATCTGCCAGAACAGTTAGCCATGGGTCCCACGTGGTGTGGTCGCCGGTTGGAATGGGTTGGGGTGAAGCTCTGTCGGGATGCAGGTGAGAGGAGACAGTCTTGAGGTAGCTACGTAGTCTTTCGGGGACAGTAAAGTGCTGGGGCGGAGCAGGGGCATTCGAAGGGGGATGAGAAGAGAATCGTCGTTTGCGACGGCGGATGCCAGTGCTGGGAGGGGGGCCAGTGATGGATGTAGTTGTAGCGGTGCCCGCTGGAGGGTCAGCGGTATCAACATGGGGCTGTGGGTCTACATCCCACTGCTTGTGTACCTGTACGTCTCCTTCACGCTCCGTCTCCTTCTGGCTTGAGGAACACCGGCGGCGTCACACCCCGGGAGGGTTTTTGTACCTGTGCGGCCCCCTTCTGCTCCTTCGGCTTTTCGCATTCGGACACCGGCGGCGTTGCACTCCGGGAGCTATCCGCAGCCGCACCGCTAGCACCAGAGCCAGATATTCCAGCCGAGGCTTGAGATGTCGTAGGTGCATCGCTTTGGCGCCATCTCCACCGCCAACGATTAAACCAGCTGTTCTTCAGTGCATGCACGAACTCCTGCTGTGCACGCTTGCGCTCAAAGTTCGCGCGGTAGCGCTCGTAGTTGTCGCGGAATACGCGGTCCACGCGAGAGGAGAAGCGCAGCTCGCCCCGTGGATTTGTCGTCGGGGGGATCGGCGGAATGGGTACGGAGGAGCTCGTCGACCCGATCGCGAGCCGAGCAGAGCGCATGTGGGAGGACGGATTCAGAGCGAGAGGATGACGAGTTGGTAGAGGGCGACGGCGGCTCTTCTGCGGGAGGGGGAAAGAAGAAGGAGAGCGGGTTCAGTCGGATTTGGGAGCAAAGAGGCGGCTTGCCGACGTTGAAATGCATATTAAAGATCGTAGCGCACGATTTGCATGCGGGACATATCTAAAATGAATATATGTTAAACGGATGTCCACAGTACACAGACTGTAGCGCACTTGTTCGCATACGCAATTTTATCAGAGTAGGTACCGCTCAAGAAGAATAGTGCAAGCGTTGTAACGCTCACAAAAAGCATCCCGGTGGGGAGATATTGGTGGATGCGCACCTCTGTACCTGTCGTATATATGTTCGGTAGCAACCGCTGTAGCGCCATTTGACATGGAGTCGCGAGCAGGGAGAAGTCGGACGGTAGAAGGACCTCCCATAGCGAAAAGGCTGTCATCAGGAGAAGTTGAAAAAGAAATACTATCGAGGAGGGACTTGTCAGAGGACTGAGGGCGGCTCAAAGCAGAGAGCAGCACGGTACGTTGGTAGCGAGATTTTCTGTGCTGAAGTGCAGCTGCGGTCATTTTCAGCCGTTCTTCGAAGAGAAGAAGATCTCTATAAGTCGCTACATCGTCCTGGGGGTTTACGGAGCCCTTTGGAGTAGGTGGGTGAGTTGAGGCATCAAGTCACCACGCGTGTGATCGGGTCTTACCGTATTAGGCATGAAGGCTCACTGGTCCGGGAATCCGTTGGCTTCAGAAAACAGGTTTTGTACGCCGGTACCCGGCTACAGAAGGGGGGCTTGCGCAATTCTCAGTTCCCGTTTTTCACTCTGTACTATTACAGCTGGTCTCAGAACTAATGAGATCGATCAGTTTTTTTTTTGCTCACTCCCAAGAAGGAAATTTCAACAAAACGCGAGCGCACCTCCTTCCACAGATACCTGGGACAAACTTTGAGAGTACAAAAATCATTTACGACCTCCCTCAGCCAGTCCACCCTGCGAAATTGGCCGAAACCAAGGGGAAACGATGATTTCGGAGACATCCGACAGTCACGTGCTGTATTGATCGCGCGGATTGTTTCGGCCATTGGTACGCACTCTCGCTTCCCTATGTCCTTTTGAGCATATGGCAGCCTATTGACAGGCAAGGCACTCACTCTCATGCAATTATCGAATGGATTAGGAATGGTTGAACCAAGCCTTCCTTTTTGAGAACACGAAAAAATAAATTCTGGCCGTCTCATTAGAATTTAGTTTCGAGATCAGCTGTAATGCTCGTTGAATACATACTAACTAAGATCCATGCCATATGTGTCTAATGTGAATCCAAGCTGATTCCTGCGCTGATTATCGTCCGGCAACCTTAATATTCTCATCTACTCCGTCCAAACTCCGTCACAACATTTGGCCGTTGTAACCGGCTCAGTGGAAACGAAGTCCGGAAAACGACACTGCCAATTTTTTACTCGTGAAATAGGGCGCTAAAATAAGATATGTGAAATCGAAGAGCGCAAACAGAGATATACCGGGAGGCCGACGGCACTCCTTCTTCCCATGGCCCTTAACTGAGGTCCCTTCTTGACTCTCCTGCATCCCCCTGCAGGCATTTTGTTACCTCCATCAGGATCACAGGCATGTCCTCACAGAACCCGGAACAGAGGGGCCATACCGATAAACGGTCGTATCCAATGCCAGTACGTTGTCGGGACGCATCCACAGTATCACCACTGAGGAATGAAATCAGGCCGCCGGCGAGTCAGACAAAGAGATGCTGCGGTAGGGTACCGCTGAATCCATTCGCGGACACATTCTTACCGAACGTGGAGGCTCGATGAGATGCATTTGGCCGTTACCCACTATCTCGGGGGCAAGCTTTCTCTGGCCCCCATAGCCGACATTCATCCGCGCAAGATTCTGGAGCTGGGGTGCGTATGAGTCAGAGGGGCATTTTAGCATGCTTAACTCATACTGTAGTTGTGGGAGTGGCGCCTGGTGCGGCGCGGCGAAAATACTCAGGATTTGCTCTGAATGAGATTCTTCACAGGGCAATTCAAGCCGGAAAGGAGTTCCCCGAAGCAGAGGTCGTTGCGGCGGATATTTCCCCGCTTCCCAACCGGTGAGTGTCTCTCTACAAGGGCGAACATATCTGAAGATTAAACATATCAGGGAGATCCCGGGGAATATGAGTTTCGAGCTGATGGACCTCACCAAAGAATGGGTTTGGGAAAAGGAGACATTCGACGTCGTCCACGCCCGATTCGTCATGATCCATGTCAGTCTCAGTTTCATTGCCACTGCTGCAGGGTCCCGCTGAATATTGCTTGTTCAATGGCTAATAGGTTCCCAACGCAGAGAACGTCATCAAGCGCGCAGCGCAACTTTTGAAACCCAGAGGTTTGTTGCTCTTGGAAGACCCAGACATGAACAGCGCCGCAGAGACCGGGGGTCCAGCCCTTCAGCGCTCCATGTCTCACTTCCTCAAGCTTTGGCGGTCCCGCGCAGGGGCAGACCCGGAATTGGGCAAAAAACTTGGGGATATCATCGCCTCCACAGGATATTTCTCGGACGTTCATGTCGACAAGATATCCGTTCCGCTTGCAGGAACCGGCCCCGGTAGGCACATGCAAAGATATTCTTTAACATTAACGTTATATGGCGTCCTAGACGAGGCGAAGAATGGGCTGGGCCGTGCGTTGAATAAATCCTGGATCCGTGGATTGGACGACGCGGAAAGTCGAATGATCACACAGGGTCTTGTTCCCGACTCCATGCTCAAGGATCAAAAGGAGCAACTTGAAGACAGCAACTGCACAGCAGTGTTAGATGAATACTTCTGTTGGGCGCAACGTGCACTCTAAGAGAGTGGATCAGTCGTGAGGGTTGATTCGAGTTGATACACGAGTTTATGAAGTCTAGTTTCCGAATGCCAGTATGAACTTTCGTCGTTGCATTGCACAGGCTCGGAAAGTAAATTTGAAAACCTTGCCGCCAAAAAGCCAGAATGAAGCCAGGATGGTAAGGAATCCAGATTCCCCCCAAGCAGACGAGGGTAAGGATATCATCACGAGGAAGTACAGAAGAGTGCGGCGGGTCGTCGAGAACATGCAAATGTGTGACCTGACAGAACGCAGGGCGGTCACAAAAGAGCCGTAATAGCAGAGACTCGAGCACAAGGACCCCTACGCCGTACAGATCACGTGACGTGTCCGCGCCTAGAGCATTATATTGGGCCTAGCTCCGTATCCCTTGTCGGACTTAAGCCGGAACGGTTATCGTGCATTTCCTCAGTTATCCGTAGGTGCTGCGGGTTCGAACCCGTCTGCGCTTATCTTTTATTTGTTTTCACTTTTATTCGTGTCGGCTTCCTCCGACAATCCGATATGTATTGAGTCTCCAAGCATCCCGGTCCGTGCGTGTACCGCTGTAAACACCCGGGGCATGACACCATGCATGTGTAATATTAATTTCTTCCAATTTTATCCACTTTACATTATAAATTCCCGATGGAAGCCTCCATCAATGTGGGAATATGTTCTCTGCTACACCGGCATCCGTGTGACGCCATATGATAGGAATGCTGCTACCGTACAATGCATCCAGAATAAGAGTGACCTATTGAAAGGGTTTAATTGAGTGGGCATCCGATTCAGAAGGAAAAAATATGTTTTTAGCTGTTCCAGTGTTTAATTTAAGTATGTATCTATGCAGCTTGGTGATTTTTTCTTCTTCTTTTCATTCAGAACAGATGAGGTGTTAGGATTGCATCGGAATACTAAGACTCCGAAAGAGTGAGAACGAGCGGATCACAACTCAAAAAGGAAATATATTATGTAATAATCATGTGATCTGTACGGCGTAGGGGTCCTTGTGCGCCTATCCATAGCAGATCGCGCTGAGTTTGACGAAGAGAAGGCAACTTGAAGATTTCTCGAGATCCCACTCGGTGAGATTCCAAGAATCTGGGTTCCCAAGATACAGGTCCAGCTCAGGCTAGGTGTCAGCGGTATCACACTGTGGAAGCGTCGATGCGACAAAGTTGAAGCCCGTTCTAGTTCGAGTCTCTCTCCTCTGCTTGCCCCGCGGCGACGATTTCTGCGAGGAGCTCGTTTGGAAGGGAAAGGATCCCGGAGATCGCAAAGAGAGTTTTCAATAGAGGAAAAACTAGCGTGACCGCCACACGACACTGGCAATCATCGTTCTGCTTACATAAGCTTTCACTTTCTTGCGTGTTCCCCAACGTTTCTTCCCTCTTTCACGCTCCGAGTCCTTTCGCATTGTTTGGCCTTCTGCACCCCTCGTCGTCCCGGAACCTCCGCACACTCGTCGCAACAATACCGAGCCCCAAAGTCTTGACAAAGTCACTCAAAGTCACCGGAAACAAGGGCCAAGTTCACAAGCACTCTCCGTCAAGAATTTTTTGTCCATCAAAATATCCCGGCTGCTGGGCTCCCAGAATGCGAGCTTCAAGTTGCATGTAGAATTTCAATGCACTATTTTTTGAACGGGAAGCTGGTCAGAGGTCTCAGAATTTTGGCCCTCGTACAACTTCAGTCGATATCACAAGCGAACCGCACCATCTACTCGCGTAGAGTCTTTCGCTCCATAATCAAGACTCTGGATCTACGCGACGCGGTTTCATTTTTTATCCATCTCGCTTGGAACTGCATAAGATTGGAGCTGTAGCTTCAATATAACTTGTCTACTAACGCCGCAAATACTGGCACGTTCGCAAGTGGCTGACACGGCCAGTGGCTGACGGTTTGGCCAAAGTCGAAGAATATATGGACAAACACCCACTCATTCCCCTCCTCTCTTACCTTCCACCACCACCACTCTCCTTCAATCTGCGCTCCTTCAGCTCGCCCTTGGGCGTCCACTCCATCCTCTCGCCTTCGGGCATTCCTCCGTTCCTTCCCCACGCCCACAGGCATCCTCCTCCCGTTTGGCTGAACGTCGCCTAGTGGGTACTTCCTCCTCTATCATCCTCGGCGACGCGATGCTTAAATTTCCCTGTTAGCATCGCGCTTGCATTCATTTGCCTCGCCCTCGCGCGTCTCCCGCCTTTAGGCATCCCTCCGCTCCTTCCCCACGCCCACAGGCATCCTCCTCCCGGGTGGCTGACACTTCATCTGAAGCAGTGAGTACTCTCCGTCCATCGTCCTCGACGACATGAATACTTAACCCGCCTTGTCAGTGGCGCGCCCCACTCGCCGACAGTCCACGTCTATGCGTTGGCCACCCCCGCCCTCGTCACACTCGCCCGCCGCGCCTAGAATCCCGTCACTACGCGCTCTATCTGCTCCCACCTCATTTCTCTCTACGTCGCCCACCCGTTGAGACGTGTTCTTCACCTGCCCTTACATCATCCCTCTCGATCCCGTTCTCCATCGAGATAACGTTGATGACGAGCGTCCCCCCCACCATCCCTCTCGACGCCGCCCTCCGTCGAGCCTGCGCCGCTGTCAGTCGCCTGTACCTCTCAAGCGCGACTGCGAGAAGGATATGTCGACCTCTAGCTGTTTAGACGCTGGATCTGAGTAACCAGGCCGCCTAGGCTCCCTTCCCCCGAGCACCCGTCGCCCCCGCATCTGGAGCGCGGCATTCATTCTCCGTTTCGCCCCCGCCAGCCGCCAGTTGAGAGAACGACTCGGGCCCAGCCGTGTGTTCACGCAAGCGTCGGGTGTCTGGATGAATAGACGAGGGTCCGCGGAACCAGGCCGCACCAGGCTCCCTCCCGCCGATGCCTCGTCGCCCCCGCATCCCTTCCCTCGACCCTCGCTTTCGCTACCGCCCCCGTGTCGTTTTCCCCGAGGACCGCACGCGAAGACGCCGAGGCGGACAGCAGCTGCCTGCAGGATGGATGTGCCGAGTACAGGGATGGATAGACGGACTCCGAGGAACCAGGCCGCACCAGGCTCCCTTCCCCCGACACCCCGTCGCCCCGGCATCCCTCGCCTCGGTGCTTGCCCTGCTAGCTGGTGACGAAGACGACGACGACGGCCACTCCACTCCACCACCACCGCCTCCATTCCCAAGGGGACCACGACGCGAAGAACAAGATGTGCGGCCGACAGGGACGCCTGGACGACTCGCACGCCGCGGTACGTGGTCGACCTGACTCAGACCGATCCTGGCCCAGCGGGCGGACGCGCTTCGACGCGGGAAGAGTTGGCTGAGCAGCCTTCGGGATGGAGCTGGTTCTTGGTATGGTGATACTGTGGTTAGTCATCTCTTCTCTCATCTCATCGTCCTCGATGCTTATTTCCCTCCTTCAGGTTTTCGTCGTTGTCTCCGTCCGTCCGCCCGTCTCGCCGCCTTTTCCTCGGCGTTGACAGCAGCCCCACGCCGACAAGGCACCCCACGCCCACCGGCATCACCCTCCTTCGCGGCCTTCAGTATCACCGTGCGCTCGTCTCGCCGCCTTCGTCTCGCCGCCTTCGTCTCGCCGCCTTCGTCTCGCCGCCTTCGTCTCGCCGCCTTCGTCTCGCCGCCTTCGTCTCGCCGCCTTCGTCTCGCCGCCTTCGTCTCGCCGCCTTCGTCTCGCCGCCTTTTCCTCAGCGTTGACAACAGCACCACGCCGACAAGGCACCCCACGCCCACGGCACCACCCTCCTTCATCTCACGCTCGTTTGCCCCGGTGTTGCTCTCCCACCGGTGGGCCTTTGTTCACTGGACTTCATTGGATGAGACCGCCTCCGCGCCCACCGCAAACTACCTGGGTCTCTTGGTACCGCCTCGTCTCGTTTGCTCACATCGAATGTGGTGCTTCATCTACGTTCCTTCGTACCTTGCATTATTTGTGGGTCGAGGCTCAAATCCATTTATTGTCCAGCTGGCTGGGTTTTATTTATTTTCAATTTATATTGCGTTGAGTCCAAGTCTACTTGGTACGTTTCGAGGCCTAAGACATGGCCCACACGGCAAAAAAGTCCTCGTGACGAGGAAATATGGACATAGGTGGTACACAATGAAGTGGGTTCTCGCATGGAAAGACGGCAAGTGCCGGAGGGAGACTGCCAAAGAGGACCGCGCCTCTGGCGTCGCCGAGATCAGGAATCGTAACATGAGACATCACGTCGCTTTAAAGCGGAAATTTACACAAGTCCCTGCGGGTCCCCAAGGACTCCGGAAGCTCGGTGCCAGCGGGAAATGCGCTGAATGAATAGCATGGAGCAAAATTTGGGCAAGTCATCCAAGGTCCACAGGCAGGCTTCTGGTCGGAAAAAGGCCCGTGCGGTGCATAGCATATGATGTGAAGGGTTATGTATGCATGACATGGGACGGTACGAGAGAGAGAAACACCAGCGACGAGATATCTACTCTGCGTCGACCACCACCGTTTGCAGGCCCTGCGCGCGCGTCAACAGGGCACGAGAAAGCGACGGCGCAGCACACACCTTGAATGAGGGGACCGAAACGTATGAGGCGTAGGTGTACAGCTTCTCTTTTGCGTTCTCCTCGTCATTCCGCTTGCCTGCAAAAATATATGAGCACGGAATGTCGGACGGTGAGCAAGGCGGCAGGCGACGCACGCTCCAGCTTTACGCGCAGACGATGGGGGACGCTCTTGATGCCGCGGGCCCAGATCTCCTTGTTCAGGTCGGGGTCGATGCGGACGTCGGTGGTGCCCATGGTCTTCTGCGCAAAGTCGATGACGGACTTGACGGCCCACGGGGCGCGCTTTTTGAAGGAGCGACCGTGCACGCGCTTGTGCATGTGGATGGTGTATTCCCGGGTGACCACATCCTGGAGCGCAGAGCGAGTCTTACCGCCGGTCTAGTCGTAAACAAAAAGTCAGTCGGGGCGCGGGGGTAGCTCGCGGGGGTGTAACCTTTTTTTTGGGTGCTGGTGCCTGGGGTGTGGGGTCAGACGGAGCAGTAGCAGAGGGACGGGGGACTGACCATGTCTTGCGGCTGTGGATGTCGATGAGCAAACCTTGCGGTGGGATGTGATTCGAGGTGAGAAATGTGGCTGTGCTACTGCATAGTTGGTGACAGTCACACACGTCTGCTCGCCAGCAAATACATAGATTTGGCCACATCCCTCTACAAACTGCCGTCGGAAAGAAATACAGTTGGACAAGCTGCCTGTAATTTTGTTGTTCAATTCTTGAGTCGACTGCAATGAGGAATTCAATGTTAGTGATTGAACTAGTACTAGCTTTATACACGGCGGACAATCGACTACCACTTTGCATCTGCCGAGCTACATTCTCCCTTGTACCAAGTACATATCATTTGGAGTCTCTTTGGGTCCATGGAGGCGTAGATCTGGGACCTTCGCATGGGTTGTCTGGCTGCAGCTTGTTTGGCTGCATTGTAGTCTCGGATCCAGACGTTTGGGTGGATCGGATCACCGGCCCGGCGGAGTTTGAAAAATGAAGCGCAGAGATACCACCCAAACGTCTGGTGCAACTCGAAACAGAAGCAGATTTCGCAGTTCAGGAAATACGTTTCGTCACATCAGTCACACAAAACGCATTTCCGCACGTGTGATGACGAAGCGAGCTAGCTCAACTGACGAGCTGGCTGTGCAATGCCAATGCATGGCAATGCCAATGAGGGGAAGGGGAGGAGGGGGGAAGAAGGGAAGGAAAGAAAGAAAGAAAGAGACGAAAGGAAAGAAGGGGGAGGGAGGAAAGGAAGGAAGGGGGGAGGGAGGGAGGAAAGGAAGGAAGGAAGGTGAAAGGAAAGAAAGAGAACTGAACTCACAGAGTAGGCGGAGGCATATATACTTTATTGTTCGTTCAGTCAGTATGTTCGTTCAGTCAGTAGGACACAGCAGTCAGTAGGACACAGCAGGATAGCAGGACAGGATAGGATGGGTGATACGGCGAAAGATATACACGAGAAACGAAATGTGTATCGCCTATTGTGTTGAAG